>VDFB02270651.1:784186143-784482444 GCA_007258455.2 Sequoia sempervirens
TCCCTACATTGATGCTTGGTGGACACTTACTCAGGGTTGTTCAATAGCTCTTCAATGTCATGTAGCTTCTTTATTTTGCATAGATACTCAATTATACACTATCAAGTCATAAGCTAGACATTGACTCCCTTGGAGAAGAGTAATAATCTTCATATTAAAAATGTGATAACTATCACTTTAGAAATATCTTACTCAAAATATCATAACATGAACCCCCAATCTTTGACAGTGTCTCCTTACCAATATGGAAGCACAACCTCAAATTGTGTGAAGCAAGTCGCGTCCCCATGTGAGCCTGGCTAATTTTTTTTGTTTTTAAACAAGTTTTTCCCTTGAATTGATTTGGGATAGCTTCTGAATGCTCCAAGAATTAAAATTCAAAATGGATTGTCATTAAAACTTGTTTTCTGGCACATTTGAACAATGATCAAAACTAGCCAAGTGGGCTTTGGAATCACCTTGGGAAATTAGTCAAATGAGCTCCTGGAGACATAAAAACTTATAGGCATGTAGACATTTGACCCAAGAATGGAGTGCAATAGACGACTTATAGAAATAGATCACAAGGTGAAAGATATTAATCGACAAAGTTTCCCTCTAAAACTTTTTTGCAACTATAGCTGGTTCAGAACCAATTAAAACTCAGCCAAGTCACCATTTTGAAAAATACCAAATCAACTCCTGGCGAGCAACCACTGGATACTGTAGATCATTTTGGTATAATGGGCATGTGTGCAAGAGGAATTTAGTTGAATCATTATTCATCAAAATATATTGAAGGTTAAAGCTGACCTCCTTGAAGGGTTTCAAAAAATGCAAGTGCAAAACTAAACAAATTGCATTTGCTTTTGACCTCGAAAAAAATAGAAAATCAGATCATGAGGCTCTGAAACCTAACATGGGAGCTCTTTGAGGTATGGAAAATGGAGAGAAACAATCATTTTGACTCGATAGTGAACCAGTTGCAAGATATTCACTCGAACAGGGGGGCATTTTGCAAAACAGAGAAATTGTAAACAACAGAAAAGTGCCAGAACCCTCCAGCTTCGCTTTCAAATCCATGACAAAACTCATCATGGGAAGCTAAAAATTGACATACCTTCTCACATATGTCACATGAGTGGGTTTGAAAATGGGTTTTGCACAAAAATCAATAGGCACTGAAATATGACTCTCCAAAGTAGGTCACTTAGGCAAATTTTTCATGTGCACTTCTAAGAGTGCATAGGCAAAATTTTCAAAATGGGCACTTCAAATTTGCAAAATTTGATAGTCCCAACAATGGCTCTGAATGGGGCTGTATGCCCCCTATGGGCATAACAAGAATCCAGGTCTCTAGGGAGTAGACCAAATGTTAAGTCCATTAGGTGCTCTGAAATTGCTCCTTTATTCATCCTTCTCCTTCAACTTCATTTGGTGACTCCAGGCCACCAAATGAAAAAAGGGGATCAATATTTACCTCTTTCAAACACCAATTTGATAAAAGAGTTGATCTCCCTGAAATCATGCTTGCCTTTTTCAAACCATAACAACATGAACAAGTGCACCTCTTCAAGCACAAGTACTAGGTTGCTTTTGTGCAAGTGGAAACTTGCTCTTTTTTTTAATCCATTGTCACATGAAAACCAAATCATATATACCCAATCACTGCTGCTCTCTTCATTTTTTGATTTTGTATCAAGTGGCAACATATGAGGATAGCAATCAAGACCACATGAGAACATGGTCTTATCACATTCTCTAATCCCCTCATAATGATCATGTTCAAAGGAGATATCATGGTTGAAAGATAATATGCAATCCTCTTGTGTGTTGAGAAAAGATTGCTCACACATTTGCAATTCTTTCAACTAAATTGCATCCCAAGTCAGTTTGTCATCATCCCAACACCACAACCCAAACACATTATCATGTGTTTCAACATTCTAAAAATTAGGTTTATTAGCACCAAAAGTACTTTCATCTTTATTCAAATCATGGCATTCAACAAAAATGTTAGCCTCCAATGCATAGAAATTTTTTTCAATCTCAAGCTCACACATGATGTTAGATTCATTCCTCGGACCACTATACCATTCCATATGGAATGTCTCAACTAAAGATTCAGATAATTCAAAACTTAAGCTTGAGGGAAAATTTTCACACTGATTTTTCATATTATGTTCAATGTTTGAATCACTTTGAATGCTATCCCTTTCAAGATTAATAGGGCCAACAAAGAAACTTTCGAGTGCATTATCAGCTGATAGGCATATTGACCTATGTGCCAAAGACTCACTGTTATCTAAAATGTGCCTACTAGCAATAGAACTAAAATCTTCATTTTCTTTGACATTAATGCATTCCTCATTCAAAGCAAACATATCCACTTGCCTACTGTGAAGATGAGAAAGGTCATCAAAGAAAGACCCATATTCAGTCTCCTATTGATTGATCTCACATCCATTATCATTTGCATCATATGGATGCTCTACACATTGGTCAAAAGGTTTTGTAATGTCAACATAATTTGAAAGCCCATCAAATTGTTTAACATTATCAATGGGTAACAAGGTTGATCCTAGATCCATGTGATTTTCATGATGCACAACTTGATTATTCATTAATGATTCTTTCCTTGATCAATGTGCACCTCATCACCCTTCTCATGTACAACTGACATTTTCATATTTGCTTCATATAAATAGTCGTGAGCAGGAAAGACATAAGCATGTTCATCAACATCTTCATCACTTCCAACACTATGTTCATGATCAACAAATTGAACACACATATGCTTATCTTCAAATTCTTCATCATTAATAGAACCAACATGCTCCGTTGATGTCAAACCTGAATTAAATTCTAAGTTTTCATCAAATGAGATTTGATCATGCACTTGTGGACAAGTGATTTCATCAGCATTCATGTCATTGCAATCTTCATGTGAAGAAAGTACCTTTGTATCATCCTTATAAGAGAATTCATAATCAACATAAGAGAAATTAGTTTGGCTTTCATTATAATCCTCATCACAAGAAGTCTCATCACTACATAAACCATACTTAGATTCTTCGAAGAGAGTGCTTGAACTTTTATCTTCAATGTCTTGGTCAATGATTTGTGATGAGTTGTCATTAGCACTTGCATTATCTTCACTAACCAAAACATGGTGTGGAATGATGTCATGCTTCTCTTTTACTTCTTCATCACATAAGATACTGCAAGAAAATTTTCATGCATATCTATTTTCTCATCATACCATGTATCTTCATCTTCATCACTGTTGCAAGGATATGCACATGTGTTGATTGTGAGATGATTACAATCAACATCCTCATTCATGCAACACATATCTTCATTTTTTGATACACTCTTTTCATTATTTTGTATCATGCTATGATTTTCTTCAATAAGGCAGTTGTTATCTTTATTTTGAGACACCACATTTTGTGCATAACTACTCTGGGCTCCTTTAACAATCTTTATCCAATCGAGTGCTCACCTGGTCAAGGCTACAAGGCTTTAATTTCCTCAGCAAGGCATGCAACCCAAAATCATAGATTTCACAAAATAGATCAAAGTACACTGAGTCCTTAGGTCTAAAATTTATGGGGACTTTCAAAAAGGAATTCAAAAACCTTGAGAACAAGTCATGTAGTGATTCTCCTTTGTGTCTCTTCATTTTATAAAATCCTTGAACAAGAGATGTTTGATCAACATTGCTCAAATTTTGATGATATTTAACATGGAGCTCATTATGATCTACAAATTGTGATGATAGAGAAATCAGAGCAACAACACTAGCATCTTGGCAAGCATTTCTATTATCTGATCCATGAGTTCTATTGCATGAGATGTGTTAGGATGACCAACACTCACAACCCTATGTCCTTTCATCATTGAATATCTCAAATTGTTCTCAATATCCATAGCCATTTGATATGCTTGGTGTAAGGTTGTGGGCTTCTTGTCTCTTAATAAGAAACTCATCTTTTTATCAAATGCTCCTAGGTACAAGACCAAAAATTCAACGGAAATGGTCTTATACTCTCTAGTATCTCTTATTATCTTTGAAAATATGAGGTTAAAAGATGGTAATTTTTCATTAGAAGCCTTTTGGCCTATACCCATGGAACCCATCAGCCCTCAAAAGGATTTCTTTTTCATCACCTATCAAAAGTTCGAAGCCAAAAAGATAGCCAAATTGTCTCTTTGTAATGCATCCTCGTCTACTTCCACACCTCATGTTATTAATGAAACCATGCTTCAACCTGAGTTCAACATTGAGCGAACCACACAACCTCTTGAATGACTTGTTGGAAAGAGAAACTATAATTATGCTTTGGTGTTGTCATTGATGGAAACCCTAGTTAGTGATTGGATCCGCATAACATCATTTATTTATATCGGCAGATAGTTAGGAAGAACAACGCATCTGATAGTTTTGTGTTTATCGATTCACTTGCAGATTTTATTTTGTTATTTTAAGTTGTGGATCACATGGGAGGTATATAAGTACATCTATTGTGTTGTCTAAAAGTCTTAGTGCCTTGTATTATGTTTTGTGTAAATTTGGAGATCCGATTGGATATTTTTCTATTCATCAGTATTTTGTGGTCGACCTAGGTGTTATAACTTGTTGCAAATATTCTAGAAGTGTTTATTTAATTTTTTTTGTGTTTGATTGTCTTGATTTGGGTATGAGCTAAGTTGCAGCTGACCCTTTTGGATGCACATCAAATATAGCTCATGATTTGAGCTGACAGTTTAAAATATTCTTAAGTTTTATTGTAGTCAACATCTAGCGATTAAATTGTTAGTCGCAAATATATATGTATGATCTATTATATCATTTTGGGATGTATGGAATATGTTTTGATGTGTGTTGTGAATATCAGAAGGGTGTTTGAATGATTGTATACATAGTTTCACTTGTGCATAAATATTTTGTGGTGCGAGTCAGAGCAGAGTAGAGTAGAAGTTCAAAATCAGTCAGAAGGACAAAAGATCGACTATTGTGCCTAACTAGATTTATAATAAAGAATTTGTAGATGCTATTCCTTCAGTTCATTCTCTTGAATCTAATCCAAATTTCTGTAAGGTAGTGTTCCTTCCTATTTTGAGTAGTGAGCTCTAGGAAGTGTGTATGAATGCAAGTGCATTCCCATTTTGTAAACTTCTTTTTGAGTATACTCAGATTATGTTGTGCATTGTCCATCCACCATGGTTTTTCCCTTAACATGGCTTCCACATAAAAATCCTTGTGTTATGGTGTTGTGGTTATTTTCTTTCTATTTCTACATATTTCTCTTGGTTGAATATTTCAATTGGGTCAATGATCAGAAAAATGAAGTTAATCTTTGTAGAATACTGATTCACCCCCCTCTTAGTGTTGCTTATTTCCAACAATTGGTATCAAAGCTAGTTCCTCGAAAGAACTTGAATAGCTTGGGGAGATATTGGAGAGTGTTTTCAATGGATACAAGCAATCTTCAACAACAACTTATGGTGGCCTTGGATGATCTAGACCAGTCAAAGTTTGAGAACTGGGAATTGCAAGAAAATATTTGAGAGTGCGAAAAAATCATTCAGTCATTGAAAGAAAAAAATCAATGAGTCAAGGGAGAAAATAAAGGAATTGTGTGATCAACTTAAGTAGAAGAATAGAAGCATGGAAGATGAAAAACTGAGTCATGCCTTAAAGGAGAAAACAAAAGAGTCTGAAATTTTTTGCAGAGGAAATGTTGTCCTAAAACATGAAATGGAATCTATCATGATGAGAATGACAAAGGAGATTGAAGATAGAAAGAAGAATGAAAAGAAGCTAGCTCAATCCTTGAAAGAGAAATTTGAACAATTCATCCAATTGGAAAATGAATTGGTACAATCCAAAAACAATGAGGAAGTGCTTGAAAAACAACTTGATGATCTCAAAGATGAACTTACTACTGTAAATGAGTACAAAGAGAAATTCAAAGCAAGCTCAACCGAGCTTGATGAACTGATTAAAGGTCAGAGGAATGATGGTGAAAAGCGAGGTCTAGGCTATGACAAAGTTGAAAGTTCAAGATTTGGACAAAGGAATTTCAGAAAAGGAAGATTCGGGCAAGGAAATCAATTGAATGAAGCTAGAAGGAATTCGGTAAGACAGCCAAATGCTTAGAGATTTAATGGTTATTTTTTTACTTGCAATAAATTTGGCCATATGGCTTCTTAGTGTAGAAGCATGATGAATCCAAGTGGACCATCATTCTTAGGCTATTGCTTTAATTGTAATAAGTTTGGTCATAAGTCAAATGAATGCAGAAATGTGATGAACAACTCTCACAGAGATATCAAATTCTATGCATGCAATAGACTTGGGCATATTGCTAACCAATGAAAATATAGGAAAAATTAGTGGAATAGTTGGTCTAAATAGAGAAGTATTGTGTGTTACAACTGCAACAAATTTGGGCATACTGCTAGATTCTATAGGAGCAGAAGAGGTCTAGGAAAATAGAATATGCAATAGGATGATAAGGGAAAAGGAAGAGTCACTACCGATGTGATCAAGAAGAAAATGTAGAAGAAATGGGTGAAGAAGGATCCCTTTGTTGAAGGAAATGTGCCTACACTAGAATCTGCTTCTAGAATTCCTCTGGGAATTAGATTTAGGCCTTTAGCCTAGGGGGATGTCAAGAAAATCTCTTAAACCCCCTGCCAGTAACTAACACCGGCATGTGGATAGGTCTAGTTAGTGGCCAAATGCTATTCATATGTTGTTGAGCCATTTGGAGAAGGTATTACATAGAATAGGAGATCCACAAAAGAATTATCTATCTTAATGCATGAAAACTAGGTAACCGGATGAACTAGGGTAAAAGCATGTATTGTGACAAAAGGGTTAGTTGTGCGAATGATAAAAAGGAAAATTTATCTTTCATTTGTCACTTTACATTTTGGAGAAAATAAGTTTGGAGAACCCTAGAGTGAACTTTGCTAAGTTAAGGTAGGATTCAAGTGCGAAGAAGATTCAATGACCAATCTTTGATCCAACGAAAAGGTATTTATTGAAAATACCTGTCAATTTGTGAATTTGAAATCATTTCCACTCCTCTAGTAGTCGAAGTCAAGGACATACCCCGTCCTAAATTCAAATGGAACCCTTATAATTATATTGAGACTGATCCCTTAAAAGCATTTTCATCTGTATTGTACAGAGTATTACATACAGAAGATATTAAGGCTTATATACATTCCAATATTGAAGAATTAGGAAGTTCTCAAATTATGAATTTGTATTCCCATCATATAATTGGAGAGGATTTTACTATAAAGCTAGAATTTACAACCCTAGACAAGAGAAGAAGTTCGCGTAGTTTGCAAAATTTCCTATATTTGAAGAAATGAATGGGTGTGTTATATTCTGAGTTGTGTTCATGTTGAATTCATGTGGTTGGATGTGCCATTCAAAATTACAAAAGAGGCTATATGCACAGTCACATGTCTGAATTCCATCGGTAGACTTCCAGTCTTGAAGTCCATGAAGAATGAGAAGGTTACTGAGGGAACAGGTGCTCAATGTGATAGAAGGGTAATGAAAATAGAAGGCATTGATGAAGTGGATGTAAAATTTGCATCAATGGTCATTTTCTACAAGATCTATCATTCAAGCCTGGATAATTTAGTATCTGGTACAACCATCTATGCAGATTACAAGATGGTAAAACAAAATGTCGATTATGACTTGTATGAGTTGCTCAGAAGTCAGTTGATAGAGAATCTAAGTAAAATCAAGAAAGACAAGAAGAATACTCTCAAATATGGTAATCTTCTATTGTGTTTATTTTTCTATTTCATGAATGAGGTTCTGAGTGTTGGAAAAGTACATTGGAAAAATGATGTGCCTATAGTTGTTCAGATAAGGAACATGTTGTTTGGAATTGGTGATCGTCAGGTTAGGAATACTACCCTCTTGGGGTAATTCAAAAATTTCTAGAATATGATGCATGCCAGGGAAAGAATTACCACTTCAATTGTGGAACAATACAAAGATACTATCTACTTCATGGTGGATATTGATCAATGCCACATGGAATTTTTTGATCCCAGAACAATATGGATCATGCCTGTGGGATACAAAGTAGAGGAAAACATTCTGAAGATGTATCCAGAACACTTGGCGAGTTCACCTTTGGATCCAGGAGAAGAGAGATTTGGAACCTATGTAGAAAAGAGCTTGGAGGTTCATGATCAGCAAAAGAAGTCAAATAATTAGAAGAGTAAGGAAAGAAGTGGACATGCTTGCAAAAAAAATAGGCATACCTGTAGAAAAATTGAAAGAATCCAGAAGGAAGAGAGAAGAAGTGGGAGCTGAGAAAGGGAAAGAACCTAAAATTAAAGCTGCTAGTCCAAAAGCACCCTCTACCTGTACCAAATCTACAAGGAGTTCCCCTCCATCCAAGCCAACTCAAGACAAGGCTTCTGGTAAGAGGAATAAGAACAAGAGTACAAGAACCTATAAAGTAGTCTCAGAAAGTGAGCAGACTGATACGATGAATATGTGATAAAAATGAAGGCTACCGAAACTCAAGCTACAAAGCTAACCAAAAGTAAATCTTTCAGTGAAGAAGGTCGGACTAAGAAGAAGGAAAAAGTTGACATACCAGGCATGTCAATTGAGGAATCTGAGAATGAAATTATCAAGCCCCTCTTTGAATTGTATGAAACTTTTGATGAATCTAGTCAAAGAGTTCTTGAAGAAGCCACAATAAAACATATGAACATTTTCAATAAAGTTCTTGTTGAAATTATGTCTGGCTTACCAAAGAGTCTGTATGATATTTTGGAGTCAAGAATATTAAGTGATAGAATAGAAGAAGAGAAATTGAGGAAGAGAATTCTTACAGATTTATGTCCAGAAATGTTAATTGAGGAGATGAATTCACTCCTTGAAAAGGCTAAAAAGGAATTTAAGAGCAAGTCAAGGATGGATAAACTTATGATTGGTGAAACTAATGCTATTGTTGGTGAAATCAAAAAGATTTTGGAAGAGTTTTTGTCAAAGAATAAGATTAATGTTGAGGAAATGAATACTGAAATTGTTCCAGAAAATAGGAAGTGAATGCAGACGCTAAGGATTTTCAGGTTCCTCCAAATGTGGAAAATACAAAGACACATATGAAACTGAAGTGCCCAAAGGAAATCTGGAAATAGTCTCTGAAGAACCCAAGGCTGAAGAAGAAAAAGTTCAAGTTAAGGAAATCAAAGTGGATACAAGAGACACTTCCAAGGCAGTGAAGAGATCTCTGATGGAGCAATAGAAAGATTTTGATCTTGAATTGGATGAAAGCTCAATCAATCTATCCACTTTGTCCCTAATTCAGATGATGAAGTTCACATCAATTACTCAAGCTACGACTAGTGAGAAGATTTTAAAGTCTCACATACATGATAGTGAATTGCTAAGCCTTACATCTAGAGTTCTACATAAATTAATGCCTACTCATGTCATGAATCCATCTAGTTCATCTTCTGATGAATTGAAGAAACTCATAAATGTTGTAAGTACTCAATTTGATTCTCTTAAAAAATCTGTCAAGGATAAAGTGCAAAAAGAGTTTAATGGTAAAATTCTTAGTTGGTTGAAGGAAGTGATTGCAAAGGATAAGAATTTGTTAGCCACCTATATGAAGAACATTCAAGGTTCCATATCTGAAGCTAGAAAGGCCTATAAGGCATGTTTGGTTTTATCTAAGTTTACTGAAGGTAATGAGAAAAAGGTGAAGGATCTTGAAAATGAATTGGCTACCATTTCTGATGTTTTCGATCAATTAGCTAGTGATGTGGCTCAATAAGAAGGTCAAGTAACATCTCTACTTGACAAAATAAGATGCTTAAAGAATGAAAATGACAAGATTTTTGGGAGAGTAAGTGAACTCAGAGGACTAATTAGTCTAAAGATTGAGTTAATGATAAGTGCATTGAAGGAAGCTAAAGCTATTGTAGCAATTAGTGACCTAGAGAATCTTGATTCATTAGAAGCTTAATCTTACTTAATGTGTGGTCACATAACAGTTTTGGAGAGTCTCAAAAAGGTTTGTGCCAAAAAATTAAGAGTGTTGAAAAAAGATTTTGCAGATATTTTCAAACTTTTGTAAGTTACAAGTTCATGCCTATACAGTTTTGGAATTTTGTTTTGGTTTCCCCAATTTTTTCCATTTATGTCAAAGAGGGAGAAGTGTATAGTGAAAAATGTTTATTTATTGTAGGGCGAGTTGCTTTTTAGAGCCGAGATTTTTTATTCTTTTTGAAGTTTTGAAGTGGCAGTGTACTTCATGTTGGTTTTGATCTGACACTTAGTCATTTTTCACTAAGTGTTACCAGCAATGCCAAAGGGGGAGATTGTTGTCAAGAGACACTACAATTATGCTTTGGTGTTGTCATTAATGGAAACCCTAGTTGATGATTGGATTCATATAACATCATTCACTTATACCGGTAGGTAGATTGAGGATAGTCAGGTAGAATAGAGCATCTAACAATTTTTTGTTTATCAATTCACTTGCAGATTTTATGTTTTTTATTTTGAGTTGTGGATCTCATGGGAGGTCTATCAGTACATCTATTAGGTTGTCTAAAATTCTCAGTGCCTTGTATTAAGTTTTGTGTAATTTTGGAGATTTGGTTGGATATTTTTTTGTTCATCAGTATTTTGTGGCTGACCCAAGTGTTATAACTTGTTGCAGATATTCAAGAAGTGTTTATTTAAATGTTTTTGTGTTTTATCATCATGATTTGGGTACAAGCTAAGTTGTGTCCGACTGTCATGGATGCACATTGAATATAACTCATGATTTGAGCCGATAGTTGAAAATATTCTTAAGTTTTATTGTATTTGACATGTAGCAATTAAATTGTTAGTCGTAGATATATATGTATGATCTATTATATCATTTTAGGATGTATGGAAGATGTTTCAATGTGTTTTGCGAAAATCAAAAGGGTGTTTGAGAAATTGTATGCATAGTTTCACTTGTGCATAAAGATTTTGTGGTGTGAGTCAAAGAAGAGCAGAGCAAAAGTTCAGAATCAGTCAGAAGGACAGAAGATCGACTACTGTGCCTAACCAAAACTGTAATCAAGCATTTGTAGATGTTATTCTTTCAGTTCATTCTCTTAGATCTAATCCAAATCTCTAAGGCAATGTTCCTATTTTGAGTAGTGAGCTCTAGGTAGAGTGCTTGAATGCAAGTGCATTCCCATTTTGTAAACTTCTTTTTAAGTATACTTAGATTTTATTGTGGATTGGCCATTTATTGTGGTTTTTCCCCTAACAAGGCTTCCACATAAAAATCCTTGTGTTATGGTGTTGTGGTTATTTTCTTTTTTTTTATGCATATTTCTCTTAGTTGAATGTTTCAAGTGGGTTAATGATCAGAATAATAAAGTTATTTTTTGCAGAACATTGATTCAACCCCCCTCTTAGTGTTGCTTGTTTCCAATATGACCACCCTTAGATGCTTCTCAACCATTGTTTAAATGACCAAGGGAAAATGAAACAACTCCTACAATGCCTCCTCGTATTAAACAAGTGTATAAAGTAAAAGAGAAATTGGTTGACCTGTGCTCTTCAGTTTCTTTTTTTCTTCCCCTTTTGGAAGCAGAGGAACATGTGATGACTCAATCCACTCTTACACCTCAACAACTCCAAAACTGAATTAAATGAAACTATTGTGCTAGGGAATGTAGGCATTTCCATTGTCTCCTTACTTGTCAATATCACATGAACGATAATAAATAAAATCAACCTCCACCTCTGACAAAAGTAATCAATGACCACCCTCCTTCCCCTGACCTGCCACAAGAAATTCCTGTACAACAATCACTACAACCAAAATTTTTGATACATCCATCCTTAGAAATCAGCTTTCATCCTCCCATTATCATTAATCTTGATGAAGATGATGATGGTGCAATGATACCAAAAATAGAGGAAGAAGTGCATGATTTAAACTCTTTATTCTCATCTACAATGAGCTTAAAAGATAAATCCTCTCAACCAAGTGAAGACCATGGTACAAATCCTAGTTCAATGCTTGAAATTCTTCCTTTGGATAGTCAACTTCCGTCACATTACACTGAACATGATTGGGAGGTGGATGAACTATTACATGGTTGACTTGCAATCACCTAGCTATCCTCTTTGTATTTCTCTTCTTTTTTCCATCGTGTTCCCCCATATCGTGTGTTTGATCTTCCCCCTCTTTGTATACTTCTTCTCTTTGTATCTCCATTCTTCTATGCCATGCATTGTCTTTTTTTCTTTTCTTTTTGTGTTTTCCTTTTGGGGATAACGCAATGCATAGAGACCCCATATGTCTCCTCCATGTTGACCCAAACAATCCTTTTCTTTTTTTTTCCTTTTTTTTGTGTTTTCCTTTTGAGGATAACGCAAAGTGTAAAGACACCCTATGTCTCTTCCATGTTGACCCAAAAGGTCCTTTTCTTTTGTTTGATTTTGTTTTGTGTTCTCGTTTTGGGGATGATGTAAAGTGTAGAGACACCCTATGTCTCTTCCATGTTGACCCAAAATGTCCTTTTCTTTTGTTTTTTGTTTTCCTTTTATGGATGATGCAAAGCATAGAGACGCCCTATGTCTCTTCAATGTTGACCCAAAAGGTCATTTTCTTTTGTTTGCTTTTTTTTTGTGTTCTCCTTTTGGGGATGAAGCAAGCAATTGAGACTGAAATGTCTCCTTGAGGTTGACCCAAAATATTTTTCACCCTTTCTTTTCCTTTCTTTTTCACTTGTGTTTTCCTTTTGGGGACAATGCAAAGCATTGAGACTACAATGTCTCTTCCATGTTGACCCAAAACAGACTTTGTTTTTCCTTCTGTTTGTGTCATTCTTCTAGTTCTATGTGCTTTGGGGAATGATGATAGTTCCAAACTCTTTCATAAAGACATTGTAGCAACAAACATACTAACCCCAAATCCATAGATCCCTTATGTGTTTGGTGTGCTTTCTTTTCTGGGGGGAAACTCCCTTTATTTTTCTTTTCATTTTCTAGGGCATGATGAACCTACCTTTGAAACATATGACTTGGCATAGGGCTTTCCAAGTTCGCTCTCATATCTTGTTTTCCTTTTTTCCTTTTTCTTTCCTTCACTACTTTAAAGTAATTTCTCAAAAAAATTATGTGTAGCAAATTCTTTAAAGTGGGGGGCATACATCACCATAATTCATTTGCATTCTTTGTCCTAGTTTAGCCTTGTCATTTATGTTATACGTTTGTCACTTTGTGGATGACATTTGGTATGATGTCCTTCATAAGTGTGATCTATCTTAGCATATTACATTCCTCTTGATGGCTTGATGTGATGCACTACATCCCCTAAGTTGTGAATATACTATTCTTTGATTGGTCCTCTCTTGGAGACAATAGACACAATGTTCCCTAAGTGACTGACCTTGCATGAACTGAAAAAGACTCCTTCAAACATCTTTTACACTTTAAATTTTTCATTTTTACATTCTACACCTTTTTCCACCTCGCATAATGCAACTTGCATGACTCTCGTACCTTTCTTTTTATTCATAGAATTTATTTCCTTGTGGCGCCTTGTTAAAGTTATCAATAGGTGTAACTTTAATATGGTTGTGTCGGAAGCCCACCTAACAACATGAATTTTCCCTATAGCCACCTTTGTGTTTGTGAGTGGATACCAACTAGCGTATGTATCTTACCTTTTTGGGATTTCTCACCCCGCGAACAACTAGTTATGTGGCCCCAGAGTGAGTACACATTCTCTTTTTCAAACAATCAGCCTAGATCTAATCCATAACTAGTGGGATTATTGATTGAAGCTTCATCCAAATAAATTTCAACAATTTTGTGTTCCTTTGTTCTTATGTTTAGTTTGCCATGGGATCTTCATCCTAGGGGCTTGATCATCCCTGTTGATCGTTGTTATTCCATCTTGCTAATGTAAGTGCATTTGAACCCTCCCCTCGATGTTCATGGCTACTTTAGTGTGAGTTTGAAGCAAGTTCATCCTCTCACTAAAGTGGGGGCTAAATGTGTCGTAGAAAAATGCCCCCTTATCATTTTCATATCCTTTTAGGTCTTGTTTCATGGAGTTTGTCTATTTTTCTCTGATTTTATGTTGTAACATGGCTTGAACATGCATATTTAGGAACTAAAATTTAAATAATCAAGTCTTGTGAAGGTGTTGTGAAGTATTGTAAAATATTTCTACATTCTTCTAGACTCTATTTATTATAATTCACCTAAAAATCATCTTTTTATTCATCATCAAGTCCTATTATCCCAACAACTAACATTAAATACAACATATTTCCCAACACACATTTTCAGGTCCTAGGTGGGACCCATTCGCCATGGGTGGAAAATGAGTCCCCCTTGGCCCCAAATTCAAAATATTTTAAATTTATTTTCGGGATTTTATTCAAGATCACTTGATGTTAGCTTGTGATGATGTATGAATGGATACTAAGGCACAATAATTGTATAAATATGTGATTTTCACCTCATTTTACATCTCCTACAATCCCATCCATTTAAGCATCCAATCTAACATCACATTCAAGCATTCAAGTGTTTTACAATATCTTATCAAGCAATATTCAAGCACTTTGAAGCAACCATTGGCATTACTTCAGACTTGCATCTTCAAGGGTTTGGTAAGTTGATAGAATTTGCATGTTATTAGTTTATCTTTCTCTTGCATTCCATAATTTTATTAAGGGTTTGATTACTAAAGTGGGGTTTGACCAAGGCAAACCCCCATTTTCTAACATAACCATTTTCCCCCTCTTGCATGTGTGTTTACAGACTTAGGTATGCAGATTTAACAATATTTTTGGTGTTGAAGATTGTTTTAAAAGTCAACTAGGTGCTTCAAGTCAACTTAAGTATATTTCAAGCTTGGAGAAGGTTTTATGTCTATTTCTTAAAGAATTGATTTCAACAACTCGACAAGTAGTGATTTCCAGATCTAGTGTTGCAGAGTTGTCTCCTATTTTTTCAAAAATTTGGGAGAGGAATGATTCACCATCAATGCAAAATGAGTCCCACCTTAGGACTGAAAATCTAAATTTTCTCAGATTCTAGATCCCAACAAATAGAAACTTGCTTCTGACAAATTTTCACCAGTAGGAAGACTTATTCGCCACCTCGGGAAAATGAGTCCCACTGTGAAAATTTAGTGATTTCAACCAACATCCACAACATTTTAGATTCATCAAAATTCACCCAAGTGCACTTAGATTCATCCCTTTTCTTTCTATTATGCATGTTTTCTTCATTTAGTTCATTATTGCATTACATAATGTGTTTTCAAACATAGCTTAAATCTCACTTTTGCATTCATATTTAGTAATTTAAATCAGTTAATTGCATTTAGTTTACTTCATTTAGGTTATACAACATTACACATAACATAATTTGAATGAAATAGTTAGCATTTCTTGTTCCTATCTCTCTCCTTTTAGGTGAAAAACCCTAGAAGAGTTAGAGAAGTCATAGGAACCCAAAAATCAACAGTTCAATATTCATTATGGTCGATGGTCTCTCCATGATGGCCATCATATCACATGCATAAAAATATAGCCATGATAAATGTCTTGTGTCTTTTTTTTTACTCATGTTTGGGTCCATTTTGGCTTACCAAAATCCATTATTTATGACTATGATCCATGATTTTTTACTTTTAGTAGACATTGTGGACCATGTTAAATACATAAAGGAATTTGTCTCTAAGTTTTCATATGTAGATAAGCAATCAAATGGAGGAGGTCAAATAAATTCGTGTACATCTATTTCATGTATAAGTATATGTTTTGCAACTACACACTTAGGATGATGACATCCTCTACATACAACATTACTTCATTATAGATTTCTTTGTATTGAGCAAATGCATTACAAAGAATAAAGAGTAGTTATAAAAATTTGAAGAGAAATTGTACCAAAAGAGGAACCATTACAATATGGAGAGTTGTACTAACAAGCACAACTCAGAAAAGCAAGACTTAAATACATAGCAACAACTAAAAAAGTTCTAGTAAGCTAAAATATTACATGAATACAACATTATAAATCTTGGAAAATGGAACTTATACTTTAACTAATAGAAATTCCTTTTTCTTCGCAATTTTCCAACTTGCAACTTAATTTTTCAAATCTGATAGCTCAATGTAAGGTGATGGAACCCCCAAAAAAAATTTTGGTTCCATTCCTGAACTTTCAAAATTTTAGTTAGTTTCAAATGTCTAGACTTAGGTTTTTTCCCACTGATATTGTCTTGGGATTTTTCTATCAAAATCTCTCCTAAGAAACCCTTAAATCAAAGTCCTTATCAATATTATGATCTATTTATGACCTCTTATCAATTGTCCCTAGTCATCCTAAAACATCTTGAGTTATTGAAGTCCGTGAAATTACCGACCCTCATTCCTAGGTCCGAAATATTTTTATTTATAAGGTTGATCGATTGATCTTATTTGGCCTTTATAATCATTTGAAATAATATTGTTTAAATTCCTTTGAGGCATTTTATACATTATCCTAGGTGGTCCCCTTCCTCAAATACAACTTACAAGCATGTGCCAAATTGTTTCACTAAGTCTCGTCCACCACCTTTGTCCATCACTCATTGCAAATGGCTTTGAGAACATTTGATTCATATCAGCGATGCACGAGTTTCTCTTTATATCACTAGGATCTCTTTTATCGCTAATTGCTCATGAGTTTTATAATGTGAATTAGCGATGTGTGATGGCCCTTGATGCTCTTTGTATTTTCTCCTATCGCTCATCGCAAATTCATTCCAAGCTTTGAGTTTCAAAATGGCAATGAGCAATGAGGTTCCTATAAATTTTCATACATCGATGTTTTGAAAGGAGGTGAAAGAGCGATATTTCTATACCATTGATCAAAGTGATGATTCACGTGGCCTAATATGGTTCCATTGTTAGTCTTTATCCATTGTCAATATGATCTATAATTTCAAACATAAATCAGTGACACATTATGTAGGGTAAAGATTGGAAGGGATGATAGTGATCCAATGGTCGACATTTCATCATGCCTATACTCATGTCGTTGATTGAACTTTGAAAGGGTAGAGAAAATCTACGATGAACAATGTGATGTTTTAGGGGATATTCTCTTCAAATTTTGACTCTTTGTACTTCGCTGATGTAAATGAAAAGGCACAAACCAGGATGGCGATACATGTTGATTATCAAATTAAAGATGACTAATGAAGTTAAGGGGTAAATTTGGTAACTTTCCAAGATGTCATTTCCATTTTTGAGGAACAAGTTGCAAAATCCAGAAATGATGCTTGAAGATTTCCATTGATGTAGTTTTAAATCATAAAAGATTGACAGTCCAGATTCAAAGATGAGCGGCTAAGTTGTCAACTTGATCCCGTGAAGCTCTTCTTAATCATTAATTGCTACATGCTCTGAATTGTCTAATTAATGCAGATTGCTTGCAATTTCATCTCACCATTTGCAGTCTTCATGAATTGAGAAGTGTGAGATAGAGAGGAAGTGTGTGAGTTTTAGGCTTTTAATTATAGAGGTATTGAAGTGTGTATCCTAAGTGAGTTGTTTTTTCATATGAGCTTTGTTTGATTCATGCATTAGTTTGTTTGAGAGTTTCATATTTATAATAGTGAGAGTTTCGACTAACTGTAATTATCATTGGGGCTAGTTGAAATTGTATGGGTTTGTGGGTTTTCTTTTTTTCAAGTTCAATTTAGGAGCTTAAATTGGCGAGTCTCCTTGCAATCTAGATTTTCTAGTCTTACCCTTTGTCTTGTGAGAATGGGTAAGTCAGGTGTGTCTATTTAGCCCACTAGGAGGTCCAAGAGACTTATTTTGTTTGAATTTCAAGAGGATATATCTATGGTTGAGCAAGAAGTACTTGGGAATTCTGCAACACCAAAGGGCAGGAGAAATTCCCATGGTAAAAATAAGAAGACTATTGTCAAGAGCACATATAATTTGAGAAGCAAGACTGTTTCAGAAGAATTGGTCAAGTTTAAAGGGAAGGAATTAGTTAAGCCTATGGAGAAAGAAAAGAAAAGAAACAAGTATTGTAAAGCCTACATGGGGAGACATAATTCTCCCATAGAGGTTTCAGACAGCCCTTCTCATGGTGGAGGTGATACTGATCCGAAGTACAACAATTACCTTCTTTCTCTGACATTGTATGAATACTTTGACGAGGAAGGGGTGATGGCTTCTCTAGTTTCATCATGAACAAGAAGCAGGTGAGCATACTCTGATGCTAACAACTTAGAGTAGCATCCCTACCCTATTTTTATTTTTGATGGCACCATCGTCATTGCATCAAGATCATCCTCTTCAACATATCTATGGGTTTTTTTTTCTTTAATGTTGATGTGGAAATGTTTTTGGCTAGTGTGAAGGAGAGGTCTTAGACTCCTTAACTTTGATGACGGGTATGCCTTTTTTGGGTAGTATATAAGTTTTTTCTTTAGCTACTAATGGAGAATCTTCTTTGGTCAACAAGGACAAGGTGTTTTGGAGCTACTGTAGCAATGAATGATGCCTTTTGAAAGGTTGTCTAGTCTACTTCAACTAAATTACATGGAGTTGTCTTTTGCTCTACCTTGTTCTGAAATGATTAAGTGTAACCGTTTGAGAGGTTTCTAAACCTGAAATGAAATGTGTCTGAAACAAAATGCAATTGAAATGGAAATTCAGCCTAAAGCTCGTTGCTCCCATCCTTCTATAAATGGGATATTAGGGTCGGTTACCAAGGTTCAAGTTTTGGCTCTCATAATGGTCTAATTGGGAAAACTAAGCTCATGAAAGAGTAGAATGTAAATCAATGCACAAATGAAAATTTTAGTAAGGAGTCTAGGGTGTGAGTCAACTTATAATGACCTCAAATAGTTTTATAGTAGCAGTGGTTTATAAATGAAAATTCTAGTTCCTAAACATATTCTCTCCTATGTAATTTTCTTCCTTATTATGAATGGAATGGTTAATGATCTTTTCATTTGTCTTCAATTGTTTTAACTAAATTATTTATTTCAATTCTACTTCAATTCAAGGAATTGATTAAATGCTAAAGTGAGGTCACATATTTGTAAGGAAAGAGCATAGGATTGATAAGTAGTTATGTTTTAGGCATAGTGAGTTGAATACTGTAATGCAGTTGTGCCATAGAAAAATGACCCCTTGACATTTTCATGGTCTTTCAAGTCTTTCTCTCATGATGCTTGGTCCATTTTTCTTTGATTTAATGTTGTAATGTGGCTTAAACATTCACATTAGGTCCTTAAAATTTAAATTATGACGTCTTGTGAAGGTGTTGTGAAGTGTTTTAAAACATTTCTATACTTTTCTAGACTCTATTCATTACAATTCACCTAAAAATCACCCTTTCATCACTTATGAAGTCTTATTTTGAAGTCTTGTAAAGTCTTGTAACAATATTTCACGCTTTTCTAGGATTAATTTCACTTTTTACACCTTTCTTATGCTTTATTTGACCCCTTTATGTGCTCATAAGGCTTAATTAAGCGTATGTTTTAATGTAAACATGACAAATAACATTAAATGTGACTTAATTCCTGACACCAACCTTCAAGCTCAAGGTGGGGGCTAAAAAATTCAAAATATTTCAAATTTTCTTTCAGGTTTTTATTCAAAATTACCTTATATCGGTCTGTGATGAGATACCATCGGGTTACTAAGGCACAAGTGTGTATAAATAAGTGTTTTTCTCCTCATTTTACACCTAATTCATTCAAGCATTTAATCTTGCATTTGAGCGCTTTGTGTGTGTGAGAAATGTTAGTATCAAAATAAGATAATAAAAACACACCAATGCAACATTAAACTAAAGAAAGCTTTTTAAAATGAAATCAAACAAACAAACAGAGCTTCAAATAAAGGGGTGAAATCTCTCCTAGAAAAGGTTGTGTATCTACTTTTATTTATCATAGGTGGTTTGATTGGGAAGATTTTTTTATGAAATACATGCACTACGAAAGCCTCAAGTGTTTAGCTTAAGATACCATGAAAATATGCTCCATTATAGTGGATTACAATAGTTGATTATTTTGAGCAGTTGGGGCATTGACTATGCATAGTTTTTTTTAATCATGACCACAAGAGATTGAAAAACTAGAGGTTTTCATTTTCAACATATCCTTTCAAGTTGTATCTTAATTGATTGTCTTTTGCAGTCCCATTGACCAGTTGTGATCATCTAAGCACATTAATATGATTTCTTTCTTACCATATTCACTTATAGAGTTGAATAAACTCTATTTTTATTTTTACAATAGATATCATTTTTTTTTCTATTTGATTGCAACCGTATTTTGATCATCAAAGATGTAGTTCTTAGATACCAAGAAATGGGTACAGGTTGAGGAAACATAGATTTTTTGGAACTCTAAGTATGTTTTGGAATGAAAAAATCCATTCATAAAATAAAAAAATAAACAAAAAATTCAAAATTAAAAGGAAAATAACCATAATAGCATTTTTATGTGGATAGTCATCTTTAAAATAAATGAAAATTAACAATACTTTACATAATTTAAAATATCATAGGCTTTCAAATGAATTTTCTATATGTCATGTTGCTTACAATGCACTTTAAGGAATCAAGGAATCTTGTAGTTTGGGCATATTGAAAATATTATCATTATGAATAGGAAAATTTTGAATCCCAGGTCAAAGACATTCTTTGTTAAGGTCTTTGAAAACTGGACTCCAGGTAACAATATGGTTTTGGATTTTTATTCTAAATTTATAAAATTAGCAGAGCTACTAGTCTAGTGATATCTATCACACTAGATGATTAAGATGAAGATAAATATTTCATGTATTATGATCACATTTTCATCCTTTGATGATAGATCATATTGTGTAATACCATTCTTGTCCTAGAGGTCTTTCCAAAAGTCTACTTTTGATTACTAAAATAAACTCCAATTCTTATTGTCTATAGGCTACAAATCTAAGTTTAGTTGGAATATTCACTTGGTAACATTTAAATACCAGCTTGCACACATTCCAGCAAGGAGAGTGTTTGTTTTAAACAGCTCAACAGTCTAGTCAATTGTGTGGATCTTAGCAATAATTGCAGAAGTTACTAATGTTGCAAGGTGGTACAACCTACCATCGTCCAAGTCATGGTAATGATCTTGCACTTATCAGTTTTATCTTATTGCATAATTGATATAGAAAGAAAAATGAGTGAACGTCTCCAAATGGTTGACTATTCAGTGGGAAATGTGACTATTGTCTATCTGGTCTTGAGAATGCATTTTTGACAATAATTATTAATTAAATAAAAATCATAATATAACCAATTTTCATTTCCATTTAATTAATAAATACGATCAAAAGTGCATTCGTCGGATTGAATAGACGTTTTAAGAAATGTGATCTAACAATATGTAATAGTCTAAAACTGAAATTTAAGAAATGAAAGAGGTTAATGAAATGCCTTGAGCATATCGTAGATTGCATTTTCTTGTTATATATGTATTGTCTGCCTATTTTAAAATTTCTCTACTAGGGGAGAGGGGCCTATAGTGGAGCACCCTAACTTCGCGTTTCTCAAAATCCTACATGGAAATTTCAAATCACTCCCAATTTTGTACAATAGTTTATTTGGCAACTCATGTGCTTCTATATTTCGTTTTAGGACCACATCATCAAATATGATGCCACATCAACATGCTTTTTGTTGAGGTATCCAAAAAGACCCAAAAAAAAAGTGAGACCGATAGTGGTGCACTAAGTTGTGTTTTATTGGTGCGCTTATGTGGCATCACATGATTTATCACTTAGCATAATTTATGAATAAAAAGTGTTTTGCAACTGGATATTAAAGTGCTCCACTATGGAGCCCACTAAGGACTACTTCTATCCCCACTATTGGACCCTGCTCCATTATGGGCCCCTCTCCCCTAGTAAAGGTGTTATTATGTCGCCTATCTAATTGCCTGAAATATCGCATTCCTTATATTTCTCCTGATAATGCATTCCTTATTTTTCTCCTTGTTTTCCTACCCATGTGAATATCTTTTAACTCACCAAGGAGGCCTTTGTTGGCCCTTATCCCCTGGCTTAAGTTAAGTCAAAGAAATATTAAGGTAGGAACCATTCTTAGTAATCTATACTTATATCTATATAGTTTATTATTGATTATAAATAGAATTACAAAACTAAATCCAATAAATATGGCATTCATTAAAAGAGGCAAATAAATAAAACCAGATGAAAGGTGCTTATTGCATAGAAATATGAAGATTAGAATGCCATTTATGCTAAACAATTTATTATGATACTATGGATCATGGATTGGCCAATGAGACCAAGCAGAAAATAGTTGATGTCGTGGATGTTACTTTGTAATTATTAATTTGTCTATGTTAATTTGTAATTATTATCTAATGTATATGGAGGAGCAGTGGAATATGTCTATGTTAATTTGTAATTATTATCTGATCTATTTAATATTAGATATGAAATTTGAAATTTATATATTATCACTAATACATCAATTCAATAAAATTGTAAGAAAAATATTTTTTATAAACATTTCTTAATTATTTGATGATAATAAATTTATTATATTTATGTATTTATTTTATTTAAGTATTTGCTTAATTTAAATATATATTTTGTTATATTTATATGATTAGGGTTTAAAATTAATCTATTTTTAATAAAATGTTTAATGCATGAATCTCTTAGTCAACTGTCATTTCAAACAAATTTATTATTTAAGATTTAAAACATGATTACTACTTATTTTAAATTCAATTATATATTGTTACAATTCATTTTTGTTTTTGGCAGCTCTCTTGAACCTCCTGTAGGTGCAAGCGCTAGTTAATTTAATTTTTTAAAATATATATTTAAACTGTAAATCCTAAATATATATTGGAGGAGCGAAGTTTAAATATCTAAAGCAGCAAACTATTTTAAATATAAAACGACAAAGTTTAAGCGGCAAACTATTTCAAATATACGGCAAAGTTAAAATATATGAAGTCCATTCTTTCATCGTCTGAACTCTGAAGCATTGTGGATGGTTACCATAGAATGCTTTTATGTATGCTACTTGCCGTTTTGTCGGGAGATTAGGTGAATCCGTGATTCTTTATGTACAAAAGAATAATTTGAGATTCCCTAGAATGATCTGGTGCGCTCTTCTCCGCACCTGTGATTCCGTAGAATGATCTAGGCTTAAGTCTTTTACTTACAAGACTAGAAGAGACGACAAAATAGGTATGGATGGACGGAATGGCTCTCCCACACTGTGTAATGCATTAATCTCAAACTTTAAAGTAACAACAATAATAAATGCATTAAACTTCGATCCAGTACTGTTATCAATATCATTAATACTTCATATCGTTCGCGCCACATCTATGGAAAACGGAACCATTTATTTTCTTCGGTAACTGGTGATGATATCCAGTGACGTGATTGGAAGCGATTTTGACAACTCAAGATTTGTTAAGAGAATTGCTTCCACGTGTCTCAAATCGCTGTGGTACGGTACACCAAGGCCTGTGAATGCACTCAAATCTGTCCAAAGTCGATCTCCATTTTACATTATCTGCTTAGTTTACTGCTATCCATGAAACCATCAAATCACCCAGATCTGTCTCACGTCACACGATATCATCAGCGGCTAAAAAAAGAAAAAATGGTACATACGTATTTTTTATATTTAGTAGAGGCACTGGCTATCCAGCCCGTGCCATAATTAATGGCTGCCTTTGAATTAATTCCGAATCAAGTGAAAATCTGAAAGTGCTCATTATTGCATTGATTGTCACATTAATGATGTATAGCTAAGCCACTAGGGGAGAGGGTCCAGTAGTCGTGCACTCTAACTTCGCGCTTCTAATTATCCTACGCTGAAATTTCAAATCACTCCCAATTTTTTACAGCAGCTTACTTGGCAAGTTCTCTGCTTATAACTAAGGTTTCAGGGCCACATCATCAAATATGATGCTACATCAGCATGTGTTTTTGTCAAGGTGTCCAAAAAGGCCCCAAAAAATAGTGAGACCAAATCTTGTGCATTACATCATGAGTAGTTGAGCGCTGATGTGGTATCACATTATTGGTTGTTTTTTAGATCAAAAGCATACATTTTGTTTAATTATGGGTACTCAATTCACAACTATTAGACATTATATAAACGACTATTGGGTTTTATATGTACGATTGGGTGCACGACTATTGGACCCTGCACGACTACTGGGCCCTCTCCCCTAATTGATAGACAGAAACAGCCGCTGTGAGCAAAACGCACAGTATTCAATGCTCGTCAGTCGTCACCCTTTCTTGTCGCTTTTAACGCCATCTGTGGTCAGATTTCGCTGTCCGTTACTGCTAAAATTATTGACGGAAAATTGAATACAAGGAAAAAATACAAAAAATCGCGGCAAACGTACAAATGACCCCTCTTCTGACAGCATGCCTGCGCAAGCAAATGTAAAAAGATAATTTTTTATAAAATATTAATTTATCCCGAGCCGAGAAATCTGGCTCCTGGTACGTGGGGACTTGCAGAGAAACCTAAAAATCGGCCGTCGTTGCCATGTACGGTATCATAGTAACTAGGACTATTTATGATTTACCGCAATCAATGTGGGCACCGTCTATCCAGCTATCAGATCCGATGGCCGTAGACTGAGGTTTGTCCTTGCCTCTGTCCAGCCAGTTCCGTAGCTTTTTAACCCTGCTGTCCTTGTCAATGTCTGCTGTTGTCATCGGTCAGCAGGTTGGACGCATTGCGATCTGCGGCTGCAGAGATCTGCTGCCTTTGAACTCGAAACCTGCACTCAACTCGTCAACTTGCAGTCGTGACAAGCACAAGCATGGCAATGGAGCGCCGGCAAACTTTTCAAACATTAATGCCAGCATTAATTTGAACGCTGCAAATTAATTCCTCAACGGCTCCGTTGCAAGTTGCCCAACGCGCCTAAATTTCTCGATCAGCAAGGGCACAGCTACATTGGAATTGCAGGTCACAAGGAAATAAAATGTTAAACAGGGCATTCTTCGTTCCTTCAGCCGTTGGTTCTGCTGAAGGTCAAAGCCATGCACGTTTCCATTTTGATAGGGCACTGGCTATACAGTTTGAATTGTAAGCGTGAATATTGTGGACTTCGTACATTTTCTTTGTATTAAGGTTTTTTCCTTTCATTTGGCCATAGTTGATTGTTCAGGTTAGCAAAAAGTAAAATTTTCCTTTCATTTGGTCATAGTTGATTGCTCATGGTTAGCAAAAAGTAAAATACAAATCGGGAACCATGACAAATATTTACTTTAGTCTTGTTCAGGTTAGCAAAAAGTAAAATTTTCCTTTCATTTTGGTCATAGTTGATTGTTCATGGTTAGCAAAAGGTAAAATTTTCCTTTCATTTGGTCATAGTTGATTGTTCATGGTTAGCAAAAAATAAAATACAAATCGGGAACCATGATAAATAGTTATTTTAGTCTTTCAATGTAACGAAGCAATGAGATCATGTAATAGAATACAACAATCATAATATTTATTATGATTATTTGAATTACAATATTTTATATTCTTAAAATAATCATAATATTTTGATTTTAAATTTTTTTATATTGTAAACATACAAAGTGTGTATTTTGTATATTTATTATTTATTTTAAACTATTTTATGTAGGTGTGGTAAGAATTTTATTTTATTCTATGATTTCAACTAATTGGTTGTGTTTATTGGTTTTAGATTCATACTAATTATCACAAATAAAATTTGATCCTAAACTCAAACAATTTCTTGATATTAGATCATAGACTTCTCTTTTGTGTCCAAATATACATGTGAAAAATTATCTCAAGTTAGTTTTGTACCTCCAAAATTGATCCACTTGAAATTTAAAATTTTATAATAGTTTCAAGCCAACTCCCTTCCCACTAACCACTATTATTATGCATTTTACCTTCTTTTTTTTTACCTTAAATATTTATACAAGAATAGGATTTAAATTTTAGTGTTTCAAATTTGCATATGAAATACATGTGCAAAAATATTATTATAGATTGTGAGAAATAAATCACTACCCTAAAAAAAATGATTTTCATGCTAATTAAATTGAATATAGAATATAATAGTATTAAATAAAGTGTTGAGATTCTATTATTTGGAATGAAGAAACTAAATAATTCCAAGTGAACAAAAAGTATATATATATATAAAATTAAAGTGGTTGCTATGATAAATAACTACAATATGAGATATGCATACAAGAACCTAAGTGAAATATAAACCCTAATGATTTATCAATAGAATATGATACTTTATTTTATGTATTGTATGCTAAATAACTATTTATCTCTAACAAATATTCAAAACAAATTTACTATAATCTTTTACAAATTTTTTAAAAAAATTTACTATGATCTAATTTAAATATAATAAACTATTAATAGGGTGTGAGAAACATGTTGATTAAGGAATTAATTTTAGAAATGAAACCAAGAAGACTAGATGAACATCCTTATTAAATCTTACCTCAATATAAGAAAGTGTAATCTAGGGCACTTATGTCCAAATTAGTTTTTTAATGGTCATAAATTCCATAATCTGAAATTTAGACATGAATGTATAAGTGCAAGAGTTTCCTTTTATTTTCATGTCTCGTTTCTAGTCAATCCAAGTACATACATATTAGGTATGTACTTCTCTCTTTCTTTTTATCATTTACTACGTGTTTTCCCTTCTTGAATATATTTTATCTTTCAAATCCAATCTTCTCTTCTTCCTACCCCTCTTGAGTGTGTTTTTTCTTCCAAATCCATTCTTCCTATCAAAGTCCCAAACCTTTTTTTCTCGGCATGCCTTACATCTATCACTTGCCTCACCCACTATATTTGTCAAAATTCTCCATCCTATCATACCAATTACTTAACCCTTGATGTCTCATCCTTTAGTTGAGTCTTGTGTTATGGCTAACCCTCAATCTCCAATATTTTTTATTAAATAATGATTGATGTTAAAGATGAGATTTTGGATTAAGGTTGTGTTGAATTATCTTTGATCATTCAAGGACTTATTTGGATGATTGGTCTTATGTAATTGAAGTTACACAATCAAATTAAAAAACTCATAAATCATCTTCATAAAAATAGAAAATGCATACCTAGCATCTAACTAATCTAGTTATTTCCATTAATAATACTAATAGAATATGTTAAATGAACCTAATGACATAATAATACTCTATGAGTAATGAAATGTAATGGGAATGCCACTAAAATGGTCAATGCAATCTAGAGAGAGGGGATATTTAAAATAAATAAATTCTAAACAACTTTATGAAAATGAAATGATTATGCAATGATGGAAAGATGCTTATAATAACCAATCCTAAACAACTTAATGCAAATAAAATGATTATGCAATGGCCAAAAGATTTTTAAAATAACAAATCCTAAACAACTTAATGCAAATGAAATGATTATGGAATGATGAAAAGATGCTTAGAATAACAAATTTTAAACAACTTAATTCAAATGAAATAATTATGCAATGGTTTAATAAAGATGGATAAATGATAGGTGTAACCCTAGTGCACTAGCCAAAACTGAACCAAATTGATAGGGAAGGTCTATATTTTAAAGTTGTGATGGCCTATATTTGATTTTGTGAAAATATAATTTAAAATCATGGAGAGAATATTATAAAAGTAAAGTAAAGCTTAAATAAAAACTATTACTTCCATCTTAATTAGTAATTTTTTATGTCATTTTTATATGTTCTTTTACACTAATTGAGGGGTCTAATTGCATTCTTATGTAAAAATTTAAGGTATAATTTTATTATTATAATGATGAAATTTTCATACCCATGTTAATTCCCATTTAGTTTTGAGCCCTTTTTGAATATGTGGATTATAAAATTACATATCAACAAATAACACCCTTTAGTGTAATATTATATTTATTCCTTAATTCATCATTCCTTCATATTCAATTGGCTTGACCTAGGAGAACTTGGTCCATGTTATCTAACAATTTTCCAAGGTATTTTAAATACCACTCATTTTGAAGACGATGAAGAGAAGAAATAATTGTTAAACAAGTCACATTTATCTACAATCAACAAGTTCATTTGTGTGGTAAGTAGGATCAATCCTACATGACACATATTTGACCTATAATGATTTCAAAGACTATTATAATCTCAAGACATATAAAATCAATTGCATCCATTGAGGTTTTTTTTATAGATTTGTTTTAATTTGATCTAAACATCTCTTTGATTTGTTGTTAACATGGGTCAAAAATTATGAATGGAGCATTTGGGAATGGATAAGTGGATCTAGCTTGGATGTGTGCAATTGATACCTTAATAAATCATACAATTGATAGTTACCTACTAATAACTTAGTTAAGTAGTGTCACCATTAAATATAGATTTAAAATGAAATAATTTAAATAAATTACTAGAACCCCAATCTATACCAAATGCAACATGTGATTGAGTGATAAATTAGAAACACAAATCAAACAAGCCAAAACATCATTACCAAATGCAATTCGTGTTGCACCAAAAGTTAAAATTTCTCATAATGAAAGAGATGTGGTTATTGACATAGAAAACATAACAATATGTATCGTAGAAAAATGGATCTTCAAGGATATTTTCATGGTCATTTAGGTCTTTTTCCTATGATGCTTGGCATATTTTGCTTATATTTAATGTTGTAACATGTGATTTACACACTCACATTAGGTCTTGAGTATTTAAATTATTAATACTTTATGATGTCTTGTAAAGGTGTTGTGAAGTATTGTAACACATTTCTAAACTTTTCTAAACTCTTCTTATTATAATTCATCTAAATATTCCTTTTTTATTCCTTACCAAGTCTTATTTTAAAGTGTTGTAAAGTCTTGTAACAAACTTTCATGCTTTCCTAGACTTGTCATCACTAATTACACCTTTCTTATGTTTTATTTGGCCCCTTTATGCATTTATAGGCCTTAATTAAGTGTTTTTTTGAATGTAAACCCAATAAACATCATTAAATGCAACTTAATCCCCGACACCCACTTGCATGCCTTGAGTGGGACCCATTCACCATGGGTGGCGAATGAGTCCCTCTTGGCAAAAAATTCAAAATAATTTTAAATATCTTTCGGGCTTTTATTCATCAAGACCCAAGGTTGGCCTGTGATGTTGTATTTTCAAGAAATTAGGTCATAATTGTGTATAAATAAGTGTCTTTCTATTCATTTTAACCCCCAAAAATTTCATTCAAGCATTCACTCATTAGAGCATCATAACATCATTCTATCAAGCAATTATCAAGCATCTTGGAGCAGCCATTAACATATCTTTAGACTTCAACATCAAGGGTTTGGTGAGTTTATGACATTTGCATGTTATTTGTTCATCATTCTCTTTATGTATTTCATTTTATTATTAAGGGTTTGATTACCAAACTGGGGTTTGACTAAGGCAAACCCCTATACTCTAACCCTTAACCATTTCCCTCTCTTTGCATGTGTGTTTGCAGGTCTTGTAGGAAGATTTTTCAGGGAGAAAGGTGTTAAAAAGTGGTAAAAATTTCATCAAATCTATTCAATTCAACAAAAACCTAATTCAAGCTTGGAGACAACATTCTTCTTGTTTTCTGCAAATTTGGATTCATAAACCTGACAAGAAGACAAGTACAGATTTGGACACACAAAGTTGACTTTAGAATTTGCAGATTTTTGTAGGTCGACTAATTTTCCATCTGTGGAAAATTAGTACCACTACCAAGCTGGAGAAAGTATTCTATGAGGTTTTCAATTCCTGACACCCTGAAACTTGTTTTAACATAATTTACTAGAAGCAAAGACTAATTCGCCATCTGTAGTGAATGAGTCCAAGTAGTCATCAATAGTAACTTTTGAAACATTCTAGAGCCTTCCAGCATCAACATTCTACCTCCAACTACACCTCATTCAATCTCATTAAGTTTTGTTTTCATTTGCTTATGTTTCTAATTCATTTATGCATATCACACCATGTTTTCAAACACACCATATTTCTTAGGCTTTCCATAAATAATCAATTCATTTTATTAGCTTGTTGCATTAGGCCATTGGATTTAGGCATATTTTCATTGTACTTCCATTAGTTTGAGTGAACCACCTAGATTTTGGGGTCTATCTCCCTCCTTTAGGTGAAATTCCCTAATTGAGCAAGAGAGTCATAGCACCTTTACCAAAAATTTATGGTTCACAATATAAAAAATTGGGACCCTTCAAGATGGCTAAGGGTAATACATAATTGAGGGGGACTTATCTAGGTAGAGCGGGAGGGATAGATAGAGAGTGGGGGGAGAGAGGGAGGGGGAGATAGAGAGAGAGAGAGGGGGGAGAATGGGGGAGAGACCTGAAAAATAGGGAGAAAGAGGGAGTGATGGTGAGGAAATAGGAGGGAGATAAGAATAGATAAATAGAGGGAGTGAGAGAGAGTGGTAGGGATTGATTGAGTGAGAGGTACGTAGAAAGACAGAGAGGGTGGATAGAGACAATTAGAGAGGGTTGGAGAGAGGGAGGGAGAGAGAGATGAGATGTATAGATAAGAGAAAGGGATAGGGGTTGAGGGTATAGGGTTGAGGGATTAGGGTGGAAGACCTATAGGGTTTATGGTTTATGGTATTGGATTGAGGGTGTAGGGTTGAGGAACTAGGGTTGAAGGTAGAGGGCATTGGGTTGAGGGTAGAGGGTAGAAGGTTTAATGGTTTAGGGTTAAAGGGTTTATGGTCGAGGGTTAAGGGTTGAGGGTAGAGGGTTTAGGGTTTATGTTTGAGGGCATATGGTTTACGGATTAGGTTGATCATCTAATGTATAGGGTAGAGGGTATAGGAGTTGAGGGTTTAGGGTTTAAGGGTTGAGGGTTGAGGGATTAAGGGTTGAGGGTTGAGAATTGAGGGTTTAATGTATAGGGTAGAGGGTAGAGGGTTTAAGGTTTGAGGGTTTAAGGTTGAGGGTAGAGGATTGAGGGTACAGGGTTGAGGGATTAGGGTTGAGGGTCTAATGTATAGGGAGGGTATAGGGGTTGAGGGATTAGGTTTTAAGGGTTGAGGGAGGGTTGAGGGTTGAGGGTTTAAGGGTTGAGAGATTAAGGGTTGAGGGTTGAGGATAGAGGGTTTAAGGGTTTAGGGTTTAAGGGTTTAAGGGTTGATGGTTTAGGGTTAAGGGATTAGGGTAGAGAGGGAGGGATGGAGGGAGGGAGAGATGGAGGGAGAAGTGAGATACAGAGAGAGAAGAGGAGGGAGGGACAAAGATATATGAGGGTTAAGGATCCAATATATAGGGTAGAGGGTTGAGAATTGAAGGCATAGGGTTGAGGGATTAGGGTTGGGGTAGAGGGTAGAATATTTAAGGGTTTAGGGTTGATGGTTAAGGGTTGAGGGTAGAGGGTTTAGGGTATAGGTTTGATGGTATATGGTTGAAGGATTAGGTTGAGGGTCCAATGTATAGGGTAGAGGGTATAGGGGTTGAGGGTTTAGGGTTTAATGGTTGAGGGTTGGGGGATTCAGGGTTGAGGGTTTAATGTAGAGGGTAGAGGGTTTAAGGGTTGAGGCTTGATGGTTTAAGGTTAAGGGTAGAGGGTTGAGGGTATAGGGTTGAGGGATTAGGGTTGAGGGTCTAATTTATAGGGTAGAGGGTATAGGGATTGAGGAATTAGGGTTTAAGGGTTGAGGGTTTAAGGGTTGAGGGATTAGGGTAGAGATTTAAATTGGGTTTAAGGGTTTAAAGGTTGAGGGTAGAGGGTAGAAGGTTTAAGGGTTTAGGGTTAAAGGATTTAGGGTAGAGGGTAGAGGATTTAGGGTATAGGTTTGAGGGTGTATGGTTAAATGATTAGGTTTGAGGGTCCAATATATAAGGTACATGGTATAGGGGTTGAGGATTTAGGGTTGAGATTAAGGGTTGAGGGTTTAATGTATAGGGTAGGGGGTAGAGGGTAGATGAGATTGAAGATGAGATTTTTAAGGATGCATATTTGGTAAGATAAAAATAATGACCCATCGTCCCTAAAATTGAAACATTAATGAAACAAGAATTGATAAAGAACTAGTCAAATAAAGAATTACATTCTCAATTGAGCATTTAACATGGGTATCAAACTTGGTGCCATATGAAAGAAGAGTGAAGATAATTGACTTTATGTAGAATTTAGATACATACATAAAGCCTCATTAAAAATTTATTCTATTGATATGGATTTTTATGATATGTATGTGTTTATGTATGGATGATTATGATTAAGATGTATACCATGGATTATGTTGATTATATATGCATATATAATTATGATGTATATGAATGTATGGATGGATGCATGTAAGCATATGATTATGACTATGATTATGATGTATGCCACTAATTATTTGTGATGCAGGATGTATCAATATGTATATGTTAGCCAAATGTGATGTGGACTAACATGTTTGATGCAGGATGAATATGTGTGTAAATGTATGAGGCCTAATGATGATGTAGTGATTTATGGCGTTCATGAATGACATGTGATGGATGTATTTAATTTTATGTATGGATGCAAATTAAAATGAAATGTAAATGGATTAATGTGTAATGCAATGACAGATGGTAAATGAACTTAACGCAATGTAAAGCGGACTAAACTGTGATGAGATATAGAATATGTTAAATGAACCTAATGACATAATAATACTCTATGAGTAATGCAATGTAATGGGAATGCCACTAAAATATATACCAAGGTCTCTATTGGTTTGGTCACAAAGGCAATATAAATTGTTTAACTTCACAAAGGCAATGGATATGCCGAAAAGGTGTGGAAGGCTATTTAGAAAAATGTTTTTTACAATTTTTGGTATGCAGTACATGAGGTAAATTGGTAGGTCATTTAGTAATGATGTTGTGTGTGCAAAGGTTTCAATAGAGAAGTGATAGCTTCAAATTAAATATGTATCCACTTACACTAACTTTATATATTATTTAATATTTTAAATTTAGTCTCCTAGGTGAAACATTTGTGGAATGAATAAAAATAAATAAAGAGTTGTTATATACAAAAGATGAACACAACTATTTGTTTTTCATTACAGCTTCTTAGCAGTTGTGTGTTTTTTTCTATTCAATTTTTTGTTACAATTATTCTTTTGTACCTAGCCTTGTGTTTACTTGTAGGAATCTTGAATTCTCATTAAAATTATAATTTTAAGAGGATGGAATTCATATATTATGTTTAGATTTATACGTTAAAATGTTAGATTTTTTGTAAATTAGTACCATTTTCAAGTCCTTAATTCCAATTGTTAGGCTATTAAGAAAATGATGTTGTACACTCAATAAACCAGGAATATCCTCTAAATTTATGCCATATTACTTTGTCATATGAAAAACTGTAGGAGTAGACAATACCTTTCCCCTATTTTCTATGTTATTTAGAGACTCTCTAGATTGCAAACCATATTCCTAGGAATCTATGGAGGAACCTTGTATTTGTCCCCAACGTACTAAAGTCTCATGATTTTCCTCTACAATTAAATCCACCAAAGTTTCTCCAAACTGATAAATAAAGTATGCATATTATAAAAAAAGTTCCATATGGAACAATCCATTCTGAATTTTACAAGGTCCATAAAATAAAAAGGAACAAGCAAATAATAAAAGTTGTAATTAACAAAGTCACACATTACAGAAGTGAACTTTGTAAGAAAAAAATATACCTCCATCTCATTAAAACATCTTTAAGATTCTTTCATTGACAAGAAAATGTGTCAATTTTGCAAGTGTTGCTTATAAAAAAGCACCCATAAATAAAAAAAATCATTACAAAAGTCAACTACACATGGTCTACAATACAATTATAATGCTAAAGTGCATTGTAGAGAAACTAGTTGACTTGAATATCTTTATAGAATATACACTATGGTCAGTTCATTAAGTAATTTTCATTTTTTTTAATTTTTTATAAAAGTCACCAATTTCGAATAGTCAAAGCAGATTACGCACTGTATTGACATCAAAAGAATATTACACTTAAATTAACATAAGAAAACATTCTTTCTTCTTTGACATTATTTCACAACTTTAAAAGATCATCAACTGGATCAAAATAGAATTATTTATATGGAAAAAGAGGAAATAGGATCAGTTTTAATTGTGGGCACATTTTTGTTGCACAGAGAGTTCTAGGATTCAAGAATGTTTAAGGTGTGCCCTCAACATGCAGGTTGAGATCAAAAACAAAGTTTGGGGTGATGAAAAATTTGGCATGCCTTGTCATGTTCATGTTATTTGGATACAAGAATTACTTTATGTGTGCATGTTATTAAAAAATCTTCCCCAACAAACCAAAAAATGACAGTTGCACCTTTGATGTTTGAATTCTTGATAGCATAGTAAAAGGGAATAAAATTCACCATTTGAACTTTTAAGTATACTATAGGAAATGGAGAAACACAAACAATATAAATTGTATTTACTAAGATCGTTCCTCTAAACTGCCAACGAATTTAAAATAAAAAAGAAAATTGATTTAGAGATCACCAAAACTCAACAATATGAAAGACAAGGCTTTCACAAATATGTCAGGAATATAAAAGATGCATGTTTTTTGTCCTAAAATCTTGTACTTCCAGAATGAAATATTAGTATAAATATAGCTTATGAATTAATTTTACTTTGGTAGGATTTCTAACTTAGGTTTAATATTTAGGACATGTGCACATAGAATAAACATGTGCATATATCATTTAAAAAGTTAATTCAACATCTTAAACTAATTGGTAGGTGCCTACCTACTTTGGCATCTCCACAATTACCTGCATTTGATACAACTCACATCTTCAAGTTCTTTATAAACAAGACAGTGATAACCGTTTGTTGAGAGAGCAAGAGAAGGTGGCAAAGATGTAGTCTTACAAGGAATCTTGTTCTTCTCATACTGTATCTCTACTTCTATTTTGTTTATAAAATATTTTCTCTTATAAATGCATGTTTGAAGTGTTTTTGTTTGAGCTAATTCTCAAAGCTGTTAAGCCTTGTATCTGTAAAAACAAAAAGGAATTCTAAACTCTAATATGGTACCTTTGTGGTGTTCTAAAACATTTTCTTGTTGTTGTGGAGATGACCTCTTGAATCTACAGTCATAAAAGCTTCATGGATCAAATTCAAGTCCATCATTATGTTCAGACAGGTCTAAAACCTCAAAATTATCCACCATTTCACTCAAAAAGGAGGTACAGTGACTCAAAGGAGGAACTTTGAAGGTTAATTTTGGATCTTAAGGGCTTCTTTTTTTTTCTAATATTTTTAAATTATTATTCTTTAGAGAATATTGGTGAACTGTAGATTTTTGGGTAGGGCTTATAGGCTACTCTTGCACTCTTAGGAATGTTTCACCTAAAAGAAGAGAGATAAACCCCACTCAAAAGTCTAGCTAGGTTCACTCAAATTATGCAATGTATGATGTTATTTAGACTAAATGGAATGACCTAAGTGAAATTAAACTATGAATTGAAATATTATTAATTCAAAACCTAAGAATTATGCTATGGTGGAAAACATAATGTGATATGCAAACATGAACTAGGTATGAACAAATACAAAACAAAAAAGAAGAAGGTTGAATTAGAGTGTAGATGGAGGTTTGATAAATATTTTGGAATATTCTGAATGCTAACAAAGATCATTGAAAATCACCAGTGGGACTCATTCGCCACTGATGGTGAATCAGTCTCGCTTATGATGAAAACTATTGAAAACTAGTTTCTAAGTGTCGGGATCTGGAATTTGACAAAATATTGATTTCTAGCCTTAAGGTGGGACTCATTTTCCACTGATGGCGAATCAGTCCACTCCCAAAATTTTGAGAAATCAAGGACCAATCTTGTAGCACCAAATATGAGATTGGCTGCTTGTCGGGTTGACAAAGTTAACTCTACAAAAAATTGATAAAATGTCTTCTCTAAGCTTGAAATAGGTTGTAGTTGACTTGAAACACTTTTTTGACTTCTTGTCCACTTTTCAACATCTAATGGCTTGTCAAATTTACATACACAAGTCTGCAAACACACATGCAAAAGGGGAAAAATGGTTAAGGGTTAGGTTATAGGGATTTGCCTTGGTCAAATCCCATTTTGGTAATCAAACCATTAGTAAAATAATGAAATGGAAGAGAATGATAAAAAAATAACATGCAAGTGCTATCAACTTACCAAACCCTTGTTGAAGAAATATGAAGATATAACAATGAATGCTCCAAAATACTTGATTAATGCTTGATTAAGTGATGCAAAGTGCTTGAATGAATGTGTGAATAAGTTAACTTGATGAATTGGGGTTAAAATGAGAAGAAAAACACTTATTTATACACACTTGTGCCTTAGTAACCTAATGATACCTCATCACAGGCTGACATAAGGTGATTTTGAATAAAAACTCGAAAGAAAATTTAAAATATTTTGAATTTTGAGCCAAGAGGGACTCATTTTCCACCCATGGCGAATGGGTCCCACCTTGGGCTTGAAAGTGGGTGTCAAGAATTATCTTGCATGTAAATATTGTTTGACGGGTTTACATTAAAAATCACACTTAATTAAGCCTTATAAGGGCATAAAGGGGTCAAATAAAGCATAAGAAAGGTGTAGATAGTGAAATTGAGCCTATAAAAGCATGAAATCTTGTTACAAGACTTTACAACACTTCAAAATAGGACTTGGTAAGGGATAAAAAGGTGATTTTTAGGTAAATTGTAATAAATAGAGTCTAGAAAAGTGTAGAAATGTTTTACAACACCTTCACAAGATGCCATAATTTGAATTTTAAGGACCTAATGTGAATGTCCAAGCCACATTGCAACATTAAATCAAAGAAAATGGACCAAGCATCATGAAGAAAGGCCTAAAAGACCATGAAAATGACAAGGGACTATTTTTCTACAATGCATTTAGCCCCCACTTTAGTGAGAGGATGAACTTGCTTCAAACTCACACTAAAGTAGCCATGAATATCAAGAGAGAAGTCCCAATGCACTTATGTTAGCAAGATGGAATGACAATGATCAAGAGGGATGATCAATCCCCTAGGATGAAGATCCCATGGCAAACTAGACATAAGAAAAAAGGAACACACATGTGAAAGGGGAAATTGAATTGAGCTTTGATCGTCTATCCAACTAGTTGTGGATTAGATCTAGGTTGTTTGTTTGAAAAAGAAAATGCATACTCACTCTGGGACAACATAAATCATGGAGGTCTGTCGAGTGAGAAGGCCCATAAAGGTACATACGCTAGTTGGTATGCACTTACAAACACATAGGTGGCTATGGGGAAAGTCGTGCCACTGAATGGGCTTCCCGCTCAACCATATCAAAGTTATACCCCCTGATAACTTTAACAAGGTGCCACAAAGGAAAATGTCAGTTTGTGCTTCATGAGACAAGCAAACCTTTTTCTGCTTAGAACTCGTGAACAAAGAGAAAGGTACCACAAACATGCAATTTGTGTTATGCAAGGTGGCAAAAATGTAAAATACAAAAATGTAAAATGTAAAATGTAAAAGATGTTAAAAGGAATCTTGTTAAGTTCATGCAAGGTCTATCACTTAGGGAACATTGTTTAAAATGTCTCCAAGAGAGGACAAATCAAAGAATACTATATTCACAACTTAGGGGTTGAAGTGTGTCACATCAGGTCACTAAGAGGAATGTAATATGTTAAGATAAATCACACTTATGAAGGACATCACACCCAATGTCATCCACAAAGTGATAGACGCATTGTATGAAGTGACAAGGCTACACTAAGAATGTAAATGAAATGATGCCAATGTATGCCCCCCACTTTAAAGGAATTTCTACACATCATTTTGTGAGTAATTACTTTAAAGTAGCGAAGGAAAATGCAAAAGAAAACAAGATATGAGAGCCCTATGCCAAGTCATCTGTTTCTAAGTTAGGCTACACTTCATCTAAATGAAAAAGAAAACAAAATAAAGGGAGTTGCCCCCCAGAAAGGAACACACCAAACACATAAGGGATCTATGGATTTGGGGTTAGTATGTTTGTTGCTGCAATATTTTTATGAAAGAGCTCAAAACTGCTATCATTCCCCAAAGCACATAGAACTAGAAGAATGACACAACTTAGATATCAAAAAAAAAAAAAAAATGAAGTCTATTTTGGGTCAACATTGCAGAGACATTGTGGTCTTAATGCTTTGAATCATCCCCAAAAGGAAAACACAAGAAAAAGACAAGGTAAAAGGAAAAGGGACCGATTGGGTAAACATAGAAGAGACATAGGGCATCTCTACGCTTTGTGTCATCCCCAAAAGGGAAACACAAAACAAAAGTGAAAAAGGCAATGCACAACATATGGAAGAATAGAGGTACAAATATAGGAAGTGTACAAAGAGAGAGAACATCAAAAACACATTACAGGGAACATAATACACACATAAAAGAAAAACAAATATAAAAGGATAGTAAGGTGAATGCAAGTTAACCATCTAACAAGTCATCTACCTCCCAATCATGTTCATTATATTGTGAGGGCGGTTTACTATCCAAAGGAAGAATTGCAAGTGTCTAACTAGGAGATGTACCAGGTTCTTCACTTGGTGGAGAAGGTTTATCATTTAAGCTCATGGTAGATGAAAATAAAGAGTTTAGATCGTTATGCACTTCGTCATCTAATTTTTTGATCTCCTCGTCATCATCCTCATCAAGGTTGATTACGATGGGAGGGAAAAGGGAAATCTCCAAGGAGGGGTGTATCAAAAGTTGTGGTTGTTGGATTGGTTCAGTTTGTTATGAGGGCTAGATTGTGTTATCTTGTGGTGGGTCAGGTGAAACATGGTGGTCATTTATTGCTTTTGTCATAGGTAGAGGTTGGTTTTCTTTGTTTTATTCCATTTGAGATTGATGAGCAAGGAGACAACAACAATGCCTACGCTCCCTAGCATTGTGGTTTCATTTTATTTTATTTTGAATTTGTTGAGGTGTAAGAGTGGGTTGATCCATCATAGTTCCTTTTCTTTGAAAGGGGAAGAATAAAAGAAACTAAAGAAGACAGGTCAATCACTTTCTCTTTAGCTTTATACACTTGTTTAATGAGAGGAGGCACGGCGAGATTGGTTTCATTTTCTCTTGGTCGTATAAATGAGGGAAGGGAAGTGTCTATGGCGAGTCTCCCATGAGGTTGTATTGTTTTTTCAATGTCAGACTCAGGCTAAAGCATAGTTTCATCTAGGATAGGAGTGGAAGCAAACGGGGACGTGTTATGAAGAGACAATTCAGCTATTCATTTGGCTTTTAAATTTTGATAGGAAAAAAAAGAAGTCCTTTCAAGGGGTGATGGGTTCCATAGGTTTAGGGCAGAAGGCTTCTAAGGAAAAATTACCTTTGGAGGATAATGGATTAAAGCCACTATGGTGTATGGTAAATATTTTATTGCCATGTGGAAACTTCAAATATTTGTGAACAATTGAGGGGACCACTTTCATCAAGCGGATCCAATGATGACCTAGCCGTAGATGAAATTGATCCAATTGTGGAATAATAAAAAATGTTACATCTAGAGTTTTAGGTCCTATTTGTAAGGGGAGTACAATCAATCTGATCATAGGGCACACAAAACTAGTATGTGTCTTAATCCATGTAGTCGGTTTGTTATAATCATCTTGATACAATTCATGTAATACTAAAAACTCTTTCGTTATCACATTATCGCCATAGGAAGGATCTATTAATATCCCATTAGTGGGCTTATCATAGATTTGACTAGCTATGTAAATAGGACTATTGGGAAGCTTTTTAAGTATATCTTTGGAAAAAAAAGTGATATCAAGATTTTTGTTGGTTGGGCCCTTATTAGGGATAACATCTATCGCAACCACAAGTTTATCCATAGGAGTAACTTAGGTAACATTTGAATTTATATCATGTTGTCCATTATTTGTATCAATGTTCATGGCTTGAGGGTTTGAAGGTTCACTAGCCTTGACAAATGAAACATTATGTTTAGGCATGGGGTTGGTAAAGATTTATAAATTCTGGTTAGGGGGTGTAATCGACTTATTTCCTTGATCATTAACACCCACAATGGACAAACGACCAAAATCAACGAGGTCTTGAACTAAGTGTTTGAAATGCTTACATTATTTGGTTTCATGTCTATTTTGGCGATGAAAATGACAATAAGCATTAGGTTTAAAGGTGGGTGGTAAAGGCTTGGTGGTATCAAGTGGTTTAATGGTAGGAAAAGTGATCATTTGTTGTTGGATTAATTAGTTCATTGTATTATGGAGGGTATCTAGTAAGGTAGTAAATTGTGTCTTTGGGTCCCCATAGGTATAGGGAACCACTGCTTTAACAGCTGTCACTTGACTCTGAATAGGTTGGGTTGGTTGGGGAGAAGGAATATTGAACTGTAAAAAGCCTCTATTTGCTTTTCTAAAGTTTTGCGCATTGTGTTGGTTGTTTTCCTCAAATTTCTCAACTCGGTTAGAAGTGGACTTTGAATTACAGATTGAAACTGAGTTATCATATTCACAAAGGGTTGTGCATAAATGCATAAACGAAGGAAATTTCATCATAGTTAACTTATCCTGAAGATGGGTGTGCAAGATTTTGATAAACATCTTTTGCAGATGTGAATCAGGAATTTTGGCATCAACTTGATCATATAATGACTGATAACACGAAATGAAGTTAGTTACTTTTTCATTGGCATTTTTTCTACAACGCATTAAATTAGCCATTGTCTTTTTAGGGGTCATATGGACTTGAAAATGACTTATAAAGGCATCCAAAAGTTCATTGAACGATCGGATTGAATGATTAGGTAGGTTTGAAAACCACTCCAATGCAGTGTCCTTCAATCAAGCTCCTAGGAAAATTTTTAGCTAACAACTTATCATCGAGGAAAAAGTCACTACACAAGGTTGTATAAGCATTGGCATGATTAGTAGGGTCTCCTTTCCCTCTGTATTTCTTAAACCTAGGCATTTCAATTCCTTGTGGCATCTATGTGCGTAAGATTTCTAAGGATAATGGGCTACTACAAACATGATATGTAGGTGGAGCATTTTGGCTTTGGCTAATGGTGGAGATTTTTTGTTGCATGGATGAAATGGTATTAAAGAGTTGAGTAATTATGGGATCGGTGTAAGTGGTATGAGGTGGAAGGGAAAATGGTGGAGTGTATGCAATGTTAGGGGAAGTGAAAGGGACACTAAGAGGGGTGAAGGTGGAAGAAGGAATATGTGATGCCACGAAAGAAGTAGGAATGCTAGTTGGAATTGCGAAAGAAGCCACATGACTAACCTGTTTCAGAGTTGTTGTAACCTGAGGAGTGGTATAGGTTGGTATGGATGTGATGGTTGAGGGAGGAGGATTGTGAGGTCCTCCTTGGCTCACAATAGTGTTTGTGAATTAGGAAGTAGCGGGAGCATGTTTATTGTATATCTTAGCTATTCTCTTCATAACTTGTAAGCCATCATCACTTTCAATCAAACGATGAAGGTGTTTTATCACAGGTATGGCAATTGAGGAAATGTTTTCAAGGGATAAATCTTGTTGTAAATGTGCAAAATCCTCATGAATACTAATAAATTTTTTCTTGCGGAAGGGAATTATTTTGTGTGTCAACATTCATTGGATTGAAAGGTGAAGGCATAGTAGTGGTATTGTCCATGCCTAATGCACCATTGTCCATACTAGGAGTAGGAGCTCTTGAGATCCCAAGCTCCACAATGAAAGTGTTATCATGAGAAGCTATGAGTCTAAAACCTTGTCTCACTAAAGTATTATCAATGGGGCACCAAACACTCATACAAGTACCACAAAATATGGGGTGAATGTAAAGGAAATGTAATCTAGAAGTGAAAAATGCAAATAACAAGAATTTAGCAAACTGAAACAGAGAAATAACAACAGAGAACAAAAATGCAGTAAATGCCCAGAAAAATGCCTGAAAATGTTGTCTAACATGTGCAAGTGGACTAATTCTCCGAGAGTGGTGAATGAGCCTAACTATGAGATTTTTTTCATAAAATTTAAAGTGATTTAAATGCTTTTCATATGCCAATGAAGGATGCAGATGCAGTTTTTTAGTTTTTTCATTGATATTGTATGCAAAAATGAAGTCTAAATGATTCTTTCACTAATGGAAGTGTATAAACCCTAGTATACAAAAAAAAACCTAATTGAATGTTAATGCAAATGAAGTCTAGGATGCAAGATGCAATGAAAATTAGAAATGCAAAGTGTTCAATATACGGGTTCACAAAATGAACTTTAGATTTTTGGGTAGGGCTTATAGGCTACTCTTGCACTCTTAGGAATGTTTCACCTAAAAGAAGAGAGATAAACCCCACTCAAAATTCCAGCTAGGTTTACTCAAATTATGCAATGTATGATGTTATTTAGACTAAATGGAATGATCTAAGTGCAATTAACCTATGGAATTGAAATATTATGAATGCAAAACCTAAGAATTATGCTATAATACAAAAAATTTCCAACAGCAAAACCTAATTTAAACATTTAATAGCTCATAAATTTTTCAGTAGCTAAATACATACATAATTCCAAATCAAATAGCTTGGGCATGAAGGAATGATTTCAAACTTTCTATGCACACTTTACAAGTAGTACACCATCTTTTCCCTATTCAACACCCATGCTATAGAATGGTTTGTTAATCTAATATTTCATAAGAATTTCCTATACTATCCATGCAAAGGTGTTCTACCTACTTACTTCCAAATAAAACAAAGTTCTAGATGCAATGCATAAACTTTCAAATACAAAATTTCCATTCTAATAAGCATTTTATTTTTATGCAATTTAGATCTTATTCCTTACTAAGCATTCAATGCCTATATTGAAGTCTAATACATTCCTAAGTAGTGGACCCATATGAATCTAATTTTTAGATAAAGAGAGAAGAGAGAGGGAGAGTTGTCAATTAATCAATGCATATACATTCCAATTAAGACCACACAAGAATGATCAAATTTTCCAGAGATAACATCACTATCTATAATGCATCCTTTTACTACATGCTCTTAAATGTGCTGCAGAATACCTTAGATGCACAAAAACAGAGCACATATGCGCAGCAGAATACCCTAAATGCGCCGAAACAGAACACAGATGCTCCAGAACAGAGTTTAAATGTGTTGCAGTTTTTCTCTAGATGCACTAAAACAATTTTCTAAAGACAGTTTTGACCAGTTTCAGCTGAAGTTTTTTTTCATTTTTGTTTTTGGATGATCCTTTATCTGAATTAATGTTTTTGAAAGCACAACAAATAGTCTGATTTAAGTTGATGCGTAACCAAACACAGAATAAGACAAGCACAACCTAGGTTAGGCCAGGACAATATCCGCTAGACTCCACGTGGGTTTCCCCAACCGCATATCAGTAGTGTGTGAATCCAGAAGCTTGGCTGCACGAGCTCCCCCTTACAGTGCACTCTCTTCTCAGGCCAACCAAGCTTCCAACCCCCATGAAACTCCCATGGCGAGTTGATCACCTCTACTACAGACTGCGAAAGTGTGGAAGGCTTCACACCGACCGGTGCTGGACTAGCAGATAGAAGATTTTTGGCTTTCTAAACAATGGTATTTAGTTCGGGACCCCCGTTCGAGTGGCCATACATGGGGCAAGAGATTAATCACCATTAAGGTGGCACTCCAGCCTGAAAAGGTTAAGCTCAACAGGGTTTAAGGGAGTACTACTCCGTCCGTATGACACATCCGCACAAGCAACCTTAGGTTTTCCCTTAATATTTACATTTATATACCGGTTGGGGGTAGCTTGGCTTTAGCTCCGTTGCCAGTTTGAGTCGCATTGGGGTGATGAAATCCCCAGACAGGCCCAATTTCTAGAGTCAATAATCGTTTCTCTTGCATCCAGGATCGCACAAGTGTGCAAGGGGAGAGGATACTTCGATTATCAAGTCAGGGTTACACAGGGAAAAGTGGGTCTGGTTTTCTGATCACCTAGTTTGCACAGGGTGAGAGCATAATCACCTACCACTTTCAAGCACAGTCAAGAAGAGTAGACAAGTTCATTTTAAATGCACCAAAATCAAAAGTGATTTAATCTAAGTGAAGATTTTGCTTCACACAGACATGGGGTTCATTTTAACTGCATGATAAAGGTGTGGTGGCTACCCTAGATTGATTCATTTTAGATTCGACAAGAAAGAAAGAAAGAAATTATGTCTGCAGAAGGCGTCAGACTCAGAATCCCTATTACAATCCAGATGCACAATTCTGTCACTCAAATGCGCGAGAACAGAACCCAAATGTGCAACTCTGTTACTCAGATGCGCGAAAACAGAACACAGATGCACAATATCAGAAATCTAACTGGGCAATAATAGAAACCAAATGCGCCACTCTGTTACCCAGATGCGCGAAAACAGAACCTAAATGCGCTAATCTACATGCAATTTTTTTTTTAATTTTTCTAAAATATATTTGAATGTGCTAAAAAAAATCCTATATGCGGTATCTAAATCCCTAGATGTGCTGTAGAAATGCACGTATGGGCCACTCTGTTTCCCAGATGCACCGCAGAAATGCCCAGATGTGTCGAAACAGTCTTTAAATGCGCCGAAATACCTATAAAAAGAAAAAAATTCAGATCTTCCAGATGCGTTTTCAGATGTTCAGAAAACCTGCGAGCAAACCTGCAAGAAAGAAGTCTAAAATGGGGGCATAGGCCCCACGGTGGGCGCCATTTAATGTGTATGAAAAATAGATATGCGTAAATGAATTGAAATATTCAAACACACCAATAAAACATTATATTAAAACAGAATATAAAAGATGAGCAAATGCAAACTCAGTATTCCGCTTCCATTGTCGTCCTATCGTCCTCTATCTTTAGTGTTTTTGTCGATTCCAGCTTTGTGTTATCAGATTGTAGGCTAGGCTCAACAAACTGTCTTCCTAAAGAACGAGATTTTGATATAATGTAGATGCAAGATTAAGCTATGATAATGATTTGAACTAATAAGCTTGAAATAAACATGATGCTATGATAAATGAATACTAAATGAATTAAATGCATGAACTCTAATTAATTGCCTATTACCAATGCTTGGATTCACACACATATTTATAGAGTTTTTCGAATGATTCTGATTGGCTGTCTCGATTGACGGTTGTGATAATTCCTGGCAGATCGAATGGTTGAAGAAAGATGAAACTGAAGAGAAAATAGAAGAAACCTAAAAACAAGATTTTTCTATTTTTATGAAAGAGGAAAAAGAAAAAGAAATCATCTTTCTTTAAAAGAATAAAAAAAGATTTAAAGCTGATAAATAATTAATTAAAAAAACTCAATTATTTATTTGTGGAGGACATTCAGCTTTTCTTAATTAAATAAAATATTTAATTAAGCTTTTAAAAGCATAATAAAGTTTGTGATAAGAAGAAAGCTTTAATCAGGTTTTATTGAAAAAAGCAAAAGATCTCATAATTAAATAAAATATTTAATTATGATATGAGAAAATTTCACAATTAAATAAGATACCTAATTGTGAGTTGGAAAGAAAGCATAAGATATTTTTAATTAAATAAGATTTATTTAATTAAATCACTTTTTATGAAATTAATTAAATGAAACATTTAATTAATTTAGAAGAATAAATTAAAATAGAAGAAAAGGATATTTAAATTTAATTAAATCAAAAGATTTAATTTAAATTTAAACGATGATAATTAATTTAAATAAATAAAATGTGTTTATTTAATTAATTAAGTGGACATATGAAAATAATTAAATAAAATAAATTTATTTAATTATGAAGGAAGAATAAGATGAATGAACAATATAATTAAATTAATTAAATTTAATCATATGTAGAGGATTTTTAGAAAAATTAATTAAATAATAAATATTTAATTAATTGCCAGGATTATAGACATGACCATTTTTATGCGTATACAAGGACTACTTCTATCCCCACTATTGGACCCTGCTCCATTATGGGCCCCTCTCCCCTAGTAAAGGTGTTATTATGTCGCCTATCTAATTGCCTAAAATATCGCATTCCTTATATTTCTCCTCATAATGCATTCCTTATTTTTCTCCTTGTTTTCCTACCCATGTGAATATCTTTTAACTCACCAAGGAGGTCTTTGTTGGCCCTTATCCCTTGGCTTAAGTTAAGTCAAAGAAATATTAAGGTAGGAACCATTCTTAGTAATCTATACTTATATCTATATAGTTTATTATTGATTATAAATATAATTACAAAACTAAATCCAATAAATGTGGCATTCATTAAAAGAGGCAAATAAATAAAACCAGATGAAAGGTGCTTATTGCATAGAAATATGAAGATTAGAATGCCATATATGCTAAACAATTTCACATTTATATTTGATTTAACCTACTTGACACTATTTTGGCAGTTTATTCGAGTTGATTATGATACTATGGATCATGGATTGGCCAATGAGACCAGGCAGAAAATAGTTGAAAAATAGTTGATGTCGTGGATGTTACTTTGTAATTATTAATTTGTCTATGTTAATTTGTAATTATTATCTAATGTATATGGAGGAGCAGTGGAATATGTCTATGTTAATTTGTAATTATTATCTAATCTATTTAATATTAGATATGAAATTTGAAATTTATATATTATCACTAATACATCAATTCAATAAAATTGTAAGAAAAATATTTTTTATAAACATTTCTTAATTATTTGATGATAATAAATTTATTTTATTTATGTATTTATTTTATTTAAGTATTTGCTTAATTTAAATATATATTTTGTTATATTTATATGATTAGGGTTTAAAATTAATCTATTTTTAATAAAATGTTTAATGAATGAATCTCTTAGTCAACTGTCATTTCAAACAAATTTATTATTTAAGATTTAAAACATGATTATTACTTATTTTAAATTCAATTATATATTGTTACAATTCATTTTTGTTTTTGGCAGCTCTCTTGAACCTCCTGTAGGTGCAAGCGCTAGTTAATTTAATTTTTTAAAATATATATTTAAACTGTAAATCCTAAATATATATTGGAGGAGCGAAGTTTAAATATCTAAAGCAGCAAACTATTTTAAATATAAAACGACAAAGTTTAAGCGGCAAACTATTTCAAATATACGGCAAAGTTAAAATATATGAAGTCCATTCTTTCATCGTCTGAACTCTGAAGCATTGTGGATGGTTACCATAGAATGCTTTTATGTATGCTACTTGCCGTTTTGTCGGGAGATTAGGGGAGAGGGCCCAATAGTCGTGCGGGGTCCAATAGTCGTGCACTCAATCGTAAATATAATATTCAATAGTCATTTATATAATGTCCAATAGTTGTGATTTGACTACCCATAATTAAACAAAATGTATGCTTTTGATCTAAAAAGCAACCAATCATGTGATACCACATCAACGCTCAACTACTCATGATGTAATGCACGAGAATTGGTCTCACTATTTTTTAGGGCCTTTTTGGACACCTTGACAAAAACGCATGCTGATGTGGCATCATATTTGATGATGTGGCCCTGAAACCTTAGTTATAAGTAGAGAACTTGCCAAATAAGCTGCTGTAAAAAATTGGGAGTGATTTGAAATTTTGACGTTAGGATAATTAGAAGCGCGAAATTAGGGTGCACGACTACTAGACCCTCTCCCCTAGATCAGTCCATGATTTTTACGCCGAAGGCGTTCCCTCAATGAAGTTTGCCAATCCTTTTTCCCTATCGACGGTTTAAAAAAAACTGCAAGACCATTTAAAATTGATCTCGATCATTCATTACTTATTGTCGTCTTCCCTTCTGTCTTATTCGCACATTTACTGTGGATAGGAGGGGTGTACCCTCTGCGTTGCAACCGCCTTTTTCCTTCGTAGATGCATTTACTTTGGCTGGGAGTCGGTCAAAAAAACATCTGATGCAGTTCGACTATTGAAAAAAATAGAGCATTGGGAACATTTTGCGAAATATTTCAAGGTAAATCATTTGCCCTGGTTTGAATTCTCTGCGATTCTTTCTTTCTTCCGTCTCTATTTCAAAAGTTGACAAGCTAATCCATTCAGAATGATCTAATCCATTCATTCCAAAACTGTAAATTTAATGTCGCCTTTCTGTTCTGCATCGTGGCTACACACTCTACATATCGCAGTGAAGTCATGGAGAAATCTTCCGTTTCTCAGTTTTTTCAGTCCAAGCGACTACCCAAATCCACGACGAGAACTCCTCATCTTCCATCGAATTATAGTCTGCTAATGTTAATGACAATGAGCGTTGATTTGAAGGCGACGAGGGTTAGTAGAGATCTGTCTCTCTACCCAGTTAATTTTTTTTACATTTTCAATGATTTAATTTTGTACCCATTTCGGTTTTGCCCTAAAGAGCCCTTTTTATATTTTTCAAAGTTTCAGTCAAAATTCTATGGTTTTGTGTAGGGCATCTGTCTGTAACAGGTCTCACTACGGCGCCCAGCCATGGATTTCAGGTCCAGGTGGCCTATCAGGTAAGATACTGTTCATTGCTTATTGGGTATAAATTGTACCCATTTCAGTTTTTCCCTGAAGAGTCCTTTTTATATTTTTCAAAGTTTCAGTCAAAATTCTATGGTTTTTTGTAGGGCATCTGTCTGTAACAGGTCTCACTATGCCGCCCAGCCATGGATTTTAGGTCCGCGTGGCCTATTAGGTAAGATAGTGTTCATTGCTTAGTGGGTGTAACTTATCTATTTTGAACTTTATGATTTACATTTGCCTGGAAGCGTACACATAGAAGGATTCAATATGGGATAATGTATGCCATAATTTATCTGATATTATGATATACCTTGTGTCGTAACTGATATGGTTATCATGGCAAAATTGTAACTGACTCCACAACCTTTGCTACCATTCTTCCTGTCTGTGCAAAAATGAGGGCTTTCGAACAGAATACGGACATCCATCAAAGCATAAAGGATACAGGATTTTTTTTGGATGTTGTAGTTGCAACTGCCCTGGTAGAATAGAAATGTATGCAAAATGTGCAAGCACAGATAAGGCACGTGAAGTGTGTGACAAGGTACCTCATAGATGTGGTGTCGTGGACCGCAATGATTGCAGGATATCCACAAAATGAATTTGTTAAAAAGACTCTAGAAATTTCCAAGCAAATGCAATTGTCAGGTTTAAAGCCAAATTTTGCAACCTTTGCTAGCATCCTCCTTGCGCATGCCAAAATGAGAGCTTTAGAACAGTATGGACATCTATCTAAGCATAAAGAATAGAGGAACGTTATCAGATATTATAGTCTCAGCTGCCTTAGTAGAAGCAGTGGAAGCATTAATAAGGCAAGTGAACTGTTTGACACAAAACCTGAAAAGATGTTATCTCATGGACTGCAATGATTGCAGGATATGTACAAAATAGATTTTTTGAAAAGGTTTTAGAGACTTGCAAGCAAATGCAATTGGTAGGTGCACAGCTAAATTCCCCAACCTTCGCCTATATCCTCCCTGCCTGTGCCAAAATGGGAGCTTTGGAACAAGGTATGGACATCCATTAAAGAGATGAAACAATATCATTTATCACTAGGCGAGCAATTGGGCAAGACCGTCCAGGGAAGCTTTTGTCTATTTATGTGCTTTGTTTTCCCTAGTTGTATCGATGACCATTAAACATATCTCTACCACAACGCTGCCCATGATTCTTGTCAATTTGTTTGAATTGACCCATACTTTCAACAAATGCCAGGCTTTATCACCATGCTCAAAAAGTTATAGGTTTGTTAAGGAATGGAGCTGTGAGATTGTAATTTTATTTATGGAATCTAAATAAATTTACTGAAGACTTGTGTAGGTAAAATATTAGCACAATCTTCTGGTACTTTACCAAGAAGTAGTGGGTTGATGTATTCAAGTACTAGACTTATTCTTTATGCCTGTTCTGGTGCATAATTGTTAATGACAGTGGTAATAAGCACTTGTTTTCTAGACCTTGATGGTGCGATTTGTGAAATTGGCTTTAAGAGTTTAATTTAGTAGCTTATTGGCCAGCATTGCTTAGAAAATAAATCGATCAATAGTAACTCTGTTCCACAATCATCTCATCACACATCAAAAGTAATGCCCAACACTGCTAGATTGTGTTTTGATTAACGAGTCACTTAGACTCATATTTGGGGAATCATTTCTTTTGTTTTCATCTTAATTATTTAAGGGAGTTTGGTAGATATGTGATTTCAGTAAATCTAGGTTAAGCATGATTGTGAGTTTGAGCAAACAATAGTGAATTTAAAGTATTCAAGTTTCAAACTGCTTAGTGGTACATTTTTCTTTATAACATATTTGAGTGTGCTACTATAAATGCTAGCTTTGTAAACCTCATACGTCTATGCTATGGAGTTAACAGAGGTGTCATTTAGTAGCACATTTGATCCTCAATTACAAAAGAACATAATAGGCACCCTCACAAAATATGCATTATCAAAAGGCCAAAAGATCCCAACTTAACACAGAGATTAGTAAGCAATATGGCATGATGCTAGTAAATTGAACCAGCATAATTATTGAATTATTTGGACCTAATTCTTTATTCCTATAGAGTGTGTATTGGCATATTTTTGTGTATACAACTGATATTATTATGGAGTTTGTAGTCCTTTTTCATATATGTATAATGGAACATAACTCTGTTTACAATGTTATGTTGACATAAGTCAATTTTTGTTTATTAGCATATTGACACTACTTTATAGTTAATAATGAGAAGGAACTTTGTACCACAATGCATCATTTTTCAAACCTGAAAGATACACCCTTAACACTCAAACTAATTAAACAATGTTCTGATATTGTGCATATTTTATTACTGACTTTGTTTACCCTTAATTTTTAGGCTATGAAGATGAATTTCAAAAATTTATTTTAAGAGCACCCTGTCCACTGAAACTGCAACCGTACAACAGAGGACTTCATCTTCCACTCTAGCCAAGTCTCCATATTAAGTGTGTTGTTTCCAGCTTTCTTCTGTAGCTCAAATTGCACTTTGACAAAAGTTGTTGCTACAGTTTGTGCCTCTTAACAGAAATATATATATTCTAGCCCTAAACTTTTCTCTGACCCTAACAACATTTATCTGCAAGCTTCTCGCCGAGGTCAGGCAGATCATGCATTTCTAGATCTAATGTTTTTTCATTGCATAGCTATGGGGAATTAACAGGTTACACATGAAAAAGAGAAGACACTTAGCCATAACTCTACCTCTTCTTGGTCAAGAAAGTGGAGTATGTTTATTTCTGTGAAATCATTGTGCTTTGCAGATTAAAAAAAAAACTCGCTCAAAACATGGCAAGCGACTTACCTCAGGATATTGTACAAATAGTCTTATGCAGTCAACAAAGCTGATGAGAAAAAGTGGGCACAGATTGCAGGACAATCTCTCCACGATTGCTGCTTCAATCTATTCACTATACACGAAAAGTAGATCTAAAAATATTGGTGTTTTAGAGCTACTAGATTATTGAGCTCCCTACACGCATGCAAAATGCGGTGGCAGGGACAAGGCACGTGAATTGCTTTGCAGAATGCCACCTACCACCACGCACCCCGCAGTCCATTAGTAGATTCAATATATTAAAAAAACAAACAAAACAAAGAATGATATGTCTTGCATGGTCTATAAGAGATAAGTTATATTGGTCAGATTAAAGATTGCATCAAGATTGTTTGTAATTCTTTTCGAATCATACATTAATGAATAGGAGGGGTCTCCAACAAATATTCGTTGTGTCGATTGAGGTTATTAAGGATATATTATTTTTTGTTTTCTCTAATGGGAGATGTGGCAGGGGCAAGATTGATGGTGGTGGATTGGGAAATTTGTATTATTTGTAACATTCATTTGATTTTTGTAACCCTAAACCCTAATCATCATGGGGAGGAGGGGCTCCTTCAATGAAAATTAGAGTGATATTTAGGATCCCTTTTATTATACTGCCTTGTCAAATGTAGACTTGAATTTCTTCAAGTAGTGTACTTTATTTGAGAGAATGTACTTCCCATCCTTATCTTAATTATGGTTGTTTCAGCTTCAAACTTTAAATGTGAATTTCTGAATTTTTATAACCAAGGAAAGTAGGATACAGTTGAATACAAAAAACTCATCTTACATATTTACAAAGCAGTCATGATGCTAATATACTAAAGTTTCCTTCCACATTCTAAACAAAAAGGATATGATTTGCACAAAATCAGACAAAAACTCTCTGTAATTGACCTTCCACAACTCTTTGGTGTACCTATTGCACACCAAGGTGCAATAGTTTTGTGGTATTTTGCAGATTATATTTGGTTCGCTTTATTTTAATTCACAGATAGACAGAAATTGTGCAGAATCTTCAGGTACGTCACTTGCCCTGGTTTCAGTCACCTCAGCCGGATCATTTGTTTCAATGTTTTATTTGATCTGTAAAGTCGTTCGCCGCCTTCTGCCTTCTTTATGCATTTTGCCCCAAACCCTGAATCGCTTTCACGCAGATACGCTCTACTCTTTGTTTATTGAGACTAGATTGAAGCAACAGCTGTAGGGAGATTAATTTTCGTTTGTCTCGCTTTTAAGCAGTTTCTGCTTTGGTAGGGTTTCCTGCAAACTCTGCCCATTTTCTCTCTCCGGCATCGTTGGCAGCGGGACACAATTTGTGCAGAATCTTGAGGTTAATCACTTGCCAATCTGGTTTCGGAGATTTTTTCTTCTGAGTCTGTACGCCGCCGGATCATTCTCTATTGTGTTTTATTGCATTCTAAACAATTCTATTGTTATTTATCAAAAAATCGACATCGGTTCCGTGGTTTTATCTGTGGCTATTTTCTTGTCATCAGTACCTTTTTTAGTGTCATTTCTGCTATACGCCTGAGCATTCATATTACATAAATTATGGAAATTGTTTTCCTGTCATAATTATGCTTGAATCCGAGGAGCTCTGGATTAAGGCCCAGGGAATTCATTTGACCCAACATACTGAAAATGAAACTATTGCTACGCTACGACAAGGAAAGCGTATTCTTCAACTTATAATAATGCTATCAGATTCCCCTGCCTGAATGGAGAGTGACATGCTGTTGGAGAGTCCCCCGATGACATGTTGGAGACTCTTAGAGTGGACTCTTGCTCCAGCAGTGAACCTCCCGCAGTCGATTAACTACACGGGAGTAAAGGAGGGGAATTGCAAAAAAAATTCAATTACTAGAATGGCAATACAAAATAGATCTTTTGATTCCTTTTTCAAAACAAACTACACATAAATACAAAATAGATATTTTGATTCCTTTTGCATGGGTCAGTGACTCACATGATTACCACCCCTAAACATGTACGATGTTGACACTTTCAAAGAATATATAAACATTATCCAATTTGTAGGTGTATCAAATCTAAGACAGGCTTGCAGCTTAAAATACAGTCAGCTTCTAGTCACAATATGCATTGTGGCCTTTGCCACTTTTTCAAAAACTGTGGACTGCACAGCCTTTAGAAAATCTAACAGTGGATTCATAAGAATGGGCATAACATGAACATATCAAAACAGCAGGAAGACTAGTAATAATAAACAATGCTGAGATATAAAAGGGTGTGTGGGAATGGGGAAAATTAAGATTTTAAGTCTGGTAAAAACTAGCAGTCAGAAGGATGATTTTTTTTCCAGTGATAGCAGAGATACTGATGGCAGAGTTAGTGAGATTATTGATGGCATGATGACAAATTAGGCTGCTTGCAAGCGTTTGTGGTTCATGTTTTCTGCTCCACCTCATTCTTGGATGATTTTTTTTCCAGTGATAGCAGAGTTACTGATGGCAGAGTTAGTGAGATTATTGATGGCATGATGACAAATCAGGCTACTATAACTTCATTTATTTAAAAAAATTCAACACTTCACAGTTTACAATTTCTATAATTCAAATACAATACCATAAATTAAAATATTCATCTCCACAAATCTTCGGCGTACCCATTGCACACGAAGGTGCGATTACTAGTTTATGTACAAAAAGAATAATTTGAGATTCCCTAGAATGATCTGGTGCGCTCTTCTCCGCACCTGTGATTCCGTAGAATGATCTAGGCTAAGTCTTCTACTTACAAGACTTGAAGAGACGACAAAATAGGTATGGATGGACGGAATGGCTCTCCCACACTGTGTAATGCATTAATCTCAAACTTTAAAGTAACAACAATAATAAATGCATTAAACATCGATCCAGTACTGTTATCAATATCATTAATACTTCATATCGTTCGCGCCACATCTATGGAAAACTGAACCATTTATTTTCTTCGGTATCTGGTGATGATATCCAGTGACGTGATTGGAAGCGATTTTGACAACTCAAGATTTGTTAAGAGAATTGCTTCCACGTGTCTCAAATCGCTGTGGTACGGTACGCCAAGGCCTGTGAATGCACTCAAATCTGTCCAAAGTTGATCTCCATCTTACATTATCTGCTTAGTTTACTGCTATCCATGAAACCATCAAATCACCCAGATCTGTCTCACGTCACACGATATTATCAGCGGCTAAAAAGAGAAAAAATGGTACATACGTGATATTTAGTAGAGGCACTGGCTATCGGGCTGGATAGCCAGTGTCATAATTAATGGCTGCCTTTGAATTAATTCCGAATCAAGTGAAAATCTTAAGTGCTCATTATTGCATTGATTGTCACATTAATGATGTCTATCTAAGCCATTAATGGATAGACAGAAACCAGCCGCCGCGAGCAAAACGCACAGTATTGAATGCTCGTCAGTCGTCACCCTTTCCCGTCGCTTTTAACGCCATCTGTGGTCAGATTTCGCTGCCCGTTACTGCTAAAATTATTGACGGAAAATTGAATACAAGGAAAAAATACAAAAAATCTCGGCAAACGTACAAATGACCCCTCTTCTGACAGCATGCCTGCGCAAGGATTTTTTTATAAAATATAATTTATCCCAAGCCGAGAAATCTGGCTCCTGGTACGTGGGGACTTGCAGAAAAACCTAAAAATCGGCCGTCGTTGCCATGTACGGTATATAGTAACTAGGACTTTTTCATGATTTACCGCAATCAATACGGGCACTGTCTATCCAGCCATCAGATCCGATGGCCGTAGACTGTGGTTTGTCCTTGCCTCTGTCCAGCCAGTTCCGTAGCTTTTGAACCCTACTGTCCTTGTCAATGTCTGCTGTTGTCATCGGTCAGCAGGTTGGACGCATTGCGATCTGCGGCTGCAGAGATCTGCTGCCTTTGAACTCGAAACCTGCACTCAACTCGCCAACTTGCAGTCGTGACAAGCACAAGCATGGCACTGGAGCGCCGGCAAACTTTTCAAACATTAATGCCAGCATTAATTTGGAACGCTGCAAATTAATTCATCAACGGCTACGTTGCAAGTTGCCCAACGCGCCTAAATTTCTCGATCAGCAAGGGCACAGCTGCATTGGAATTGCAGGTCACAAGGAAATAAAATGTTAAACAGGGCATTCTTCGTTCCATCAGCCGTTGGATCTGCTGAAGGTCAAAGCCATGCAAATTTCCATTTTGATAGGGCACTGGCTATACAGTTTGAATTGTAAGCGTGAATATTGTTACTTCGTACATTTTCTTTGTATTAAGGTTTTTTCCTTTCATTTGGCCATAGTTGATTGTTCAGGTTAGCAAAAAGTAAAATTTTCCTTTCATTTGGTCATAGTTGATTGTTCATGGTTAGCAAAAAGTAAAATACAAATCGGGAAACATGACAAATATTTACTTTAGTCTTGTTCAGGTTAGCAAAAAGTAAAATTTTCCTTTCATTTTGGTCATAGTTGATTGTTCATGGTTAGCAAAAAGTAAAATTTTCCTTTCATTTGGTCATAGTTGATTGTTCATGGTTAGCAAAAAAGTAAAATACAAATCGGGAACCATGATAAATAGTTACTTTAGTCTTTCAATGTAACGAAGCAATGATATCATGTAATAGAATACAACAATCATAATATTTATTTATTTTTTTCTTAAAAGAAGGGGTAAAATTTTTATTCAATCAGAACCAAAGTACAAAGCAAAGGCCAGAGGCCCACCAAAAAAGAACACCACCAGACCAACCAGCAACAACACTACCTATTCATGTCCTCCACTAATAACCTCTCCAGGGTCTCAAGATAGTTAGAAGAAAGCTCATCCTTTCCACTGATATCCCAGCCATCCACATTCTCAGAGGCCCACTTCGCTAAACAATCAGCAACTTTGTTCCACTCTCTAGGGATATGACAAAAGGAGACAGAATCCAAGGAGCTGCAAAGACTCAAAATTTGTTTGCCCACAAAAGCCAATTGCCAACTAACATCATCCAACATTTGATTGTTCAACAAATCCACAACAATCTGAGAATCCGACTCACAGATGATCCTCCTCCAGCCTAAAGAGCATCCACGCTCAACAGCAATCTTAATAGCAAAGGCCTCCATCAGATTATTAGACTGCTGCCCTTTGTAACTAGAGAAGACAAAAACCACACCACCATCATTACCTCTATCAATACCCCCCACACCAGCATGACCAGGGTTCCCACGAGAAGAACCATCAGTATTAATCTTTAGGACCCCCACCGGGGGAGGCATCCACTTCCCATCACGACAAACTCGTTGCTGAACCTGATGGGGCCTTCAGCAAAGCAACCCGGCTACTATCCCCCAAGCTCAAATTCCACACAATATCAAGATCACCAGAATCAAGATTTTCAGACATGTCACACTTAGCCGAAATAGTCTCCTGAAGCCTACTAATTATCTTCTTCCACAATTGAAGATTTCCCAAATTGGAACCACAAAAAACTCTACGAAGTCTCTGGTGGTCCAACCAAAGGTTCCAAAGAATGAAGATAGGCCCAATAGACCAGGCCACCTGAAGGAAATGAGTCTTTGCTGGTGGTCTGCCCAAACTTTCCAAAAAGTCAATCAAGGAGGTAGCATGAATACACCCATGATGCCAAGCCTCCCACCATCTGTGCCATAACTCTCTAGAGTAAGGGCAAAGAAAGAACAAGTGGGAGGTAGACTCCTCACTGTGAGAACAAAGAAGGCAAATAGAGGGTCCCTGAAAGCCACGTTTGCGAAGATTTTCCCAAGTGAGGCACTTCCTCTGAGCAACCAACCATAAGAAAAAATTGCATTTGGGCCAAGAGAAGTTGTCCCAAACCTTCTTCCACCAGTGCACCTCAGCAGGACCATATAAGTTCCTGTCAAGCATAGCATAGCCTTGGGCAACAGTAAATTTACCTTTTGGACTAGGATTCCAAGCCAGAACATCCCTCCCATTAAGGGAGCTGCAAAGCCTAGCCTCCAAAACTCTAGAAAGAACAACACGATCCTCATCAGATCCACCCACGGGCCACTCCTGTGGGTCCTTCCAGCAAGCCACCACCGCCTGCCCAATACGCTTGACAGTTTTAAAATGCTCCACCTTAATCCAACCGGCCTCAGAAAAAATATGGCAAAGAGGCTGAAGCTGAGGAAAACTAGAAAGAATGGGAGGGTGGCCATCCCAAGAGTCCTGCCAAAACAAAACATCAGAGCCTCTATTACAGATCCAAAAGAGGCCCTCCTTAATCAGCTGAGCACCCTTCTTAAGGGTATCCCAAATACAAGAACCTTTACCCAACAAAGGAAGACGCGACACATCAAGGCAATCAGCACCAGGAAGATACTTGTGGGCCAGAATCTTAGCCCAATCCTGATCTTGATTGTTACACCACCTCCAGTATAGCTTGGCAGCCAAGGCAGTGACAGCAAGCGCCATAGACCTAAGACCAAGGCCCCCAGCATGCTTCGGCCTGCAAACAGACTCCCACTTGACCAAGCTCCATTTTGAGGAAAGAAGGTTGCCAGACCAAAGAAATTGCCGAGACAAGGCATCAAATTCCCGCACAAAGGTGGACGGGGGAACCTGCACACAACACCTATAAATGGGGAGAGACTGCACCACCGTCTTAAGAAGAATCACTTTCCCAGCAGAAGATAGCCATCTGTGAGTCCAATGGCTAACCCTACTTCGAAATTTATCCAAAATACCCTGCCAATAATCTCTCTGCTATCCTCCCAAAGCCAAAGGGATCCCAAGGTACATCAAGGGAAGAGAACCGATCTAAAATCTAAGGATCCTAGCAATCCTGCTCTGAATAAGCTGAGGAGTATTAAAGAAGCAAATAGAAGATTTATCATCATAATACGCTGACCAGAAGCCTTCAGATAGATGTCTAAGGCTTGCCTAAAGTTCACCGCCTCACTAATTCTAGCCAAGCCCATTAGCCCAGTATCATCCACAAACTGAAGATGAGAGTAGGAAGGGAGAAGGTTGTTCCAACTCCAACCATGGATAAGACCCTGTCTCACCTGAGATTTAATAAATCTTCTAAGACCCTCTGCCATGATAATGAATAAGTAAGGGGATAAAGGATCCCCTTGCCGGAGTCCCCGAGAAGCACTAAACAAATCTGAAGGTTCCCCATTAATGAGAACAGAGAATGAGGTAGAGGTCACACAACTAAGAACCCAATTCACCCATTCCTCAGCAAAGCCAAAAGCCAAGAGATTTTTCTGTAAGAACTCCCAGCTCACCCGATCATAAGCTTTAGACATGTCAAGTTTAATAAACATAGTCTTCTCCTTAGAGTTAGCCATAGAGTGAATAGCTTCCATGGCTATCACAACACCATCCAAAGTTTGTCTCCCTTCAACAAAACCACCCTGCTCAGCCGAGATCAGAGAACCAAGGAATGGTTTGAGTCTCAGCAATCAATTTGGTGATGATCTTGTAAACAATGTTACATAACACAATAGGCCTGAATTGAGCTAACTGGTTAGCTCCTTCCAACTTAGGTATGAGGGCCAAGAAGGTAGAATTCATAGACTTGAGCATCTATTTGTTCCTAAGTGATTCTTAAACCACCTCAAGGAGATCAAACTTTATAATTTCCCAGAACTCTTGAAAAAACTCAATTGGATACCCATCTCCAAGGGCCTTACCTTTTTTCATATTAAATACCACTTTCTCCAACTCAGGTAACAAGATAGGACATAAGAGAGTCCCATTCATTTCAGCAGAGACCAACTGGGGAATACAATCCATGATGGCCTGCTCCTCAGTCCAAGCAGCAAGATTCTCCCTAGAAAAGAGGTTTGAAAAATAATTGACTGCCTCCCTGGAAATATCAGCATAGGACGAGAGTTGAGCCCCATCCTGTGAAACAAGAGAGGAGATAGAATTTCCTTGTCTTCGAGCCTTAACTGAATTATGAAAGAAAGCAGTGTTCCTATCCCCCTCCTGAAGCCAATCAATACGATATTTTTGCTTCTAGAAGATCTCTTCCTGAAGTTCCCACTCTTCTAAACCCTTCAGAGCCAAGGACTCAGCCATACTAAGGGCAGAGGTCAACCCCTGATCCCGAATCTGACGAGTGATAGTATCCAACTTGGACTGGGCAGCCATCTTCTGAGCTTGAAGGTTCCCAAAACATTGTTTATTCCATCTCTTGAGTCTAAACTTCACATGTTGAAGCCGCTTACTAAAAGTGAACATGGTTGTCCCATGAGAAGGCATCCCCTCATGCCACCAGTCCAGCATAAGCTCCTGAAGAGATGGATCTCTTAACCACATCAATTGGAATTTGAAGGAGGGATTTTTGGTGACACCATAAGCAGTGACAAAAAGCTTTATGGGCCAAAGATCAGAGCCCCTCCAATCAAGAATTTTAGAGCTGGTAATCAACCTACTATTCAACCAATAACAGGAGACAAGAAATCTATCAAGCCTTTCAGAGATAGCCTCCACACCACATCTCCTATTATTCCATGTAAAGACACCATTGGAAGGCTTCACATCAATGAGATTCAAGGAACCAATCATATCCCTGAGAAGATTAGTAGAAGGTTCTAACTTGGCTAACCCACCACGTTTTTCATCTAAGTAAGTAACAGCATTAAAATCACCAACCATAATCCATGGGAGAAACGGGTCCAAGGCTCGGATGAAACGAATGTGAGCCCAGAGATTTAACTTACCTGAAAGATTCGTAGGAGCATAATATTGGATAAGAGACACCTTTCTCCAGTAACAAAACTAGAAGCAACCAGAGAAATGGAAGACCGACTAGACATCCAACATAAGGGGGAAACTTTCCTCGGGTTCCAAAAGTAAGCCACACCCCCTGCACTGTTCAAAGCACCTACCCCCTACCAATTGCCTTGGGGCCAAATACGCGAAGCACAATTAGCTAGCCCATCAACAGTAAGCTTAGTTTCCTGGATAAAGACCACATCTGGTGATTGAGATTCAATTAATCTACAAACAGCCTTTTGTCTAGGGATGTTGTTCAACCCCCTTACATTCCAAGATAAAACAATCATTTATGGGGGTGGGAGAAATGGGAATCAATGGGCTTCACAGACCCAAACTCAACCAAAGTATCACCCATAAGCTTAACCTTCTCTTGATCAGTCTTCCTTCCACTCTTTGACGGTTTATCAAGAGGCCCCTTTTTAAAGGATTTTTGTTGTAAGCCTAGTGTAGGAGGAGTTTTGTTACCCCTTGCAGGATCTGAGGCCCCCTTAGGAGTAGGGGGATCAGGAACCACCGCAACAGAGTCCTTCGGAGTCTGTGACCCCTGGAGAACCCTGAAATCCTGAGCATGAGCCGAAGAATCCATAGCCTTCTGATCCTTCTGATGAACCCCTGGAAATAGAATTTGATCCTCTTTCCTTGCATCTTCATCCTGAACATCTTGCAGACCCTTAGCCCTAGAAGAGAGCTCAACTGGAATACCCTCCTCCTGGGTCAAATCATCAAGAACCTCAAACCTGTTAAAGTTGCCTTCATTTTGCCTATCCATCCAAGATCTCTTCCTGCCCTTGCCTTTGTTATGGGACTTGACCGGAATAAAACCCTCATTATCCACAGATTCATTAGACATTGGAACCTTTCCCTTATCCCCCCTGGGAGGCCCAGAAGCAGCTAAGGGGGAGGGTTTAAATCTAGGGCATTTGTGGTGTAAATGTCCATATTCATGACAAATTTGTCATCTAAATGGTAGGGTTTCATAATCCAGCTATTGGATCCAAGAAGAAGATCCCAGGCGAATTTCCATAGAATCTGGTAATGGATTATTTAAATCAACTTCAACACATATGCGAGCAAAAGAAATTACCTTACGATCTTGAGTTTGGGAAGCCGATCCCACAGGTTTTCCAAGAAGCAACGAGATTGAGTGAAGAATATCCTCCCTCTAGAATTCCAATGGAAGCCTCGGCAAACGAACCCACACGGGAACTCATGAAGGGATCTCTTCAGTAGAGTTGAATCCCATGTGCCAAGGTTTGATGAAAAGCCCTACCTGGTTAAAGAAATAAGGACCTCCTTCGAAGGCCCTATTCCTATCAGACATGCTTGAAAAGACAACCAAAAAATAGTTATTAGCTGCTAGAATAATCTCCATGTCACCTTCAGGGTTCCAAACCCTACGTGCCCAAGAATCCAAAACAGGTAGAGATAAACGAAGGCCCAAAAATTTGCAAATAAGAGCATGATTGCCCCAATATTCAACATCCTCTAAAACTTGCTCAAGTTGAATAATCAAAACTGGACGATCCTCGGATCTCTCCAAACAGTCGTTTACTTTTTTAATTCAAAAATTCCCTTTGGAAGAGGAGACTCCATCCCTAGAAGGGGGTTTCCCCATCTGATCTAGACCACTGACATGCAGCGAAGAAGAGAGCTCAACCATTTCCAAATCACCAGAAGAAGCCATAGATAAAGCAAAATCTCGTTTTTCCATGGACCAAAAGCACAAGCACAAGCAAGAAGAGAGAAGACAGGGCAGGAGACCCCACGCCCCAGATACCCAAGCACCACCCACCAAGGACAAAACCGGCGCAGAAGAAACACAGAAGAGACTAGAAAAGGGCCACCCAATAGTCCAAACGCGAGCCAAAGCCCCCACTTCAGCCCACGCACCCGAGGAAACCAGTCAACACCCCCCGGACATAGCAAAACGAGCTCAGACCCATCCAAAAAGCAGAAGAAAGGACGCGCTAGGGCATGCAGACCCTAGCGCGCAAGCAGAGACCGCACCAAGCCATCCAACAATCATAATATTTATTATTATGATTATTTGAATTACAATATTTTATATTCTTAAAATAATCATAACATTTTGATTTTAAATTTTTTTATATTGTAAACATACAAAGTGTGTATTTTGTATATTTATTATTTATTTTAAACTATTTTATGTAGGTGTGGTAAGAATTTTATTTTATTCTATGATTTCAACTAATTGGTTGTGTTTATTGGTTTTAGATTCATACTAATTATCACAAATAAAATTTGATCCTAAACTCAAACAATTTCTTGATATTAGATCATAGACTTCTCTTTTGTGTCCAAATATACATGTGAAAAATTATCTCAAGTTAGTTTTGTACCTCCAAAATTGATCCACTTGAAATTTAAAATTTTATAATGGATTCAAGCCAACTCCCTTCCCACTAACCACTATTATCATGCATTTTACCTTCTTCTTTTTTTACCTTAAATATTTATACAAGAATAGGATTTAAATTTTAGTGTTTCAAATTTGCATATGAAATACATGTTCAAAAATATTATTATAGATTGTGAGAAATAAATCACTACCCTAAAAAAAATGATTTTCATGCTAATTAAATTGAATATAGAATATAATAGTATTAAATAAAGTGTTGAGATTCTATTATTTGGAATGAAGAAACTAATAATTCCAAGTGAACAAAAAGTGTATATATATATATATATATATATATATATATATATATATTTAAAGTGGTTCGCTATGATAAATAACTACAATATGAGATATGCATACAAGAACCTAAGTGAAATATAAACCCTAATGATTTATCAATAGAATATAATACTTTATTTTTATGTATTGTATGCTAAATAACTATTTGTCTCTAACAAATATTCAAAACAAATTTACTATAATCTTTTACAATTTTTTTTTTTAAAATTACTATGATCTAATTTAAATATAATAAACTATTAATAGGGTGTGAGAAACATGTTGATTAAGGAATTAATTTTAGAAATGAAACCAAGAAGACTAGATGAACATTCTTATTAAATCTTACCTCAATATAAGAAAGTGTAATCTAGGGCACTCATGTCCAAATTAGTTTTTTAATGGTCATAAATTCCATAATCTGAAATTTAGACATGAATGTATAAGTGCAAGAGTTTCCTTTTATTTTCATGTCTCATTTCTAGTCAATCCAAGTACATACATATTAGGTATGTACTTGTCTCTTTCTTTTTATCATTTACTATGTGTTTTCCCTTCTTGAATATATTTTATCTTTCAAATCCAATCTTCTCTTCTTCCTACCCCTCTTTAGTGTGTTTTTTTCTTCCAAATCCATTCTTCCTATCAAAGTCCCAAACCTCTTTATCTCATCATTCCTTACATCTATCACTTGCCTCACCCACTATATTTGTCAAAATTCTCCATCCTATCATACCAATTACTTAACCCTTGATGTCTCATCCTTTAGTTGAGTCTTGTGTTATGGCTAACCCTCAATCTCCAATATTTTTTATTAAATAATGATTGATGTCAAAGATGAGATTTTGGATTAAGGTTGTGTTGAATTATCTTTGATCATTCAAGGACTTATTTGGATGATTGGTCTTATGTAATTGAAGTTACACAATCAAATTAAAAAACTCATAAATCATCTTCATAAAAATAGAAAATGCATACCTAGCATCTAACTAATCTAGTTATTTCCATTAATAATACTAATAGAATATGTTAAATGAACCTAATGACATAATAATACTCTATGAGTAATGCAATGTAATGGGAATGCCACTAAAATGGTCAATGCAATCTAAAGAGAGGGGATATTTAAAATAAACAAATTCTAAACAACTTTATGAAAATGAAATGATTATGCAATGATGGAAAGATGCTTATAATAACCAATCCTAAACAACTTAATGCAAATAAAATGATTATGCAATGGCCAAAAGATTTTTAAAATAACAAATCCTAAACAACTTAATGCAAATGAAATGATTATGGAATGATGAAAAGATGCTTAGAATAACAAATTTTAAACAACTTAATTCAAATGAAATAATTATGCAATGGTTTAATAAAGATGGATAAATGATAGGTGTAACCCTAGTGCACTAGCCAAAATTGAACCAAATTGATAGGGAAGGTCTATATTTTAAAGTTGTGATGGCCTATATTTGATTTTGTGAAAATATAATTTAAAATCATGGAGAGAATATTATGAAAGTAAAGTAAAGCTTAAATAAAAACTATTAGTTCCATCTTAATTAGTAATTTTTATGTCATTTTTATATGTTCTTTTACACTAATTGAGGGGTCTAATTGCATTCTTATGTAAAAATTTAAGGTATAATTTTATTATTATAATGATGAAATTTTCATACCCATGTTAATTCCCATTTAGTTTTGAGCCCTTTTTGAATATGTGGATTATAAAATTACATATCAACAAATAACACCCTTTAGTGTAATATTATATTTATTCCTTAATTCATCATTCCTTCATATTCAATTGGCTTAACCTAGGAGAACTTGGTCCATGTTATCTAACAATTTTCCAAGGTATTTTAAATACCACTCATTTTGAAGACGATGAAGAGAAGAAATAATTGTTAAACAAGTCACATTTATCTACAATCAACAAGTTCATTTGTGTGGTAAGTAGGATCAATCCTACATGACACATATTTGACCTATAATGATTTCAAAGACTATTCTAATCTCAAGACATATAAAATCAATTGCATCCATTGAGGTTTTTTTTATAGATTTGTTTTAATTTGATCTAAACATCTCTTTGATTTGTTGTTAACATGGGTCAAAAATTATGAATGGAGCATTTGGGAATGGATAAGTGGATCTAGCTTGGATGTGTGCAATTGATACCTTAATAAATCATACAATTGATAGTTACCTACTGATAACTTAGTTAAGTAGTGTCACCATTAAATATAGATTTAAAATGAAATAATTTAAATAAATTACTAGAACCCCAATCTATACCAAATGCAACATGTGATTGAGTGATAAATTAGAAACACAAATCAAACAAGCCAAAACATCATTACCAAATGCAATTCGTGTTGCACCAAAAGTTAAAATTTCTCATAATGAAAGAGATGTGGTTATTGACATAGAAAACATAACAATATGTATCGTAGAAAAATGGATCTTCAAGGATATTTTCATGGTCATTTAGGTCTTTTTCCTATGATGCTTGGCATATTTTGCTTATATTTAATGTTGTAACATGTGATTTAGACACTCACATTAGGTCTTGAGTATTTAAATTATTAAGACTTTATGATGTCTTGTAAAGGTGTTGTGAAGTATTGTAACACATTTCTAAACTTTTCTAAACTCTTCTTATTATAATTCATCTAAATATTCCTTTTTTATTCCTTACCAAGTCTTATTTTAAAGTGTTGTAAAGTCTTGTAACAAACTTTCATGCTTTCCTAGACTTGTCATCACTAATTACACCTTTCTTATGTTTTATTTGGCCCCTTTATGCATTTACAGGCCTTAATTAAGTGTATTTTTTAATGTAAACCTGATAAACATCATTAAATGCAACTTAATCCCCAACACCCACTTGCATGCCTTGAGTGGGACCCATTCACCATGGGTGGCGAATGAGTCCCTCTTGGCAAAAAATTCAAAATAATTTCAAATTTCTTTTGGGCTTTTATTCATCAAGACCTAAGGTCGGCATGTGATGTTGTATTTTTGGGAGATTAGATCATAAGTGTGTATAAATAAGTGTTTTTCTATTCATTTTGACCCCCAAAAATTTCATTCAAGCATTCACTCATTAGAGCATCATAACATCATTCTATCAAGCAATTATCAAGCATCTTGGAGTAGCCATTGACATATCTTTAGACTTCAACATCAAGGGTTTGGTGAGTTTATGACATTTGCATGTTATTTGTTCATCATTATCTTTATGTATTTCATTTTATTATTAAGGGTTTGACTAAGGCAAGCCCCTATACTCTAACCCTTAACCATTTCCCCCTCTTTGCATGTGTGTTTTTCAGGTCTTGTAGGAAGATTTTTTAAGGAGAAAGGTGTTAAAAAGTGGTAAAAATTTCATCAAATCTATTCAATTCAACAAAAACCTAATTCAAGCTTGGAGACAACATTCTTCTTGTTTTCTATAGATTTGGATTAGTAAACCCGACAAGAAGACAAGTACAGATTTGGACCCACAAAGTTGACTTTAGAATTTGTAGATTTTTGTAGGTCGACTAATTTTCCATCTATGGAAAATTAGTACCACTACCAAGCTGGAGAAAGTATTCTCTGAGGTTTTCAATTCCTGACACCCTAAAACTTGTTTTAACATAATTTACTAGAAGCAAAGACTAATTTACCATATGTAGCAAATGAGTCCAAGTAGTCACCAATAGTAACTTTTGAAACATTCTAGAACCTTCCAGCATCAACATTCTACCTCCAACTACACCTCATTCAATTTCATTAAGTTTTGTTTTCATTTGTTTATGTTTCTAATTCATTTATGCATATCACACTATGCTTTCAAACACACCATATTTATTAGGCTTTCCATAAATAATCAATTCATTTTATTAGCTTGTTGCATTAGGCCATTGGATTTAGGCATATTTTCATTGTACTTCCATTAGTTTGAGTGAACCACCTAGATTTTGGGGTCTATCTCCCTCCTTTAGGTGAAATTCTCTAATTGAGCAAGAGAGTCATAGCACCTTTACCAAAAATCTATGGTTCACAATAAAAAAAACTGGGACCCTTCAAGATGGCTAAGGGTAATACATAATTGAGGGGGACTTATCTAGGTAGAGTGGGAGGGATAGATAGAGAGTGGGGGGAGAGAGGGAGGGGGAGAGAGGGGGAGAGAGAGAGAGAGGGAGAGAGAGTTACCTAGGTAGAGTTCCAAAGGGAGATAATTGAGAGAGGGGGAATGGGGGGAGAGACCTGAAAAATAGGGAGAAAGAGGGAGTGATGGTGAGGAAATAGGAGGGAGATAAGAATAGATAAATGAAGGGAGTGAGAGAGAGTGGTAGGGATTGATTGAGTGAGAGGTACGTAGAAAGACAGAGAGGGTGGATAGAGACAATTAGAGAGGGTTGGAGAGAGGGAGGGAGAGAGAGGTGAGATGTATAGATAAGAGAAAGGGATAGGGGTTGAGGGTATAGGGTTGAGGGATTAGGGTGGAAGACCTATAGGGTTTATGGTTTATGGTATTGGATTGAGGGTGTAGGGTTGAGGAACTAGGGTTGAAGGTAGAGGGTATTGGGTTGAGGGTAGAGGGTAGAAGGTTTAATGGTTTAGGGTTAAAGGGTTTATGGTTGAGGGTTAAGGGTTGAGGGTAGAGGGTTTAGGGTTTATGTTTGAGGGCATATGGTTTAAGGATTAGGTTGATCATCTAATGTATAGGGTAGAGGGTATAGGAGTTGAGGGTTTAGGGTTTAAGGGTTGAGGGTTGAGGGATTAAGGGTTGAGGGTTGAGAATTGAGGGTTGAGGTTTTAATGTATAGGGTAGAGGGTAGAGGGTTTAAGGTTTGAGGGTTTAAGGTTGAGGGTAGAGGATTGAGGGTACAGGTTGAGGGATTAGGGTTGAGGGTCTAATGTATAGGGTAGAGGGTATAGGGTTGAGGGATTAGGTTTTAAGGGTTGAGGTGAGGGTTTAAGGAGGGTTGAGGGTAGAGGGAGGGTTTAAGGGTTGAGAGGGAGGGTTGAGGGTTGAGGGTAGAGGTTTTAAGGGTTTAGGGTTGAGGGTGAGGGTTTAAGGGTTTAAGGGTTGATGGTATAGGGTTAAGGGATTAGGAGGAGAGAGAGAGGAGGGAGGGACAAAGATATATGAGGGTTAAGGATCCAATGTATAGGGTAGAGGGTTGAAAATTGAAGGTATAGGGTTGAGGACCTATAGGGTTTATGGTTTATGGTATTAGGTTGAGGGTATAGGGTTGAGGGATTAGGGTTGAGGTAGAGGGTAGAATATTTAAGGTTTAGGGTTGATGGTTAAGGGTTGAGGGTAGAGGGTTTAGGGTATAGGTTTGATGGTATATGGTTGAAGGATTAGGTTGAGGGTCCAATGTATAGGGTAGAGGGTATAGGGGTTGAGGGTTTAGGGTTTAATGGTTGAGGGTTGGGGGATTCAGGGTTGAGGGTTGAGGGTTTAATGTAGAGGGTAGAGTGTTTAAGGGTTGAGGCTTGATGGTTTAAGGTTAAGGGTAGAGGGTTGAGAGTATAGGGTTGAGGGATTAGGGTTGAGGGTCTAATTTATAGGGTAGAGGGTATAGGGATTGAGGAATTAGGGTTTAAGGGTTGAGGGTTGAGGGTAGAGGTAGAGGGTTTAAGGGTTGAGTGATTAGGGTAGAGATTTTAATTGGGTTTAGGGGTTTAAAGGTTGAGGGATTAGGGTTTAGGGTAGAGGGTAGAAGGTTTAAGGGTTTAGGGTAGAGGGTAGAAGATTTAGGGTATAGGTTTGAGGGTGTATGGTTAAATTATTAGGTTTGAGGGTCCAATATATAAGGTACATGGTATAGGGGTTGAGGATATAGGGTTGAGATTAAGGGTTGAGGGTTGAGAATTGAGGGTTGAGGGTTTAATGTATAGGGTAGAGGGTAGAGGGTAGATGAGATTGAAGATGAGATTTTTAAGGATGCATATTTGGTAAGATAAAAATAATGACCCATCGTCCCTAAAATTGAAACATTAATGAAACAAGAATTGATAAAGAATTGGTCAAATCAAGAATTACATTCTCAATTGAGCATTTAACATGGGTATCAAACTTGGTGCCATATGAAAGAAGAGTGAAGATAATTGACTTTATGTAGAATTTAGATACATACATAAAGCCTCATTAAAAATTTATTCTATTGATATGGATGTTTATGATATGTATGTGTTTATGTATGGATGATTTATTTATGATGTATGGATGATTATGATTAAGATGTATACCATGGATTATGTTGATTATATATGCATATATAATTATGATGTATATGAATGTATGGATCGATGAATGTAAGCATATGATTATGACTATGATTATGATGTATGCCACTAATTATTTGTGATGCAGGATGTATCAATATGTATATGTTAACCAAATGTGATGTGGACTAACATGTTTGATGCAGGATGAATATGCATGTAAATGTATGAGGCCTAATGATGATGTAGTGATTTATGGCGTTCATGAATGACATGTGATGGATGTATTTAATTTTATGTATGGATGAAAATTAAAATGAAATGTAAATGGATTAATGTGTAATGCAATGATAGATGGTAAATGAACTTAACACAATGTAAAGCAGACTAAACTGTGATGAGATATAGAATATGTTAAATGAACCTAATGACATAATAATACTCTATGAGTAATGTAATGTAATGGGAATGCCACTAAAATATATACCAAGGTCTCTATTGGTTTGGTCACAAAGGCAATATAAATTGTTTAACTTCACAAAGGCAATGGATATGCCGAAAAGGTGTGGAAGGCTATTTAGAAAAATGTTTGTTACAATTTTTGGTATGCAGTACATGAGGTAAATTGGCAGGTCATTTAGTAATGATGTTGTGTGTGCAAAGGTTTCAATAGAGAAGTGATAGCTTCAAATTAATTATGTATCCACTTACACTAACTTTATATATTATTTAATATTTTAAATTTAGTCTCCTAAGTGAAACATCTGTGGAATGAATAAAAATAAATAAAGAGTTGTTATATACAAAAGATGAACACAACTATTGGTTTTTCATTACAACTTCTTAGCAGTTGTGTGTTTTTTTCTATTCAATTTTTTGTTACAATTATTCTTTTGTACCTAGCCTTGTGTTTACTTGTAGGAATCTTGAATTCTCATTAAAATTATAATTTTAAGAGGATGGGATTCATATATTATGTTTAGATTTATACGTTAAAATGTTAGATTTTTGTAAATTAGTACCATTTTCAAGTCCTTAATTCCAATTGTTAGGCTATTAAGTAAATGATGTTGTACACTCAATATACCAGGAATATCCTCTAAATTTATGCCATATTACTTTGTCATATGAAAAACTGTAGGAGTAGACAATACCTTTCCCCTATTTTCTATGTTATTTAGAGACTCTCTAGATTGCAAACCATATTCCTAGGAATCTATGGAGGAACCTTGTATTTGTTCCCAACGTACTAAAGTCTCATGATTTTCATCTACAATTAAATCCACCAAAGTTTCTCCAAACTGATAAATAAAGTATGCATATTATAAAAAAAGTTCCATATGGAACAATCCATTCTGAATTTTACAAGGTCCATAAAATAAAAAGGAACAAGCAAATAATAAAAGTTGTAATTAACAAAGTCACACATTATAGAAGTGAACTTTGTAAGAAAAAAATTATACCTCCATCTCATTAAAACATCTTTAAGATTCTTTCATTGACAAGAAAATGTGTCAATTTTGCAAGTGTTGCTTATAAAAAAGCACCCATAAATAAAAAAAATCATTACAAAAGTCAACTACACATGGTCTACAATACAATTATAATGCTAAAGTGCATTGTAAAGAAACTAGTTGACTTGAATATCTTTATAGAATATACACTATGGTTAGTTCATTAAGTAATTTTCATTTTTTTATTTTTTATAAAAGTCACCAATTTCGAACAGTCAAAGCAGATTACGAACTGTATTGACATCAAAAGAATATTACACTTAAATTAACACAAGAAAACATGCTTTCTTCTTTGACATTATTTCACAACTTTAAAAGATCATCAACTGGATCAAAATAGAATTATTTATATGGAAAAAGAGGAAATAGGATCAGTTTTAATTTCGGGCACATTTTTGTTGCACAGAGAGTTCTAGGATTCAAGAATGTTTAAGGTGTGCCCTCAACATGTAGGTTGAGATCAAAAACAAAGTTTGGGGTGATGAAAAATTTGGCATGCCTTGTCATGTTCATGTTATTTGGATACAAGAATTACTTTATGTGTACATGTTATTAAAAAATCTTCCCCAACAAACCAAAAAATGACAGTTGCACCTTTGATGTTTGAATTCTTGATAGCATAGTAAAAGGGAATAAAATTCACCATTTGAACTTTTAAGTATACTATAGGAAATGGAGAAACACAAACAATATAAATTGTATTTACCAAGATTGTTCCTCTAAACTGCCAACAAATTTAAAATAAAAAAGAAAATTGATTTAGAGATCACCAAAACTCAACAATATGAAAGACAAGGCTTTCACAAATATGTCAGGAATATAAAAGATGCATGTTTTTTGTCCTAAAATCTTGTACTTCCATAATGAAATGTTAGTATAAATATAGCTTATGAATTAATTTTACTTTGGTAGGATTTCTAACTTAGGTTTAATATTTAGGACATGTGCACATAGAATAAACATGTGCATATATCATTTAAAATTTTAAGTCAACATCTTAAACTAATTGGTAGGTGCCTACCTACTTTGGCATCTCCACAATTACCTACATTTGATACAACTCACATCTTCAAGTTTTTTATAAACAAGACAGTGATAACCGTTTGTTGAGAGAGCAAGAGAAGGTGGAAAAGATGTAGTCTTACAAGGAATCTTGTTCTTCTCATATTGTATCTCTACTTCTATTTTGTTTATAAAATACTTTCTCTTATAAATGCATGTTTGAAGTGTTTTTGTTTGAGCTAATTCTCAAAGCTGTTAAGCCTTGTATCTGTAAAAACTAAAAAGAATTCTAAACTCTAATATGGCACCTTTGTGGTGTTCTAAAACATTTTCTTGTTGTTGTGGAGATGACCTCTTGAATATACAGTCATAAAAGCTTCATGGATCAAATTCAAGTCCATCATTATGTTCAGACAGGTCTAAAATCTCAAAATTATCCACCATTTCACTCAAAAAGGAGGTACAGTGACTCAAAGGAGGCACTTTGAAGGTTAATTTTGGATCTTAAGGGCTTTTTTTTTTTTCTAATATTTTAAAATTATTATTCTTTAGAGAATATTGGTGAACTGTAGATTTTTGGGTAGGGCTTATAGGCTACTCTTGCACTCTTAGGAATGTTTCACCTAAAAGAAGATAGATAAACCCCACTCAAAATTCTAGCTAGGTTCACTCAAATTATGCAATGTATGATGTTATTTAGACTAAATGGAATGATCTAAGTGCAATTAAACTATGAATTGAAATATTATTAATTCAAAACCTAAGAATTATGCTATGGTGGAAAACATAATGTGATATGCAAACATGAACTAGTTATGAACAAATACAAAACAAAAAAGAAGAAGGCTGAATTAGAGTGTAGCTGGAGCTTAGATAAAGATTTTGGAATATTCTGAATGCTAACAAAGATCATTGAAAATCACTAGTGGGACTCATTCGCCACTGATGGTGAATCAGTCTCACTTATGATGAAAACTATTGAAAACTAGTTTCTAAGTGTTGGGATCTGGAATTTGACAAAATATTGATTTCTAGCCTTAAGGTGGGACTCATTTTCCACTGATGGCGAATCAGTCCACTCCCAAATTTTTGAGAAATCAAGGACCAATCCTGTAGCACCAAATCTGAGATTGGCTGCTTGTCGGGTTGACAAAGTTAACTCTACAAAAAATTGATAAAATGTCTTCTCTAAGCTTGAAATAGGTTGTAGTTGACTTGAAACACTTTTTTGACTTCTTGTCCACTTTTCAACATCTAATGGCTTGTCAAATTTACATACACAAGTCTGCAAACACACATGCAAAAGGGGAAAAATGGTTAAGGGTTAGGTTATAGGGATTTGCCTTGGTCAAATCCCATTTTGGTAATCAAACCATTAGTGAAATAATGAAATGGAAGAGAATGATAAAAAAATAACATGCAAGTGCTATCAACTTACCAAACCCTTGTTGAAGAAATATGAAGATATAACAATGAATGCTCCAAAATACTTGATTAATGCTTGATTAAGTGATGCAAAGTGCTTGAATGAATGTGTGAATAATTTAACTTGATGAATTGGGGTTAAAATGAGAAGAAAAACACTTATTTATACACACTTGTGCCTTAGTAACCTGATGATACCTCATCATAGGCTGACATAAGGTGATTTTGAATAAAAACCCGAAAGAAAATCTAAAATATTTTGAATTTTGAGCCAAGAGGGACTCATTTTCCACCCATGGCGAATGGGTCCCACCTTGGGCTTGAAAGTGGGTGTCAGGAATTATCTTGCATGTAAATATTGTTTGACGGGTTTACATTAAAAATCACACTTAATTAAGCCTTATAAAGGCATAAAGCGGTCAAATAAAGTAAAGGAAAGGTGTAGATAGTGAAATTGAGCCTAAAAAAGAGTGAAATCTTGTTACAAGACTTTACAACACTTCAAAATAGGACTTGATAAGGGATAAAAAGGTGATTTTTAAGTGAATTGTAATAAATAGAGTCTAGAAAAGTGTAGAAATGTTTTACAACACCTTCACAAGATGCCATAATTTGAATTTTAAGGACCTAATGTGAATGTCCAAGCCACATTGCAACATTAAATCAAAGAAAATGGACCAAGCATCATGAAGAAAGGCCTAAAAGACCATGAAAATGACAAGGGACTATTTTTCTACAATGCATTTAGCCCCCACTTTAGTGAGAGGATGAACTTGCTTCAAACTCACACTAAAGTAGCCATGAATATCGAGAGAGAAGTCCCAATGCACTTATGTTAGCAAGATGGAGTGACAACGATCAAGAGGGATGATCAATCCCCTAGGATGAAGATCTCGTGGCAAACTAGACATAAGAAAAAAGAAACACACATGTGAAAGGGGAAATTGAATTGAGCTTGATCATCTGTCCAACTAGTTGTGGATTAGATCTAGGTTGTTTGTTTGAAAAAGAAAATGCATACTCACTCTGGGGCAACATAAATCATGGTGGTCTATCGGGTGAGAAGGCCCATAAAGGTACATACGCTAGTTGGTATGCACTCACAAACACATAGGTGGCTATGGGGAAAGTCATGCCACTGAATGGGCTTCCTGCTCAACCATATCAAAGTTATACCCCCTGATAACTTTAACAAGGTTCCACAAAGGAAAATGTCAGTTTGTGCTTCATGAGACAAGAAAACCTTTGTATGCTTAGAACTCATGAACAAAGAGAAAGGTACCACAAACATGCAAGTTGTGTTATGCAAGGTGGCAAAAATGTAAAATGTAAAATGTAAAAGATGTTAAAATGAATCTTGTTAAGTTCATGCAAGGTCTATCACTTAGGGAACATTGTTTAAAATGTCTCCAAGAGGACAAATCAAAGAATACTATATTCACAACTTAGGGGTTGAAGTGTGTCACATCAGGTCACTAAGAGGAATGTAATATGTTAAGATAAATCACACTTATGAAGGACATCACACCCAATCTTATCCACAAAGTGACAGATGCATCGTATGAAGTGACAAGGCTACACTAAGAATGTAAATGAAATGATGCCAATGTATGCCCCCCACTTTAAAGGAATTTCTACACATCATTTTGTGAGCAATTACTTTAAAGTAGCGAAGGAAAATGTAAAAGAAAACAAGATATGAGAGCCCTATGCCAAGTCATCTGTTTCTAAGTTAGGCTACGCTTCATCTAAATGAAAAAGAAAACAAAATAAAGGGAGTTGCCCCCCAGAAAGGAACACACCAAACACATAAGGGATCTATGGATTTGGGGTTAGTATGTTTGTTGCTGCAATATTTTTATGAAAGAGCTTAGAACTGCTATCATTCCCCAAAGCACATAGAACTAGAAGAATGACACAAAGATATCAAAAAAAAAAAGAAAAATAAAGTATGTTTTGGGTCAACATTGCAGAGACATTGCGGTCTTAATGCTTTGAATCATCCCCAAAAGGAAAACACAAGAAAAAGACAAAGTAAAAGGAAAAGGGACCGATTGGGTAAACATAGAAGAGACATAGGGTGTCTCTACGCTTTGTGTCATCCCCAAAAGGGAAACACAAAACAAAAGTGAAAAAGGCAATGCACAACATATGGAAGAATAGAGGTACAAATATAGGAAGTGTACAAAGAAAGAGAACATCAAAAACACATTACAGGGAACACAATACACACATAAAAGAAAAACAAATATAAAAGGATAGTAAGGTGAATGCAAGTTAACCATCTAACAAGTCATCTACCTCCCAATCATGTTCATTATATTGTGAGGGCGGTTGACTATCCAAAGGAAGAATTGCAAGTGCCTAACTAGGAGATGTACCAGGTTCTTCACTTGGTGGAGAAGGTTTATCATTTAAGTTCATGGTAGATGAAAATAAAGAGTTTAGATCATTATGCACTTTGTCATCTATTTTTTTGATCTCCTCGTCATCATCCTCATCAAAGTTGATTACGATGGGAGGGCAAAGGGAAATCTCCAAGGAGGGGTGTATCAAAAGTTGTGGTTGTTGGATTGGTTCAGTTTGTTATGAGGGCTAGATTGGGTTATCTTGTGGTGGGTCAGGTGAAACATGGTGGTCATTTATTGCTTTTGTCATAGGTAGAGGTTGGTTTTCTTTGTTTTATTCCATTTGAGATTGATGATGAGCAAGGAGACAACAACGATGCCTACGCTCCCTAGCATTGTGGTTTCATTTTATTTTATTTTGAATTTGTTGAGGTGTAAGAGCGGGTTGATCCATCATAGTTCCTTTTCTTTGAAAGGGGAAGAACAAAAGAAACTAAAGAAGACAGGTCAATCACTTTCTCTTTAGCTTTATACACTTGTTTAATGCAAGGAGGCACAATGAGATTGGTTTCATTTTCTCTTGGTCGTATAAATGAGGGAAGGGAAGTGTCTACGATGAGTTTCTCATGAGGTTGTATTGTTTGTTCAATGTCAGACTCAGGCTAAAGCATAGTTTCATCTAGGATAGGAGTGGAAGCAAACGGGGACGTGTTATGAAGAGACAATTCAGCTATTCATTTGGCTTTTAAATTTTGATAGGTAATGTAAAAGAAGTCCTTTCAAGGGGTGATGGGTTCCATAGGTTCAGGGCAGAAGGCTTCTAAGGAAAAATTACCTTTGGAGGATAATGGATTAAAGCCACTGTGGTGTATGGTAAATATTTTATTGCCATGTGGAAACTTCAAAGATTTGTGAACAACTAAGGGGACCGCTTTCATCAAGTGGATCCAATGATGACCTAGTCGTAGATGAAATTGATCCAATTGTGGAATAATAAAAAATGTCACATCTAGAGTTTTAGGTCCTATTTGTAAGGGGAGTACAATCAAACTGATCATAGGGCACACAAAACTAGTATGTGTCTTAATCCATGTAGTCGGTTTGTTATAATCATCTTGATACAATTCATGTAATACTAAAAACTCTTTCGTTATCACATTATCGCCATAGGAAGGATCTATTAATATCCCATTAGTGGGCTTATCATAGATTTGACTGGCTATGTAAATAGGACTATTGGGAAGCTTTTTAAGTATATCTTTGGAAAAAAAAAGTGATATCAAGATTTTTGTTGGTTGGGCCCTTACTAGGGATAACATCTATCGCACCCACAAGTTTATCCATAGGAGTAACTTAGGTAACATTTGGAGTTATATCATGTTGTCCATTATTTGTATCAATGTTCATGGCTTGAGGGTTGGAAGGTTCACTAGCCTTGACAAATGAAACATTATGTTTAGGCATGGGGTTGGTAAAGATTTGTAAATTCTGGTTAGGGGGTGTAATAGACTTATTGCCTTGATCATTAACACCCACAATGGACAAACGACCAAAATCAATGAGGTCTTGAACTAAGTGTTTAAAATGCTTACATTATTTGGTTTCATGTCTATTTTGGCAATGAAAATGACAATAAGCATTAGGTTTAAAGGTGGATGGTAAAGGCTTGGTGGTATCAAGTGGTTTAATGGTAGGAAAAGTGATCATTTGTTGTTGGATTAATTAGTTCATTGTATTATGGAGGGTATCTAGTAAGGTAGTAAATTGTCTCTTTGGGTCCCCATAGGTATAGGGAACCACTGCTTTAACAGCTGTCACTTGACTCTGAATAGGTTGGGTTGGTTGGGGAGAAGGAATATTGAACTATAAAAAGCCTCTATTTGGTTTTCTAAAGTTTTGCGCATTGTGTTGGTTGTTTTCCTCAAATTTCTCAACTTGGTTAGAAGTGGACTTTGAATTACAGATTGAAACTGAGTTATGATATTCACAAAGGGTTGTGCATAAATAAATAAATGAAGGAAATTTCATCATAGTTAACTTATCCTGAAGATGGGTGTGCAAGATTTTGATAAACATCTTTTGCAGATGTGAATCAGGAATTTTGGCATCAACTTGAGCATATAATGACTGATAACACGAAATGAAGTTAGTTACTTTTTCATTGGCATTTTTTCTACAACGCATTAAATTAGCCATTGTCTTTTTAGGGGTCATATGGACTTGAAAATGACTTATAAAGGCATCCACAAGTTCATTGAACGATCAGATTGAATGATTAGGTAGGTTTGAAAACCACTCCAATGCAGTGTCCTTCAATCAAGCTCCTAGGAAATTTTTTAGCTAACAACTTATCATCGAGGAAGAAGTCACTACACAAGGTTGTATAAGCATTGGCATGATTAGTAGGGTCTCCTTTCCCTCCGTATTTCTTAAACCTAGGCATTTCAATTCCTTGTGGCATCTATGTGCGTAAGATTTCTAAGGATAATGGGCTACTACAAACATGATATGTAGGTGGAGCATTTTGGCTTTGGCTAATGGTGGAGATTTTTTGTTGCATGGATGAAATGGTATTAAAGAGTTGAGTAATTATGGGATCGGTGTAAGTGGTATGAGGTGGAAGGGAAAACGGTGATGGAGTGTATGCAATGTTAGGGGAAGTGAAAGGGACACTAAGAGGGGTGAAGGTGGAAGAAGGAATATGTGATGCCACGAAAGAAGTAGGAATGCTAGTTGGAATTACGAAAGGAGCCACATGACTAACCTGTTTCGTAGTTGTTGTAACCTGAGGAGTGGTATAGGTTGGTATGGATGTGATGGTTGAGGGAGGAGGATTGTGAGGTCCTCCTTGGCTCACAACAATGTTTGTGAATTAGGAAGTAGAAGGAGCATGTTTATTGTATCTCTTAGCTATTCTCTTCATAACTTGTAAGCCATCATCACTTTCAATCAAATGATGAAGGTGTTTTATCACAGGTATGGCAATTGAGGAAATGTTTTCAAGGGATAAATCTTGTTGTAAATGTGTAAAATCCTCATGAATACTAATGAATTTTTTCTTATGAAAGGGAATTATTTTGTGTGTCAACATTCATTGGATTGAAAGGTGAGGGCATAGTAGTGGTATTGTCCATGCCTAATGCACCATTGTCCATACAAGGAGTAGGAGCTCTTGAGATCCCAAGCTCCACAATGAAAGTGTTATCGTGAGAAGCTATGAGTCTAAAACCTCATCTCACTAAAGTATTATCAATGGGGCACCAAACACTCATACAAGTACCACAAAATATGGGGTGAATGTAAAGGCAATGTAATCTAGAAGTGAAAAATGCAAATAACAAGAATTCAGCAAACTAAAACAGAGAAATAACAACAGAGAACAAAAATGCAGTAAATGCCCAGAAAAATGCCTGAAAATGTTGTCTAAAATGTGCAAGTGGACTAATTCTCCGAGAGTGGTGAATTGGCCTAACTATGAGATTTTTTTCATTTTTTCATAAAATTTAAAGTGATTTAAATGCTTTTCAGATGCCAATGAAGGATGCAGATGCAGTTTTTTAGTTTTTTCATTGATATTGTATGCAAAAATGAAGTCTAAATGAGTCTTTCACTAATGCAAGTGTATAAATCCTAGTATACAAGAATACAACCTAATTGAATGTTAATGCAAATGAAGTCTAGGATTCAAGATGCAATGAAAATCAGAAATGCAAAGTGTTCAATATACGGGTTCACAAAATGAGCTTTAGATTTTTGAGTAGGGCTTATAGGCTACTCTTGCACTCTTACGAATGTTTCACCTAAAAGAAGAGAGATAAACCCCACTCAAAATTCCAGCTAGGTTTACTCAAATTATGCAATGTATGATGTTATTTAGACTAAATGGAATGATCTAAGTGCAATTAACCTATGGAATTGAAATATTATGAATGCAAAACCTAAGAATTATGTTATAATACAAAAAATTTCAAACATCAAAACCTAATTTAAACATTTAATAGCTCATAAATTTTCCAGTAGCTAAATACATACATAATTCCAAATCAAATAGCTTGGGCATGAAGGAATGATTTCAAACTTTCTATGCACACTTTACAAGCAGTACACCATCTTTTCCCTATTCAACACCCATGCTATAGCATGGTTTGTTAATCTAATATTTCATAAGAATTTCCCATACTATCCATGCAAAGGTGTTCTGCCTACTTACTTCCAAATAAAACAAAGTTCTAGATGCAATGCATAAACTTTCAAATACAAAATTTCCATTCTAATAAGCATTTTATTTTTATGCAATTTAGATCTTATTCCTTACTAAGCATTCAATGGCTATATTGAAGTCTAATGCATTCCTAAGTAGTGGACCCATATGAATCTAATTTTTAGATAAAGAGAGAAGAGAGCTAGGGAGAGTTGTCAATTAATCAATGCATATACATTCCAATTAAGACCATTCAAGAATGATCAAATTTTCCAGAGATAACATCACTATCTATAATGCATTCTTGTACTACATGCTCTTAAATGTGCAAATTCTGATATTTCACAACATTTCCTAACATTATAAATGCAACAGATAGTTCCTAATTCCTTAATGAGAGGTGAAATTATACAAACAATCTTTTTGCATACAATATCACATATATGTAGACACCATACATCTAATTGATAGAACACATAATAAATCATCATCTTTTATATTTCATATCAAACTTGGAAAAGAAAGAGGGGAGAGAGAAAGACATCATTCAGCTAATGTATGCTCATTGAACAAATTGTTCGCATATGCATTATGATCTATTCTATGTCAATTTCATGCCCAAAATTTTCACTAGAAAATGCAACATTTTTTTTTAAGATGCATTAGTTCTAACACAATACCATTATTAATTCTAATATTATTTTTTACAAGATTAAGTGTACTATATATGTGTATATAAACTTTATGCCATACTATATATATATATACATATACATACATATAAAATTAAATCCAAAATTGACTTCCTCACAGTAAAAATTATTTCTTAATTAAGTATAATATTCATATTACCTATAATAAAAAATGTGTAATAATAATATTATTATTTTAGGTAGTTATATATGCAGAATATTATTGCTTAGTCAATAAATCAATAATGATAATGGCATCATTGGATCAGCCATTTATGCCAAGATAATAGTAAATTATCAATTAACACTTGATAGTAATATTACTATTTATTTAATAACTTCGATAATATTAATAATATGCATATATATTTTTAATTTACTTTTTTTTTCACATCCTTAGTAATTTCTTTCTCTATTTAATCTATTTAATTGTATGTATTTGTTTTAAGGTTATAATTTACGTTTGACATTGTTAGCAAATTTATTTATCTAGTTATTTGTACATGTATTTATCTCATGGTTACAATTTACATTTTCTACAATGTTAGTAACTTTCATTATTTAATGACTATTAATAAGGGCATGCTAACTATTTAGAATTATAATAAATAAATTAGTAATAATCTTGTAAGTTTATTCCAAACTTAATAATATAATTAAAAAGTAAACAAGATAAATAAACACGTGAATTTAAGATAGTGCACAAATTAAACATAAAAGAATAAAATTTACAAAGATCATAAATATTTATTTGAAATACAATTTCAAAAATTAACATTTATTTACATTTGGTAAAATTATAGTAATAATTATATTTTAATTGATATTACAAATATTATTACTCTCCTAAACATTATTATTAATATTATATGGACGATTACATTTATTATTATCTTTAAATAACTTAATATCAATACTTCTGATATTCATGTGAATACCAATATTACCCATATCCTTTCTTAATATTAATATAAATAATTTCAAGTAATATACATTGCGTAAAAATCAATCTTAATATTACAATTATCTATATTGCCTGTAACATGAGGAAATAAGAAAACCCTAATCGCTATGAAGATCATTTGACCGAGAAATTCAGAGTGAGGCGGCTGGGAGAAGAGGCAATTTCAACCAAGGTAGAGGTATGTTTTTTGAATTTCGTAACTGTTATAAATAAACTTGCGCAGATCTACAACTTGGTGATGGACGTTATCATTGCTGCATTTAGTATTGGTAATATTGTTTAAATTGGTTTTCATGTATTATACCAGTTTATTCATGAGTGTGTTGAAGGGCATAACTATTTCCAATGTTTGCTTTGTATATGTACATATCATGTGTTTATATTAACGAAGTCTTATTTGCGTAAAAGATAAAGAAAATCCATAGGCTGGCGAAAGCGAACTGGTGAAGAAGTTAAACTGATATTGACATTTTCAATGCAAGGACATCATGCAGCATAGCTCATGGAACACGTATATTTTGCATTGTAGCTAATACTTATTTTCTTTTGTCAGATTATTGTTGTGTCATTAAGAGGGAGGATGGGTTAGACAATGGTGTTCTTAAATGCTAAAGTTGTTATATCTTATGCAGTCAATAGAAAATGGCCCCCCTAGGGAGGAATAGGTGCTTACATCAAATCAATCGCCATGATCACTTAAGGGCCGCAGTTGTCAGTTCAAAGTTTAAGACCCAGCATAATTTATGGTGGTGCAGATGAGATGAGGTGATCGAATCAGTAGGCGAGATTTGCAGAGGACAAAAGTTTATTCCCAAGCTAGGGGAGAGGGCCCAGTAGTTGTGCACCCTAACTCCACGTTTCTAATTATCCTATGTCGAAATTTCAAATCACTTCCAATTTTTTACAGCAGCTTACTTGTCAACTTCTCTGCTTATAACTAAGGTTTCAGGGCCACATCATCAAATATGATGCCACATCATCATGCGTTTTTGTCAAGGTGTCCAAAAAGGCCCCAAAAAATAGTGAGACCAATTCTTGTGCATTACATCATGAGTAGTTGAGCGCTGATGTGGTATCACATGATTGGTTGCTTTTTAGATCAAAAGCATACATTTTGTTTAATTATGGGTAGTCAAATCACAACTATTAGACATTATATAAACGACTATAAGGTATTATATTTACCATTGGACCCGCACGACTATTGGGCCCTCTCCCCTAATAAACGCCAACAATAAGAGGGGACTCAATGTTAAATCTATATATTATTAGTTCCCGTCGATAGGGAGGTTTACTATTGCAATCGATACATTTATTTTTGTATTAGCCATTCGGTTAATGAGATTGTTTTGTTTAAAATAATTTTGACTTTTTCTTATAATTGAGATTTATGTGCATATTTTTTGAGTTGAAAATAACGTTTTGTGTTTTTTTCTATTGGTTTGAATAGGTGGATTTTTCATTTTGCTTTAAGTAAAATAGGAAAAATAGGGGAACTTTATATATGGTGGGGAACATTATATATTGTGGCAAATATTTAATTGGGAATGCATGTACTGCGAGTTTTGGCGGCGGGCTGGTTGGTACTGACGCATTATATGCATTTTTAATGCATTAAATGCAAACCTCACAATATGTGTTGGACAATTGGTGTGAAGATAAGTAAAGAATGCTTAGTTAATTTGCATGTTGTTTGCTTACTGTTTGTTGAGAAACTTGTGTGTTTGTGGTTGTGAGTTGTCGTGTTCGATGTTTGTCATTCTCTACAGTGGTAACGGTGTGCAACTGGTGAGTAGTGCATCTGTTTGTTTTTTATACTTAATAACTAGAAGCGTTATAGGGAAAACTTAACGCTTTTGGCAATGTCTTGTCTAATGTGGGTGCACATGCAGTGAACACATAGCTAATTCATGAAATGTTCATGGCGTCTGGGTTTTGCTTGTACTTATTCTTGTTTGACTATTGTTTGTTGGAAAGCTTGTGGGTATTTTAATTCTTCATTGCATTTTTGCATGTGGGTACATGTGCAGTGAATGCATAGTTAATTTAAGAATTCTTAGGTGACTGTTGGGTTTTGTTTGTGCTTATTGTCATTTGTTGAAAAACTTGTGGGTTTTTGAGCTATGTTTGTTATGTTGTAAAAGTGCACTACTGGTGAATGGTTGGGTTGTGTATTTGTGATACTTGATAAGTCCATTGGTGCATATGCATTGAATGAATAACTAGTTCATGAAATCTTAGGTGAGTGCTAGATTTTGTTTGTGCTTATTCTTGTTTATTATGTCCTCTCAACATTACCTTGACCTTGAGAATAACACCAAATCACACACTATGGAGTTGAGGCTACCACTAACCTTGTCTATGTTGACCATTCGCACCCAACGCCTGGCGACAATCCTTATCTTGTGATTAAGATACTCAACAATACCTTACCTCAAGCTTAGAATCAAATAGATTAGGAATAGCTACAGGTTACATTCTACATCTACTCGTAGATTGCGTATCTAATACAGGGAAGTGGCATTTACATTTCTCGTGCTTGCAGCTATTGCGAAGATTCTCTACCACTAGCTAAGTCTGACTAAATCTCAACACCTCCAACAATTATTTCTAATACATCCAACCAAAAATTAAACCTGGTCTCTAGTTTTTAGTTGGTCTATCTACTTTTATGTCGTAACTCTCAAGACATCATGGGAAAAAGTTTATAAAACACTCAATATCAACTTGTGATCAAACAAACTTGCATTCTCCATAGTTCTCTCTCTGTCGTGAGTGACATTTTTTTTTTTTGGAGTATTAGCCAGGGTTGAGCAATGCTTCCAATGTTCATTGACAAGCTACCAGGTGGTCTTGCCCCCATCCAAGTTGATACATATTTAGGTGTTTGTGACATTCAATTTATTTTGCCCCTCTATGCTACTTTCACTTTTCTTCTTATGGATCTGCATTCTCAAATCGAGATTTGCAATGCAATGTGTGCTTGCTAGACAAGAAAGCAAGTATTAAAGAGGCACAAAATTGTTAGGTAAATAAAATAGAGGGTGCAACCCAAATGCCGTTACCCTTGTTTCTTTCCAGCCTCTTCCCTATTCACACCAAATAGAGAGTGCTAGAATATAACGACCTGGCATGCATACAAGGGGTGTGTTGCTAAAGCTTTAAAACTGTTGACTGCTTCTTCTTCTTTTTTTTGAAGCTGCGATCTTATGGAAGCCGATGATTGTAGGGTGTTTGTAGAGTGGACTAGCTAATAGAGATATGGAACCTTTGTACATAGATACTTGAAAGAAATATTGTCTTATGGAGGGAAAAGATTGGATTTCTTGCCTAGATTGGAAATTTTGAAGTTTTTGAAACCATTCTTTAAGAATGTTTTAGTATTTGCAATGAGAAAATTTTTGCCTTTGTATTGCTTAGATTTATTTTAGCAAATTCAATCAATACACCCCCTTCATCCATCTCTTAAGAAAAGGACAATGTGATAGAGATGCATGCATAAAAGTAGTGTTTCCTTCTTATCATCTAACTCCCTTCCTTATTCACTTTATTATGCTAGTGATTTCATACAAACAACACAACTTCTTTCTGAATATATGCACCTCTAATGTCCCTTCCTTAGGCATTTAGATATGATGTAGAGGTTGACCTATTACAATGGTTCCAGTAGGTCAATAGTATGGATAGGGGACCCATTTCAAGGTTGTGGAACCTTGTCGGGAGCTGTTCGAGCCTTTCAGAGTCTAGTTCAGTTGATTAAGCCAAGGATAAATTGGAAATAATAAAATTGGCTTCAATGGAATAGTGAAAGGTGAATAGTAACAACAAATTAGAAAGTGAATAGTGAAAAGTGCACCCCCATCCTAGAACTTAAGTTGTTTTAAAAAGGGGGCCAAGTTCATAATGTAAAATTATACCCTCAATATTATTTTATGAATTTTTAGGTCAAATAGTAACCCCAAAAAGGGTTGACCCCTCTTGGTCAAAATAAAAAAGACATTTTTGTCTATTTTGGATTCAATTTTATGACTTCAATTTGAGAGCAGCAACAAACTTGAGGGTTTAAAGAGCTTGGAGCTTCTAAGAACACAAACTTCTAGGAGAATTTGGAGATTTGGACGAAAACCCATTTCTCTTGGTGACATGATTCAACATTATCCCACTTCACTGTGGAGTTGGCAGCATTATTTAGGGTTATAACTGTAGATTAGTCCATTTTGAGGACAAAAATTTGCATCAGATTATAGATCAATCCTTTTAGAGGACATTTCTACCATCTTTTAACAATTGTACAGGCAACCACACCTTTTTTTGGCATTTGGGCTTCAAAACCTAAGTGCTAGGTGAAGTTCTTGAAGTTTTAGAGCTAAGAAGTTTCATACAGCAGTGGCACAACTCCTCTCACACCTGGAAACGAAGTGGGTAGTCATTTGTAGAGCTGGGAGAGTTCAAATTTGTTATATCAAGGTTATATTGGACCTAAAATTTTAGTTGTAGCCTTGTAAAAAGTCATTTCCTGGTCTTTGAATGAATGGGTATGTTGCAATTGGCACATATCTATGTAATTTCAATCTTTTAATTAATAGAATCATTACATGTTTGGTTATTTTTCCTTTATCAACATGTTGTACATGTCATGCAATTCACATAAAACTCCAACAAAAACACAAAAAAATCAGAAAAAACATAAAACACAAACAAAATAAAACCTATTCTATACACTAGTCAAAGACTTCAAGGAAAACCAAAATCAAAACATTCAGATCATATTTGAGGAAGGAATCTTTTAGTGGTATCAGAGCCATAATCCTACCAACATGTTGGGTAATGATTGTATTCAATTGGTGTGAAATTAGTTGTGCACGAGTTAGTTTGGATTTGGTTTTCAGTTGGGATAGTGAAAAAGGTCATCATGGCAAAGTTTGTTGGCAATAAACAAGCATGGAAAGAAATTGAGCAAACACAATACAAAACCATATGAAAATTGTAGCATTTAAATGATTCACTTTCAAGGTTTGTACTCTCTAAAGGATCATCCTCATTTTCTACTAGCAAAAACCCAACACCACAAGACAAAGAAGCGGTGGTGATTAACATATTTGAGGAGTATAGCATTCTTCCTCAACGTGTTAAGGAGAATTTTCCTTTCAAGGACTACATGGACATGCACCTGAATCTTTGCCACAAGACTGAGTATGCAAGGAAGGAATATCACACTATAGCTTAATAATTGCTTAGAGAATGTTCACATATGGTTGATACAACTCTTCATAAGAATGATTGGGTGTCTTCAAGTTACAATGAGGTATTCAAAAATTTATATGATGAATTTGATAGACATGCTTATTTGAATCAAGAAGGCATTAGGACAGCCTTAGGTAATGATTTGTCTACATCATCCTTGCAAGAGGTTTCACAAGACTCCTACATTAGAGGCTAGCATAGTTCATGTCAGTGTTTTGGATCTAGCAATGGTATGAACTCTTTGGGTGATCATAAAGCATCTTCTAGTGTGATAGTTGATTCCAATAATGTCACATCACCTACACATGAAGAAAAAACAAAAAATAGCAAAGAAAGAATCAAAAAAGGAGAGCTAAAGGTGCAAGAACAAGGAAAGGAAGAGGAATCACTTGCTTGTGATCTACAGTCTACTAGTGATCGTGTTCAATGCAAAAATCAATCATTATGTGGGAATCCTAAAAATGTTGAAACTTTGGATCATGAGGAAACACCTATTGCACCATTGATTCTTCATTGTGATCACCAAGTGGGAGAGATTACAGTCATGGATCAGCCCATTAGAGATGTTGTAAACATGATACCTAAGTGTGACACCTAGATTCTAACTTTTGAAACTACAGTTATAATCATGAGGTAGCATCCAAATCATATAAAGATGACAATGCTATAGAGTCTTCCAATGTTAGCACTAAATTTTTGTGTGTTAAATATGAGGAATGTATTGTGTATTCAAGCCACAAAGGTTTTGATTTTATACATCATACCAAGGTAGATGTCAAGAGAACTCAAGTCTTGTGTGACAATTGGTTACAAAGAGCTAAGAAGGTAAAGTTGTTGGCTGCCCAAGAAAGACAACACCTCAAATAAATCAAGGAACAAGTCAATCACATAGATCAAGCAAGACAACACAGAGAATCCTATCTTCAATCATTATTTCTTCCAAGGGAAGAATGTGTAGAAGTTGAGTAAGAAGAGGAGGAGTGTCCTGAGGTAAGCAAACAAGAAAAAAATGTAGATGAGTATGAACAAGAGCAAAAGCATGATGTTTGGGTGTCTAGTTTGCATCATGAAGTTTATGAATTTCCTCTTTTGGAGAACCCCTTGAAAGCTCAGAAAAATGATGATATGGGTTACACACTTGATGGATCAGCCACTGGTGCTATATCCATTCGTGTGGAATGGAACATTATTGGTTTCCCTATGGTTATCAATGCATCATCTCCAATAGAAGGAAAATTTCTATGGACATATGAAGCATTTTTCTTGAGAGAGTTGATTAGGGGAACTAGGTGGTTTCTTACTAAGAAGATCTTGCATTTTGATAATTGTTGGTTTATCTTGCATACCACACCTTGGAGTTTACTAGTAAAGGAAAACATATTAGTTATGGAGGAGTATAAAGGACAACCTCATGATGAGACTTAAGAGCATGATCATGAATGAACAACACTAGAACTACTAAATGAAGGTAACAAAGGTTTTAGAATCTCTTATCTTTCAGGTGCTCCAAGGTACAATCCATTTTTCTTTGAAGGAAAATTATTTGGTTGCAAGGTTTTGGTACTATGTGATAGTGGAGCTACACATAACTACATTGACGATAGTTTGGTAAAGAAAAGAGGCTTACATTGTGAATATTTTGAGGGGTTTGATGTGACTATAACAAGTGGGCTTACTATTCTTTGCAAGAAGAAAGTGAGTAAGCTTGGAATTATCTTTGGTGAGTACATTCTTTGTGATGACTTTTATATACTTAACTTTAAGGACAATGAAGTTGTAATTGGTATGCAATGGATACATTCTTTACACAGGGTCATCCAAGATTTACAAGAAATGGAGTTGAGTTTCCTACATGATGGGAAACTCAAATATACTTTTCCTCATCAAATAGTAGCCAAATCAATGATAGATTAGGGTCATGATTTGTTTCATGATTAGGGTCATGATTTGTTTACTATGAAAGCTCTCAAATATACTTTTCCTCATCAAATAGTAGCCAAATCAATGATAGATTAGGGTCATGATTTGTTTCATGAAGGCATACATTATGCATGTGAAGAGAATTGTATTGAACCAACACTTGATAGGTATGTGGAAAGGGATGACAAGTTTCTGGATTGGCATGACATTATATCTAATTTGTTGAAGGGAAGCAACTCTATGGTTCTGCTTTCTCATGATGTTAGCATGCTAACGCCTTTGGAGGATAGTTATTTGTGGTCTACTAATGATGACATACAAAATTGGAGTGTTGGATATGGTAATTCTATCAAAACACGGGGCACTACACAATCTAATTTGGTATATTAGATTTTTGAAGGTGTGGAAGAGACACAAGAGAACTGTAATATTTGGCTAGAGAGGGCAAAGAAAGCTAAGTTAGTTGTTGGCCATGAAAAACAACATCTAGAGATGTTAAAAAGAATAAGGTTAGTAGCTTTGTGTGCTCATCTTGGGCCAGCCATTGATGTTGTGCATGAGTATGATTATCATGATGAAGGTAACTCAATTTTGCATGAGGTATTAGTTCCATTTGGTGAACTCAACTAGCCTATTCATGATTTTGATGGTTCCTTCTTATGGGGATACATGGATGATTTGATAGTTTATCTTGCATTGGTTCCTCTTGTTAGGTTGGATCAAACCATTGAGTTGACACCATTTTGTCTTGATGAGAATTCCATAAAAGGGTGTGTGGATTGTTTGCTAGACTATTATGTATGGTTTGTTCACACCTCTTAATTGCTGGATATTGAAATGTGTGACTTTAGTCTTGGTACAACAATGCTGGGAACAATTTATGATGATGGAAATGACTACGTATCGGTTGAAGGAGGAACTAGTGATAGTTTCCTACCTTCATACACTTGGATTGGCACAAATCATAAATACAAATTGCATACTGTTATTTTGTTCCATGACAACAAGATAAGAAGGATGGAGGGAAACTACAGAAAAAGATATTTGGTGGATAAGACAAAGTGAGGAAAGACAAAAAGGAATAAATCATGGTATTTATTATCCACAATTGCACTCCTTCAAAGAGGTTTTGGAGCTAATAAAAATAGACCACTTACAGATGGGTAGAGTTAGAGGCTTGACAATCCAATTGGAAGGGAAACAAGGAAGGAAGATTGTTGATCCTTGTCTACTTTTGAGTAGGCACAATCACTTCTTGCATTAGTCAGAAACTCAGTCATGTATAACAAATTTTTCGAGGGCACAAGGTGACAAGGTAAATGGTATAGGAGTTGAACAAATTGAAAAATCATACAATTAGGATTTTTGCAGCCTTTGCGACATTTAGTGTTGAAGAATTCTTTGAGCCACTTCCACCCCTACTCACTTGGGAATTTGATGAGACATGTCATTTGGATAATGGAATGGGGACTTTGGAATTTTTGATTGTTGATTGTGGTGATAACACTCATAATGGACCAACCACTCAAAATTCACCTTGGATGGGTGCAAAAGGTATCCATAACCCATCTATGGTTATGTCACTAATTTTTTATGGTATGGAAACTTTCTATTTGTTGATTGTTGACTTCATCCCCATTAATTAATTATGGGAAAGTAGTTGTCCTACTTGGAAGCACATTCATGGGGTCAACAGGGAGTATGATATGGGTTTCTTTGACATGTATGATGACCCATATGACTTTGTTCTCTCTTTAGACTTGAGTTACGACAACATTTGGGGGCCTAATGAGTTGTTTCATGTGCATATGGGAGTTGATTTCCATCTCTCTTTGATGGCCTCCTCTTATAGATGGATGGTATGTGTTGCTTGTATTATAGTGGATATCTATCTAGCTGAATGGGTAGGATGATTTGGGATCTAGGTATTGACATGGATGGTGCATTGAACTTAGTGATTGTGGTGAGTTGCTTCAAAAGTTATGGTTATATGGCATGTATACCAGAGTGGTGCAACGAATTGGCATGCGATTGCTTGAGGAAAAGTAATCCCCAGAAGGGAGGACTGTATGTCCCTTCCTTAGGTGTTCAGATATGATGCAGAGGTTGACCTATTACGAGGGTTCCTGTAGGTCAGTAGTATGGATAGGGGACCCATTTCGAGGTTGTGGAACCTTGTCGGGAGTTGTTCAAGCCTTTTAGAGTCGAGTTTAGTTGATTAAGCCATGGATAAATTGGAAATAATAAACTTGGCTTTAATGGAATAGTGAAAGGTGAATAGTAACAACAAATTAGAAAGTGAATTGTGACCCCATCCTTGAACTTAAGTTGTTTTAAAAAGGGGCCAAGTTCACAATGTAAAATTAGACCCTCAATGTTATTTTATGAATTTTTAGGCCAAATAGTAACCCCAAAAAGGGTTGACCCCTCTTGGTGAAAATAAAAAGACACTTTTGTCTATTTTGGATTGATTCTTATGAATTCAATTCGAGAGCAGCAAAAAACTTGAGGGTTTGAAGAGATTGGAGCTTCTAGGAATGCAAAATTTTGGGAGAATTTGGAGATTTGGACGAAAACCCATTTCTCTTGGTGATAGGATTCAACATTATCCCACTTTACAATGGAGTTGGCAACATTATTTGGGGTTATAATTGTAGATCAATCCATTTTGAGGACAAAAATTTGCATCAGATTGTAGATAAGTCCTTTTAGAGGACATTTCTACCATCTTTCAGCAGTTGCATAGGCAATCACACCTATGGTTGGCATTTGGGCTTCAATTCCTAAGTGTTAGGTGAATTTTTTCAAGTTTTGGAGCTGAGAAGTTTCTTACAGCAATGGCACAACTCCTCTCGCACCTGGAAACGAAGGTAGTCATTTGTAGAGCTGGGAGAGTTTTAATTTGTTGTGTCAGGGTTATATTAGACCTGAAAGTTTAGTTGTAGCCTTGTAAGAAGTCATTTCCTTGTCTTTGAATGAATGGGTATGTTGCAATTGGCCCATATCTATGTAATTTCAGTCTTTTAATTAATAGAATCATCACATGTTTGGTTATTTTTCCTTTATCAACATTGTACATGTCATGCAATTTGCATAAAACTCCAAAAAACACAAAAAAATCACAAGAAAACATACAACACAAACAAAACAAAACCTATTCTATACACTGGTCAAACACTATATTTCAAAGATTAACCCCATGCCTTATTTTGATAGATACGAGGGACAGTGATAAGTAACTCACTCTCATTGCATTATGAGGTGAAGTAAGCCACCAAAAATTAAAGTCTATCTTGTGTTTAATTGACCACTAATTAGGTTTCTCAACTTACAATTATGATGGAATAATATCATTCATTATTAATATTTATTCTCCTTTCTTACTTTTATAAAATAGGTTTATTGTTCTTAACAATGATGAAATAAACTGATGACATATAAAAGTTTATGTTTCCTTTCACATCAACTGGATATAGTTTTGCATGTGTATTATCTAATTTTATTTTATCTTCTTTAAATATTCTTTTATTGGAGTGGGTGGGTAACTATCTACATATAGTTAGCATAGACATAAGCAATTAACTTCCATGTTCTTCTTATAGAAACATAAGATCTCCATGACCAACAGTAAGGTGTTGCTCCATTTCATAATTCCCTTGTACAACAATCACTAACTTACATTATTACTATAGCATTAAGGAAACAAATAATTTACGTCTCTGCATACATATTTTTTTTCCCATTCTCTTTCATGTTACACAAAATAATAGCTTTCCATATTACAAATAAATTTGAAGAAATACATTGAAGGGCACACAACTGATTAAGGATTGCTCTCCAACCTACCATAATGGCATCATGGAGACTCGTGGGCTCTAGTCATACCCTCGAGCAAGAATATTTTGGCCCAAAGATGATGTAATAGGGCCTTTTCAAATCTTACAAGGATATAAGGATAACATAACTGAAAATTACATGCATGCAGGTTTTCTACTTGCCATATTCATAGTGGACTATGCAACATGTCATCATCTTACCACACAATTTAATCAAGTGAAAAATGGGAGTAAAACAAGGAAGAAAACTTATCTTTTTAGTTGAATGAGGGTATTAGGCTCTTCTCGTATCCTTTCCTCTCCATGCCAAGCTACCTTGGTCACTCCCTCTCAAGAGGATGGACTCCTCTTCTCCTCCTATCCTCACTTCTATCAAAAACAAGTTCTCCAAAGGAGAAGTGGGTATCACCCACTCCTCCCTCTCCAAAATATATAGGAGTTTTCAACTTGCAACCCCTTAGATGGGAAGGTGTGGAGTGTACCTACCTCCATCAATGAGAGTATTTTTCTTATTATAGGAAACATGCACTTGGACAACCCCCTCCATCTTTCTATCCCCTCCTTTCCTCAAAACTCATCACTCACCATTATCACGACTTTTCAAGGGTCAAATCATGTCCTTGGGGCACTATTTTATGTCCAATTTTCCTCTACCACTATGGTATAGACCATAAGTGCGTTTATTTTTGTATCCTAATCAAGAAAATTAACCAACAATCCTCTTTAAAGTCCCATTTAAGGACCCATCCGAAATTCAAACTTGGATAAGGGTTCCTAACTTCTAACCCCACTTACACAAACATGAAACATACCCTCACAACCCCAAAATAAATTATCCATTTAATATCAACCCTCTCCATCTCAACATATTAACTTTATTTCTTTCCAAGCTTAAGAGAAAAAGGGTTAAATTCATAACTGCAAGAAGATGTCTTTTTTATTTACCCATTGGTCTTCCTTTTTCGTACTGACACCATTACCTTCCTGCACAATACCAACATGATCATAAGTAACAATTGTATATCACATAAATTTGTTAGCTATGTATTCAAAAATTTAATCATATAATAATCCATTTAAATTTCAATTTGTATTCCATAGTACACGAGTGTATTCCTCCTTCATGGTAGTGACAATAAAACTTACTGACAAAATGAAATGCTAGAATTTGCCAAAGGATCACCTTATTTATCATTCACAATATATCTAATCATCAACTTAAGAAAAACATATAACAAATTAGGTTTGTTTTAGGCACATACGAGGCGGGGCCTTACAGTCAAATTATTATGAGGTACACAAGCACATTATCCTACTATTTATAAGGAAGGTTTAAACATACTACTTTGTAATAAAGTTGGTCATACGAGCATTTGGCAGAAATACAATATCTAATATAATATATTAAAAATACATTATATATTTATGATGCAAAAATTAAATTATGCAATAAGCATCTTTTTCAAATTATGAACGAAATAATAAATGAATTTTATAATTTAAAAGTTACTATATTTTTGCTCCCTCAAATTTGTATTCTTCTTTAAATACATAGCTATTTTTTTAAATAAGAGATCTTATAAAATATATCTATTTTTTAGTCGCTCATGTCCATTCAGGAATGTCATAGTCATTTATTAAGATTTCTTGCTCTTTGAAAATTAAATTATGCTATATTTTGCTTGAACATTTCATTCATATTCTTTTCAAAATAGGGGAAAATGATTTGTTATTAAATAAAAAATCACATCATTGTCTTTTTGATTTCCAGCTTGTATTGGTATGTCTATTTGATCACTAATATCAACCAAATAGCCTGCAAGGATAGATTACTCATCTTGGTTTTAGTAGTCATAATAATAAAAAACATCATATCAACTTTTAAGTAGCTACTATGTTGATGAAACAATTATTGTTGCCATTTTGCTCTAAATTGGCATTTCAATAAACATTTAGTATGCAAGACAAAAAGGTTTAGTGACTAACATATATTGGCATATGAGTTTGATGGTCGCATGAGTATCAACATTTTAACTATGTTTTCTTCCTATGCATGTTTAACATTTTCATCGCTGTTCAATTTGTGTCTTTTGGTAATACTATTGGGAAACAGGATGCTAGACAGAAACCAGATAACAAGTTCAATTCCCTCAAACATTGGTAACCTATTAAATAAGAAAATAATTTTAAAAAGATCCATCATAGTCATAACTATGAGAAGAGATATTAATAGATAAATTAAGATATTAAATTGAATGACTCAAGATCAAAACCTCTTTTTAAAAATTAAAATAATTATTTAAATCAAATTTTGAATTATATATATTATTCAACGAGATAGAAGTTAAAATTTACTCATATCTTAACTATGAGAAGAGATATTTGTGACATTACATGTAGTTAAATGTACAGGGCAAAAAGCTAACATAAAATGCAAAATCAGAAAGTTCCTTCATCTTGAATGTTCAATTCAATGAAAAATATTACAATAGTATCAACTGTAGCATAAACCAAGGAGTTGTCTATTTGATTTGAATACACAGATTGTTAATTTTGAAAGGACAATACATGTTTATTGTTTGTAACAATTTTTCTTATTTCTTGATATTTTTTATGGTATTACATGTCACCATTTGACAAATTTCAAGATTACTATATTAAGTTGTTATAATATCAACACTGTTGCTAAAATATAGGTAACCCAATAATTAAAAATAGGACTATTCTTGCACATTTAGGTAGGAACTTCGCTGCTCTAACATTCATAGATTCTCACGTGTTTCAAGTATGGGTCCATCTTGATCAACATTTGGTTATTTTTTTATTTACTTGTGGACTGATTATTGACAATATATAGCATAAGTATGTTGCAAGACTAGATAATATAAGCACAAGTGCTATGACAACAATGAGACCCATTCAACTACTTACCCCTCTCCCTTAACATGTAATATTATTTGACTCTAAATTAAATTTAACACTTCAATAATATAATAACTAAAATTAAAAGTAATATGAAAATACAAGATATATACACTTGTATTGATGTCCTCAAATACAAATACAATTTATTAAATTAAGAAAGGAAAAAAGCTTTAGAAAAGGAATATTCAAAACTACTACTAGATTTCTAAATAAGTAATCTGATAAAGGGGTGTCTCTCACTAGTTTGATGGTTCCTTGGAATGGCTCATCATATTCAAAATTCAAAATCAAAAGCCTAAGATTTCAAGCCGATCGATTTGATAACAGGAATGCATGCTTTAAACAAGAGCCAACCTTTTCTCAAACTGAATGGCACCCTCCAAATCCCTAGATGAGTAAAAAAAGTTGTGGTCTTCGTTATAGCTCAAATCGAATTGAATAATGATGAGTATGAGCAGGAAAATCACACCAAGGGCAAAGGAAAAGCAAAGTTTGGGCGAGCAGAAATCAGAGACAAAAAACATGGATGGCTTGTATGCATCGGCAGAGTCGAGATCGTGGTTGGAAGCATACAATCGGTTGTAGGCAAGCACTATGGCCTTTGGAGAGAAGCTCCCAATTCTTGAGATCGTGGTGGTTGGCATTGGAAAATTGGAGGGCAAGAGCTCCTTCTTGGGAGCACTTATGGGGTTCAGGTTCAATGTCCCACTGGTTAAAATGGGCACTCGAAGGCCTCTTATGTTCCAAATGGTGCATGATCCTTCTACGCTTGAGCCCCACTACCACTTTAAGGTATTCTTTAACTTCTTTATGGATTTCTTCCCTTAAGCTTAGATGCCACAACCAAGAAGTATTTCTTCTATTAACACTTCAAATTCTAGGACTCTAATCCAGCCTGATTTCTTGGATTACAATGGAATCCAGGATGTTGAATCCTAATTTTTTTACCCCTTTCATTATTTTATGTTTGTCTCTTCCCGATTCACACTTAGGTTTCCATTATGGCCTTAGATGCTACAATGCAGTTGAATGCACTATTTTATGCACTCTATCACATTGACTCAGGCATTGAACTTGGGTCTCTATTATGTAAGCCCTACTATTTTTATAACTTGGCTTAATCACTTTCCTAATATTTAAGTATTTCATTCACTTGTTGTTAGCTTTATTTTAGTTTTTTAATTCAATATTAGACACGCAATAGCACTATCTATTGTAGAATGCTTTTGGTTGATCGTTAGTAAAGTTTGAGATATTATATGTGTCTAGGATTAATGGTGAGTTTTGGGGTTTGTATTTGTTTTATGATGAAGATTTTGATGACTACGAAGAACCTGTTATAAGGGCTTCTGCTGTTGCAAACACCATCAAAGGTAGAATAGAGGAGCACTTGAAGAAAATCCAAGCTGCATTTTTTGCAATTCTATTGTTATGCGAGCAAAATATGCACATTGCTCCAATTTAACCTGTATACACCTAGAAATGGTTTGGATAACCTAATTAATTAAATATGAATTATTTCATTAATTAACCTTTAATTCTTCTACTATTAAATAAATACAAATATTTATTTATATAGTCCATCTTTTAAATTCTTCAATCTTTATTTTATTATTTCGTCTTAATTAAATAAATGAATTTCACTTTGTTTTATTTAATTATCATAATGAAATTCTTCTACTATTGAATAAATAGAAATATTTATTTATATAGTTCACATCTATATTCTTCTAATTATTCTCTCTTAATTAAATAATCAAAACTTCAATAGTTTTTATTTAATTATCATTATCCCTCTTTTATTAAATAAACAATATAATTTTTTTTTTTTTTAATTTTAATAATTGTTATTTCTTCCTAAAATTGAAATAAATCCAAATATTCAAATTTATACACATATTTCTATAGCTCATCATATCCCACCTACCAAATTAGATATGAAATGTCTAATTTAATTCATCTCAACCTTCACGGGAAAATTTGGAGACAAATTTGCATGCAATCCTCTTCATCTTCTTCCAATGATTCTTCCTATCTTCTGGCTGAGTGTTTTTCTGGGGAGGAATAATCTCCATAATCAGCTCAGGCTTCTTCATCCTTCACCATTGAATCCTCAAGATTGAATCCAGACCTTTGTTGTGTCACCCCTTCACAAATGTGCTGTCGGGAATCTATAAATACAACCTCTTTCTATAGGAAATGCATCCCAACTTTGTGTAAACTTACTTTGCAGAAATACCAATTGAATAATCAAGCATATTAGCAATAAGAAATTATCATTTAGCAATAGCAATCAAAGCATTTTAGAATAGAATCAATATCATGGCTTTTCATTTATTTGTATCATAGTTTACTGTAGCTTCTTTTTATCAAGTTTCATGTCAATTTAGATTACAATAGCTTCATGATTATCATTTAGACATCATCATATAGGATTAGATTATTGCATTTAGCAGCATCTCATTCTCTAGATTGGCATTTTAATAGTCATAATGCTTACCAAATTTGATAGCCCAATGACTTAATGAATCTTTGGAGATAGAGAGCACTATGACGCTTTCAAGAGTTTTCTCATGTTAATTAGATTAATTATTGTTGATTTCTCTTGATATAATGCCTTATTAAGAAGTGTTATTTTTTATTTTACTCATTACTTATTCCACACTTACATTTTGGCGCCCACCGTGGGGCCTCTAACCCCATATTTTACATATTTTTTCTAAAAAGTGTTTGTGTAGGCTTCTGAAGTGTTTCTTTTAGCGTGATCAAGAGATTTTATGACACATCCGATAGATGCTTTAGCGCATCTGATGACTATTCTGTCATGTCCACCAGAAACTCTAGCACATTTGAAGACTATTCCAACACATTTGACTGAACTTCCAGCACACTGTGGACTCTGTTGTAGCACATATAATCAATTTTGTAGCGCATATGATAAATTTTGTAGCACATATGATTGATTTTGTAGCGCATATGATCAATTATGCAGCCCATATGATCTCTATTCTAGTGCATTTGTAATTTTTCTTAATTTTTTGTCTGGATCTGATGTGACCATATCCAGTGGTTTCATTACTGCTTTTGGATTAAAATGAACCAATCCTAGGGTAGTCATTTGGATTAAAATACACCAATCCTAGGGTAGTCATCATACATTGATATCTCAATTAAAATAAACATCATATCTTTTGTGAAGCAATATCTTCACGTAGAATAGCAAATTGTCATTTGGGCTTTTAAAAGTTAACATTATCTGTTGTGATTGTATGGTGATAGGCCTATGCTCTCCCCTTAACTGGGTGATCAAAATACCAAACTAATCTTTTAATTTCATGTATTTTATGCTTTGTTAAATCCTTTAGAAGGTCTGTCATAGTGGGAAAAAGTACTCACCCTACGGGAATGACCTGTGTAGGAACAACCAAAGCCAAGTTTTCCAACCCACTATAAAAACAAAAGTGAATCTAGGGAAACCCAAATTTACCAGAAGTGTGCAAGATAACCATCCCCAAAATCTTTGCTCTAAAGATTGGGAGGTCTCCTGAGGGAGTTTATCATTTTCCACTCCAAACAAATACCCTATCTACAAGCCTTAGTGTAGAATCCAACTATGTCAACATCCAAACATTGTAATACTCATGGTGCAAGGGGATGGAAGAATCTTCCCCCAAGACACTCACCATATAATTTCCAAGGACCGTTTGCTCAATGGATCGAGAAATCTAACTTTGAGTGCACACCTAGAAAAGACAAAAACACTAGTACCCTCTAGGGGGTGACACAGCTGTGCGAGTCAACACAATTTTAAGATGTGGGTTGTGTGTATTATGATGACCTTTTGACCTTAATCTAGTGAGTCTACTTGAAGTGTATTCTGTGTCAAATACCAGTGGAAATCAAGAAGGATCATGTTTGATTCTTGACCATACACTTATTGTTCAGATTCTAGGACTTAAAAATAATTGTTTTACAACTGCTTGCTGTGTTTTCAACTAATTAATTCAGATAAGATCATCCAAAAAAACAAAAAAAAATGACAAATCAACCTCTAAAATTTATGTTAAGGGATTGGAAATCAACAATATTTGTCAAGAAATCCATTTCAAAAAGAATCAAGAAATCAAAGAAGCAACTTAGCTACAAAAAACTTTTGGAAAGGAGACGCTTCTTATATCAAAGTAGGAAAATCTTACTTGAACATCAAACTTTCATCCATAGATATCATGACTTTGCTAGAGGACATACTGATGATTTTGCTTTAGAGCCTTTATATTCACAAGCTTATTTCCAATGAAGAGCTCTTCACAAAAGCATAATCATAGTCAACACATTCGTCATTCTTTTATCACACAACCAAAAATACAATATTCCAACAACCCAAATCAATTGTTACAATAGAGAAAAAACTTGGAAACATTAGGTTTTTTTTTTTTGCAGAAGACCATCATTTTTCAAATTTTCTTTTATGCGTGAAAGGTCACTTTTGAAGGTATCATCCATTTAGATCATCAAAATTAGAGATTTACCAACAAGATACCCTATCAAAATATCCATGATTTAGAAAATTACACCCATAAATCAATCCTTTTATTGAGAAAAACCAGACAACACTATGAGCAATCCCATAATAGTGCATACATAGTCTATTTTAGCGCATACACCCAGTATTTTAGCGCATCTACTGTCCAAATAGTGCATTCCACCATTTCAGTGCATTTGACTAATCTTATAGCGCATCTGACTAATCTTATAGTGCATCTGCAGTCTATCACCAAAATTTACCAATCAGAATTTACCAGTATCTTGGCACGTCCACAGTCTGTTTTAGCACGTATACCCTATTTGACAATGCATTCACCATATATTTTAGTGCATACATAGTTTGTTTTAGCGCATCTGCCCTCTATAATAGCGCATCCACAAAACAAGAAAACAGAGATCTATTTGAAACTCCTATTAGACTTTTGACATCAAAACTCAGATCTTTGTCAGAATAAAAACATTTTTTTCAGTCCAAACAGTGTCTTAAACCTAGAAAAATAGGATTTTTACAAGTCAAAATTTATCAAATTAAACCAAGATCTTGTAACCTTAAAGTGCCTAAATCATCAAACAAAAATTATGGATTATTACGTTTAGTTTCTTTATCAGGATTTTGTCATCCTACAATCACGAAACAAAACAAAACAATTAGATTTTTAACTTATTCACATCAATAGAATTTATCATTCTATTCAAATTAAGTTAAAATCCTTGACACTCATCCAAAAATATCAAAGTTTAGTGAGAATAACAAACACTTGTATTCCAATTTTGATGAGGTTACAAAGATAGAAACTTAGAGAAGAGGAAATTGAAACACCAAAAATAATGGCTGAAGAAAAACCCTTTTACAAATTCCACCAAAATGATACAAATGAAATAACCCAAGAAGACATTCATACAACACAACAAGATCCAAATTTCAATAAATTTATGGAAAAAGTCTTAGAACAAGATATGGAAAAATACCTTTTGATGCTAGTTGAGCTAGGTGCAAAACTTCCAAAAGATTTTGATATCAATTGATTAAAAGAAGCACTTGTGAGAACTGAAATTGAACCACAAAACATAGATCAAGTGGTGGCACTAACACATCAAATGCAAAACTTGCAACAAAAACTTCAATATATGCAAAAAGGAACCACAAAAAGGTATTCATTACAAGACATTTTTCCTTATCCCTTTTCTCCAAGTGTGGACATGATACTATTTCCTAGACATTGTGAATTCCCAAAAAATGACAAGTACAACAGTAAAACAGATCCAATTGACCATGTGAGAGAATTCAAAACCATGAGTTTATAATTTGCACAAGAGGAAACTTATCTAATGAGGTTATTTCCAAGGAGCTTAGGAGGTTAATGTATGGAATGGTTCTCTAAACTACAACTAGGAATTCAAACTTTTGAAGAACTAGTCAACAGGTTTATCTCACAATTTTCCTTTAATATTCAACATGAGGTAACAATAAAAGACCTTTACAACATGAAATAAAAGAAAGGTGAAATATTCCTCTCATTTATACAATAATTGCGAAGGTTTTTTGCTAGATATCCTCATTCTATACCTAAAGAAGAAAAGATGGAACTATTCATTGACAACTTAACTGATGACCTGAGCTATAGGCTTGAACTACAATGTCCACCTACATTTGAGAAAGTGATTGAAAATGGGCTCAAGATCGAAGAAGCATTAGTCAAAAGAGGAGTGATAAAACATTACAATGAAGGATCAAACAATATAAATTCCTCAAATCACTATGGCAACAATGATAAACCTAAGCTTTGGAAAAAGAATAGAAATACTGGAAACAATGATGCTACAAATGACACACAAAATGGGAAACCAACATTTAATTTGACGACAAATACTGTAAATACCAATCAACATAATGACCAAAACATCAACAGAATGTCAGTAAAAACAACAATCCAAACAATGGAGAATCTAAGCCACAATCATATCCAAGACCATGAAATCAACGAAGATTCACACCATTGGGACAAACACTAGAATCAGTAATGAGATAACTTATTACAAATGAACTTATCAGTGTACTTGAAGGAAGAAATTGGGAACCAAAAGTAAAACCATCTTGGTGGAATGATGCTGACTATTGTAACTTTCATAAAACCAAAAGACATAAAACAAATAATTGTATGCAGTTGAAACATCTAGTACAAGATTTGATTGACAACAAGAAAGTATTCATAGAAGGACCTCAAACAAACAATTATCATGGTGCATTTAAAAATCCTTTACCAAATTATGAAAAGGGAGAATTTTCTTCTACAAACGGTAAAGGTAAAAATGTAAACTACATTTATGACAGAACTATTCATTGTATCTCTACAATTGAGAATAATGATGTTGGTAAAAATCAAACTGATAACATGGAAACCAATGACATCATACCCATAGATCTGATCCTAAACATGGATACATCCGACAATCAAATCAATGTCATAAAAATTAGGGAAAATCAAGATTATCAACCAGTCAACGTGACAAAAAGGGGGCAATCCAAGGTAATATTAAGAGGAGTTTCATCTAAAACCACTACTATCCCTTCAAATCAATACAACATCGTCGATCAACTGTAGAAAATACCAGCAAAAATATCAATTTGGAACTCCTTAAAATATCACCATCACATAAGGAGGTTTTGGAACAAGCTCTTGTGGCCACAACAGTACCCAATAATTTGGATGTTTGTCAATTCCAGACTATGGTGGGACACTTAACCACACCTCATTGTTTATCATTTTTAGAACAAGATGATGTGTCACTTACTCATCCGCATAATGCCACTCTTCATATTGAAGTCTTAATCCACAAACACCGGGTAAAATGTGTCTTAATAGATGGTGGAGCTAGTTTAAACATTTGCACTTTAAAATTGATCTATGCACTAGGTTATTCTGATAATGCTATTGATACCAAAAGGAAGATCACAATAAAATCCTATGACGAAGAAGAGAGATCATCCAAGGGGTTGATTGTGTTACCTATTCAAGTAGGACCAATTGTCAAGAATATAGTTTTCCAAGTGTTAGAAAAAGATTTGACATATAATATACTCTTGGGATGTCTGTGGATTCACGAAATGTAAGCAATGCCTTCAACCTATCATCAGTGTTTAAAGTTTTCATTCAATGGACAAGAAGTCGCTATTTTAGCTTATTAGAATAATCCTCAAAATTGAAACACACTTAACACAACTCAAGACACTTTGGTGCCCCATAATAGAGAAGCAAACACTTCTAGTTCATCCAATGGTGAAAAGCAACTAAATTTTATATCTAAATGGATTGAAAAAAATAACCATTTAAAAGAGACAAGTGTTGCTAACTCCACTTCATCAAACAATGAAGCTCAACTGGATTCTCTATCGCAACAATTCAAAGACAATATCCAATTAAAAGACAAGGGAATGGGAGAGTATTCCATTGAGCAATATTTATGTTTTTCATAATTGCTGCCATCTCCAAGGACATATGGACAACCATCAACATCAGCACAACACTCATCAACACCTACCATAGTTTTATATGATAGATTTGTAAAGGAAGGTACTCTAGAAGAAGAATCTGAAGATAAGGCCATTCTCAATTGGCTTTAGAAAGATGAGGAAGCCTCTACATCGGAAAACATTAGCATAAAGATAGATCAATATGGAAAGGGAAAAACAATATTAGAGAAAATGGGGTATGAAGGACAATGACCTATTGAAAAAATAAAATAAGGCATTGTAGAATCCATCCAACCTCTCACACTTTAGCCAAAAGACAAAATAGGACTGGGTTATATAGGGGAAACAAAAGAAGAAAACACTCATGGAGTTGTAGAAAGAATCCTTCAAATACATGATAGTTCTAAGACAGATTCTAATGAGTATGAGTGGGATTATTTATTAGAGACATCATGCAAGGACATACAAATTAATGTCATCAAAGAGTATGCACCCACATGTGAGGAGGGACAAAGCTCAGGGACTAGATCCCTTTCATTTGGATCACAAAATATCGATGACTCAAGTGAGGATGGACAAATATCAAGTAAGATAGATGACTTTGAGGAGATTAATATCATAGATCTTGATATTACCACTAAAATTTTTGACAACATTGCTATCAGAACCTTTACTACCGTCGACCTTAGCCAATCAGATGACTTTCTACCCTTACTGCATACTGAACTTATCAACTGGGAACCAACTGAACCTATCAATGTACCTATCATTGTGAATGATGATGTTATCATAAATTTCCTTTGTTGTGATGAACCTGACATAAGTGCTAATCATAAATCTCATAATGGCACTCCAGGTTAGGAGGGTTTCAAATCTTTCAGTTGCAAAATTAAAAAAATGAATAATGTATCTAATGGTGAAAACCATTCAATGGCAACATTAGATCTCAAAAAAGTAAAAATAAAGAACTTATATGATGGTGAAAACCTCTTTGAGGCACCGAAGGATGGGAGATTTGACACCCTTTGAAAAAATTATCATGAAAGATCATCAGTGTTGGTGGAGCTTACACAATCTATCAATATTGGCACAACAAAAGAGGAAAAAACTCTACATTTGGCAGCATCAATGATCAAACAAGAAAAGCTAGAATTTGTCAAGTTCTTTGAGGACAAAAACATTAAATTTGCTTGGTCATACTTTGATATGCCAGGTTTAAATCCAAATCTTCTAATGCATCATTTATCTCTACCATCTGGGATAAAACCTGTGAAACAAAAACTAAGGAAAATGCATTTGCATATTGCTTTGATGGTAAAAGTTGAGATGAAAAAGTTGTTAGATGTAGGATTCATGAGGTATATCGATTATGTTGAGTTGATTTCTAATATTGTACATGTATCTAAACTAGATAATAGTATCAGAATATGTACAAATTTTAGAGATCTATATAAGGCATCTCCAAAGGATGATGAAAAAGTTGTTAGATGTAGGATTCATGGGGAACATTCTATTGGAATGTCATGCTCTTTGGGTTGAAAAATGCAAGTGCAACATATCAGCGGGCAATGACCACTATTTTCCATGACATGATGCATACTCTTATGGAAGATTACGTGGATGATATATTAGAAAAATCATATACCAGAGAAGGAAATTTGGAGATCCTAGGCAAAATATTTACAAGACTAGAGAAGTTCAATGTTAGATTAAATCCTAAGAAATGTGTGTTCAGAGTTACATTGACAAAGCTTCTAAGTTACATAGTTTTAGAAAAAGGCTTTGAAGTGGATCCTGCCAAGGTCAAGGCAATAATGGAAATTTTTCCACCAAAGAATATCAATGAACTAAGATCTCTACAAGGCAGGCTACAATCAATCAAGAGGTTTATCTCTCAATTAGCAGATAAAAGTCATCCCTTCAATCATTTGCTACATAAGAACGTCTCTTTCAAATGGGATGAAGGATGTGAAACTGCTTTCAATCAAATAAAGCAATATCTAATGTCACCTCCCATATTAATGGCAACTACAGAAGAGAGACCATTTTTACTATACATTGCAACAACATACATTTCTTTAGGAGCTCTATTAGCACAAGAAGATCCTGAGGGAGGGGAACAAGCTATTTATTATATCATCAAGACTCTGAATGGTTATGAGATAAATTACACCATCAAGAAAGCTTGTTTGGCAGTGGTATTTTCTACCCAACAGTTGCAGCCTTACATGTTGACCCACATAGTCAGACTCATAGCTAAGACTGATCCATTAAAGTACTTACTCAACAAGGCTACTCTAACAGGGAGACTAGCCAAGTGGGTCATGATCTTGAGTGAATTTTATATCCAATATGTGGATAGGAGAGCCATCAAAGGTCAAGTGATTGCCAATCAGTTAGCTGAAGCTCCATTATCCAATGATCATCCAATAATCATTGAATTTCTTGATGCAGACATTCTTACTATGACAACACAACAATGGAGGCTTTATTTTGATGGGTCATACACACAACGTGGGTCTAGTGTGGGAATTTTATTTGTCACACCTCAAGGACATACCATTCCAAGGTCCTATAGACTCATGTTTCCACATACAAATAATGTAGCTGAGTATGAGGCATTAATTATTGGAATCAAAGTGGCAATTGAATGGAAGATCACAAAACTACAAGTATATGGAGATTCACAACTAGTCATCTATTAGGTAAATGATAAATATCAGACAAAAGATGAGAAGTTGATGCCATATAAGAATATGATAGATGATCTTAAAAATTACTTTGTGGATATCAAGTTTGAACAAATTCCAAGGTCAGAAAACAAAGTTGTGGATACTATGGTAACAATTGCTTCTCTCTTATAGTTTCCAGAAAAGCAAGGTCGTTATGAGTTTATGGTGGAACAAGTGTCTAACCCTACTTATGATAATCCAAATTCTCAAACCATATGCCAATTAGTTGATATTGAATCCTCCATTTATGGAAAGAATTAAGCTTACCTAAAAGACAATATCCTTCCTCCTAATCTTTCTAGAAACCAGAAACACAATTTCATTCACCAATCCACACGACATACCTTAATTGCTGACATACTTTACCGTTGAGGTCTAGATGGTACTCTTCTTCAGTGTCTAGAACATAATGAGTCTAAGACAACTTTACATGAGGTTCATGAAAGTATTTGTGGAACTCATTCAATTGGACTAACCCTAGCAAAGAGACTCCTTTGTTTGGGGTATTACTGGCCGAACATGGAGAAGGAGTCCTTTCAGTTTGTTAACAAGTGCGAGAAATGTCAAATACATGGTAACATAATTCATGCACCGATGCAAAAATTGCAACCATTTACTTCAACATGCCCTTTTTGTCAGTGGGGACTGGACCTGGTAGGAAAGATTAATTTTCCTTCATCCAATGGAAACAAATTTATAATCACAACAATAGAATACTTTACAAAATGGATAGAAGCGGTTCCCTCAACAATCATAGGAAAACAAATCTCTTCATTCATATTGAATTACCTCATTTGTAGGTATGGAATTCCTCAGTCCATTGTCACAGACAATGGTTGACCTTTTAAGAATTAGGATGTGTAGGAACTATGTGAGAAGTTTCATATCCAACATCATTTTTCAACACCATACTATACTCAAGGAAATGGCCAAGCAAAGGCCTCAAACAAAACTATTTTGAATGTCCTCAAGAAAACTGCCAATAATGTTGGATGTGATTGGCATGTTCAATTGAACCCTGCTCTTTGGGAATATCAAACAAGCATCAAAACACCTACAGGAGCAACACGATATACCTTGGTATATGGATCAGAGGTCGTACTACCCATTGAGATTGAGATTCCATCACTCTATGTGTCACTAAAAGGAATTGTTTTAGATGAGGATTATAGAGTGTCTAGACTTCAAGAGTTGGAACTGTTGGATGAACGTCATCAACAAGCTATGAACCATTTGAAGGCATATCAACAGAGGATATCTAGAAGCTACAATCATAGGGTAAAACCTAGAATCTTTCAAGTTGGTGACTTGGTCCTAAAGGAAAACCCTAGAAATCAACAAGACAAAGAAAATAAAGGAAATTTTGAACGTAACTGGCTAGGTCCCTTTGTAGTCATATCAGTCTATGGATCTGGAGCCTATCAACTATCTACACCTGAAGGGGATTTGTTCGATGAACCTATCAATAGTATCCATCTCAAAAAATTATATACCTGAAATCATCTAGTGCATAGTTGAAATGGCTGCCTTGATGAAAACCTGGCAAACAGGCATCTTGGTGATGAAAAATACAAAAAAATTAAAAAAAGAGAGAAAATACAAAAAAAAAAATCATAAAAAGAGAAAATACAAAAAAAAATCAGAAAAAGAAAAAATACAAAAAAAATTTAGAAAAAGACAAAAAGACAAAAAAAATATAAAATATAAAAAAGTGCAATAAAAACACATAATGAAAACCTGGAAATAGGCACTACTTGTGATTTAAACTAGCTTTTCCATCTATTAGATGGATGACTTGGTCATTCACTTTCACCATTTTTTTTTCTTTTCCACCTATCATTTGAAAAGCTAACATCATGTACATATCTTGGCAAAGTAATTGTGTCACACCTAGCTTGGGGGAAAAATCCTAAACTCATTGGGGGCAATAAACTTGAGCTTAAAGAAATAGATAAACAATAGTATGACAATGCAACAAACACAATGATCATTGGGAAACTCAACATGGAACATACATCAAACATCAAATCATTTCAAAAAATCAACAATCCACATCAAGATAGTTGAAATCAAACCAATCAGAACAACTCAAAATGGATGATCTAATCTGAATAATGATTGAAATACTTTAAGCAAAGGTTGAATTTTTGTACCTTTATCTTTGTTATCATGTCTTTGGAGCAACTCGATGATGTATTGAACTAGAGAAGCTAGGAAGAAGAATGATATTTTCTTTGTCTGTTGTTTGTGAATTAATTATTTATTGTGTGAATTATTGCGAGACGTGCTCTACAAAGTATCACTGATGACATTCCAATTCACATAATAAAATGATTGATTCTTGTCTATTTACGTAAGAAATTCTCAGGGCATCTCAGTTTAATTATACCTAGATGCTTATGTTCACTTGCAATATCAAAAATCTTTAGTAGGTACTCAGGTCATCATGGTATAAATTATACTATTGATGCTTGTACTCACTTTCAACATTTTAAAAGCTCCATGATGATAAAAATAAAAATAAATGGACTGTTAAGGTGCCAATGTTTGCATATATATTTGCATGATAAAATTAGATTGCATTCATGTTAGTCTCACATCTACAAAGTATTTGTTACAAAAGCTAGTAAAGGATTCAAAAACAATGTTATCTTTTCTCATAAATGTATTGAGTATACTTGACATTAACAAAAAACATCATCATTATCATGTAACTACATAATCATTTCCATTGCATAAATTAGAAAACATTATTATATCATTTCATCATTCAAACATTTGATCATAAAATTTGCACTAATCATGTCATTTCTTCATTTGTGCATCACATCATAAAATTGCATAAGGAAAATTAAAATAAAAATAAAAATCATCAAAACTATCATATAATACATCAAGCGTTCGAGGTATCACCATATTGGCCATTCATTTATCCATTCATTGCATCATGTATTTGCATTTGAAAAATAAAAAATATAGTACATCATATTCATCTTCATCATTATGGAATATATCATTTAAAACAACACATCCAAAATCATACATATAGATGCATTTTCATATCATTTACATATATCCATTATCATACAACTATCATCATGCATCCATACATCATCATTATTCATAAATCACATTTAAACCAACATAGAGGGAACATCATATGTAAATCATAACATGTCATCATGATCATAAATTGCATCCATAACATCATAACAAAAATCATCACATGGCATATAGAAATAAATAATTAAATGCATCCATCATAGAACCATATAGGCACATATAAATCGATAAAATCTACCGCATATCATAAAGCTCAAAAATCATAATGTCAAGTATACAATGATGTCTAAAATATAAAGAGATACAACATCAAAATGGTTGTGAATCAAAACACCTGAAGTATGCATCATGTCTCAAATATATCATGGAAACAACTCATAGAGCTATGTGGTGCTAGCTCTAGATGATGCAGGCATCTTGGGACCAGTCCCTCCACCACCGGATGTACCAGGATCTCTTAGATCTCTCTGTAGAGGCTATGTCACACCTGCACTAACAGTCCTAGAATGAGTCATGCCTGATTGAGACTAGGCATAACTGACTCTCTGCTCGGAGTGAACAACATCATGGTAACGACCCTTGTAATACTTTGCCTCTCTACCTACATAGAGAACCTCTCTCATGTAATCAACTATAGAGGTACCATCAGCTAGTCTTTGCAATCTCTCGGTTGTCAACTATGCCTACTCTATAGCTCGTCTAGCTGCATCTCTCTCAGCTATCAACAAGACTATCTATGTCTATGCAATAGTCAACTATGCATGTACCTATGAAAGGGCCTGTGCATGAGTCTGGGCCTGTTTCTACATCTACATTTGTGTCTACACCAATAAAATTTGTGCCTGTATCAACTGAACCTATAAGGTCTTTACCTACACCTGTAAACTTGCGATCTACTTCTATTGATGCTATGGAGGTATCCTAATCTGAACACGCTACTCTATAGGGGATATTAGTGATCACCTCTTACAATGTACCATGATGTCTCTAACATCCAAAACTGGCACTGATCCACTGGCTCCACCTGACCCACTACCCTCACCTAGTCCTCCACCTCCTCCACCACCATCATCTCCACCCCCGTCTCCACCACCTTTGTATAGCCCCTCATCATCACTACTATCATCCTCATCACTGCTCCCCACATCCTCCTCCTCCTCCACATCCTCCTCCCCCTCCACATCCTGCTCCTCCACACCCTCCTTTCTCCTCCATCGACAACCATGCACAACTGCAAACTCCTCCTCACTGGGTAGTGGCACTAGCTCATTAGGAACAAATATTTGTGCAAATGGATGTAAGGCAAGATACCTTGCATAATCTACAGTAATTAGAGGATCGATAATCTTAGGACGAATATCCCAATCTAAAGGTTGTAGGTTTAGGTACTCCTGAACAATAGTATCATATGAAAGGTCGGGTCCCCACTCAGTAGAATCTATTTGACATTGGGCATAATGTGCAACACCCTGGGGCATGCCCTGTACAATGTCGTACTATCTGAGCACCCTCCTCAATAAAAATCTTTTGATCACCCAATGATTCCTACCAATCAGAAACATAGACTAACAAAGGTACCCCATCTCAGTATCATTGTCATCCCAGTGATCACAATCCAAATAGGGCCACCATGTGATGGCCTCCAAATCATCCAAAAACCTCCTCCAATGCTTTAACTTACCCAGTTTGGGCTGAGTAAGATGACTTGTATATTTGTGAACATATGGCCTCATGGTGGTTTGTTGTCTCACCATCACTGAACGCATGAAAACTATATGCTCCCATGCCCACACCTAAAGTAATGTAACCCCTGCAGACAAACTACGACCTCAGAGGTAGACAACCTAATGTAAATCATGGTAAAGATGAGTGAGCATACACATACCCAATGCATATCCAGTACCATGAACAATCATACTCTCCAAAATATGGCCCCAACCAATAGAAAGTCCTTTGACCTGCGATCAAGACAAAGGAACCCTCCAATAAAACCAACAAGTACTGAAGGTAGGGTCGCATAGGCATCCACCATCTCACTAAATGGAATCTTGTATCCACAAATATGATCATCTTGAAATACTCTGCATAGAGCATCGGTCCCACCCTACTCTGAAGAATCATAAACAATAATATCACCAACAATGGGTATCCTCAATATTTTCCAAACATCCTTAGAGGTGACTGTCATCTCACCAATGGGAAGGTGGAGGGTATTATGCTCACTATGCCACCTCTCTGCTAGGGCTGTCAAGAGACCTTGATTAATCCTAATCTAGGAAATATCTAAGAGAGAGGAAAAACCACGTGTGATGACCATTGTGTTGGGTTGCATTCATTGCGGTATCAAATAAAATGTCCTAGGGAACTGATCTTGAATTTGTAGGTTAGCAAATGACTCCTATCATCATGAAATGTTAAAATTCAGTAATCTTTGTCAATTCATCAAATGTCAATCAACCTATCAAATCTAATTAGCTCTGTTGAGACTTCGCTAAAATATCATGAGCAACTATCAAATCAACCTCACCAATCATGATGTCAATCATCAAATCTATCAATGAATCTCGCCTATCATGAAGTTTATTGGTCAATCTATCAATCAACCTCACCTATCATGAGGTTAATCATCAATCTTAAATTGTACCTTTCCTATCATGAGGTCAATTAATCAAATCAACCTTTCCTATCATGAGGTTAATCAAATAAAACTATAATTATTTCTCACCTATCACGAGGATAATTATTGTCAATCAATCTTCAGACCTTGCCTATCATGATGTTGAACATCATCTACTCTATCAGGATCATCAATCATATCAAATCAACAGCTGGCACGATCGAAAATATACATAATCAAGGACAAAATTGACAAATTACATCATTCTAATTTCAATGCACTAAAATAGTGGTTTTATATGCCATAATATCAGATGCACCATTAAAACACCTATATGCGCTAAAACAAGTGATCAAAGTGCTATTTCATTAGATGCACCATTTCAGGAGGCAAATGCGCAACTTCAGGTGGCAAATGTGCAACTTCAGGTGGAAAATGTGCTATCTCATCGAATGTGCTACTTTACCCTACGAATGTGCCATTTTAGGCGACATGTGCACCATTATAGCCTATGTGCTACTTTAACTTATGTATGCACTAAATAATCTATCATAAATTCTATGCTAAAGAAGCAGATGCGCTATTTCACCTAACATATGCGCTAATCTAGTGTATGCACTAGAACAATAAGCAAATGTGCTACATCAAGCAATGTATGCACTAAAAGAATTCAAAAATTACAAACCAAATAAAAAATATAAAAAATGAGATAACACAAAAAACGAGGAGGTTGACGGGTACGTACTAGAGGTCCATAAGCGGTCAGGCGGTTATGTTGATGCACATGCTCGAAATGGTGAGTGTGGTAAGGGATTGGCATTTTGAACCAAATTGCTCTCACTCCAAATTCTCAAAACTCAAACATGCACAAATGAATTCTAAACTCAAATTTTTTAAAACTTTTATAGGTTAATTAAGTGGATTTTTGTGGGATTAATTTCTTTTATTTACTGGAGGCTTAATTCACATTTTATCATAGGGGAATCTTTCACACTGTTTTTTGAGAGATAAATTATTTTCATCAAAACTTTGCTAAATCATGAGAAAATCACAAAAAATTTGAAAAATTTCAAGAAAAAAAATCAAAAATTCATCAATTTATCTCCTGAGGGGGCATATATTCATCATCATAGCAAAATCAACATCTGGGGCATACTGAAATTTTTTTCGTCAATACTGGTAGTAGTAGAAAAATTTTCTTTGAAGCAATGTGTAAACACATCACTTCAAAGAGGGTAAAAATGTATACACCTAAAAATGGTCTGGATAATCTAATTAATTAAATATGAATTATTTGATTAATTAACCTTTAATTCTTTTACTATTAGATAAATAGAAATATTTATTTATATAGTTCATCTTTTAAATTCTTTAATCTTTATTCTATTATTTCGTCTTAATTAAATAAACGAATTTCACTTTGTTTTATTTAATTATCATAATGAAATTCTTCTACTATTGAATAAATAGAAATATTTATTTATATAGTTCACATCTATATTCTTTTGATTATTTTCTCTTAATTAAATGATCAAAACTTTAATAGTTTTTATTTAATTATCATTATCCCTCTTTTATTAAATAAAAAATATCAAAAACATTTGTTTATTTTAATAATTGTTATTTCTTCCTAAAATTGAAATAAATCTAAATATTCAAATTTATGCACATATTTCTACAACTCATCATATCCCACCTACCAAATTAGATATGAAATGTCTAATTTAATTCATCTCAACCTTCACGGGCAAATTTGGAGACAAATTTGCAGGCAATCCTCTTCATCTTCTTCCAATGATTCTTCTTATCTTCCGGTTGAGTGTTTTTCTGGAGAGGAACAATCTCCATAATCAACTTAGGCTTCTACATCCTTCACCATTGAATCCTCAAGATTGAACCCAGACCTTTGTTGTGCTACCCCTTCACAAATGTGTTGTCGGGAATCTATAAATACAACCTTTCTACAGGAAATGGATCCCAACTTTGTGCAAACGTACTTTGTAGAAATACCAATTGAGCAATCAAGCATATTAGCAATAGGCAATTATCATTTAGCAATAGCAATCAAAGCATTTTAGAATAGAATCAATATCATGGCTTTTCATTTAGCTACATCATAGTTTATTGTAGCTTCTTTTTATCAAGTTTCATGTCAATTTATATTATAGTAGCTTCATCATTATCATTTGGACATCATCATATTGGATTAGATTATTGTATTTAGTAGCATCTCATTCTCTAGATTGATATTTTAACAGTCATAATTCTTACCAAATCTAAGAGCCTAGTGATTTAATAAATCTTTGGAGATAGAGAGCAATATGATGCTTTCAAGAGTTTTCCTGTGTTAATTAGATTAATTATTATTGATTTCTCTTGATATAATGTCTTATTAAGAAATGGTGTTTGTTATTTTACTCATTACTTATTCCACACTTACATAACCATCATCGTCACTCCTGGATTTGTTCTCAAGGTAACTTTATTTTTGTAATTCTATTTACATCCTCCAACTATTGATTGTGTTCAAATAACTTGGTTTTCTCACATCTCCTTTCCCTGTTCTTGCATTTGGCTATGAATCCCAATCAAGTAGGGCACATTCTCTTGCTAGGTTGGCATGTCTGAGATAATTGGGTTACACTTCTTTGCTAAGCTAGGGTAATTCCTCTAGACACTTGTGTGTATCCAATTTGCAGCCTAATAAGCGTGAGTTAGTGATTGACACCAAACCTCTCCTCAACTTTAACTTATTTAAGTTCCATGTTCCTTTTTATATTCATCTTTAGAAAAATTGCTTGTTTCACAATTGTGATATATGCCATTGAGCACTACATCTTGTTATATTTTGATTTTCATAGTTTATGTTTAAATCTCAAAGAGTGGAAATTTATGCCAAGATAGGAGAGAATATTCTCTTTTCCAATGTGAAACTTGTTGATCTTGTCCGACAAAAGTAATCCATGCCCACCCAAAAATTAAGGGCAATGACTATCCAAGGTACTAAAATGCAATATGCAACTCTGTATATGTGAATCTCGTGCTACACATCTCAGTTTATATCCCATAGATTTAATTGACTGGATTTTGGTGCATTGACTGCATATTAGTGATATTAGCATTAGGAATAGTTGAAAAGGAGGGTTTTGTCTACATACATAAATTTGTAAATTTGAAGAAAAGGGCAACGAGCCCTTTACACCATCATCCTTTGTTGCAAAAATCATGGTAATAAGTTGTAGTATTTTCCATAGAGGGAGACTGACAGAGAATGTGTAGACATTTCTAAACTGAAGGTTTATGTCTAAGCCTAAGGGATAAGCCTAAGAATTTTTTGCATAGTTAATGGTGGAAATCACTATATAATCAGATTTGAAAGTTCTGTTGCAATAGACTTTGGAAAACATGCATTTTCCATTATCATTTTCTTTGATAATGTCAAATGATTAATAACTATTTGCTAACAATGCTCTAGACGTATTTATGGACCACACTCTGTGCTATGCTGTCAACAATATTCAAATTGTAAATCATTTAAGCAACAACCAAGAATATTAGGTTCTATCATTGTATTTTCTATGTCCATTTGAAAGGATCTGTACTCATGAAAAGTCCTTAGTAAAGTACATATTTTCTAATGATGATCAGGAGACATCTTCATACTCAAATGAAACATAGGACTTCTACTTTCTGGCCATGCTTTTCTTTTAAAGGCAAGGATTTATATTTTTGTTTTGCTTAGATTTCAAGTATCTAACACATATAAATCAGTATTATAGGCCCTTTTCTCTTTATCTTCATTATTAATATAAAAAATACTTAAATAGCGTAAGCCTACAAATCGTTATGGGAAAAAAATTTGCATGTCCCTTGTTAAGCAGCTATCTTTTGACACTACAGGCATACCTGTACTAAAATTTTTGCCTAGTGAATGATATTGTTTTGACATTGTTTTATTGGGTTCTATTAGAAAAAATTGTGCCATGTTTGAATCCTTTTTCGGTTTTTGATGGTAGGGAAGGGCGAACCAGATAGCACACCAGAGGATGTTTTATCTATGGTAAAGGATTTGGTAGCACCTCCACACCGTTTAATTTTGTTTCTTCAACAAAGTAGTGTGAAATGGTCCTCCTCACTTTGGTTAGAGAAAATTCATGTCATTGATCCCACATTGAGACGTACCATTGTGGTTGTCTCAAAATTTGATCATTGTCTCAAGGTAAACAAATTTTTACTAGTTTTTTACAGTCTCATCCTGGAAAGACTATAGATAAAAGACTAACTCTGTTGTTTCCCACATAGGAATTTGGAGAAAGATGGGAGACAAATCAGTATCTCAGTGCCAATGACTATCTTGGTGAGAGGACCAAACCATTCTTTGTGGCTTTACCCAAAGTTAAAGGGTCTATTACAAATGAGGAGTTTCATACAAAAATTTCTCACGTACATGTTGAAGTCATTCAATATCTAAAAGAGAGCTATTGGGGGATATGATGAAGAAAAGTTTGGGTCTTACATTGGCTTTGGAAACTTGAGATTTTACTTGGAAAATGAACTTCAGCACGGGTATTTTTCAAGTATATAGAAGAAAATTAAATAATAATGAACAAAAAATTATATGTAATGGGATTGAGATATTATTTAAACAATTTACATATCAACACATTGGGAAAATAACATGATGTGAAATGGATGGTTTACAAGGAAATAGTCCAAGAATATGATAAATATGTTGGAGAGGTTTATAGAACTATGCAATATCAATAAAATGCAAAATTTTTGAAACTTGAGAAGGAATTTGAGATGTATTATCCTTATTGGTAGAGAAGAAGAGATCATATCTAATACAACTTTCACATCTATTTTCTTGTAACAAGTATAGAGAAGTTGCTCCTACACTTCTTGAACAATGTTTCAGTGAAATGGCAGCTAAAGTAGATAGACTTAATGCAAAAATGAAATTAGTTTATGATGTGGTAGTTGAAATAGATAGACTTAACACAAAAATGGAACCAGTTTTTGATGTGGCAGTTGCCATTTCTAGACATGTGGCTTCATTGAGGAGATCTGCCATGATACATACAACTACCATTGCTAGACATGTGGCTTCATTGAGGAGATCTACCATGATACATGCAGCTGCCATTGCTAGACATGTGGTATGCTATAACCTTTTTCCCACCATTAGATTTGTAGTTATTTGAGAATCATGTGTGGAATCTGATAATAATTTCTTTGGTAAACTATATAGCTGATATATGTTATGTGGTAACTATGAAGGGTGAGCTTATAGATGAAGTTGTAGATCCAAACCCAGAGGAATGGGGAAAAAAAACTGATGAAGAAAGGTCAGAGAGTGGTGTTGGTAAGTGGCCTGGTCTGACTGGGGATATTAAACCTACAGATGAATTCAATCACCCTTATCCGCTGCTCTTCCCTAATCCACTACTCTTCCCTAATTTGTTGCTCTTCCCTTCATAGTGTTATCACAAAAAGGATGTGCTTGATCTTTTCTAAAAATTTTATAGTGGTAAGAAATTTGAACTTCAGAAGCTCCATTTTGATTATGATGCTTACAAGCAACTTGTTATAGGTGCGTACAATTGAGATCAGAGGTGTTGTTTTATTTTGAGGTATTTTTAATTAGTTTTTTTTGCTTTTGGATTTGATTGTGTTCCAATTTTTTCATCAACGAAGCAAAAAAAAACTAATTTCATATGGATTGTGGAAATCTTATTGCATTGGTATTTATAATTTTTATTTGCTGTCAAGGTTTTTCTCTAGCAATTATCTATTGTTCTCTCTCACTGGCTTGTTGGTATTCCCCACTACTGGAAAATCGGTGTTAGAGAATTGAGATTGGCTCTTGGTAGTTTGTCATTGGATAAGCATTGGAAATCTTTATTCTTGCTTCTTGTTTGCAAGACTCAATGGTATTATTTTGCTATCTATTGTTTGTATAAGATGCAACATGGTTTACATGCAATCTGGTATGAAAGTGATGGCCTTGCTTGAGGTACTGTAATGTCCCCATTTTAGCTATACACCCTTCAGTGACTGATAGCCTATTTCTGAAAGCATGTAGGCTCATTAGAGGTAAAATTAGGGTTTCCTATTTTATAGGGGTTTTGAAGCATTTTTTATGGTTTGCATGTTAGAGTTTTAGATGCATGTCTGGTGGGGTTTTTGGGTTTTCATAGAGCTTCGCAATGATATAAAATGCAAAGTGAGTTGAGCAACTTTTCAGACAACTTTTCAAATGTCTGGATGCATGTTTGGTGGGGTTTTTTGGGTTTACAGAGAGCTTTGCAATGATATAACATGCAAAGTGAGTTGAGCAACTTTTCAGAATTTACTATTTTTAGTAAATTCTATTTCTAGTAGTGCCATCTTGGGCAGTAGCATCAGTAGTCAACTCAGTTTCCATTTCAAGTAGTGTAGTTTAGAGCATAATTGGCTTTTAGCATTTTTTAGGCTTATTGTGGAAAAATAAATTATTCTAAGTCATTAATTTTAGAATTTATTATTGGCCCCTTGGCCCAATATTAATGACTTAAGTTTTTTTAAGAAAAGGGGCCCTTGAGGGTGGATGCCTCATCAAGAGGTAAATTAAATATTTCTAAAGTAAATATGTCTCCTCAAGTCTTGGATAACTAGAAAGGTGAATTTAATGTTTTAAAAGCTAAAAATTTTTCAAGAGTGAAATGGGTGTCCCTTTTGGAGGGAAAACAGATGGAAGCTGAAGAGCCAACAATCACCTTCAATTCTATAAAAGCAGGCCATTTCTCATTCATTAAATTACATCTTTGGAAAATATTGTAAAGTTATGCTGCTAAATTGATTTCAGAACCTGGCTAAGGGGGAGCTTAGTATTTTTATACCATTCTTCGGGCCTGAAACTATGGTTCCCTAGATGGTTGATTGAGAGTGTGCTTCATCCAAAAGTACATATTGAGCTTCAAAGTTGAATATTTTGGTAATAAATTCCAATTTTGTGTTTGTTGGTTTGATCATGGCTGAAGGAGATATTTGATTATAGCTCTTTGTCTGATTTTTATTTGCTTATGGGTATTGGTTAATATCATTTCTATGCTCATGGCGACCATTCTTTCCAATTATCAGATTCTAATTTGTTGTATGGAATTTTCAAGAGAAATCACTCTTCCTTCTTGGATCATACTTTTTCTATGAGCAGACTTTGGAAATCATGCCCTATGTTGGTAGTTGCCTTTAGTTTTTGTTGGTGCTTGTTGTTGGTCACCTTGTTATGGAAAAGTTGTGATATGAACAATTTAGGGGAAGTTTAAGTTGTTGGTCTAATTATCTCAATTTGCTGGTCTTAATATCAAACCTAGTTATTCTCTTTTTATGATATATTTCTTTGTTCTTTCAACTCACATTTGTGATCAGAAGTATAGAATAATTCTTGCAGAAGTTTGGAGCATATTTCTATTGTATATTCATTGCAATAAGCTCTTGTAAATGCTGGTAACAGTAGTACTATTCCATTCATTCTTATTTCAGCATTTACTTTATGCTTTAATTCAAGCATTGTAACCCCTGGATGGTTTATTGCTAGTGTGGGAAAAAGAACTTGTTAATCTCTCATTTATACCCATTGAGAAGTGGTGAATCCCCACTCACAAGTGGATGCCCACTATAGTGGATGAATTTTTTTTTTTTGTAATCTCTTTCCCCCCACTGATTTAGTGGAAGTGAGGAATTCTTTCATGGCTGGTTCATCGCCTAGCTCCATTCAATTGTAATTTAATTTCAATTATTGTTTAGTTTTCTCCGCCATATGACAACATCTATCCTTCATTGGGATTGAGTGTGCATTCTTGGAATTGAGGTCTTTTAAATTTGGATTCTTAATTTGGAGCTAATGCTAATATTTGACGTAGTGTCAATTTTTGTTGTGAAAACATTGAAAAAAATTAAGGGGCATATTTAAGTGGTATCAGAGCAGAAGATCCTACCATCATGTGGATCAGTGCTTCATGTTTAGGAAAATGAGTGACAAAGATCTTTGGTACTACATCAAAAGTCATAACAAATTCTAGTTCAACTCCTTGTGGTGTCCAGAAGTCGGCAGTTTGGCATGGCGAATGAAGTAGAGATGAAGTTGGCAGAGACTCTCTACATGGCTAGAAAAAGACTTGCCAAAAAATTTCAGTCAAGGGAAAATGAAGAGAACATTCTTCATTTGTTAGAAAATTGTTTGAGACAAGTGAAGCAATCACCTTTTGAGGAGATGCAGCTTGTGTTAGCACCTGTAGTAACCTTTTTTAATAGGCCCTATTGGCTAAGACTTCCAAATGAAGAAACCAAGTTGCTGATTTCTTCTTGTTTCATGGAGATAATAAGAATTGTAATTCCCAAGATGCCCTATGATGATGAAACCATGAAGATCATATTAAATATGATTGTGGAAAGTTTTCAAGACCTTGATGAGACTGATAGCAATCAATACTCGAGAAGAGCTGCTATATTGAAGCTTTTTTTAGAACTCAAAACAAGTATGTTGTTGGTTGAATTGGGTATGCAAGATCAAATATATTATTTGATCCATTACCTCTTCATTTCAACTTGGAGTGAACAAGAGGAGGATGTACCTGCAACAATAATAAACATTTTAGTTTTGATTATCAAAGAGTTGGATGACATTCCAAATTTTGTCGTATCTATTTTGTTAAACATTCATGAGCAAGAAGGGAAGAAATCCTCTACTGTTGGTATGTTGATTAGAGATTTGTTCAATTAGTGTGAGGGAAAATTGAAGCCGCGCCTGAAGAAGACAAAGTAGATAAATGAAGTGGGCATTAATACAGAAGACAAAAATAAAAAGATGTTTCACAATGATTTTATGGAGGATTCTCAAGAAGACCTCCTTAGTATGCTTGTAACCCCTAATGAAGAGATTAGTAATGTACCTTCACTTGAAGAGCTCGTTGAAGACAAAAAGGATAAATTTTTCAAGTCAGATAGTAATGATGATCATTTGCTTCATTTTAGTGAAGATGGCATGAGTAGTCATGGATTTGAATTGTTTGATCATCAAACTAAGCTGTTGGAGAAATGTTTTCATGAATATATCAGCTTTGGTAAGTTGGGAGGTGTCTCATTCAAAGAGTCACCATTCCAAGAGGAGTATGAAGGGAAATTTCCTCTTGATCAAAGTAATCAGCCCTTCACCATTTGGGATCCAGGTGTGAAGGTACCTAATGTTGTTAAGAACTTGTATGGGATAAATTTCCCTTTGATCCCAATAAAGAACAAAATTCAGATTTCACTGCAAGCTATGAGATGGCCTTTGGAGGAGAAGTTGTTTTTGACAAAGTAGCTTGCATGAAAAAGCCCCATAATGACCATTTTAGTTTGGTTACAACCACTAAAGAAATATTTTTTGTTGATAATACTTTCAAGTCTGTGATCAATAATGACTCATTGATCAAGTTGGGTGCTTCTTTAACATATAATCAAGGAGATAGTGAAGGGGAAATAGAGCTAGAAGACCATGAGGCATTTGTTGATGAAGAGTTTAAAAAGGTTCTCAAATTCAAATCATATTTTCCTCTTTATGTAGTTGATTGTAAATAGAGGTCCGAAGAATTTTTAGGATTTGATTCTCTTCATGACCTTGATCATTTTCAGTTGGTGGGTGGTGAAATTCAAGAGTCTTGGAGTAGCTATCAGCAGTTCACCACCTTGCATTTTTGTGAGTGGAAAGGTCAATTCATGTTTTTTGTTGAGGATGAAGTGCATGCCTTATTCAAATTTGACCGCTCACATAGTTTGATTGAAGAGAGACAAGGAGAAGTTTGGGATGGAGTCACTCTCTTTAATCTGCAATTTATTAGACTCCTTAGTGATTATGAAATCAAAGTATCTATGCTAGATTAATGGTCAAGATTACACCTACGAATTCACAAAGATCATTAGTGCATTTCAAGGATGTGAAAGAAAGGTTGATAAGCTTACTTCTGAGCTAGAATCAACAAAGTGCATGTTAGTGAATGCTCAGTTGGGTGTAATGGAGGTAGGAGACCAACTAGTTGATTTCAAACATCTCAAAGAATGTGGGGATGAGTTATACTCTATGATTGATAATCCTCTAAGATTTCTTGTAAGTGGATTCATTAAGAGGTTTAGAGAATTCAGTTGCCATATGGGATTTGTTGATTCGTGATGACTTTCCCATCTTTGACATCAAGGTGTTGTCAAAACTTGTTTTGGTAAAACATATTGTTTACATGCCAGACAGTTTATCCTTTGGATTGAGTAATGCTCACACTAACATGTCTTCAGAGTTGGATTGGAAGACAATGTTTGGTTCAAGATCCCTTGTTTTTGAAACTTTCATGGATAAACTTCAATGGTTCACCAAAGAAGTCAATATTTTCTTGAGTGTGCATTTGGAGTTGTTTGGCACTTGGGAATGTGTTGTGAATTTCTTCAGGGATGTGGTGGATCATTCTTGGTTAAGTATCCTTTTTTGGCATCCTCGATGTGAAATGAAAAATCTTTTGGGGTAGGTAGGAAGGTTCTTTGGAGGGATAAGGATCAAAATTCTAGAAATAATGGTGTTGTTCCCTTCCTTACCAGCCACTTGATGGATCCATTTGTTCATCAACAAATGGATTGGAGAGAAATTTTGAGCAAAGAAAGGTTCTTTTCTATAATGAAATCTTCAGAGAGACTATTTTTAATTGTGGATATGAGTAGATGTAATATTTTGGATTTTGATTTTCAGTTTTGTAGCAGCTGTTTATTTTCTTTGAATGTTGATTTTCCTAAAATCAGATCTTGAGATGATTATTTCAGACATGTTTGGTAGCTACTTATTTCATTTTCAGGTCTCTCCATTTCTTATTTGGATTGAATTTATGCCTCAAATGAGCAAGGGAATGATTCATTATGGTCATAGTTTAGGTATGGGTAGTTCATTGATGATTGACAATGGATTTCTTGGTACCAACTCATAAATTATTGTTTCGGGCAACAAGTTATTAGCTAATTTGAATTGTCAAATTAAGGCTCTTAAAGTGAAATATGTGAAGATTTCTTGGAGTTTTCTCAGTGATTGTATATCCTTTTGGATTGAGATGGAGTTTGGAGCATGGTTATTTGTTTGGCATTGGTTTGGTGACTTGTTTAAGAACATTTTTGTTGCTGATCAGAATTATGACAGCAAGGTTTGGAGGTCCTACAGACTGATATGGGACCTAGGAACTGACATGTTTGGTGCATTATCTTTTGTGGACCAAGAAATGTTGCTCCACTTTGGGTATTCAAATGTTTAATTAGAGTAGTGCAACGGATTAGAGGAACAATGTTCCTCAAGATGATTTGGAATCCTGGTATCACTTGGGTTTGCTATTCAACAGCTAAAGATGATGAAGCTAATGTTGGATTTTTGGAGTTTCCTTCCATTGTGTTTCATTTTAGTTTTAATCAGGAGGGCTCTTGTATTGGTATCCAACAATGCAATGCTTACATCAGTTGGTGCTATCTTTCTCCTAGGTTGATTTGGGACCTAGGGATTATATTCTATTTCAGTTTGGGTCAGCATGGTGATTTTGGGAAGGCATTAGAATTGCTTGAGGACAAGCAATTTTAGGAAGGGTGGACTGTAATGTCCCCATTTTAGCTATATTCAATTAAATGACTAATAACCTATTTTCAGAAGCCCATAGGCTTGTAAGAGGTAAAATTAGGGTTTCCTATTTTATAGGGGTTCTAAAGCATTTTTTATGGCTTGCATGTTAGAGTTTCAGATGCATGTATGGTGGGGTTTTCTAGGTTTTCAAAGAGCTTCGCAATGATATAACATGCAAAGTGAGTTGAGAAACTTTTCAAAATTTACTATTTTTAGTAAATTCTATTTCTGGCAATGCCATCTTGGGCAGTAGCATCAACAGTCAACTTAGTTTCCATTTTGGGCAGTGCAATTTGGAGCATAATTGGCTTTCAACATTTTTGAGGCTTATTGTGGTAAAATGATTTATTCTAAGTCATTAATGTTATAATGTCTTATTGGTCCCTTGGCCTAGTATTAATGACTTAAGTTGTTTTAAGAAAAGGGGCCCTTGAGGGTGGATGCCTCATTAAGAGGTAAATTAAATATTTCTCCTCAAGTCTTGGATGCCTAGAAAGGTGAATTTAATGTTTTAAATGCTAAAAATGTTTCAAGAGTGAAATCGGCATCCCTTTTGGAGGGAAAAGAGATGGAAGTTGAAGAGCCAACAATCACCTTCAATTCTATAAAAGCAGTTCATTACTCATTTATTTTTCATCTTTGGAAAATATTGTAAAATTATGTTGTTGAATTGATTTCAAAACCCAGCTAAGGGTGATCTTGGTATTTTTACACCATTCTTTGGGCCTGAAAATATGGTTCCCTAGATGGTTGATTAAGAGTGTGCTTCATTTAGAAGTACATATTGAGCTTCAAAGTTGAAGATTTTGGTAATAAATTCTAATTTTGTGTTTTTTGGTTTGATCATGGCTGAAGGAGATATTTGATTACAACTCTTTGTATGATTTTTATTTTCTTATGGGTGTGGATGCTAAATTTGCATTTTGGTTAGTATAAACAAACACACATGAGTTGTTAATTGAATCAACCAAATAAGATAGAGCATCCCTATGAAATAATTGATCATACTAAAATATGCAAGCTAAATAGAACAAAGACAATTAGATGGGAGCACATAAAATCATGACCAAACCCTATCTCATAGTGGATTGGTGCTTCTATGGAAAGAAGCCCTTTCCCAATCCTTGCTTGAGCTTCATGATAAAGAATGATTTGAATATGATATGGAATGCTAAGATATGGAGTGGACAAAATCAGTTCTCCAATGAAGAATGACTTTGCATATGATTTGAGGATGAAATTGTGGAGGAAATGCTAAGAGTGTAGAGTGATGATGGGTTAGGTTAGGCTAATTAGGATTAGCTTAGCTTAATGATGATTAGGTGAGTTTGACTTTGAGGACTTTGATATTTGATTTATTTGAATTAGAAAATGATGGAATATGATTTTGGATTTGATTTAAATGGATGTTTGATTTATTAAAAGGTTGATGATAATGTTTATTTGATTTTAAATAAATGACCTTAGGAGATGAGATTACCTAATGAATGGATGGAAGTGAACTTGATTAATTGATGAATGGACCTAATGTGAAATCCAGATTAGTTAATGAATGAACTTGATTGAATGCACAATGTTAATTTTGCATGTCTACAATGGGTATTGGTTAATATCATTTATATGCTCATGGCGATCACTCTTGCCAATTATCATATTTTAATTTCTTTTATGGAATTTCCAAGAGAAATCGCTCTTCCTTCTTGGGTTGTACTTTCTCTATGAGTAGACTTTGGAAATTGTCCCCTCCATTGGTAGTTGCCTTTGGTTTTTGTTGGTGCTTGTTGCTAGTCACCTTGTTATGGAAGAGTTGTGAATTCAGTTTTAGAAAGTTTCATGGGAGTTTTGAATGAGAAACAAGCATTTTGGTGAGTTATTTAGTTGCTGGTTTGTATTTTCAGTTGATGGCATTTCATATCAGACTTGACTCATTCCATGTTATGCTATAATTCTTGGGCGTCTATGCTTCTAGTTCATGTGCATTCATTTTGGGGGGAATAGATGCATTTTGGATGATGATATGAACAATTTAGGGGAAGTTTAAGTTGCTAGTCTGATTATCTTAGTTTGCTGGTCTTAATATCAGACCTTGTTATTTTCTTTTCATGCTATATTTCTTTGGTCTTTCAACTCACATTTGTGATAAAAAGTATAGAATAATTCTTGCAGAAGTTTGGAGCAAATTTCTATTGTATATTCATTGCAATAAGTTCATTGTAAATGTTGGTAACAATAATACTATTCTAGTCATTCTTATTTCACCATTTACTTTATGTTTTAATTCAAACATTGTAACCCCTAGATGGTTTACCGCCAATGTGGGAAAAATAACTTGTTAATCTCTCATTTATACCCATTGAGAAGTGGTGAATCCCCACTCACAAGTGGATGCCCACTATAGCAGATGAATTAGTTTGTTTTGTAATCTCTTTCCCCCCACTAATTTAGTGGAAGTGTGAAATTCTTTCATGGTTGGTTCACCGCCTAGCTCCATTCAAATGTAATTTCATTTTAGTTATTGCTTAGTTTTCTCTACCATATGACAACACCTCTCCTTCATTGGGATTGAGTGTGCATTCTTGGCATTGAGATCTTTTAAATTTGGATTCTCAATTTGGAGCTAATGCTAAAATTTGGCCTAGTGTTGGTTTGTGTTGTGAAAACATTAAGAAAAATTAAGGAGCATAGTTCAGGTACTTTGAATATTACTTGTTGTAGACATTCTTCTCTAGCAATCTACTATTGCTCTCTTTCATTGGCTAGTTGGTATTCCCCACTATTAGTTGACTGATGTTGGAGAGTCCAGGTTGGTACTCGTTGGAAATTCAAATGTGGTTTTTTAATCGCTTACTTGGTAGATCGTCATCAGATGCGACATTTGTTACTTCACTAAAGGTAGTATTTTTTATTGGAAATTGGTATTTGGCAATTGATCTCCAATGTGCATAATGTTTTAGATTATAAGGGTATATATATAGTAGAATAAAGGTACTATCTATGCTTCATGCAAAATAAATATAATATATATTTAAAATTATACATATACCTCTATAACCTATTTATATAAATAGGATATATCTTAATTATTTTATTACATTAGAGTACATAGAAGGTTAGACAATGAAAATATCAAATCACTTTTACATTTTTTTTCTAAAAATAGATATCTTAGTTTTAACATTTTTACCTAATAATTAATTAGATGCACCTGACATCCATGATGCATCATTCATGAATAATACATATATTAATTATTACCTAAGAACTAATTTTAAATAAAATACATAATAGATTTTTATATAATACAAAGTAAATTAATATATAAATAGAATGCAATACATAATTACTATATGCATTATCCATATATTATATAGTAATTATGTATTGTGTTATATTTATATATTAATTTAATTTATATTATATAAAAATATATTATTTTTTAATTATAATAATTTTATATTTGTATCTAATAACTTTTACTATAAAATATAATATATAATAATATATATTTTGTATTAATTATTTAAATTATATTTTTATTTAATAATTTCTAATATAAATTATAATATATAATAATAATAATAACATTTTAAAAATTAATTTTTTTATTTTTTTATAGATAAGTGCTATCAAAGGGGATAGCACCCATATACAATGATTCATAATGGAAAAATATGTCAATGTGCATGCCACATTACATAGGCATCAAAAAATGACTAACATTTTAAAAATTTAATTTGCATTATATAAAATATTAAAAAATAATTTGAGATTATATAAAAAAACACATAATAAATACAGTTCATTTTTTAAAATATAAATGCTATTTAAAAAAAAATATAAATGCAATCATGTTTCCATCAACTATATAAAATATGTATTGTATAGTAATTATGTGTTGCATTATATTTACATATTAAATTAATTTGTATTATATAAAAATCTATTAATTATTAATTGTAATAGTTTTATATTTGTATTTAATAATTTTTACTATAAAATATAATATATAATATTTTTATTTATAATAGTAATATATTAGACTTATAAAGGAAAAGGTTAATTTCAATTAAATATTCCTACGTTATCATTTTGAATGGTATGAAAATTATAATATAGTGATTTTATTTCATTTTCTCTAAGAAAGAAAGAAATAATTTTCATACACATTTTTAAAAAAATTATGTAAAAGACAATGAAAATATCAAACCTTTTTTATATATATTTTTCTAAACATAGATATCTTAGTTTTAACATTTACCTAAGAACTAAAACTAAAATAAGTAAATAAATAAAAAAAAAAAAAATAGTTCTTTAAATAAATACAAAATAACATAACTTTTAAATAAATAAAAATACTCTTTAAATATAATAAAATAATTTAAAAGGTTAAAATTGATGTATTATATATAATTAATACTCACTTGACAGTTCTACAAAGTATCAAAATAAATTTATCTATTAAAATTTAATTTTTAAAATATTATTATTACTGCACATATAATTACAATATTATTATTAAAATATAAATTAAATTTATGTCCAATTGTAATTAAATTTATGATCTACATATAATTACTATACATATTATTACTGTATATATTATTACATTTCTACATAAATTTATATTTTCTATTAAAATTTAAAAAATTATTATCACAAAAATTAAACAATAAAATTAAATATAAAACATTAGAGGTTAGTGCTAATGAAGTTTACCACTAAGTAAAACTAGCATACAACTACACAAGTTCCAAAGCTCCACCAAAACGATGCACGAATGTTGGTAGCGCTATCCATGGATGATGCATGATGCCTTGGTGCATTCCTGGGGCTGGATAGTGCTGCTGTCTACCAAAGATATCAAATGGTACATTTTTTCAAAGATATGAAGTATTAAATGATTTTAATAATAGGATTGAAACCAAGCTTAATGCATTTACTTGATTAATGCATTGCACAGTACGCTCACGGTGTACGAGAGCCCCCATTCCATCCATAATTGTCGTGTAGTTTTGGAAGACTTAGATCCATAGGTAATTACCTCTAAACTCTTATGCCTTCAATCACATGCAAGCTGTATAGTTGTACACAGAAAGCTCATGATGTGCGAGAGCCATTTCATAATGTTATTATTACTTTAATAAGGGAGAGGGCCCAATTGTGGGTAGGGTGACTTTGAGCTCTTGGTGCACATCATCAGTGTCCGAGTCAACTTACTTTTTTTTCCATATCCCTTGACTGTCGAGTTGGCAGTATGTTGAAGAGCACAAAGACATACCGAGAAGGAATGGATCAGTATATCAACCAACTTTTATCACTTTACAACCTTTATCAACTTCAAACTCTAACAAAAATCAACTATGCAAGAATGTCTCAATATGAACAAGTTGACACCAAGATTTTACTTGAAACCCTTTTGGGATAAAACCACGGTACAAATAATGTACTTTATGAATTATATAAACTTTTACAATGAATGTAGGCACCAACCTACTTGAATCACCAAATATGTAGTTTAGTAGGCACCAACCTACAAAGAGCACCAACCCTTAATTCTGATTTAGTAGGAACCAACCTACAAAGAGCACCAACCCTTAATTCTGATTTAGTAGGCACCCAACCTACAAGGAGCACCAACCCCTACTGCCAAGCACCAACTTAGCAAAATGATAACATCAAAAATAGTGTTCCACTTTCAATGTTGCTTCTTTAACAGATGATGGACAATTCTACTCTAACACTCTTCCAAATATCTTTATATATTCTTGTTCAAAATGCTGCTCAACATATACAATTAGTCTTCTTGTCTTACTTCACACATTTGAAATATATCTCCTTCTTTCAAGTTTGCTCCAAATTCCTTGGATATAATTCCTTTACTGATTTGCATATATCCTTTTCACCAATCTATTGTTGAATGATGCTTCATATATTTTTTCTTTCAAATCTTCATTCTACTCCTTTAAATCTGCATATACAATATTCTTGTTTGCTGTTGTACATAGAATCTTAATCAGATTGATTTATCATTTATCATTTTTACAAACTTACTTTAGTGATCTTCTTTTATTTCCATGTACACATGTGCTTGTCTTTTGTTCAATCTATTTTAGAATAACGTCCTCTAATATTTCTCTTCAGGTCTACATTATGAATTAGTAGACTTCTATGAATGTATGTCTAATTTTCTTTTGTTCCATATATACACATACTCTTCTTAACTCATACTTTAAATAAGATTCATTTTATGCCACTCAGATTCAGATCATTCTCTTTCTTTATCATAAATAATATTCAATAAAATCCATACCACAATCCACTATGTCTGCTTGTGTCTTGATGATATAATCTTCACACATACACACACATTTCCCTACACAATATGCCTAAGATTTCTTTTTGTCACACCAGTCTTCTTCCATCGGCCTTTATATGTATTATGAACATTATACATCATTCCGATCAAAGAGTTATTTCATTGTTATGAAAGCACCTTGACCTTGTAAGTATCGATCCCTTAATTGTATTTAATTTGAAGATTGTTCTCTTGACATAAATATATGTCATCAATAATGGACCTTCAACATGACATCTACAATATGATATCTTCAGTCATGCAACTGCTTGACATCAATGACAACATTTCCAACATATGTAACTTTTTTTGGGGGAAATTTAAGCATGTTTTTCGATGTTTTGGGGGTGCTTTTCAAAAACCACAAAAAAAACCAAAAAAAGTGATGCACTGATAGTGAGTCACTAAGTCATGTAATATGGTATGTTGATGTGGCATTACATGATTGGTAGTTGGATATTAAGTGTAAATTTATTGACACTTTTATTGTCCAAAAGTGGGCCCCAGACCATCCAAAGTTGGACCCCAGGCTGTGCAAATCTATACCCATGATTGGTACTTGTCCCATGATCAACTCCTCTCCCTTATCGATGTTGAAGGTGGAGAACAACTGCATAAATTTGTGAGCATAAGCACCAATATTTAGGAAATTTAATTGCCTGTCTAGTCACTTTAAATTTTAAAAATGAAGTGATACAGTATAGTGTAGACACGCTAAAAGACATCCTGGGAGGTGCGGAGAAGACTATGCCACATCATTCTTGGGAATCTCATTGTTCTTTTTTTTCTGTGGAGTTTCTTGTTGAACCACTTTATTCTTGTTCTTCTTGTATTTGAGCTTTGATTAATGAAAAAAATAGTCTTTACTTGTGAAATGGTAAAAAAAAAATGACCTCATCACTTTTAATGCTGAAAAGATTTTAATACAACCAATTTTACAAATATGTATAAAGGATGTCTATAAATATTAGTAACAATTGTCGATAATTTGTAATGGAGAGAATTTAGTAAAGAATTATAATAAATGATTTTTTCCAATGAAATCCAAATCATGGGGCAATCTTTAATTATTCATTTTGAGCTATATGAATAAGGGGATTGTTGAAGTCTTGTACTTTCTCTATATAATTTGTAACTATTTTAATATAAAGGTAAAAAAATATCAAAATAGAAACAAAGTATAAAGTAGGTATACCACTGCTAAAAATATTATTGCTAGATCGATCTCAAAAAAAAAATTATAAATTCAAATGGATTGAGGATAGAAAATTAGTACAAGATTAAGAATCCTCTAATTTCCATAGTCAAGGTATAAGTCATTGAGACCATAAAGATTATTCATCTCATGAGCATTATAAGAAATATTTGTCTTTATGTTAATAAAAGTGAACCAAATGAAAATTCAATTAATAAACAAAATAACAATAATTATAGGATAGACACCACAAGAACCTGAACTCCAACAAGAAGCACCCTTGCAAAAATCAAGAATTCAAAAAGACATTGTAGTCAATATTCACAAAATCTTTGAAAGCTCTATTGGAATCCCATATAGGAAAATCCTGATCACTTCCACTACCAATCTTGATATCATTCTAGTTGAAAGCATATTTAGCCAAAAAATATGCAACTTGATTCCCTTCCTTTCAATTATAGCTCCATTGAACAATGATGAAACCATGATTAAGGATGTAAATGTATTTCTTACATTCATTCAGTTGCTACTGTTAGAAGCAAGAGGAAGACTTGTGTTTGAAATGATCAATCAAAATTTTAGAGTCAAATTCAAGAATAATATGAAAAAATTTATTCAACTCAGCAAAATAAAGAGCTTGATGAATGACCATAATCTCAACAAAGTTATTGGAAGCATCACCAAGACTATCAACAAACCAAAACTTGACCCTAGTAGTATGGTCACAATAGACACCTCAAATTCTAGTATTTATAGGATTACCTTTTGAAGCCTCATCAACATTAAATTTAACAAAACCTAAAGGAGGATGAACCATTTAGTAATTTGAGAAACATGAGGATTAATGAAAGAATTTGAGAAAGGAGAAACCCCTTAAATACCAACTCCCATCAACACTCTAAATTCCCACCAAGAACTTGCTTGATAATATTGAATACAAACTTGACAAAACTCTATCAGATTAGCCAATATTCTAACCCAAACATGATAAAAATGTCTAGAAGTATCATAGAGAATTCATTGATTATGTTTCCACCAAATATTTCAACAAATTAGACCAAAACCAATATCATGCATCAAATTAAGGGATTTTTTTGCAAAGAAGAACACAACTAATTAAAAAGAAAGTCTTGGATAGATTCATAATAATTCCATGAAATACCCATCAAATCACACCATAATCAATGAAGGATGATGGTAAATGGACAATCCAAAAGTAGATTTTGACCAAAATCTTCAACTTGAAACCACAGGATACATATGTTTGGATCAATAATCTCGTGTTTTCAAAGATTATCATAATGAAGAAATTTATCCAAATTAGTAAGCCACATGAAATCATTCGCCTTAGGGTAGCATTTAGGATGCCAAACCTAATTTTAAATCTTAGAGTTATGAGCTTTTGGGTTCTCTACTAGAAGATTTTTATGAAAAGGTGCATTGTGTAGATCCCAAAACCCTTCACATCACATCCAACAATTTATGAATAGCAAAGGAGACTCTCGAAGAAACTAAAATATGAGCTAGAAGTCAATGAGATAAGGAAATTGTTGGCTCAACCCTAATTCTCTAGGTTTGAACCATTTCCAAATTCTAAGACCATCTTGTATGACATCATGTACTGAAAATTTTGAAACATAATTCTAACCATCATCTACACATTTAGAAAATTGTTGGCTTGACCCTAATTCTATAGGTTTCCATTTCCAAATTCTAAAACCATCTTGTATGACATCATACTGAAAATTTGAAACATAATTCTAAGTATCTTCTACACATTTATATTTAAGTTCAAGGAGATTAAAAAAATACACATAAAAAGTGCTATGATGATCCCAAGCATCATCCTAAGAAATAGCACAATCACCCTTCCCCGCAATCCAAAAGAGACTGGATTTAAGGGTAAGTGCACCAATATGTGACAAAAAAATGGCTCTTAAGATGTCACTCTTTTTCTAAAATCAGCAAAATTTGATATGCATGTGAAAATGAAGATAATTACAGTCAAAATTTGAAGATGCAACAAGAACAAGAGTTGTGCTCTGAGTCTAGTTTCTAAGCTACTATTTTTTTAAAAAAAATAATGAATATTAAGGGTTTCAAAAAGGGGGGCCCGAACCAAGTAACGAGTCCTATTTTTATAAAAAAAATAGTATAGCATCTAAGGTCCCCCCTTTTTCATTATACTTTTTTTTTATAATTTCAAAAATCCAAATAGTGAGATAGCTAACACAATGTAGTTTATCCTCATTCTTTCAGCTAATTTTTTTAATGAATATATAATATTTTATGAATTTTCGAAGTGCACTTATCTTGAAAATCTAAAATTTGAGCATGCTCCCCCCTAAATTTTTTGAAAACTAATAAAAATTTGATTTTTTTTTCATCACGTGTAGAATGGATTATAGTTTAAAAGAAAGTATTTTTTTCAAGATTCAATGAACAAGTAAAAATATATCCTAAAACTAGCACATGTTGGTTTTTGAAAAAAATTGGAGGCAATAACAAGAGAAGTTATGGATTTGAAAACCTTAACATAATCAAAATGTAAAAAAATATATATATTTAGATAGCTAAGAGAGCCTACATTTTTTTATAAACTTGCATTGAAAGACATGCAAATGAGATGGTTAGCATGGCCAAAAATATGTGTAAATTTGGTATCCTCTTGAGAAAATCACATCCATAAGTAGCTCATTTAGCAAGCACCAAAGTTGGTGCTCTCCAAATGGCACATTCCATTTGGAAAATGTGGTGAGTTCCAAACTTGGTGAGTGCCAAATGGGATGTGTCATTTGGAGAGTGCCAAATTTGACGCTCACCAAATAAGCTACATAGACAAAAAACTAACTTTTCTTTCTCTGTGTGTCTTTCTCCACCACTTTTATAACACTTAGAGTTTGCTATTTACGATCATTGATGGATAGTTTAGGTGTTCCAAACTTGGTGAGCGCCAAATGGGATGTGTCATTTGGAGAGCGCCAAATTTGACGCTCACCAAATAAGCTACATAGACAAAAAACTAACTTTTCTTTCTTTGTGTGTCTTTCTCCACCACTTTTATAACACTTAGAGTTTTCTATTTACGATCATTGATGGATAGTTGAGGTGTTACAAACTTGGTGAGCACCAAATGGGATGTGTCATTTGGAGAGCGCCAAATTTGACGCTCACCAAATAAGCTACATAGACAAAAAACTAACTTTTCTTTCTCTTTGTGTCTTTCTCCACCACTTTTATAACACATAGACTTTGTGATTATGATCATTGATGGATAGTTGAGGTTTTACTTTTCACTCCCTCTCCTCCTCCTTCCCTCTTAACCAATGCCTACCCATTAGATCTCTCAACCCTATCTAGGTCTCTCCTACACTCTATACCTTGTCTTTCATCGTTAGGGTTTTAGGTATAGAGTTGAGGGTTTTTGTGTAGGATAACTCCCCCTCTTAGGTCTCTTCCTCCCTCTATCCCTCCCACCCCCTCTCTCTCAAGTCTTTCCATCCCTCTATCCCTCCCACCACCTCTCTCTCAAGTCTCTCCATCCCTCTATCCTGCACACCCTCTCTCTCTCAAGTCTTCCTCTCTTTATCACTTCCACCATCTATCTCTTGGATCTCTCACACCCCCTCTCCCTCTCTCAAGTATCTCCCTCCCACCCTAACCATAAAAATATCTCTCCCTCACTCTATCCCTACCACCCTCTATCTCTTTGATCTCTCACACCCCCTCTCCTCTCAAGTCTATCCCTCCCACCCTAACTAAACAACTCTCTCTCCCTCGCTCTATCCCTCCCACCCTTTGTCTCTTGGATCTCTTGCACCCTCTCTCCCTCTCCCAAGTATCTCCCTCCCATCCTAACTAGACAACTCTCTATCCCTCACAAGTTTCACACACTCCCTCTCTCTCTCCCTCTCAATTCTCTCTCTCTCTATCTCCCTCTCAACTCTCTCTCTCTCTCTCTCTCTCTCTCTCTCTCTCTCTCTCTCTCTCTCTCTCTCTCTCTCTCTCTCTCTCTCTCTCTCTCAGGTCTCTCTCTCTCAAGTGTCTTCCACTCCCTCTCTCTCTCAAGTCTCTCCCTCAAAATATCCCTCCCACCTCGTCTCCCTCTCTTGGGTCTCTCCCCCCACCCTAACTAGATAATTCACACACTCCCTCTCTCTCAATTATCTCCCTCAAAATATCCCTCCCAAACCCTCTCTCTCTCTTAGGCTTCTCCCCCACCCTAACTAGATAACTCTCTCTCCCTCTCAAGTCTCTCTCTCTTAGGTCTCACTCCCTCCCACCCTACCTAGACTACTCTCTCTCTCTCACTCCAACCCCCTCTCTCACACTCCCTCAAAATATCCCTCCCAACCCTCCCTCTCTCAGGTCTCACTCCCTCACACCCTACCTAGAAAAATATCTCTCACTCCAACCCTCTCTCTCACACTCCCTATATCTCCCTCTTTCAGGTCTTTATCTCTCTCTCTCTCACTCCAATTGCCTCTCGCAGGTATTTATCTATCTCTCTTAGTTATCTCTCTCTCTAGGTTCCTTCCACTCCCTCTCTCTCAAGTCTCTCCTTCAAAATATCCCTCCCAACCCCTCTCCCTCTCTCACATCTCTCCCCCACCCTAACTAGATAAATATATCTCTCCCTCTCAAGTCTCACTCCCTCCCACCCTACCTAGACAACTCTCCCTCTCAAGTATTTCTCTCTCACACACACTCAAACTGCCTCTCTTAATCTTTATCTTTCTCTCTCCCTCTCATCTCTCTCTCTCAGGTATCTCTCTCTTAGGTGTCTCCTAAATAAAAGGAAAAGGGGGTGAATGTATCACTCTTCTCCTATATTCAATCAATAATGTCCTAGGAGTCCTAATTGGATTGTATAAGCCAATTATCAATAAGGAGGACCTAGGATGGGGTTCTTTTAGCTTTTTGGGGTTCACCACCAAGTAAATGCTTGGAAAAGACAAATAAGCATTCAACTCACAAAACCTAGTAATGCAAACTAAATGAGAGATGCAAATGATGAAATTATGCAATAGGGAGTTAGGATGTGTGTACCTAGGAAGTATGGAAATATAAATAAGTTGTCAAAATATGTTATGGAGGACAAACGCACCCTTACTGTTGTCTTAGTCCCACTGCTATTTTTTAGGAAAATGCAAAATCTTCAGATGTTAGAACTAGATCTGAAATATTTCTAAAAAAATATCTCTTGGAGGACTAAGACGCCCTAGGTGGCGACTTAGTCCCATCTGGAATTTCTAGAATCTCTATTCAATGTGGTCCTAAGCTCCAAGGTTTGCACTTTCATCTTCTCAGAATTGGGGTCCCGAATCTTCTAGATCTGGCTTGTAGGTGAGTTTCCATGAAGATGACATATTAATTATATATAGTATATAGTATATATATGGAATATTATATATTATATTAATATTATGTAATATATAATATATATAATATAATATATTTAATACATAGTATATATTATATATTTATTGATGTGCGGCCAATTCACAAGAAAGAGAGAGAGGGAGTGGGAGGGACTTGAGAGAGAGGGAGAGAGAAAGACCTTAGAAGTGGGAGTGAAAGACTTGAAAGGGATGGGGAGAGAGAGCTGAGAGGGAGAGAGAGAGAAGAAGAGTATAGAGAAGGAGAGGAAGGCAGAGAATAAGAAGAGAAGACAGAAGGAAGAGAAAATAGTGAGGAGGGAGAGGAAGATGAAGAGGAGGAAGAAGAGGAGAAGAAATTCTTAGATGGAGAGAACGAGGAGGAAGAAGGAGGAAGATATTCAGAGAGACTTAAGAAGAAGACAAAGGGGGAGACCTAAAGATGAGGAGGAGAGGAAAAGAAAGAAGAGTTGAGAGGGGGAAAGAAGAAGAGATAGAGGAAGGGAGGAGGGAAGAGAGAAGAAGAGGGAGAGAGTGTGTGTGTGAGAGAGAGAAGAACGAGAGAAGAAGAAGAGTGTGGGAGGACATGAGAGTGAGAGGAGAGATAGATGGAGAGAGGGAGGGAGAGAAACCATCAAACAAAACCATTACAACTCAATTCAACATTCATGCCATTAAAACCTTCAAGTTTAATAACATGTCATTAGATCATTCATGTAAAAGACCATAAAATCATCATGAATAAGAATCACTATCTTCCAATCATGGTACATAAACAAGAACATTATGCAACTTTCAAAAAAAATCTTTAGAAGACATCAAGATATATGTTAATTAGATTGTTCATGTGAAATCTATACAATGATTATGATCAAAAAATAAGTCATCAGTCAAACATGATGCATGAATAAACACTATATATGCACACTATATACATGAACAAACACTAAATTAATAGATTATTTAATATGTATTACTAAATTTTTGTCTCATTATTATACTATTAAATATTCATAAATTCAACACTAAAAATATTCATCCAACCAAATTCTTTATAAAATATCCATCCAACAAAATTATTTATAAAATATCCATCCAAGATCAATTTTTTTATAAATATAAGATCATTGTCTTAATAAATATTTGTAGTTCTCAGTTGCATCTATTCATATATTTGTGCTATCCTCTTTAGATTGGGACTATCTCCTTTCCTCTAGCCATTGTTGATATTCGTCTAAGTCGACTTCCATGGACCTAACTGCATCAACAACAGTTTGCATTTTTTATGCAAAACGGCTCAATAATGGGTGAACAAATTCTTCATTTTGAATAGCACTAACTTGATCCTAAATGGTTCTAACATTCACATCAATTTTTTCTCAAAAGAGAGAACCATTGGGTGTAGGTGGTGGAGGTGGGGGATTTTGAGGTGGAGTGGTTGGCGCTGGAGGGCGAGGATCCATGATTTAGATATAAGTGAACCTGCATTAAATTTGTAATTTAAAAATGTAAGATACATGTTTAAAATCCCATTAAACCATTCAATATAAATAACTTAATTAAATACAAATGAAAAAATGTGTAAAGCTCATTTATGTCTAAGGCATGTAAATGGAAAACAAATAATTGTTAAAGTGATGAGAAATATCATTTAAAAATACATGAAATTTTTACCTCGCTACAATGTGGAAGAGTTAAGCTCCAAATTGATTCAACAAAGGTGGAAGTGTTAAGCTCCAAATTTCCAATACTTAGTGAATCTATATACATAGTTAGTAATGGTTAAACAAAACTGGAAATGGGAAAAGATAATGGGTAATAATCGATGGGCTATGTGGGAGGCTATCATTTGTATATGATTCAATTTGATAGCGTCCTGCATAGCCCATCGATTATTACCCATTCACTTTGTCCATTTCCCTATGGTTGCAGGGACAAATTTTGTCTAGTCAGTACTAACAATGGATCCAGATTCACCAAGAATTAGAAATTTACAGCACTTTTGTACCATCAAAAAATGGACCCTTCCCATTTTCATGGACTTTTAGTTCTTGTTTCATGGTGTTGGAGCTATGTTGCTTTTATTTTATGATGTATCTTGGCTTGAACATGCTTATTTTGGTGCTAAAACTTAAAGAATGACGTCTTGTGAAGGTACGTCTTGTGAAGGTGTTGTGAAGTGTTGTAAGACATTTCTACATTCTTGTAGACTCTATTTAATGAAATTCACCTAAAAACCACCTTTTCACTCATCAACAAGTCCTATTTTGGAGTGTTGTAAAGTCTTCTAACAAGATTTCATGCTTTTCTAGGCATATTTTCCCTATTTACACCCTTCTCGTGCTCTATTTTGTCTCTTTATGCCCTCATATGCTTATATTAAGTGTATTTTTGGGTCCCATCCTGATAAACAACATTAAACATAACATTTTTCTCGACACTTGGTTTTGGGTCTTGTTGATGGTCTAAATGGCATAACAACATGCAAACAAAATATTGTTATTTTGTGTCTCCTGAAAGAGAAAGATAACACATGGATACCTAACTCCCAAGGTCCTGTTAATCGGTTCACAACTATGCCGATTTCACCCAATGGTTGATGTGACTATAATGTTCAAGGGGCCTGCTGGTGTTGAGCTTTTGGATTGTTCTAAGATTAAACATAAATTCAAACCTACTTTAACTGGGGTTTTTAAAGAAAAAGAAAAAGATAGATCAAAGCTTTGGAACTGAAGAGAATGTTAATTCATCCAAGTAATCAGACTTGTTGCCTTCCAAGGAATCCCTAAACTAAAACTAGAGAATAAAATCAACTTGTATCTAACACAGTTTCATTCATTCACAGTGCAGATTTTAACAATAGATTGCAAATCATCATTTAAATAGAACATAAAATAAAATTTCATTCCTTGAAAGCTTTTCAAATCAAATAATTAATCCCAAGATAAATACCATTTTGGAGCACAATATGAAGTAGATTTAAATCTGGCTGCTTCTATTGTTGGTGAAAAAAATAAATAACATTTACAAATTTGGCATAATCACCAGTGTATAGAAAACCTGTGTCTTCAAATCATCTCCATCTACACTAAGAAAACCTAAAAGATACATCTACTTCCTTCTACTTTTGAGTTTCTCTACCTTCTAACCCTAACTGACTAATTCTTTGCAAAAGAAAAAAAATCTTTCTAGCTGTGTTTCTCTAAAATTCCTATCTCTCCTCCTCTATCTTCTTCTATCCTTCCTTTTTTTTACAAAGGGGAAAAAATGCCATAAATACACGTGCCTTCAAAATATCAACCCCATTTAGGGTTTACAAAAATAAGTCGGTTACAGAACACGTCGGCCTTAGAGGAGTTGGGATAAAGATCAATGGTGCATTAAATGCATACCCTATTCGTGTCAGTGAAATATCTCCCTCAGGCATGACCTTCAGATCTTTTGCAACCATCTCATTAACTCACAGCCCTCATGTTCGACCTCAAAAAATGCTTTGTAGAGTCGCTTTGAATGCTCCGGGGGTATTATCTCTCATGTTTTCCTACTCTTGCCAATGAATGTACTATTTATCATTAAGACTCGCGACCTCCCTTTTACGCTTTCCTCTCGGCCTGGAACCTTCGCGGGTTGACTTCCTTAAGAAATGGCATCAAATGCTCCACATATGCTTTAATCCTGCAAAACAATGCCCTCATTAGTCCTTTAAACCATAAAAATATCATCCTCAATCTTACCTTTCGCACATCTCTCCTTTTATTATACTTCACAAAAAAAAGACTTAAAACTGGCGGAGGTGGAACCAAATCTGAACCAGAAACACACTTCCCCTTTAAAACTGGTGGAGGCGGAACCAAATCTGAACCAGGACTAGGATGGGAACCGAACCCAAACTTTTTGCTAACTCCACATTCATCGCCCTGTTCCAGCTCCGGCCCCCATGAGCAAAAAGAGGCCAAAACCAACAAAGCGAACAGAACCGAAGGCAAAAATAGACAAACCCGGCGAAACCGAGACTGGGACCAAATTCAACTCTGAAATTTTTTAAAAGTTTTAGGTTCGCATTCTACCCTGATCCCGCCTCCAACAGAACTCAAAAGAAGATGAAGAAAAGGACAAGAAGGAAGAAAAACGAACATGAGAAAGCACCCCCCCGAGAAAATACAAGGAACAAAGGAAAAAGAACAAGACCGGTGGAACCGGGACCGAGACAGAACCTGAACCTGGAACTTTGATAAAGTTTCAGAGTTTAGTTCTAGTTCCAGTTTCGAGTCTGTCGGAACAAAACCAAAGATGTATAAGACAAAACAAAAGAGGTGGAACCGAGACCGGGAACGGAACGGAGTACAAAACTTGGAAGGAATTCTAAGTTTAGAATTAGTCCCGATTCTTTGTCTGCCAGAACAAAAAGAAAAGGCCCAAGAAAGGAACACATTCCTAAGGCACATGACACAAAATCAAAGGAAAATGAAACAGAAAAGAGGGACCCAAAACGTCTGTCGAAAACAACCAACGGGACAAAGAAACAACAAAAGAGGGCAGAGTCAAAGTCAGGACAAGATCAAAACTTGAAACCCTAAACAAGTTCTATGTCTAGATTTATCCCTAGACTCGGCTCCGCCAGACCAAAAGACAGACTTAGGAGGAAAACAAAAGAACTCCTAAGTCCCAACCAAAGAACCAAAGGAAGCGATAAAAATAACATAAAGAGGGGGACCCATTTTGATCCAAAATAAAATGGGTTGGTTATGCAAGGCATAACAGGTCCCAAGTGGGACTCATTCGCCAAGGGTGGCGAATGAGTCCCCCTTGGCCCTAAATTTAAACTATTTCAAAATTTCTTTCAAGATTTTACTCAAATTCACTTCATGTCGACCTGTGATGAGGTATGAATGGATAGTAAGGCAAAAGATTTGTATAAATAGGCATTTTTAACCTCATTTTACATCTCCTACAATCTCCCCTTCACTCATTCATTCAAGCATTCATAATTCAAGCACTCAAGCATCTTGCATCATCAACTCAAGCACTTTCAAGCACTTTGGAGTGGCCATTGGCATCACTTCATATTTGCATATTCAAGGATGTGAATTGACCTGGACAACCTGATATTCAGTCATTTCTAGATTTGGAGTAGCAATGTTGACCTTTGACTTTTCAAGAATCTTAGGGAGGACTGATTCTCCACCCTTGGCGAATGAGTCCCACCTAAAATATGAAAATCTACATTTTGTCATAAATCAACTCTCGGCTATCAGAAATTAGATTCTAACACTTTTTCACTAGTTAGGGGATTGATTTGCCACCCTTGGTGAATGAGTCCCACTATGAAAAATCAAAAAATTTCCATCAACATTCCAGACATCCCAAAAAGCTCACGTAACATCCAGGTGCACTCATATTTGACCTAGTACCTTCTGTTTTGCATATTTCTTTCTATTTCTTCATATTTCATAGTAGTTTGCATATCACATGTTGTGTTTTCAAACATAGCATAAATTACATCTTTGAATTCATTTTAGATCATTTTAATCGGTCGATTACATTTAATCTAGCTCATTTACATCATATTAAATTGCACACATCCTAATTTGAATGAAACATATGCATTTTAGAACCCTAAATCTCTCTCTTTCTAGGTGAAAAATCTTAGGAAGAGAGCAAGCATTTTGGGTTCCTCAAATCTATGGTTCATTTTGGTGAACCTGAGTTTTGAACATTTTTAAACTTCTGATTGCATTCATATCTTGCATCTTAGTTTACATTTGCATTGAAATTCAATTAGGACATTGATTTGTTATTGCATTCTAGAATCTTTCATTTTGCATTAGTGAAAAACTCATTTAGTTTTCATTCTTGCATTCAAATTCATTGAAAATTTTGAAATTTTGCATTATGTGCCTATCTTTGCATTCTGAAAAGCATTTAATCCATTCTTAAACTTCTGAAAAATATAAAAAAATTGCTTCCTAAGACTCATTCGCCACCCAAGGCGAATCAGTCCCTCTACATATTTTAGACAACAGTCTTGCATTATTTTTAGCATTTTTCTGCATTCCCGATTCCCCTTTTCTGCATTATGTTTCCAATAACAAATTTTCTATTTTTCTTCATTTATTGCATCTTTTTTTATTTGCATCATGGCCTTTTCTTTCAATAAGTTTTAACTCCTTATGATCATCCTCCTCGTGAAGTAGACATCATTGGAGAAGATTATGCTAGCATGAACAAGTTCTATAATGATTTCCTCAATAACCTCAAAACCAATACAACCTTTTCTCCATCTATGAGATCACAAGACCTTCCCAATGTTGCACCAACTAATCACTTTGCTTATTTACATCCCAAAATAAATACAGGACCAATGGTTCCTCCCTCAAGTGAACCTAGTTCCTCTCAACCACCACAATCCCGACCATTCTATGAGCACAAAATCATGAACAATCCTATCAACCTTGAAGAAACATATGGTAGAGGATTCACTATGTTAATTAAATAAGGTTATGACATAACTTAACATGAACATGACATCCATCAACTCTTTGAACAACAACCAACTGATGCACATACAATAGGATTAGGATATCAAGATCCTTCTCATCCTAATAGATATTCTCTTCAACCTAGGAGACTTCTAGATGTTAGCAAGGTCATCTTGAATTCTCCTCCCAATCTGAACATTCTCCTTCCACGTGAACAAACATTATATCCTTCTAATGACAAGGAAGTTAGGATTCATATAGGTCCCCTTCCTCCTTCTATTCATGAAAAAGGAGAACCTAGTAAACATAAACGACCATACAAAATGAAGAAGATAAAGTTTCCTACACATCCTCCACCTGAATGTGAATGGAGACTTCAATTGCTTTTAAACAAAGGTCTTATCCTTCTACCACCTTCAAATAGACTATTCATTCGTCCTCATGATTCCAACATACCATACTACAAATATCATTTTATTCTTGGACATTGAACGGAAGATTGTCGGACCTTGAACGAAATACTAAAAAATTATCACTTCACGGACACTAATTGTCTTCCCCTCATCCCTTAGAACCCCAATATTCCTTCATGCTTTAGTTGTAGAATTTCCCATTCTCACTATTGAATGGTTCTTTCCATCACTCATCTCGGCCCATTCTTGCTTTTACACTTTATGGGAGGCAAAACATTGCTAGCCTTGTCCTTGTAATGCATTTGTTTGTCTCTTAACCTTGTTATTCCTTTTTCCACTTGTTCATCCAAGACTGAGAAAAAAATAACTTAGTTAATGGTTGACTTACATTTTCATTACTTGTCTTTTTCATTTTCCTTTTTCTTTTCATGTGTGTATCATATTCCCCTATATCGTGTGTTTGATGTCTCCTTCTCATTGAAAACTTCTTCTATATGTATCCCTATTCTTCTATTTGTCATGATTTTCTTTTTCATCTTTGTTTTGTGTTTTCCTTTAGGGATGACACAAAGAATTAAGACGCCCTATGTCTCTTCCATGTTGACCCAAACGGTCCTTGTCATTTCATTTTGGTTAAATGTGTTTTCCTTTTAGGGATGATGCAAAGCGTTCAGATGCCCTATGTTTCCTCCATGTTGACCCAAAAACCTCCTTTATTTTCCTTTGTCTTTTCTTTTGTTTTTCCTTTTGGGGATGATGCAAGGCATTGAGACTAGAATATTTGCTTCATGTTGACCCAAAAGATTTTTCACTTTTCTTTTTTGTCTTTTTCTCTTGTGTTCTCCTTTTGGGGATGATGCAAATTGTTGAGACTGCAACGTCTCTTCCATGTTGACTCAAAACAGACATTCTATTTTCATTTTCTTTCACTCTCTTTGTGTCATTCTTCTAGTTCTATGTGCTTTGGGGAATGATGATAGTTTTGAGCTCTTTCACAAACATACATTGTAGCAACAAACATACTGACCCCAAATCCATAGATCCCTTATGTGTTTGGTGTGCTTTCTTTTCTGGGGGGAACTCCCTTCTTTCTTTTCTTTTCCTTCCATCTTGACATGACACAACTTAACTTTGAAACATATGACTTGGCATAGAGCTTTCCAAGTTGGCTCTCATGTCTTGTTTTCTTTTTTCATTTTCTTTACTTCTCTACTTGCAAGTAATTTCTCACAGAATGATGTGTAGCAATTCCTTTAAAATGGGGGCATACATTACCATTATTTCATTTGCATTCTTAGCGAAGCCTTGTCGTTTACATGATGCATTTGTCACTTTGTGGATGACATTGGGTGTGATATCTTTCATAAGTGTGATCTTTCTTAGCATATTGCATTCCTCTTTGTGGTTTGATGTGACACACTACATCCCCTAAGTTGTGAATATACTATTCTTTTATTGGTCCTCTTTTGGAGACATTAGACACAATGTTCCCTAAGTGACTGACCTTGCATAAACTGAACAAGACTCCTTTTAACATATTACACATGACATTTTTACACATAACATTCTCATTCAGCCACCTGGCATAACACAATGTGCATGCCTGTGGAGCTATCTTATTTGTTTGGCCACCTTACATAACACAACTTGCATGCCTGTGGTACCATCCTATTTTTCTTTTTTTTTATAAAAACCAATATTTTCATTTTCTTTGGCTTTGTGGCACCTTGCTAAAGTTATCAAACAAGGATAGCTTTAGCATGGTTGAGCAGAAAGCCCAACTAGTGGCATGAATTTTCCCCATAGCCACTTTTTTGTTTGTTTGTGAGTGCATACCAACTAGCGTATGTATCTTACTTTTTGGGCCTTCTCACCTTGCGGACTAGTTTCGTGGCCTCAAAGTGAGTACACATTTTCTTTTTCAAACAATCAACCTAGATCTCTTTTCACAAGTAGTTGGATTGCTGATCGAAGCTTCAATCAATTCATTTCAACACTTGTGTGTTCCTTTTTCCTTATGTTCAGTATGCCATGGGATCTTCATCTTGGGGGGTTGATCATCCTCCTTGTTTGTTGTATTCCATCTTGCTAACGTAAGTGCATCTGAACCCTCTTCTCATTAATGTTCATGGCTACTTTAGCATGAGAAAGCAAGTCTCTCTCACTAAAGTGGGACCTAAATGTAATGTCAAAAAATGGACCCTTCCCATTTTCATGGACTTTTAGGTTTTGTTTCATAGTGTTGGAGCTATGTTGCTTTTATTTTATGATGTATCTTGGCTTGAACATACTTATTTTGGAGCTAAAACTTAAAGAACGATGTCTTGTGAAGGTGTTGAGAAGTGTTAAAAGACATTTCTACATTCTTCTAGACTCTATTTAATGTAATTCACCTAAAAACCACCTTTTCACTAATCAACCAATCCTATTTTGAAGTGTTGTAAAATATTGTAACAAGATTTCATGATTTTCTAGGCATATTTTCCCTATTTACACCCTTCTCATGCTTTATTTTGTCTCTTTATGCCCTCATATGCCTATATTAAGTGTATTTTTGGGTCCCATCTTGATAAACAACATTAAACATAACATTTTTCCTGACACTTGGTTTTGGGTCCTAGGTGGGACTAATTCGCCAAGGGTGGTGAATGAGTTCCCCTTGGCCCTAAATTTAAAATATTTCAAAATTTCTTTCACGATTTTACTCAAATTCACTTCATGTTGGCTTGTGATGAGGTATGAATGAATAGTAAGACACAAGATTTGTATAAATAGGAATTTTTAACCTCATTTTACATCTCCTACAGTCTCCCATTCACTCATTCATTCAAGCATTCATAATTCAAGCACTTAAGCATCTTGCATCATCAACTCAAAGCACTTTCAAGTACTTGGAGCAGCCATTGACATCACTTCATATTTGCATATTCAAGGAAGTGAATTGACCTCGACAACCTGATATTTTGTCATTTCTAGATCTAGAGTAGAAATATTGACCTTTGAATTTTCAAGAATCTTGGGGAGGATTGATTCTCCATCCTTGGTGAATGACTCCCACCTAAAATCTAAAAATTTACATTTTTTCAGAAATCAACTCTCGGCTATCAGAAATTAGATTTTGACACTTCTCACCAGTTAAAGGATTGATTCACCACCCTTAGTGAAGGAGTCCCACTGTGAAAAATTAGAAATTTCCATCAGCATTCCAAACATCCCAAAAATCTCACACAATATCCAGGTGCACTCAGATTTGACCTAGTACCTAATGTTGTGCATATTTCTTTCTATTTCTTCATATTTCATAATAGCTTTCATATCACACTGTGTTTTCAAACATAGCATAAATTACATCTTTGCATTCATTTTAGATCATTTTAACTAGTCAATTACATTATATCCTAGTTCATTTACATCATATTACATTACACACATCCTAATTTGAATTAAACATATGCATTTTAGAACCCTAAATCTTTGTCTTTCTAGGTGAAAAATATTAGGAAGAGAGCAAGCATTTCGGGTTCCTAAAATCTATGGTTCAACTTCCAACAAGGATCATTTCTAGTTTGAGAGCCAAGGAGAGTCAAAACAATTAAAAAAGTAAACAACAAATAGTTTAGCAAAGAAATACTAACTAAAAAATAAGAAACAAAGTAAGAATTTAAGAAACATGAAAAGAAGTGATAAAGAAGAATGAACAATAGACAAGAAAGTAAAAAAAAAATTAAAATGTAGAAAGGGGGTAATGAAAGTTCTATTTTATGTTTGTTTAGTATGCTAGGTTCAATTTTATGCTTATTTTCTAGTAATGAAGGTTCCATTTTTTTCTTTGATGTTTTTATCTTGTTTTCCACTAACTAGGGTTTCAATTTTTTTTGTAAGTTTAGATAGAAATGAAAATTCAATAAATCTATAAACAATGCAAAAAAAAAACTTAAATTTATCACTAATTAGCAAAAAAAATTTAAAAATGCAAAAACAACATACCTAGAGATCACTAGAGGTCATTGCTTGACTGTTGCATCACCAAAATGAGGCAAGGTTCATGAAAATGAGGAAGAATTCATGTTATAAAGTACTCAAAGAAACATATATCCATTTATTATATCATAAATTTATTGTATATAAATATACAATAGTATATTTCACATATAAGTTTTATATTATATAATATAATATATTATATATTATATATTATATAACATATTATATAATATATATTATATTATATAAATTATATTAGATTATATAAATTATATAATATATTATATATTAAATATTATATATAATAAAATATATAATATATATATTATGTAATTATATATTATATTTAATACATCGTCTCCATTTGAAAACGAGGCAACAAAAATAGATATGCACTCAAAACGGATATCTATTTTTTCTATTACAAATTTATTAAATATAAATATACTATATATTATATAATCTATATTATGTGTTAAATATATTATAGTATATATTATATATAATATATACTATAATATATATTATTTATATTCTAGATATATTGTATATGTATTAAATATATTATATAATATATTCAATGTACATAGTATCCCTTTGAAGTCTCCATCTCCCTTTCAGATATATTGTTTAGGATTTAGGGAGAGAGGGAGAGAGGGAGGGAGTGGGAGAGAGTGGGAGAGAGGGAGGGAGAGGGAGGGAGTGGGAGAGAGGGAGGGAGGAAAGTGGGTCTAGGAGTTTTAAGTTTAGGAGGAGGAGAGAGAGAGAGGGAGAGAAGTGGGAGAGAGTGTGGAGTATGGAGTTTAGAGAAAGAGGGAAGTGGGAGAGAGGATGGAGAGGGAGAGTGGGGAGAGAGAGGATGGAGAGGAGAATTGTGAGAGAGAGGATGGAGGGAGGGAGAGGGAGAGAGTAGGAGAGAGGGAGGTGGGAGAGAGGAGGGAGAGGAGAGAGTGGGAGAGAGGATGGAGAGGGAGAGTGGGAGAGAGAGGAGGAGGAAAGAGGGGCGGAGTGGGGCGGAGTGGGAGAATTAGGAGGAGAGTGGGAGAGGAGGGAGAGGAGAAGCATTGGGAGAAAGAGTGGGAGAGGAGGAGAGGGAGAGAGTGGGAGAGAGGGAGGGAGTGGGAGAGAGTGAGAGAGAGGGAGAAAGAGAGAGTGGGAGAGTGGGAGAGAGAGAGGGAGTGGGAGAGTGGGATGGAGAGTGAGAGAGAGGTAAAGAGGGAGACAATGGGAGAAAGAGAGAGTTGGAGAGAGGGAGGGAGAGGGAGAGTGCGAGAGATGGAAGGATAGGGAGAGAGGGAGAGAGTTGGAGAGAGTTGGATAGTGTGGGTATAGGGTTTAGGGTTTAGGGAGAAGGAGAGAGGGAGAGAGGGAGAGAGGGAGGGATACAGAGGGAGAGGGAGAGAGTGGGAGAGAGGGAGAGAGTGGGAGAGATGGAGTGGGAGAGAGTGGGAGAGAGTGGGAGATTGGGAGGGAGAGGGAGAGAGTGGGAGAGGAGAGGGAGGAGAGAGGAGAGTGGGAGAAAGAGAGAGTGGGAGAAAGAGAGAGTGGGGGAGAGGGAGAGAGTGGGAGAGAGTGGGAGAGAGGGAGGGAGAGGGAGAGTTGGAGAGGGAGATAGTGGGAGAGAGTGGGTATAGGGTTTAGGGAGAGAGTGAGAGTGGGAGAGAGGGAGGGGGAGGGAGAGAGGGAGAGAGTGGGAGAGTGTGGTTATAGGGTTTATGGTTTAGGGAGAGAGGGAGAGAAGGTGAGAGGGAGGGAGAGGGAGAATTAGAGGAGAGAGGAGGTATTAGGAGAGAGTGGGAGAGGAGGAGAGAGAGAAAAGTGGGAGAGGGAGAGGAGAGGAGAGGAGAGGGAGAGGGAGAGGGAGAGGGAGAGGAAAAGGGAGAGAGAGTGGGAGGGAGGGAGAAGTGGGAGAGAAAGGGAGAGAGGATAGAAATTAAGATAAAAGAGAGAGTGGGAGAAATTGAGAGTGGGAGGCTAGGAGATGGAAGGAGGGGGAGGAGAGAGGGAGAGAGGAGTGGGAGAAGAGGGAGAGAGAGGAGAGGAGGAGGGAGAGAGGGATAAGATAGGGGGAGAGTAGGTAGGAGAGAGAAAGAGAGAGGAGGAGAAGGGAGAGAGAGAGAGGGAGATAATTGGGAGAAGATGGGAATGAATTGGGTTTAGGGTTTAGGGGAGAGGGAGAGTGGGAGAGGAATGGGAGGTAGGGAGTGGGAGAGAGTGGGTATAGGGTTTTATGGTTTTAGGGAGAGGAGGGAGAGAGGATGGAAGGGAGAAAAGAGGGAGGGGAGGGGTGGGAGAGGTGGGGAGGAGAGGGAGGGAGGGAGATGGTGGGAGGAGGGAGGGTGGGAGAGAGTGGGAGGGAGAGAGGGAGGGAGAAGGACAAGAGTGGTGAGGTGGGAGGGAAGGGTTAAGGACAGGGTGGGACGGGGAGGAGAGGAGTGGGAGAGAGTGGAGATGGAGGGGAGGGAGTGGGACTGAGGAGGGAGGGGAGGACAGTGGGAGAGATGGAGAGAGTGGGAGAGATTGGGAGGAGAGGTGGGGTGGAAGAGAGATTCGAAATGGGGGAGGGAGAGGGAGAGAGAGTGGGAGAAAAGAGAGAGTTGGGGAGGAGGGAGGTGGGAGGGGTGGGAGAGGGAGAGAGGAATATAGTTTTGGTTTTAGGGTATAGGGGAGAGGAGAGTGGGAGGGAGGGAGGGGAGAGGGAGGTGGGAGGGAGGAGGGAGGGAGAGAGTGGGAGAGGCAGGGGGGTGAGGGAGGGAGTGGGAGAGTGTGAGAGAGGGAGAGAGTGGGAGAGAGGGAGGGAGAGGGAGAGAGCTGGAGAGAGGGAGATAAAGTGGGTTTAGGGAGGGAGGGAGAGAGGGAGATAGAGTGGGTTTAGGGAGAGAGGGAGAGAGGGAGAGATGGAGAGAGTGGGTGAGAGGGAGGGAGAGGGATAGTGGGAGAGAGGGAGAGAGTGGGTATAGGGTTTAGGGATATCGGGAGAGAGGGAGAGAGAGGGAGGGAGAGAGGGAGAGAGGGAGGGAGAAGTAGGGAGAGGGAGAGAGAGTGGGAGAGAGTGGGAGAGAGGGAGATAGATTGGGTTTAGGGAGAGAGGGAGAGAGGGAGAGAGGGAGGGAGAGGGAGAGAGTGTGAGAGAGGGAGGGAGAGGTATAGAGTAGGAGAGAGGGAATGAGTGGGAGAGAGTGGGAGAGAGAGAGGGAGAGAGAGAGTGGAGAGAGGAGGGAGAGAGAAAGGGAGTGGGAGAGGAGAGTGAGGAGAGTGGGAGAGAGGGAGATAGAGTGGGTTTAGAGTGGGTTTAGAGTTTAGGGAGAGAGGGGGAGAGGGAGAGAGTTGGAGAAAGAGAGAGTGGGAGAGAGGAAGGGAGAGGGAGAGTGGGAGAGAGTAGGTATAGGGTTTAGGGAGAGAGGGAGAGAGGGAGAGAGTGGTAGAAAGAGAGAGTGAGTGTAGGGTTTATAGAGTGGGATACTATATATTATATATTTATTATATTAAATATATTAATATAATATTAATATATAATATATATTAATACATAATAAATATTAATATATAATAAATATATATCATATGTCAAAAGAAATAATAATTCTTAAAGTTCAAATAATGGATATTCGTTGTTGACGGATATATGTTATAGATGGATATCCATTTTGCATATTAGTAGGTTATACACTTGGACGAGCAACAATATATATTAATATTAATATGGTATTAATATATAATGTATATTGTATAACATGTGACATTGTAATAACACTAGAGGTGATGGATATTTGTTATAGATGGATATTTGTTATAGACGGATATTTGTTTTGTCACTGTGAATTGTTTAGACTTGTGGGCATGTCAATTGGTTCACATAACAAATATCCATTTTGTAAGTTATATAAAAAAAGGGATCGTTTTGAATATTTCAACATTCCCTACATTCTTTATGTTGTGAAATTCTTGTGTTTTTTGTCTGCATTAGATGAAATTCAGCTTTTCAAAGATTATCTAGCACTTTTTTAGAATTACAATCATTTGTGTGTGTTTTTTTGTTTGTGTAATGGGGAACAATATTTGACATAAGAGAAAAGGTAAAAGGAAACTTATAGCAGATCAAATTGAAACATATAGAGCAAAAGATAGAGAAATTCATAGGAAATGAAGACAAGGTATGGAAAATATTCAAATGGAAGCTTCCTCTGAATCACTAAATGTTAATTCAAGTGAAGATGAAATAGGAATTGAAAATATTGAACATCATATTCAAACTGAAAATGTGGAAATTGAAAACGAAAATGTGAACAACATTGAGAATGAAAATGTTGTTGAAAATGAACATGTGGTTGAAAATGAAATTTTTTTTGACAATGAAAACATTCAAAATGAAATTATTATTGAAAATATTGAAAATGAACCTTATGCAACACCTAATTACAAAATAACCCCTAAATGGTTGGTTGAAATAGATGAGAACATAATTGATAATCTTCAAGTAAAAAGGTCACAATGAACGGTTTGTTTGTGGGATACAAAAATGCTCAATGAATTCTTTTCCAATAAGAAATTAACTAAACAATGCTAATTTTTTGTGCAATTACTTAAGATTTACAAAATGAGACCATTATTAAAAAAATTGAAGATTCGTCTCACAAAAAAATAAAAAAAAAATAGTCTTATTATAAAAAATATTTTTAATGCTCTAACCTCTATTGGAAACACTAGTAAGGAAAAAGATAAAAGGTTGCTTGAAGAGTGATCACAACCTCACTAGTAAGCCATCATTTGAAAAATGCCCGTTTAATGAGAAAAACTTGTATTGATTTTAACTTAAATCGTAAAATATTGAATAGAGCACTCTCAGGAAGAGGAAGGCTCGATAGTGCTCTTCAAAATGATATGTGGGATTTTAGTGGGAGGCTTCCACATGCTGATAAAAAGCTAACCAATAATGTAAAGATGTAAATTGAACAATATTGGAATTCTCACTCTAGAGTATCCCCGAATGTAAAGGATGTTTTAAAGTTACGATTGGTAATCGAGATCATACAATGCATCCTAAACATTTTTTGGGATGTAGCCAAATAATTTTATACAATTTTTTTTGTCAAGAACATCCACATTTACAAATCTCACAAAGGTATTTTGAGTCTTGCAAGCCATTTTATTGTGTTCCTATTAAGCTTCGTAATACATGTTGTAAATACCATGTTGAGTTTTCAATGTATCATGAATTGTTGTCATATTCATTTTAATATGCATACTAATGAAATGTTCCAAGAGTGTCATGCAGTGCAACTTCCCAAGTCATCCAGGGAGTTGTTAGATTCATTTTTATGCATTAGAGTTGATGGTTTCTTATTTTATAGAAATGATTGTTTAAATGAAATGTGTTTGCAATGTGGTGGTTTATTGAAGTTTGTAACATGCTTTCATGAGGGAAACAATCATGATTTTGGTAACAAAATTTTTGAGAAAAATAAGTATGAGACAGTCAAATACACATTGAAGAGTGGAGGTGAGGGTTCTACATGCGAGTTGGTTGCAAGAGAGGTAAGTATTGTTGATTTTATTTTAGATTTTAAGAAAAATATTTTCTATAATTATGCAAGGCATAGCCATAGGTCACAGTGCTTGGATTGACAATTCAAGATGTGTAAGGACTCTTTCCCCATTGGAACTATTGTATCTATAGTTGATTTTGCTGAAAATTACACATTGCAACCACAAAATGAAGTTCAACCACAATATTATAATTCTATTCAAATTGCTATTTTTGTCCATGTAACATATAGGCATGCCCCTGATAGTATAGAAGAGGATAGGGAGTACCATTTTTACATGAGTGATGATAGATCTCATTCATCTGAGTTTGTACAAAATTATTTTGAATTTTTTTTTGAGTTTTTGCAGGAAAGAGGAATTGCAATGGGCCAACATTTGATTTGGTCAGATAACTGCACAGGGCAATTCAAGAATGCTCACATGTTTTATTGGTTGAGAAGGATGCATATAGAGAGGAGTGTGCCACATATTTTGAGTTTTTTCAAAGTTGGGAATGGAAAAGGCGAGCATGATGGTGCATGTGCATGTGTGAAGAGAGCTTTTGTTAACGAACAAATGAAGATCATAAGTGGTGAAACATTCAGTGATGCATGTTCTGTTGCGGATTGGTGTACTTATGCACTATCACAAGGAGGGAAACTTGATTCACAAGTGTGTAGGTCCTTTTGGTTGGTTGAGGAGGGCACTGTAGGAGACAAAATGGAATTTCAAACAATTAGAGATTCTTTAAAGATGCATTCAATTCAAATCTTTGATGTGAGGTCATGAACCATATGGACATGAGAGATGGCACTTTTTGTTAGAATTGTATTCAATGTGATTGGGATTAGTGCGAGTCAAGTGAGTGGGTAGATACATGGATTCCATAGTACTTAACCCCTTTATCTGTAGCACAATTGTCATTACAAATGTAATGGAAAGTTCACTTGACTGCAATCATCTTTCAGATCTTGTATAGCCAGGACATGTCTTTGCACTTGTAGCACCGTAGGGGAATGAAGAGGGATTGGACTATTGGTTAGCGTGATGTGTTCAAGTTGTTTAGAATAATATAGATTTTTTATTCTAAGCATCTTTTCTATTGTATATAGTTTGACTACTACCTTAATAGTTTGTACAGGTGCTTGTCACTCTAGAACGTCAACATACTACTCTTGTGGAAGATTGTACCAACCATGAAGGAAATGCATGCTCTATTTCCTTCTTGTATTGGGAAATGACTATGTATTAGGGTTATTTTTTGTATGCGTACGTGGCATTTTGTAAATCCTATATTTGATAGCAATTATTGAATGATAATATCATGCATATTGTGTACACTTTACATGTATTCAAGTGTATACTTTATAACTTATGTGTATACTTTGTCACTTATGAGTATTCCAATGTATACTTTATGACCTAGATGTTTTAATGTGTATACTTTGTATTCATGTGTGTAGTTCATGACTTAAGTGTATTTGAGTATTCTAATGTATATTTTATGACCTACGTCTTTTAATGCATATAATTTGTATTCATGTGTGTATTTCATGACTTAAGTCTATTTGAGTAAATGAATCACTTTTTCACTTACTCACAAGGAACAAAACAAACCCTAAACCCCTTTGCACCTTTACATTGCATCCATTTGACCCTTTTTCAATCAACTAAAACTCAACACCATAGGAAAACGCCTTAGAGATATCAAAAACAAAGATAGGTTATTGTAGAGGGTCCCAACACAATCCCATAGCCTCAGACAATGAGTCTATAAGCATCACAATTTTTGAGAAATAGCCCTTCAAAGATTGCTACCTTTTAGCACTTTGGACGCTTATGGAAAATCACTGGTCCAATGTAGCTCAGAGTGATTTTGCGTATTTGGATGCAAAATAAGACCATCCCTAGCTTAAACATACCAATCCAGACGTGTTGGAACAGTCCATTTGGTCCTACGAGTTGCAAAACAAAAGTTGTACCACTTTGCAACTTTACACTGCTTACATCTGACAACTTTTTCCTCAACTGAAAACTTGTCACCGTAGGAAAATGCCTCTGAGATAGAAAAAATCAAGAAAATTTATTATAGAGGGTACCAACACGATCCCATAGCCTCAGACGGAGAGTCTGTAAGCATCACAATTTTTGAGAAATAGCCCTTAAAAGATTGTTGTCTTTTAACACTTTGGACTCTTAAGGGAAATCGTCGGTCCAATGTAGGTCAAAGTGATTCTGTGTATTTGGATGAAAAAAAGGACCATCCCTAGCGTAAACGTACCCATTTGGACATGTTGGAATAGTCTGTTTGGTCCTATGAGTTGCAGAACGAAAGTTGCACCACTTTGCAACTTTACATTGCTTGCATCTGACAACTATTTCCTCAACTGAAAACTCGTCACCACAAGAAAACGTCCCTAAGATAGAAAAAATCGAGAGAGGTTAATGTAGAGGGTCCCAACGTGATCCCATAGCCTCAAATAGAGAGTCTGTAAGTGTCATAGTTTCTGAGAAATATCCCTTCAAAGATTGTTGTCTTTTAGCACTTTGGACTTTTAAGGGAAATTGACGGTCCAATGTAGCTTGGAGTGATTCAACATATTTGGGTGCAAAAGAGGACCATCCCTAGCATAAATGTACCCATTGAAACATGTTGGAATATTCTTTTTGGTCCTACAAGTTGCAGAACAAATGCTACACTACTTTGCAACTTTACATTGCTTGCATTTGATAACTTTTTCCTCAACTGAAAACTCATCATGTGAGAAAATGCCTCCAAGATAGCAAAATTTGAGGGGTTATTGTAGAGGGTCCCAATATGATCCCATAGCCTCAAATGGAGAGTTTGTAGGCATTGATAGGCTATCATTAAGTCCCATTACTTTAGAAGATAAAATTCAATATGTCGACCAAGTAGTGTTCAAGGCAGTTTGCAATAGAAGACTTGACTATCTCCCTTAGATTTTCTAACTTTTTAGAGCAGCTAATGTTAATTCTAACCTAAGGTCATCTAACTATTAAGCTATAAAGTAGTTATCCTAAAGAAAACTAGAAATATTTAAACTAAAAAGCATAGCAAAACTAACTTAGAAAGCATGATAACTAAATTAGAAAGTACAAAAATGATCAAATTAAAAAGCTGGTAAACTATGAAAGAAGAAAAACTTGTAAACAATCCATGAAACATTTTTAATAGTAAATATTCTAACAGTTAACAACAAGAAACTACGGAAGTGAAAGACAACAAGTGCTTCGAAACTTTAGACACCACAATGATAAACCCAATAATTCCCTATAGAATGATTGTTCATGCAGTAAAAATAACATAAAGAAAAGTACTTATCTATTTAAGCTATCTTCCTTTGAGTGGCCAACTCGCAGATTATTACATTTGTTCTTAGATCACATACACAACTGATTCAAAAACTCTTTCATTAAGCATAATTTTCATCCATCACTCATAACTCGGAAATTTTTACATAATAATTTCTTTATTCATAAACTCAGAAAACAAGTTGATAGCATAACATTACTATTTCACACATTATCTTTTGCTTCTGGAGATTACATCTTTTATAGAAAACTTCTAACTAAATCCTATATTTCAAATGGTATAGATAACCATTGAAAAAGTCTATAACAGATTTACAAACAACTTTTATGTCTTTAAAACCCATGTTGCATAAGTATTAAAGAGGCTCAAGTTGAGTGATGAAGTTTTTAACTTAAAAACATAACAAAAATTGAGACTTAAAAGCAACTATAACTTCGGTCCATCATCCTAAAGTTTTGGAGCATGTTTCCAGTGCATGCCTTCAACCTGTTTTGGAGCATGTGCTAGCTGAACGTCTCTAATTGCAACTTGATGACTGATTATTATCCTACAAAATACTTAAAACAACCCATTAAATATGTATTGGAAAAATACTTCAATAAATCATAAGAAATAAATTTTGTACAATTTCTCCTTAAAAGACAAGCAATTATTTCTCCTAAAGTTTAATTAATTGGCAGATGATAGGAATTTTGCATATATAGAATAGGCTTTTATTATGTTATTATGATGAGGTTATTTTTACCTCATCGTTTCCTCCCCTCCCTAATTCCTGGCAGGTCCTCCTGCCCCTTGACTATAGCCCTATCCTTTGTTCCATTCTTCATATTTGGAACTAATATCATACAAATCCCTTGTTGTTTCATCAAAATTTATAGGTGCATGGTGGAAGCCTCTATGAAAAGCAACTCCCCCTTTCCATTTACTGATGACTTTATCATCTTGATTTGTATTAACATAGAAAGAAGGGGTTGGACAAAGCAATAAGGGAGGTCTATACCTCATCCCTATCCACTTTATTCTGAGATCTTCCAAGATTTTAGCCAAGGCATATGCTCTTCTGAAGGACCATTTGATGTTAAGAGGGAATATCACCTCTCTTTTCTCTAGATATGCTAGTAATTGAGTGTATCTCTCTTCACATGGATGCCAGGCTTTACCAATCAATTTCTACCCTTGATCCATGAAATGATTATAATAGAGTCGATGGCTTTCATCGTATCTTTCTTTCATTTTCTCATCCAATAGAAGAGATAAAAAGGTTTTTTTTTAAGCTGCATCTACTATTGTGGGATCTCATTTGAAGACCCATGTTTTTCTTTGCTTGGGCATATTCCCTGTTGCACTCTTTCCAATGCATATAATTCCACATGGTGGATAGCAAAGACCTTAGTTGCACTTCTCCAACAGAAAGGTTAATGAAGAAATCAATATGTTTTTCTAATAAAAGATCATGAAAAAAGAATTCACAAAGCATATCCTAATCTTCAGGAGTTGATTCTGCAAATATTTTAACAAATTCTTTATCATCAGGTTCATAAAACTGATCATTATAAATTCTTAGCAGTTTCCATCTTAACCATTGTTCATTTAAAAAAATTGAATACAATCTTGATGGTCTTTTACAAGATAAAATAAATTCTGCTATTTGATATGCATCCTACTTCCCTCTATAAGATTTATAAAATGATTCTTTTAACAATACCATTTCCATTTTCAACCTGTAATTCTAAATCTTTGCATTCCTTAGGAAATAACACTGGTACATCCATTTCATTAACAATGGATGAATCTGAACTTGGAACCATTCAGTTACTATTAGTTCGGTCTAAACTTCTTTTGATTCCACCATTGGTTTATTTGTGCTTTCCTACAAATCTTGTTCTAATTCCAAAATCCTACTAAGAGAAGCATTCGATTCTTATTTTTGTCTTTTCTTGTCTTCTTCAAAAGCTGAAAACATAAGCATAAAATTCTTTTTTAAACTTTGAATTTCTTTATCTAGATCAGCACTGTGTATCCTGTTTTACTGATTACAATTCTAAATTTGTATTTGTAATTTACTAATGAATGTATCTTTTTCTTGTATTTGCAGTTTCAAATCCTATATTTCCTTATCTCTTTTACTTATCACAATAGTGTGTACTATTATTTCTTCTTGTTGCAGTTCCATATGTTTTTTATTTTTGTGCAACTAAATTCTTAGCTCATCAATTTCTAATCTTAACTTTTCCAATTTTGCATTAGTACTTTCACTTTCAACCATCTCAACAACTCTATTTACAATAGGGGATAAATTTCCCAAAGCACTATCCTCAACCTCCATGGAAGCTGGAGATTGCACCTTTTCTACTTTCTGAATTTCCTAGTCAAGGGCTTCTTCTTTGAACACAAGGTCGGAATGTATTTCTTCAACAAAGGTTTCTTTTTTGGGGGATTGATGAATTTGTTCACCTCTTTCCAAGGGTTTTTGTTGCTTTTTGGATTTTGATCCATTTCCTATACTTTGTACTTGGGTTTCCATATACTGAAAGGATAACCTTTTGCTTCTCCTCAAAGGAGGAGCATTTTGGTAAATAAGAATTGTTCTTCTTTTCCTCTTCCTAAAGGGATTACTATCTACATTTGGATATATTATCTCAACATCTACTGACTGGTCTGGGGTTTTAAATTCCTCACTAGGGGTTGTGGAAATTTGGGCTTTAGGAGCCTTAGAGGCCTCAGGGGAATTTGCTCTGGAAGGTTAAGCGACTTGTTTAGAAGATTCCCCTATTTCTAATTTTCTTTCAGACGTAGGCTTTTCAAACTTCCACAAAAATTTCTCCCACTTGCTCTTGGGTTTCTTACGAAAATGATATTTGAAAATTAACTAAATTAACCCATGGTGTTGTAATGGCCCTGAACCAGTCTTATATCTTTCTATGGAAAGATTAATAGAATCACTCAAAAAGTGAGGAAAATTAACCCTAAGGGCAAGGTTTTCTTTCCCATGCCATAAATGTATTAACATGCAGAATGCAGGTCCTACCACAATAGTAAGTTGGCCTTCATAGGTTAAATATTTGATAATCCATGCAACCGTAGTTCCTTAGGGTTTTAATATGGAAGTTCGTTAAAACCCTTTATTTTGTCCTCTAGTACTGATGACTATCATGGGCTGAGGGTCCCCCTGTCTAAGGAATAATTTTGATAAATTTTTATATGTAATTTGAGTTGGTTCTGATATTTTAATGCCAAAATTATCCAACCTTGAGAGATGAGAGATGATTTTTGGACTCAACTTAAAGCGCTTTCCATGAAGTGTCACCTGACCATTGGAGTAATTCTCTGCAAATGCATTCACCAGCTTTTCATTGTATCCCTCGTACTTTCTGATGAAATCCAACCAACCCACTTCCTCAAACAAATTGGAAATGTTGGTTAACCCCAGTAATTTTTCTACAGAAGTCGAGTAAGATTTCTTCTTTGTACCCCCCCTTTTTTGTCTCTTATCTATCACCCTGCTGAAAATTCAATAGTGCAAGAAGCTTGTGCACAATTATTTTTGAAAATATAAACAGACTATGATTATTTATTTATCTTTTCTCGGATCTTACTATGCAATGATGACAATTCGCATGGAGGGATGTAAAAAGAGTGTCATACTTAGTAGTTAATCGCCGAGTGGCTCAAGTTACTAAATTAGGAAGGGAAACTCATGCTAATTAATTACACCTTATTCAAAAATAACTACTTACTTAAAGCATAAATTTGTACTTACATTCTATGATCGCTTGAAGATCTCATACCTTTATCGATTTGATAGGATGATGAAATGGTATTGGCTGAGGTGACGGTTTAGTTATTAAGACATGAGTGAGGAAGCTTGCAAATGACGGAGTCATCAATGAAGATAGGTTGTCATGGTGGATTTTATTTATGATGAAGACAAACTTTTTTTTAAAAAGGTGTATGTATCGATGTATGATAATCAAAACATCAAAGAAAATTGAAATTTTATGGGAAGAAGTGGCAGAATGAAAAGTGGATAAGTTTTGAAGCACACAAAGGAGTACATGCTCAAAAATAGCAAGTAAGTTCTAGAGCACATGAAAGGCATGCATTCGAAACAAATAAGATGGATAAGTTTTGGAGCATCGAAGAAAGATGCAACTGGAATGGTAACCAAATGAAAGTTTTGGAGCATCGTCGAAAGATGCAGCCGGAGCAGCAACCAAATGAAGGTTCTAGAGCATCGTTGAAAGATGCAGCTGGAGCAGCAACCGAATCAAGGTTCCAGAGCATCGTTGAAAGATATAGCCGAAGCAGCAACCGAATGAAGGTTCCAAAGCATCCTCAAAAGATGTAGTCGAAGTAGCAACCAAATGAAGGTTTCGGAGCATCGTCGAAAGATGCAGTCAGAGTAACAATCGAATGAAGGTTCTAGAGCATCATTGAAAGATGCAACTAGATCAACAACCAAATAAAGGTTCCATAGTATCATCGAAATATGTAGCCAGAGTAGCAACCAAATGAAGGTTTCATAGTATCACGCATTTAGACCGTCAAGTTTCGGAGCACTAGGCATCTGAACTAGCAAGTTCCAAAGCATCGTAGAACAATGCTCTAGAAGTTGTTTATTCCTTCATGAGAAGTCCTACAAAATAAAAACACATGTACTTAAGTCCGAAAATAAGAATTAATGAAAAATGATTTGAAAGTAAATTTGTACACATGTCTTTTATTACAAATTTTGATGATTTTTTTCATAATTTATTTATTGGGTTAGATGGACTCTGCCTTAGTAGATTCAATGCATTGGATCTCTCCCTGAATTTCTACCAATTTTGTAAATTCTTCTTTGCTAATAGGCTTATGGTAGATACGTAGGCAATGACCATTAACTAAGAGAGTTCATGAATCACCATCAATGGGTTTCAATTAAACTATGCCATTTAAGAATACTTCAAAAATTTCATATGGCCCTAGCCAATGAGTCCTAATTTTTCCTTTATGGTCTTTATATCTAGAATCGAATAGCAAGGCCCAATCACCGTTATGGAACTCTCTTTCTCTTTAATGTGTTTTTCATGCCAAACTTTTTGTTGATGTTGAACTAGTTTAGTTTGATGGACAACATCTAAATGAAGCTCATCCAACTCACTTAACTATAAAACTCATTCTATTTGAGCTCGTTTCAAGTCTAGACCCAACTCCATAGTTGTATGTAGGGTTTGGAGTTCAAATCAATGGGGAGAAGAGCTTTCTTCCCAAAAACAAGCTCATAGGGGTTGAATCCAATTGTGGATTTCCATGTTGTTTTGTACGCCCAAACAGCTTCAAGCAATTTCCTGGCCCAATCTCTTCTTCCTAAAGAGACCATTTTTCTCAATATGTTTTCCAACTCTCTATTAGTCACCTCTACTTGATTGTTTGCTTGAAGGTGATAAGGGGATGACTTCTTATGACTCACTTGAAAATGGTTCATAAATTCCAAGAGAAATTTAGACATCAATTGGGGTCCTTGATCTGTAATGATGGTTCGGGGGCTCCAAATCTAAGAAAGATTTTATTATAGAGAAAGTCAGTGACTTGCTCTTCTTTGGCAACTCGTAAGGCTTGAAATTTTTCCCACTTTGTCAGATAATTAGTACAAACTAATATGTATTCTTTCCCTTGAGAGGAAGCATCTATGGGGCCGATAAAATCTAATCCCCATTTTTTGAATGGTTCAAGGGCTACCTGAGGCTGCAGAGGAATTTCTGCAGAAGCAATTAGTCTTCCCACCCTTTGGCATTAATCACAATGACGATCATAGTTTTTAACGTCTTTATGCATTGAAGGACAATAATATCCAGTGCCTAAAATGTTATGAGTTCTTTTTGTAGAGCAATGACCCCCATAAGGATCATTGTGATAGGCCCTCAAGATACTGTAAGTTTCATCAACCCTAACACATCTTCTCAAAACCATATCGGGTCCACAATGGAATAAAATCCCATTAATCCATATAAATGGTGCACTCTCTCAAATAAGTCGCTTCCTTTGTTTTCATGTAAACCTAGGGGGTACTTCAGAGGTGACTAAATAGTTGGCAATATCAGCAAACCAAGGGGTCTTTGTAGAGATGGAAAACATGTTTTCATCTGGAAACTCATCTTGCACAGGTGCACAATCACCCTTTTCTTGTTTGATTCAAGAAAAAAATTTTGCCACCTCATTAAATATCCTAGGCTTGTCAAGTATTGTCACATTGAACTCCTGAAGGAGTAGTAACCATCTCATTATTCAACCATTAACTACAGGTTTATTCATTAAATATTTTATAGCTAAGTGATTTGTATAAACTATAACTTTATATCTTGTAATATAATGGTGGAATTTTTTAATGGCATGAACCATAGCCAAGAATTCTTTTTCTGTTGTTGTGTAGTTCCTTTCAATAGATGTCAAGTTTTTACTAATGAAATATATGGCATATTTACCCCCATCCTCATCTTCTTGCCCCAATACTACACCAATTGCATCATCCGAAGCATCAACATAAATGTTAAAGGGAAGACTCCAATTTGGCCCACACAATATAGGAACAAAGATAAGCTTCTCCTTTATTGCTTCAAATGATAATTGACACTCAGATGTCCAATTAAACTCCACATATTTTTGGAGAAGAGAAAACATAGGGGTCGCTATCTTACTAAAGCTTTCTATAAACCTTCTTTAGTATCCAACATTCCCAAGAAAAATTTGAACATATATTTTTGTTTGAGGAATGGTCAATTGTTGAATGACTTCTATTTTCTTGGGATCAACCTTTATTTCTTCAGAGGAAATATGATGAGCCAAGACTATTCCTTGTTCCACCATTATTAAACACTTCTTGTGGCTAAGGGATAGTCGATTATCCTCGCAAACTTCTAAAACCCTGTCCAAGTTTTGAAGGGATTCATCATAGGTTGACCCATAGACTATGAAATCATCCATATAGACCTCTACACAGTCATTGACAAGCGCAACAAATATAGCCAAAATAGCTCTTTGGAAAGTTGCAGGAGCGTTACAAAGTCCAAAGGGAAGAACTTAGTATGCAAATGTGCTCCATGGACAAGTAAAAGTTGTCTTATCTTGGTCTTCTAGTGCTACCCGAATTTGGTTGTAACCACTAAATCCATCTAAAAAGGAGAAATATTTCCTCCCAACCAAGTTCTCCAAAACCTGGTCAACAAATGGTAAGGGGAAAGAATCTCAAAAAATGGATTTATTAAGTTCTCTATGATCTACACAGATTCTCCACTTTCCATTTTTCTTTGGCAGAACAACCATAGGTGACACCCACTTACTATCATATATAGGATAAATAAATCTTGCATAGAGGAGTTTCTCAATTTCAAATTTGACCAAATTCTTTAACGCGGGATTGAGTCTCCTTTGTGTCTGACGTACATGCCTTATGTTGGGATCAGTATAAATGTGATGTGTAAAAACACTTGGGTGAATTCCCCTCATGTCTGTATAGTCCCAAGAAAAATCTTTAAACCTTTTACCAACACATTAAATAATTTATCCTCTTGTATTTTTGTCAGCCAACTATTGGCATTCAAGGTTTTTCCCAGCAGTAGCATAATTGATTTTGTTCTTGGATGGGTCGAAGTGACAATATGTATTGGTCGTAACAAGGTGTTGAGAGGACAACTATGAGGTATAAGTCAGTGAAATCTTGTAATATCCTCAAAGAAATGGCTCATTTTGGGAATCATATTGGCCAAAGGACAAGGAATTCCTATGGTAACATAATTTTGTTCCATCCCACTTATATCAATCGGTTGTCAAAAAAAATTTGGAGTATCCACAATTTCCTCCTTACTCGAGCCTATAGCAAGATGTGCAACTTTGTTTACTAACTCATCCTCTAATTCCTCTCCATGTTTAATCACTAACATGGCTAACGAGGCCAAACTATCTTGACCATTAGATTCTTCAAGTTCATCAACCTAGACTTTATTATGTTAAGTGGGTTTAGCAAGAGGATATAAGAATAAACGTTTACTATCTGGACCATGTGAAATGGTCATTCCTCCTCAAAAATCAATTTTAGCCATGACAGTAGCCAACCATGGTCTTCCAAGAATTATTGGATAGCTATCTTTGGGCGTAGATGATTGAATTATCTGGAAATCAACTCGATATTCCCATCCATCAACTTTGACAAGAATGTTTTTAATAAAACCCTTTGGAATGGATATAGACTAATTTTCCATCTGTAAGGCTGTAGTTGTGGGACATAATTTAGTAAGACTTAATTTTTCCATCACATCCACAATCATCACATTAATAGCTGCTCCTAAATCCAGTAATGCATTAGGTATTGCTACCTCATTAATTGTGACAGTTGTTAGTGGACTCCCAGGATCATCATATTTTGGAGTGACAGTCTTTCCAAACAAAAAGTAAGCTAAAAATCCATTGATGTGCATAGTGTTTGTTTTCTTTAGTTTCCTTCCCGAAGTTTTAATGCATAGTTGTTTGTTTAGTTGATTCAACTCAGGAATTTCCTTTATTGCTTGCAACAAAGGAACCTCTATTTGTAGTTGTTTGATCTCCTAAATTGATGCAATTTTAGAGGTCAAATACATTTCCAGAGTATATTTCAAAGTTTTTGATTTCAGACGCTTCAGAAATGATGCTTGAGTTTTCTCTTTTGGAGGGGTATCCTTTCTAAGTTCAGTCAGAGACTGAACTTCCTCCTCTTGAGGTAAATCAGTAGCTCATGTTGTTGAAGAAGGCACAATATTATTCGTAGGAGTAATGTGGTTTCGCAAAGTATCCTTCTCAGGATTTTTAGGAACAGGTTCATCCACAATTTCTTTGATGGTGGGCGATTGAAGTGTTTTGTCGGAGCATAACTGAACATTTCCATAATGAATTGCATTAATTCTGGTGACATTATCTTGTTCAGTAGTATATACCAGAGTATTCTGTCAATTTTTCTTAGGATTGGGAAGTGGTTGTGCCAGGAATTGAGGTTGATTTATCTGCTCATTCTGAGGAGGATTCTGAGGTGGCGGTAGCAAATTCTATTGTTGATTCCTTTGAGGACCAATATAAAACTGATTTTTTCCTCGATTCCATTGGGGAGTAGTATGTTGTGGGTACCATTGTGGTTTAGATTGGTTTGGCCACTGCTGAGTTCCCCATTATTGATTTTCCCATTCAGGGGGTCCCCAATAAGGTTGTGGAGCTGGGGATTGATTCCAAGATGGAGTCCATTGATTACTAGCCTAGTTATTTTGTGGTCTCCATGCAGGATTGGAATTTTTCCCATAAGAGAAGTTACCTCCTTGGCATTGGTTTAGCACAGTTATTTCTTCTTCAGCTTAAGCAATTTTTTTCTTAGTACTCTTAAGATCAATAAGAAGCTCGCACTGATTGGTAGGATGGTTTTTCTCACATAGTTGACTGAGACATGTCACCTTTTCCCATTAAATCAATACTTCTTCTTGTGTCCTCATTGAGTCCCTTAAGAAATATAGTCTTGAGAACCTCAACACTAATAAGCTATAAAGTAGTTTATCCTAAAGAAAACTAGAAATATTTAAACTAAAAAGCATAGAAAAACTAACTTAGAAAGCATGATAACTAAATTAGAAAGTACATAAATGATTAAATTAAAAAGATGGTAAACTATGGAAGCAGAAAAACTTGTAAACAATCCATGAAACATCTTCTTTAATAGTAAAGATTCTAACAATTAACAACAAGAAACTACAATTTAAGTGAAATACAACAAGTGCTTCAAAACTTTAGACACTACAATGATAAACCCAATAATTCCCTATAGAATGATTGTTCATGCAATAAAAATAACATAAAGAAAAGTACTTATATATTTCAGCTATTTTCCCTTGAGTGGCCAGCTCGCGGGTTATTATGTTTGTTCTTAGATCACATACACAATTGATTCAGAAAATATATCATTAAGCATAATTTTCATCCTTCACTCATAACTAAGAAATTTTTACATAATAATCTCTTTATTCATAAACTCATAAAGCAAGTTGACAGCATAACATTACTATTTCACGCATTATCTTTTGCTTCTGGAGATTACATCTTTTATAGAAAACTTCTAACTAAATCCTATATTTCAGATGGTATAGATGACCATTGAAAAAGTATTTAATAGATTTACAAACAAATTTTATGTCTTTAAAACCCATTACATAAGTATTAAAGAGGCTCAAGTAAAACCATGAATTTTTTTACTTAAAAACATAAAAAAAATTGAGACTTAAAATCAATTATATGTTTGATCCATCATCCTAAAGTTTTGGAGCATGTTTCCAGTGCACGCCTTCAACCTATTCTAGAGCACGTGCTATTTGAATGCTTCTAACTATAACTTGATGACCAATTATTATCCTACAAAATACTTAAAACAACCCATTAAATTTGTATTGGCAAAATACTTCAATAAATCATAAGAAATAAAGTTTGTACAATTTCTCCTTAAAAGACAAGCATTCGTTTCTCCTAAAGTTTAATTAATTGGTAGAGGATAAGAATTTTTCATATATTGAATAGGCCTTTATTATGTTATTATGATGAGGTTATTTTTACCTCATTAGGTGTCACAGTTTCTGAGAAATAGCCCTTCAAATATTGTTGTCTTTTAGCACTTTGGACTCTTGAGGGAAATCGCCAATCCAATGTAGCTCGAAGTGATTTGGAGTATTTGGGTGCAAACGAGGACCATTACTAGTGTAAACATACCCATCCATATGTGTTGGAACAGTCTATTTGGTCGAACGAATTGCAAAACAAAAGTTGCACCACTTTGCAACTTTACATTGCTTGCATTTAACAACTTTTTCCTCAACTAAAAACTCGTCACCGCGGGAAAATGCCTCCGAGATAGCAAAAAATAAGATAGGTTACTATAGAGGGTACCAACATAATCCCATAGCCTCAAATGGGGAGTTTTTAAGCATCACGTTTTCCAAGAAATAACCCTTCAAAGATTGTTGTCTTTAGCACTTTGGACTCTTAAGGGAAATCACCGGTTCAATGTAACTCAAAGTGATTCAACATATTTGGGTACAAGAGAGGACCATCCCTATCATAAACACACCCATCTGGATGTGTTGGAACAATTTGTTTAGTCCTACAAGTTGTAGAAAGAAAGTTGCACCACTTTGCAACTTTACACTGCTTGCATCTAACAACTTTTTCCTCAACTGAAAACTCATCACTACGAGAAAACGCCTTTGAGATAGAAAAAAATAAGAGAGGTTATTGTAGAGGGTCCCAACACAATTCTGTAGCCTCAGACAGAGAGTCTGTAAGCATCACGGTTTCCAAGAAATAGACCTTCAAATATTGTTGTCTTTTAGCACTTTGGACTCTTAAGGGAAATCACCGGTCCAATGTAGCTTAGAGTGATTCAACGTATTTGGGTACAAAAGAGAACCATGCATAGTGTAAACATACCCATCTAGATGTGTTGGAATAGTCTGTTTGGTCCTACGAGTTATAGAATAAAATTTTCACCACTTTACAACTTTACACTGCTTGCATCTAACAACTTTTTCCTCAACTAAAAATTCATCACCACAAGAAAACGCCTCTAAGATAGAAAAAATTGAGAGAGGTTATTGAAGAAGGTCCCAACACAATATTGTAGTCTCTAATGGAGAGTCCATAAGCATCATGATTTTGGGGTAATATCATGTCAAAGATTGTTTCTTTTTTGCACTTTGGACTTTTAAGGGAAATTGTTAGTCCAATGTAGCTCAAAGTGATTTGGCATGTTTGGATGCAAAAGAGGACTATCCCTAGAGTAAACATACCCATCTAGACATGTTGGAACAATCCATTTGGCCGTACAAGTTGCAAAATGAAATTTGCACCACTTTGCAACTTTACACTGCTTGTCAAAATTTCAACTTAGTGTCAAATGATGGAAGTTCAAGAGTCATCTTGTTGTAGTTCATTGGAAAATAGTTGGAAGCTGTTTGGTCATGATTTTAATGCCTTTAAAAGGCCTTGTGAACATTTGAAGAGAAATTATCCATTGACAATTTGAATTTTGAATACTAAAATCATTATTTTCTCATATTTTTTTGTGTTTTGCATTATAATTATTAGATTCAAGGCACTGTACTTGCTTGTACAGGAATCTATTGCTCTAAAAGTGGTGGGATATGATGGATTATTGTTGTAACTTCAATTTGCATCCAATATTTTATATTTTCATTGAGTTTAAAACATCTTGGAGGAAAATTATTGTTAATAGGTCTGTGTGACCAGTTTAAGGGTTTTGAAGACTTGAAAATGAAATAATTGGTCATTCCATCTATTGTATCTATTGTGGCTCAGTGGAATGGCCCAATTAGGTATGGATTAGATGTTAGAATGGTTTGGGAAAGTAGGAGAGGTCAATTGAGGTTTGGGCATGATGCCCTAGATGGGAAAAGTGTGGTTTTTGAGTGAAATTAGGAGGTTTAAGGGTGTTAGTGATTGAAATATGTTGGGGCAAAAATTTATAAATGTGTATTAAGCATATGTAGACTTATTTAAACATGTTTGAGGTGTTGTTTGAGTGAGATAAGTGTGGAAATGCATACTTTCAATAAACCCCCTTATAATCTAGGCAAAATAAGGTTTTCATGATTGAGTGACCTAGATGGCATTTTGCAAGGATGATAGTTGTGGAATTTGGATGTTTATATCTTGGAGAGATACTATCCAAAGGAATCTTGGAGGGGCAACAGTTTTAAAGAGGATATTTTTTGTAAATTTGGACTAATTGGAGCCTTGTTCAGCGTAATAGTTCAATTTCAGTGGGGTTGTTCCAAAACAAGCACATTAGGTTTTGAGATATGTTAAAGATAAGCGTAATGGGTGTCTCTCACAACCTTTTTTTTTGTGGTTTTGAGTTGTTTTGTGAAGATATTGATCCGTACTCAAGATGATTTTATACCTTTTACATGTTAATAAGCTTCAATGAACATTAAGTGACATTTATTTTTATCAAGATGATTATATTACTTTTGAATGAACATTGTAACATGAAATGAATTTCATTAAGTTGTATCCAATTTTCATTAATTTTAACCTTTTTTAAATAAAAATCAGTTGAACACTTCATTACACGAGTCTAAAAAAATAAAATGTCAAATGTAAATTCATTCAACAAAGCTTGAAATCATGGGTATTCTCAAAATGAGTGTTTGGTAAAAATGTATTGGTAGACATGTATGAAAGATCTGGTACGATAGAAAAGGAAATGAATTGTTTGAAAAAACTCCTCAAAGAAATAGATGGATTACCAATTGTAATTCATAAGTTCTATTAAAATGTTATTTCATTAATCTATAAAATACATTATCAATCATAACTTTAAACCATTCTAAGATAATTATACATTCCATTTTGAAAATTCAAAGTAGAAAGACATGCACACGAGGAACAAATTAGATTGAATATCAATTCTTATATATCAAACTATAGAATAATTATGTTTGTGCATATATAAATTTGGCATATGCCTAATCAGAACAAGTTTTACAAATTGTGGCATATATGTCATCTCAAGATCTATCAAACCCTAAGTACATGTCAATCTATATCATATCCTAATCCTATGTTGGACCATCAAAATCGAGCCTCCTCGAAGAAGTTAGTTGCTCTAAATTTTCCCACACAATAACATTTAAAACCACAAATTAGATTATGTGAATGGTTGACAAGATAGACTAGTAAATAGAAACTTATATACCATCATTTATAAATTACAAATTTAACATCAAAATTAGTATACATGTACTATATATATTATATCAATAATTCAATTCTTGTTTACCTCAAATCTTGCTCTCTTTTATGTAAGACGTTCTACATATGATTGTCCCTTAGGACGATCAGGAGTCCTCGTATAAAGTAATGGTATCTCACTCGTCACAATGCTAAGTCGAATAGAGGACTATAGCAAATAAAATAAAAATAATACAAATCAACATATAATTGTTTCAGACAAATAACCATATCTACTAATCACATATCTACTCATATCTAAATGTAAATGATTTTCAATATAAAATAAACACATACCTGTTGTGATGCTATGACACTAGATGGGCTCATAGTGGATGAATCAGCTAAGATGGTTTCCTATATAAAAAATGACAAGAATGTACATGCACATGCAAATATAATTATAATGTTGAGAATAAAAATATATATATACCTTTTGTGCAACTTCATCCAATGGGTCAGACCCAGTCAACAAGGTTGTATAAGAACCAGGTTGCTGCTTAAAAAGACAAGATTACATTAGACTATCAATATATGTAACACATGTATTTAAACATAATAGATTTTAAATATTAACATCTAAAATAATAATTTAAATAATTTACCATGTATTGATTCTCTAAGGCAAATGAAATGGAAATATGTGTCGCCTGCTACACTTTCGACATCTACTCCTCTGTCAACAACTGTTAAAGATTCTAGCACATACACATATATTAGTATAAATATCTCTCATAAAATATGAAAGAATTTACATAAAACACAATATGAAGGGTGATCCCATAATAGTGGTTTACAATTTTTGGCCAAACTGGACATTGAAATTATTATTTTAAACTAAATCTTGACATTTGGGCACCTATAGCGGCTAAACTGTGAGGAATTTGAAGATGGTGCAAACTAGAGTCTCATCAAATTTTGTCTGTAGATTCTAAAAATATTTTTTTCAAAATTTTTGGAATCAAATTGCACTTCTTTTTCCATCTCCCACAAAAATTGATTTTTTAGAAAACAACATTTTTAAAAAGTGACGCACGTATAACATAACTTTTTTTCCATGAAGGATAAAATTCTAACTCTTTCAAATTTAGATTTGTAACTCTGATATCTAGTGCTTCCACTTGGTTAGATAGTTTTTTATTGAATATTTTTTCCTTAATCAAGTTTCAAAGTCAAATAATTACAATTCGACACAACCACGACTTATAACGCGTAACTTTTTTTATAAGTCAAAATTTTATTTTATTTTTTTGTTGGATCAATGACTTCAATATCTGTGCACTCATATTTTTCAATTTTTGATAATCTTCTATTTTTCCACATGTGAAGAACAAATAAATTCATTTTCGATGAAAAACCTATGTTTAATAAAACTTAAAAATAAATACATAACAAAACCAAAACATATTAAAATTATATTCATTGGATAGCTTGTTCTGAGGAATACCATAATCATTTGAAATAAATTTTAAATGAATTCATTTGATCCCCCAAAAGCTAAATCAAAAGTAATTTTTTATCAGCATTTTGATAGGTGTAAAGGAGACGCATTTATAGGTATGGTTTAAAACTAGCGAGGTTCTATCCAAGGGGGTTTGATCTAATGTGATTTGATCAAACCCTCTTAAATTGGAATCCTTAAAATGGAACTTTTTAAGGCTTAAATCATTATATTTTCTAAAAATATGTGATTTCAGCTAAAATTCGTTCCTCTCAGGAATTGTAAACCACTATTATGATAGCACCCTGAAATTACTTTATGTCTTACCGGTCCTCCCATATCATCCCTGGTAGTCGATGTCTCTACTGCAAATGCTCCACTTCGTGCTCTATCAACTCCTACATTCAGCATATCATGAACCTCAAAGTTAGATGTGTCTATGGGAGCCTTAGTGGACCATTAGACAAGACTGAAACATAGATTGTTGCATGTCATGCAATAATGAGGCACACAAATATGCCCCAAAGAGGACAGTGTACCAATGGGAGCTAATGTTTGTGTACCAATGGGAGCAGATGGTGATGTACTAGTGGGAACTACTACAGTAGGTGCACCACCATCATGTTGGGATGTATTAGGTACAACACCACCGTGATGGGATGCACCGTCAAATTGTTGCACAACATGATGGCTCTGCATGACCAAATGATCACTCAACAAATGTAATGCATAAATGCTCAAATTCCCTGCATCTACAACAATCTCAGGGTAAGGTAGTGGATTCAGAGCAACAATAGGTGGAGGAAGATGAATTAGGGTAACTTGGTGTGCCCTAGGTCTATCCTATGGCATCCCTCTACCAACACCCTAGAAATATCGCATGTCAAAGTAATTGACATGTTTTCGTAGCACAAACTCAACATATAATTTTTAGAGAAAATACTGAGGGACATCAAGATTGTTGTTGGGTGGTTTATCAAAAACCATCCACCAACATCTCCAAAAATTATCTAATATGCCTCTATGAGTGCACCATTTAATTGAAAATTTTAGTTTTCGCACATTAACAGGCTATCTAGTTCTTTGATCGATGAATAACTTGACTAATTAGGATTTCTCAATATCAAGAGTCTTCACCTCATCATATGATAACCCATCAGCAGCATAAAATTGTCTTTGTTCCTCTCATCACTGTGCAAATCTATTATGCTAAGTTGCCAAAGTTTCAACATTTAAAATGATTGTTTCCAAAGTGTTTTTCATATCTAATAGTTCATTGAGTGTCTCATAGATTTGACATACTTTTCTTAATTGTTCTAAATTTCTATAAATAAACTCATGTATTGTTGGCACATTTTGATTTGGAAACAATGGTTGCGGTGAAGGAGGATTTAGAGGGTTTTCATTTTCTGCAAGATTAGGGTTTTCATTTTGTGCAAGATCAGGGTTTTCATTTTGTGCAGGATTAGGGTTTTCATCTTGTGTAGGGTTAGGATTTTCATTTTGATCCATTTTAAACCTGTTAATTGAAGAAAATTTTCAAAATTAACAATAGTTTTAATGTAATAAAAGTCTATCATATATACCCTATGTTTGACCAAAATTCAAAAAAAATATGCAAAATGAATATAAATTGAATAAAATATGAAAAAACCAAACATACCTTAGAAATTTGATAGATTTTTTAGCAATTTGGCCTCTATCAAGCAGATATCCAAGCTGCACTGTTGAAACCCCGTGCACAAGAACATAAAAAATAGCTCTCATATTTTTTGGTTTTTTGTTTATAGCATAGGAAACAAATATTCGTTGATTAATATATTTTTTAATAAAATGGTTGGGTTCGGGACCTGACCATATTTAATTGCAGGTGGTTTTTTTGAAATATTTAATATTTAATATAATATATATTATATTATAATATTTAATATATTAATATATAATATATAGATAATAATATTTAATATATTATATTATAATATATATATATATATTATAATATAATATATATAATATATAATATAATATTATATTATATTATACTATATTATATAATATGACCTCTTAGGTTTTTTTTAATTATAACACAAAAAATGGATATTTGTTGCAAAACAAATATTCGTTTTTTGTTTTATATTATTTTAATATATAGTTAGTGATTTTTTTTCAAATGTATAATATGAAAATATAATATATAATATATATTATATTATATTATAATATAATATACATTATATTATGCATAATATACATTATATTATGCATAATATATATTATATTATATTATAGTATAATATAATATTTTACGATAATATTATATTTAATATTATAATATATTACATATGTTATGATATAATATTAAATTAATAAACATTAGTATAATGTTTTTTAATTTATTGTGTATATGATAAATATATTAAAAAAATATTATAATATATAAAATAAAAAAAATGGTCATGGTCGGACCCGATGCAATTATAAAGACTGGCTTAAACAAAATAGATATCTATTTCAAATCAGATATCCATTTTAAAAAGGATATTCATTTGGAAATGAATATTGTACTTGGGCCTACAAAAATTCAAAGGCATGAATTTCACATTTTTTCACGTGTTAAAAATGCCTTTTTTTTCACATCGCCACTTTTTGGACCCCCATGATCTTGCACAAACCCACCATCAAAGATGGAAAAATGAAAAAGAAAAAGAAAAATGCAATGGATCAAGCTTTAACTGGCCATCCAACACGTTGTGGACTGGGTCTAGGTTGTTTGTCCAAAAGAGGTTTACAAGTAGAACACGTTATCCACTATGCAAACAACATGCATGCTCACAAGGGCTAGTGAAGCTAGTTGTTCACTAGGTGAGCCCCAGGAACCTTTTTAAAGTCATACCTCCTTGACTTTAATAAGGTGCAAAAAGAAAATGCAATAAGAAAGAGGGATGTTCGAAGGGATTTTTATTAGTTCATCCAAGGTCTCTTCCTAGGGAATATTGTGCCTAATGTCTCCAGAGAGGACAAGTCAAAGAAATATCACACTCTTGGAGGAAATCAAACCCAATGACACCACCAAGAAAAAGAAAACATCACAAGAATAAATAAAATCGCACAATGAAACATGAGTGTCGATGTATACCCCCATTTTAAAGTGGTTGCTAACACCATTGTTGTGAGCAAGTGCTTTAAAGTAGAAGAATACATGAGAGCTTACTTGGAAATCCCTATGTCAAGTCATATGTTTCCAGTAAGCTACATAATGAGAAGGGAAGGAGTTTCCCCCAAAAATGCATAACTCAGTATGTCACATGTGAGCCAACTTAAGGCATGTCATCCAAATCCCAAGCTTTCTCTTACATATACATGGAAGGCAGTCAACTAGTCAAAAGGGAAAACAAGTGACATACGAGGACAAGGATACCTAACCCCTTGCCCCGACTTAGTGTAGGACAAGGGTGAGCTAAGATGATTGATGAGAAATATACTAGAGTGAAAATCAGTATCAATTAGAGGAATTAGGTGCCCCACATAAGGAAAATCACCAAAATCCTTAAGGTAAATTTGATTTTACTACTCAAAGCTTTGCATTTGTTAGTGGAATGACCATGAACTCTATGATATGCACAAAATGAATAAAAGGAAAGGGGGTGAATGTATCACTCTTCTCCTATATTCACTCTATAGTTTCCTACAAGTCCTAATTGGATTGACTAGCAACCTCACAAGGTGAGTCAATTATCAACAAGGAGGACCTAGTAGGGGGTTCTTTTAGCTTTTAGGGGTTCACAACCAAGCAAATGCTTGGAAAAGACAAATAAGCATTCAATTCACAAAACCTAGTACTACAAGCTAAATGAGAGATGCAAATGATGATATTATGCAACAAGGAGTTAGAATGTGTGTACCTGGGAAGTATGGAAATGTAATGATGATTCCAGAAATGTAGATGCAAAATCTTTGGATGTCAGAACCGAATTTGAAAAAATTTCTAAAAAATATCTTCGAGAGGACTAAGATGCCCTAGGTGGAGAATTAGTCCCATTTGGAATTTCTGGAATCTCCTAATATGGTACTGAGCTCCAAGGTTTGTACTTGCCTCTTCTCGGATTTGGGGTCCTAAATATTCTAGATCTAGCCTATAGGTGTGTTTCCGTGAAGATGACAACTTTGCAATGCAACTTCGCAACTTTGACAACTTTGCACTCTAAATGATCTTCAAGTCTTCAACCTAAATCTACAAACACAAACATACAAGAGAGGAAAAACTTGTTGATTGTTAGTAAATGGGGGTTTTCCTTGGTCAAACCACTTGTAGGTAATTAAAATAAATGGTGAAATGAATGAGATGAAGCATGAAATATGAAATATGTAAATGATATCACCTTGGATGGTGTCTTGTGAAGAAAATATGCAATCTACCATGTAGTTTCCACGAAGAATGTAGATCTTAGACCCTTGGACATAATGTGAACAATGGTTGCAAGTAGATTTTCAATGCTACATCCACAATCTTGGCTCAACAACATGAATGGATACACTAAACCTTTGACATGATGCTTGAATCTTGATGATGGCTCCAAATGCTTGATGAATTGCTCTCGAATGCATAAAATTTCCTTAGGAATGAATACTTGAATGCTTGATGTGAAATGAGTGGAGGAACCTTGTAATTATACTTATCCATGCTTAATATCTTGAAATTACATTACACCAAGCCAACATATGAATTCACTAATTAAAGGAGGCTAAATCCTGCTAGAATTTGATTAGGCATAAAACTCATGACACAATAAGAAAAAGGGGCCCATTTAAGATGCATTTGAAATCTGGGTCCCAAGACCTTTGGGGGACAAAGACGCCCTAGGTGGCATTTTACTCTCGACCCACAAATCAAGGACACTTAGAAAAAATCATCAAATTATCATTTATCCATTAATGTTTGTTGGGATTAGACAAAAAAAAGATATAGTTCATCGGGCTTGTGGATGGAAAATAGGACCAATTAAGATGTAAATGAGGATAAATAAAGCAAGGAGGACCCAAACAAGTGTAAAAATGTAAGGGTATGCATTTTACTACACTACATCTCCTACTCCCTCTCTCTCAGGTCTCTCCCTCAAAATATCCCTCCCAACCCCTCTCCCTCTCTCAGGTTTCTCCCCCTCATGAGAAACTAGATAACTCTCTCTTTCTCTCTCAAGTCTCTCTCTCTCTCTCTCTCTTAGGTCTCACTACCTCCCACCCTACCTAGACTACTCTCTCTCACTCCAACTCCCTCTCTCACACTCCCTCTCTCTTAGGTCCCTCCATCAAAATATCCCTTCCACCCCTTCTCCCTCTCTCAGGTGTCTCTCTCCCATCCTAACTAGATAGCTCTCTTTCTCTGATGTAGTAGTGTCTCTCTTAGGTCTCACTCCCTCACACCCTACCTAAAAAAATATCACTCCAATCACCTCTCTTACACTCCCTCTCTCTCCCTCTCAAGTCTTTCTCTCTCTCACTCCATCTCCCTCTCTCCCTCTCATCTCTCTCTCTCAAGTGTCTCCCTCAAAATATACCTCCCAACCCCTATCCCTCTCTCAGGTCTTTCCCCCCCACCTTAACTAGATAACTCTCTTTCCCTCTCAAGTATCACTCCCTCTCACCCTACCTATACAACTCTCTCTCACTCCAACCCCCTCTTTCACACTCCCTCTCTCTTAGGTATCTCCCTCAAAATATCCCTCCCACCACTTCTACCTCTCTCAGGTCTCTCCCTCTCATCCTAACCAGATAACTCTTTTTTTTTGATGTAGTAGTCTCTCTCTCATGTCTCACTCACCCTACCTAGAAAAATTTCTCACTCCAACCCCCTCTCTCACACTTCCTCTCTCTCTCCCTCTCAAGTCTTTCTCACCACTAGTAGAATTTGGGAAATAAATGACTATGTGACTAAAACTTTTAGTCATGTGACTAAAAATGACTAAATTCTACTATTTTTTTGCAATTTACAAGTATAAATGACTAATTTGGCCATCGGGTAAAATCACAACTAAATAATTGGTCATAAAAATAAAAATAACTAAATAAAAGACTATTACTCTATTCTTTTTTTCTTTCGAATTTGATCATAATCCATATAGCTTAAGCCCCCCTCATGGGACCCCTATCTAAGCGGGCCATTTGGCCACCTAAGTTGCTTGGTGCACCAAAAATACCTATTGCATGGAAGGCATTGTCTCTCGATGCATTCTTAAGGCCTTCACATATTTTATAAAAAAAATTAACATTTACATTCTTTAACTTTTATTACTAATTATGTTAATGAATCATTAATGTTTTTAACTATGATTTGAAGCCAATTTGATTTTCCTAAACTGTGTTAGCATGTCAAATGGATCAAAGAGCAATTGTGGTCAATTTCACTAATAAACTATGATTTAAACAATCCACACTACAACATAAAAGGGGTGTTTAAGACATTAATTTAAGACAAAATATTAGTTTTTTCATAAATATATATTTTATGTTTTGATTGTCTTAAATTAAGACAATACCAAAAAAAAAAAAGTTTTTATTTCCCTCTCCCAATTCATTTTCCTTCCAACACGCATTTTCCTTTTTCCCTTTGGACATGCATTTTCCTTTTGCATCGAGCTAAAGATAATTGTAGTGGAGGGTGTTAAGGGAAGAAGAATTTTGGTTGTTGTAGATGAAAGTCAGTAGAGTATTTATGCTTTGAAATGGGTTGTGAATAATTTGCAGTTGAGTCCTGCTGACACTGATTTTGAATAATATAGAGCACCTTCCTGTGGATTTTGACAGCCTTGGGGCTAGTATGTGAAGGAATTCAAACCCACTTCATTCATTGTTCTATTAATTTTCATTATTTACAAATTGGTTTCAAGTGGGTGTATTTTTTGAGTTTTTTTTTTTAAATTAATCGTTTTCACTGTGGGTACAACTTTTCTTTTCTTATTCTTTTGAATTGATTTACTTTTCTTTGCGGGTGTATGAATTTTTGGTTTCTTCTTGATTAAATTTGGTGTTTGTAATTGTGGATTAGGCTTAGTGCTTAGGCCTGGGGTGTTCTTGGCCTTGAAGAAGTATCAAGACAAGATTGATGAGGACATTATAAAAAAGGCAAGGGAAATCTGTGATGGAAGCTAGGTGAGTGAGTTGTTTGGTAGCCATGTTCATCAATGATATCCCTATTTGTTAATGGGTATTTCTGATTATTTATGATTTCAAGAGAATTTTTTGTTCCCATGTACTATGGCAAGCAATAAGCATTTGACTATCTAATTTTGGTTGTCATGTCCCTCATACTAATGACTATGAGGTCTCATTAGCTCTTGAAGACTGCCCTTTATATCATGCATATAAAAGCTTTTGACTATCCTCGTGCATAGTATTTATGCTTTGAATTTTAAACTTTTATCTTGCTTATGTTGTCCTCTTTCAAGAGCATGCTTTCAAGGTCATGCATCATTGTCCTTAAACTATTTCCCTTTATATCATATACTCTCTGACTATCCTGATAAACTTGGCCAAGGGTTTAACATGCAACCTCCTACCCACTCTTTACTTTCAATGGACTTCAACTTATCAGCATTAGATCTTTGCATAAGAGGAATTAAGGTCTCTTCAATACCCTATTATAGCAATCCCATGACTTTCCCTTAAAAATGCACTATTAATTGTCATGGATCCTTTCTTTTGAATGTCCTCAACTTCCACATACTTGTATTCTAATGCTAACACTCCAGTCCTTTGTTATAGAACAAACACTCATATGTATACAAAGTTTAGATTTACAGTTGCAGACTATCCTAGGTTTATGAAACTGTCATATTCTTGAAACTATACTACCATGTACAATATATGCCCTATAATGATAGCACTATTAGTAACTTTCATTTATAATAGAATCACTTCTAGGTTTAGATCTGAAGCCTGTGTATGCATAATAATGGTTGTTCTTGAATCTCATACCTAGTACACACACCATTGATCTCCTCTATTATAGCAAAATCAATATGATATTGCTTACCCTGCCTGAAGTTATAGACGAACGGATGCAACGAGGGAGAAGAATGATGGAAAATGCTCGAAAGGTTAAGGAAGGGGATAATCTTGTAAGACCATTAGTGATTGTACTAGGTATCCATCAGAGTAAGAATTTGATTTATTTCAATAGCTCTCTACATATATTACATTATGATTTCTTATATGAACATGATTTAAATTGCATGATTTGGTGTATGTATCCTTTCACAACTTGTAAATATGGATGTCTAAAATATCATATCACTACGATCTAACAAGTAAAGCTTATGCTAATTAGGAAATATTTTTTCTTATATGATTTATTTTGATCCATGTCACTGCAATAAAAGAGTTTAAATGATAAATTATTATGGAGTCGATGCAAATTGTATTATAATAGTGAACCTATGATATGTTGATAGAAAAAATTATTTCACATATGAACATTTCAATCAAGTTAAGCAAGTTTAAGACAGTGGTACAAAAACTTGTTCTTGATGGAATTATGCAACTATATCTACAATGTTGATTATTTCCATGTTAAAAATGATCTCCAACAGATCCAATTTATTCATGATATTTTTGTGGGTTAACTATTTCTTTTATTTAATTTATTCCTTTCTTTTTCCTCTAGATTTGTCTTGTTGGATCCTTGAGTGCCATGAGCAGGTAAATTAATGGTAAAATTTTACAGTATTCATTACTTGATGTAAAGAATTCTTTCAATGTAACTGAATTCAGGAACATCATAGCCAATAAAAATTAGTTAAGATGCCATAAGATAGTAAAGCTCCTAATTTGGTGCAGATAGGGATAATAATAGCAAAGGTTATGTGATTCAGTTTTATACTTTCCACTATCATTTTCACGAAAGCTTTTAAATCCTTTTCAACAAGTTTGTTTTGAGTGCATCCTTCAATCAGTATATTTCGTTAGATGACATCTGTTGGAGGTATTATGAAAAATAGTTAACCACCTTTGTCTACACCTGAACATATTACAAAAAACTTCTCTGTGTCCACATTTTTTGTCTGTCAATAATGCCATGTAGGATTTTAGATGAGCTATTTTTCATTTGTTTAAATGTTTCTAAATATTTTTCATCAAATCCATTTTTGTGTGCATATCTTGCAGTCATGGCATTCCATGAGGTCACATTTTCTTTGAGGTATTTAGTCAAACAATTTGCATGCCTTGTCTATGCTTCCACTTTTTGAATACATGTTCTACCAAGGTAGTATAACTGTAACATCTAATGAATTCTCCCTATCCCTTGTACTATGATGAATATCATTACCTAGTTTCAAAGCTTCCATTTTGTACATACTAGAAGGATGTTGGCAAAGGTTGTGGAATTTTCTTTTACACCTATCAACTATATTTGCATTCTTTTCCTAAAACATTATCAAAAAAATCATTTGAACCTTCTCTATAATTATTTCATTCCATGAGATGAAAATTCTTAATGGTACTTTGTTAGTCAATTGACACCATTTGTATATGTTTCCATGTTTTGCACACAAGCTAACCTAAACAATTCTATTTAACTTTTACCAACTTTGTCAATGGGGGTAAGACTTGGAAATATATATAATTTTTTGATTTGGTAAATTTCCCTTGCATTGTGATCTTTTGGTTTAGATTCCACAAACAAGGGGTATTTCATCTATCAAATTCACCTAAGACTTCTACCTAGACTCATTCATTGCAGTATGCCACACTTGGAGAGTTATATTTAGTGTAATATTTAACCCAATTTGAACAATTTATTGTGTCTCATGGGGGATTTGAACCTAGAGCTTTTCTTTTGGAACTTGTCCCATTTGACTATAAATTTGAGAATGTCAAAGTACACATATTCTTGTTGTATTACCACGGTGCAAAATTTATGTGATAATTTACAATCAAAATCATGTGATTATTGCAATATCTATAGTGTCAATGCATTTTTAGTGGAAAGTTGCATCTTAATTGTATACTCTTTTCTAGGCAATATTAGCCTATTTGTACTTATCATTGTTAATTTAGATGTATCCCTATTCTTTTTCTTTCTCAAAATCAATTGTAAATCCTTAACAAAATGTTCATTCTTATTCATGTAGTACGTCACTTGTTCTTGTTTTTGCTAACCCTGTGATTTATTTTACTAGGGATGGTTTTCCATACTCTTCTTTGATTTTGTATTTTTCAGATCAATAATATCTTCAAATAATCAAATCTAATTCAGCCATGTTAAAAACATGTATCTGAAATTGCAATTTTTTGATGAGCTTATTTTTTTTATGGCTACATTTTAATATCATTTTTTTTATTTTGTAGGTGATCATAAGGAGTTGTAGTAGCAGAAAAATTAGTCACACACAATAGATTGGAAAGCAAAAATTTTGAGTGCACTCATTCTATTATTTTTATCTCTCATTTGATCAATCAATCTTGTTTGCAAAACATTTTAATTTGGGACTTTAAAATGAACATCTTATTTGCAATCACACTTTGAAATTGGGCTTAAACAGAATCATTGTCTTCCATCACACATTTGTCTTTGGGATCTAAAAAGAACAAGTGCTTGAACTGTTTTACACACATTTTGATTTTCTAAAGGTAAATTAACAACTGCAAGTGTGAATCAAGTGTGTGTGAGATCAAAAACACATCACTTGGTTCGCTTTTGTCATACCCTTCTTAGGAGGCCTACTTGGAGAACACGCCACTCCAAGGGATGACCTCAATTAAGTGGTGAATCAAAAGACACCCTCCTTTGGAAGTTGAAATCTTGTCACTCTTGGCTAAGCCCCAAAGAACTTTATACCTTTGGGAAGTGAAGGTGAAAGGTGGGTTATGTTGTGCAATTTTCGCATACGCCCCACCGGAGGCGGGGACCCTCTTTTTTCTTTTGCATCTCTACCTCTTGGCTTGGTCAAATTTTGGTCTTGCTCTTCTTAGGAGGTTATTTTGGGCTTAAGTATAGACTAGGTTTGATGAGGAAAATATTTTAAGGCTCTAGGGGAAATTCACCTGTCTTGGAATTTGAAAATGGGGATTTTGAAGTGAATTTTTGATGTTATATGTTAATATTTTTTGCACGTGTGGATAGACAAAAAATTAGGCCAGGTTGCTTTTTAAACTTTTTAAAAATTCCTTCTAGAAATTTTTTTTGGAGTTTAGGGGATTTTGACCCTGCAGGGAATTCAAGAATTTTCGTCCCTGATAGAAAATCCCAAAATTTCTATTTTGGAAAATTCCAATACCCCTCAAAACCCAAAATTTTCCAAAATGGATTTTTTTCTTTTTTTGCACCAATGGATAGAGGACGAAAAATTAGGCAAGGTTGCTTTTTGAATTTTTTGAAAATTCCTTCTAGAAAAAAAGTTATGAGGCTTAGGGGATTTTGACCCTGTAGGGAATTCGGAAATTTCCGTCCCTGATGGAAAATCCTAAAATTTCCATGACCCCTCAAAATTCCAAAATTTCCATTTTTTGAAAATTCCAAGACCCCCTCAAAAACCCAAAATTTTCCAAAATGGATTTTTTTGAAATTTTGTTTCAAAAGGATTTTTTCAAAAATGATTTTTTCCGATGCAATTTTTCCAAAATGGAATTTTTTCTTGAAATTTTGAGATGGAGAAAAAGTTTCCAAAATAAAAATTTCCAAAAAAGAAAAATGTCCGAAAATGGAAAGTTCCCATTAAAAAATGTAAGCTTTTTTTAAAAGGTCAAAATTTTATTCAAGTTTAATTTGGATTGGAATTTTAACATGTAAGCTACTAATGATGATATCTATTTTTCAAAATTAAATAAATCCAAAAAGGGAACTTGCATATGGATTCATGCTAAAAGGGATGTATGGAAGAGTTCAATTCAAATTTTAAAAATGGGGTCTGCATATGAATTCATGCCCAAACTGTCTACAACTAGGAGTTTCTAGAAGACATGTGAAGCTGATTTCATCGTCCAATCAGAATTTTCATTAATGACAAGCTGGCATAATATTGTTTTCTCATTATTCCATGATGTAACATCTTTTATGCAATTGGGTGATGATGTACCATAAGCTCCCAAATTAAATGTAATAGCTTGATGCTTCTAGAAGTGTAGTTGCAGCCATTGGATGAATTAAATCCTGACCATTGATTCAAAATGTAATTTTCTATAAAAGGCCAATACCTTCTCATTTGTAAGAGGGGGTTAGATTTAGGGGTTACAATAGCTGATTAGATGTTGTAAAAGCCCATATCGGCTAAGTTAGAGAAGTCAGTAGCTGTAGGAGAGGAAAGAGACTATAAATTGTTATGTAATGTTGGAGAAGTTAATGCAATTGGATTGTTGATTTGACAAGCTTTGTGTTACACTTTTATAGTTTATGGTTTCTTGTTCTTGATTCTCAGATGTTGGATGTTAGATTTCAATTCTTTTGCAATGATGGTGAAATGTTAATGATGTTGATCAATCTCATATCCATACTTTTAGCAATTTGTTGATTGTAATTTTCTATGTAAAGTTAGTCTAGGCCTTATTTTGTGCTACGTTCAACTATGGATGTTTGTTTACATTGTGTCAGTTATTGGGTATGTGGATGAATGTTCAAAGTCTAAAAATCTCTAGTTTCCTTAGAAGATTGCACCATTTATGTGGAATTGTAGGCTTGTCCTTGATCAAACAGAGATTGGTTTCATTGGGGATCTATCCATCTGCAACAGTCAACATTGTTATGATTGATCTTAGGTTTTAGTCTTAGAAATCTATCTAAACCCTTATCTCTTTTGCTGATTATTTTGAATCTAGGTTATTTTCAGGACTGAAAGCATCACCATATTGTTGCATCTGATGAAAGTACACCTCCAGCATTGTTCATTTGTAAGGTCCTTGTGATTACCAACATTTTCACATTACAACTAATTTTTTTATGCATTGTCAAAACCTGACATTAGAGACCTTTGGGTTATCTCTTGAGGCTTGCTGATATAAATTTACCTTTGAAAAGAGATAGAATATTGAATATTTTGTCTGAATTGTTGTTGTGCAGAAAAAACCATCAATAGGTTACCCCTTTCTCCCAACTATGTGGTATGATTTTGCTTTCAAATCATCCCTAGTCAACCTCATGCATCCTAGCTTTAAGACCTAATTGGCCATACCCACTTGAATAACATTATGCTTGTTGTTGTGTATTTAAGTGTTTGCTTAGTCATAACATTTAAACTTGAAAGATAAATTTATCATTGTGTTTGGTTTGTGTGTTCATGCATTTACATGTGAGATCTTGTGTTTGATATTTACCAAGTCAAACTTTCAATAAATACATGCCACATCATCCTAATCATCCAATCTTATCATCTCAACATCATCATCAACCTAGTCCTAGTCACCACCTATCAAAATGGTCCTAATCATAAACAATCCCAATCCTAATCATAACCCAAAAGTCATAATCCAAGGGGGATATCCTTCTAGTCCAAATCATGAGAAAAAACCTAATCCCAAGATCATAATTCAAGGAGGCCCTCTCCCTAGTACTAATCACGAGAACAATCCAAGACCTAAAATCACACTTTGAAGGGCCCCTCCTCCTAAGTCAAATGATGAAAAGAATATGTGGCATACTTTGAGGAACAATATGACATACAATGATGTAAATACATGTGTAACTCCATGCCAACATTGGAAAACAAGGTCGTAGCACCCCACCTACAAAAAATCATCCAAGCACTCCAACACCCAAACCAACCCCTAAACCAATCAACCATACAACACTTACAAGACAACCTTCAACCATTTCAACAAATTCAATCACTTCACATACAACAACTCCTGTCCAAAATCCAACACATCTTAGCCAACCACCAATCCCAAATCCAACAACTCATAGCCACACACCAATCCCAAACCAAACAAACACAACTTCAAATTCCACATCAATCATCACACCAACATAGTCCATCCACTTATCAGGACAGCCTTACACCACCATATCCTTTCCATTTCAATGCCACATCATCATATCAATTCACTTTACAACAATAATATGCAAGCCCATGTCCACCTTGGTAAGAAAATCAAGAGCCTTTCAATTTTCATGCTCCATTTGACAAGGGAGAAACCAATATAGCTCATGCATATTATAAATATATTATAGGATCATCTAATCAAAGGCCTATCCTAAAGCCACCATGTCCTAGTCTAAATCCATTTGTCCCCACACATTCCAACCCATCAAGCCCTTCATTACCCACACCATCATCCAATCTTCCATCAATTCCACACCCTAAGTTCAAACATTACAAAAGCAAACCCAAATCTACCCATCCACTTGCAAAGGATGTGACGCAAGGGCTACTAGCAAGGATTCAACCATGTCAACTATTTCACATCCTTGAGCTTACAAAATATTCTTCCAATACCATGCCTAGTCTTCTAATTCCATCATGTTAACCACAACCCCTTGAACCTTGTACCATAGAAAAATGGACCTCTTGCTTGACATGGGAATAGTTCATGATAAATTGGACTTAATGAGGCCTTGATTTTATGTTGTGAGGTTTTTTATGCATCCACACTAGGTCTTGGACCCTTTCAAATGCATTTAATGATGTCTTGTAAAGGTGTTGCAAAGTCTTGTAACAATATTTCATGCTTTTCTAGACTTAATGAACCCATTTCTCCCTAATTCAACATTATAAAATGTATTTAAGAGCATTATTACATCAATCTAGATGACTTCTAACTTAAATTTAATGTTAAACTAATGTTGTAATGTGTCTTGCACATTCACATTGGTTCTTGTGATAATCTAGGCTATGTGGACCTCATTTTAGTGTTGTAAAGTGTATTTAATCATACTTTCACATTGAATTTTGTGTCCCAATGCCTAATTGATCTTTACATCATCACTAATAGGCCCCTATTAACCCATATTGTGCATCCTGAGGCTTAAGTTGATCAAATAACTGATAAATTCACAATATAAACCTTATTTCTTAACTTCCTAGCATCCTAGCTGCCAAAATGGCCCCTGTGGGACCGATTCGCCATGGGTGACAAATGAGTCCCATTTGGATCAATTTTGACCTTTAAGCAAGAAAAAGTGAAATTTAAGTTTATTATTTTCACATGTCGACCTTAGGGATCCAATTTTTAGGCTAACAAGGTGAAGTGCCTATAAGATCATCTCTCTAAACCCTTAATCAGATTCATTATTCATTATTCATTATTCATCCATCATTCTTCCATCTCAAGTCAAGAAAGTTAGGGCTTCACTATTTTAGGGCATTAAGATAACAATTTTCAAACATTCAAGGGTATATTTTTCATGTTTTTTTGTAGAAATTAAAGATCAATCATCATAGAAAGATAATCAACTACATTATTACATGTTTCATTCCATTCTTCCATCATTTTGATTTAATTAGCTAAAAGGGGTTTGACCGAGGCAAACCCCCATGCCCTAACATTCAACATCTCTCTCTCTTGTCTTGTGTGTTTGCAGATTTAAGTCTCTTGGAAGCTTGCAAATCATTAAGAATCAAGTTGAAAGTTTTTTAGGTCTTCTCTTCATTGAACAAGTCAAAATATCAACAAAAACTCACTTTCAAGCTTGAAAATTAGAGTTTCAGAAGTGGACACCTGTAGAGAATCAAAGTGTAGACCGAGAGCTCTGGATTCCACTTTTGAATATTTAGAAATTAAAATTTGGACTCATTCTCCATGGGTGACAAATGAGTCCCACTCCAAGTTTAGTTTTTGGTTTTCTACATTTTTAGATACCCTTCTGTCTAAAATAGGTTCCAAAATAGTTTTGTAGAACTAGGACTGATTCACTCATAATGGCGAATGAGTCCCACCAAGCCTAAAAATAAATATTATCAGTATTCCAAAAGCTTTTTCCAGTCTCCATCCATATTCCAAGTGCACACTTTCAATCTCATCCATTTCTATTCAGTTTTGCATTCATTTCTAGGTGTTTTTGCATTACATAATGTGTTTTCATACAACTTGCATTTCTTTAGTTTTCATTCAATAAACAATATCTTCCTTCATTTATTTATATTTATTTTAGCTCATCTAGACACATTTCACTCATATTCCATCCATATTGCATTGAATTTGAGTGTAACATTGCCCATTTTGGCCCTTCTTTCTCCTTTTAGGTGAAAAACCCTAGAAGTGCTAAAAAGACTTTGGATGCTAAAAGTCTATGTTACAAACCTATTCTAGAGTCTCCTCCCATGAGCCCAAGTCAACTTCCACCATGTCCTCATGATATTTACCATCAAGAACATGTTGATCCCCTCCAAGATCCTTCCTCATCCACTTCGTTTCAAGCAAGCCAAGAGGTATGTCAAGAGCCTAATCCTAAGCATGTGGAAACATCAAGCCCTAGTCCTAATCAAGATCAAATCACTTTCATCCAACCTATCCATAACCTATATATTTTCTATGATCAAGATATTACCTATGAAGAAGTTCTCTATGAGCAACTTGATCCTATACCTATACATGAGCAAGATATCCCAAATGCACCTTCACCAAGTCCTATCCATGATCCATCAACATCCACTTCCCTTGAAGAGATATATGCCTCCCAATCACACATAGAAGATCAAATAAATACCTTGGATCTAAGTGAACACAATGCTAATCAAGATCCTAATGATCCTCCATCACCCACTATCGACCCCATTGCAAGTCCTCCATCATATCCTATTGATCTATCCACCTTCATCCATGAGTGTTCTTATTTAGGACAACAACAACCTTTATCCACTTCACCTTAATCTAATAATAAACTCAAGTCTAGTTTCCAAAACACATCTAGTCCCATTGTCCATTGCACACTCCAAAACATGAACTACCAAGGTAAAGGTTTAGGCCTTCATTAACAAGGTAATTTGGATCCCATCCATGTCAAAGTCCCTCCACGCTCATTTGGACTTGGATACTCACCCCAAGGAAAACAAGCTAAAGATGTTGGTACTTCCTCCATCCATCCTAAGTCCTCTTTCCACCATAAATCCTATCATACACCTAAAACATATGTTATCATCCCTCCTCCATCATCCTACAAATGTCAAAAGCATGTGACCATACACCTTCCACCATTGCTTCCAACTCCTAATATCCCTCCATATAATCTACCTCTATTACTCCCAACACCTAATATCTCCATTATGCAATCCCCTTATCCATCCATCCATCCATAAATCATCTAAACATCCTAATAATGACTAATCAATGCACACATTGTCTAAACATAAAGCTTCCACACATTCCACCAAACCCAAGGGATTCTAAAACAAAAATTTGGATGCCTCTACACATAAATTCAAAAATCCTAAAGGTCCTAATGCCTTAGCATAGAATTGCAAAAAAATCAAAGTCAAGTACATCCAAAAAGCAATATAAGCCCATACCTTCAAAAGGAAAGTCTAAAAACAAAATGGTTTGGGTACCTAAGGAAAAATAAATCAAGTCAAATGAGGCATCCACATCACAAAAATCCCAACCATCCACTTCTACCCCACATTCTCATTCCATTCAAAAATCTCAAATTCCTAAATCCCACAAGCAAAATGAAACTCAAAAAAATATTGATTGTGTGGGTACCTAAAGCATTTCATTAACCATCTCCTAATAAAACATTGCCATTGCTTCCTAGACCACTTTTCCATCAAAATATTCCATGTTTAACATAGTATGTGCAACCGTTGGTCATGATTCCATTCCCATGTACCTCCATTTTCCAATCCCTCAACTACTATCCTACATATCTTCCCAATCACCTTCCTATGGTCCATTCTTTTGCATAAACCTTCCATCCATCCTTTTGCACAAGTCCTATATAATCCCTATCATAATCCACCATCTTCCCTACATAATCTACATCATAATCCACTATTTTCCTCCATAATCCATTATCTATCTAATCCATCTCACACTCATACAATTCCTTATCAACATCTATGAACACACTTGACATGGTCCATGCGATGACATCCATCTAACTGGACTATCACCTTTCATGGAACTAGACACTTGAGTCCATCCTATCCAAAATGACATCCATCTAACTGGACTATCACCTTTCATGGAACTAGACACTTGAGTCCATCCTATCCAAAAATCAAAAAGTTCAAAAAAACAAACAAACAAACAAAAACAAAAGTTCCAAATAAAAATCAAAATAAAAAAAAGTAAAGAGAAATCCCTTTGTCCAATGGTGAAAACCTGGTAAACAAGCGCCCTGGATAAGTACCATGATAAAAACCTAGCAAATAGGCGCCATGTGTAGGTTGATCTTCTATGTCACTTACACTTGGGGGCAATTTGTCTCATCTGCACTATCTATCTTATCATGTCACTTATTATCATATAATTTCCATCCTACCTAGCATCTTTAGCCATCCTACATACTTATCATATTGATTCCATTCATCCTCTCTTCCTCCTTTTGATCTTGATAAAAATAGGGGAAAAATGTTGAAACATGATTTGGATATGTTTTGATATACCTTTGTTGGATGTTGTGGCTTTTTTGTTGATATGTGGTTGTCATTGATGTCAAAACTACTAGCATTATTGTATTGAAGGTTGTATATGTTGAGGATATTGAGAAAATTGTTTAAGGAAGAGTTATAGAGTTATTGGTTGTCAGTGGAACAGTATAGGTCATGAAGGTGTTTTATTTTGTACGTTGAAGATCCGTTGTTGTGGACTAAAAGGTTTATTTTTTAGAGTATCTAGTTCATCTACCAAAAGCTTCAAAGGTTTGCATGAAGATTTGATCGTGCTATGAATAGTTGTGTTCTGATAGTGCTTTTATGGTCTCTATCAATGTTCCTGATTGAATTTTATGTGATTCTAACGATTTATATTTCAGTGGATGCTTCTCTATTAGTTATTGTTGATTTTGGATGCTTCTAGATCATTCTCTATCTTTGTTGTACGTTTGTGTTGATCGGTGTGTTCGTGGTCAAAGATTTTTCTCATGTTTGTTCGGGTTTTCATGTTCTTGGCCAAAATGATGGTTGTAACATGTTACGAATCCTTGAAGATTAAAATTTGAATGTTTGGCGCACTTGAGGATATTATTTTGGGTCACATCACAACATTAGCCGATGGTGTATGATTTGCATTAAATTTTATTTTTAAACTTGGGCCGACATTGTAAATATGTTTTATATTTCTAGTTGACTAAGTTGTTGATGTATTTCATGTTGTGGATATATAAGAGTAGTTGTTTGAGCAAAGTTTGTGTGTGTGTGAAAGAAAAGGAAAGCCAAATAAAGGGAAAGTGTGCAAACATTGATCTAATCATTTGATTGCAGAGCAGAGTGAGAAGGATTTTTTTGCTTAATTGAAACTATAATCAAGCCTATGTAGAAGCTATTTTCTCAGCTCACACCTTGTGGATCTAATCCAAATTATTGTGTATTATAGGGCAGTGAGCCCTCTTGTATTTGAGCAGTGATCTCTAGGTGGTGTGCTTGAATGCATGTGCATTCCCATTATTATTATCATTATACTTTTAATATGGTATAATATTGTGGACTAACATCCACCATGGTTTTTCCCCTAACAAGGTTTCCACATAAAAAAATCTTGGTGTTCTCTGTGTTTTTTATATGTTAATTGTTTATGGTTTATTGTTCATTCATCAGATCTAAGGTTAAGTTAAGTAAAGTGTGAAAATTTTAAATATTCTGTGACAACTAATTAACCCCCCCCTCTCAATTGTCTATCCATATTTTTTAAACAATTGGTATTAGAGCAAGTTCCTTTGAAGAATTTTAAAAGCTTGAGGTGATCCAAGATGGCATCATACAAGGAAACTCCTAGATTCAATGGAACAAACTACTCATTATGGAAAGCCAGGATGGAATGTCATTTGAGGTGTATTGGAGAACCCTTCTGGAAGATTACAAAGAATCCATATGTTATTCCTTAGAATGGTCCTTCCACTACTGATGAGATTAAAGAGGCTGAGAATAATGTCAGGGCTATGGAAGCTTTGTTGAGTGCTCTAACAAATTCAGAAATAATAAATGTGATAGGTCTGAAGACAACTCATGAGATTTGGATGAAGTTGGAAACTTTGTATGAAGGAGATTTACATGTGAGGATGGCTAAGCTACAGAGTTTGAAAGGTAGGTATGAAAATTTGAAGATGGGTTATATCTCTTCTTTTATGCAAAAAGTAAGTGAAATAGTGATGGGTATTAGATGTGTCGGTGGTACCTTGGAAGAGGAAGAAATTGTAGCTAAAGTGCTCAGATCATTGCCTCCCTCTTACAAAGAAAAATCTCATGCTATTGGAGAAACTAGATCATTGACGAATATGACAAGAGATACACTGATTGGAAAACTTGTTGCCTTTGAGTTAAGTGAATTTGGCGGATTTGTTCCCAAGACTGAATCTGCAATCAAGGCTACTGTATTCGGAAGAAACAAGCAAAGATATGATCTAGGAGAGTGCTCCAGAAATTCATTCAAGTATGAGGAAGAAATGAAACGTCTTGAAGATGAAGAAAGAGAGGTAGAAGAATTGGAAGCACTGATTGTGAAGAAAGAAGGCAAAGGACAAGGTAAGTATAAAGGAGTGCTTCCTATTAAATGTTTTTCTTGTAGTAAAATAGGTCATTTTGCATCCAGGTGTCCTGAAAGAGTTCCTAGATCTAAGCCTAACAAATCTAGATTCCAAAAGAAATGTTACTATGCTAAAGGAGTGATTGATGATGAGTCTGATAAAGATAATGGAAATAAGGATGAATGGGTGTTCCTTGCTATCAAGGAAAATGGTCTGGTGACTACTGAATTTGCTAAAGTTGAGAAAGCTCTTGCAGCCCAAATTGGATGAGTGGGTTATTGATAGTGGATGATCACATCATATGACTGGTGGAAAAATCAAATTTGAAAGTCTTGAGAAATATGACGGTGGGGTTGTAAGATTTGGAGATAACAATGGTGGTGTGATTCGTGGCAGAGGATCTATTTGTCTTGGTGGTAAGCATAACACTACTATTGTTCTTTATGTTGAAGGCTTGAAGCACAACTTGTTGAGTGTTGGAAAGATGGTGGACAAGGGTTATGACCTTCAGTTCAAAGATGGAAGATGCAAGATACTTGGAAGATCTGGAAAAGTAATTGCTTCAAGTAAAAAGACAAGGTAATATTTTTCACCTGAATGCTACTAGTGAAATTTCTTTAATTGCTCAAGTAGATGAAAGCTAGTTATGGCATAGGAGGTTGTGTCATTTGAATTTTGATAACATTGTCAAAGTAAGCTCCACTCAAGCAGTAAGAGATCTACCTAAGCTAGTAAAGCCTACTAACACAATTTGCAAGGAATTTTATATGGGAAAACAAACTAGAGTTTCTTTTCAGAGCAAACAACATCATACAAATGGATTATTGGAGCTGGTACATACTAATTTATGTGGTCCCTCCAGAGTCAGAAGTCTTCATGGAGAAAGGTGCTTTATGCTGCTTATTGATGATTATTCTAGGATGATATGGGTTGCTTTCTTAAGAGAAAAATGTGAAGCATTAGAGAAGTTCAAAAGTTTCAAATCTATGGCAAAGAATGAGAAAGGCCTAAAAATAAAATGCTTAAGGTCAGACAGAGGTGGTGAGTTCACCTCCAAGGAGTTCAATTCCTTTTCTGAAGAGCATGGAATCAAAAGACATTTATCTGCTCCTCAAACCCCTCAATAGAATGGAGTTGCAGAGAGAAAGAACAAAATAATTTTGGATGCTGCTAAAACAATGATGATAGAAGGAAATGTTCCTCACATCTATTGAAGTGAAGTTGTAAGCATTGTTGTGTACACTTTGAACCAAGTAGAAGTCAATGGTAATTATGGTAACTCCTTTTGAACTATGGTTTGGTTATAAGCCTACTGTTAGATATTTCAAGATCTTTGGAAGCACGTGTTATATCAAGAAGGATGAGGATATAGGCAAGTTTGATGCAAGAAGTGATGAAGGAATCTTTCTAGGTTACTCCACTAAAAGCAAGGCCTATCGGTGCCATAACAGAAGACTGAGAAAAATGGTTGAGAGTGAAAATGTCAGAGTTGATGAGGACTCGGCTAGATCATCCAGATATTGTGGATATGATTCAGATGACCAGGAAGACAACACAAACAAAGGGAAGAATGCTCGGACACATAATCAACTTTAAATTGTGTCATATGTTATGGTAAAACAACTTCAATTTGTTCTGGTAAATCAAGTAAGTCAAGAAGGAGAGACAAGTGCAAGTGTAGAAGAAAGAACAAAAGAACCAGAAGCTCGAGAGAGTCCCAAAGTTCTAAGGTATGTGAAGCTAAATCATTCTAAAAATCAAATTATAGGAGACAAGAATAAAAGTGTGCAAACTAGGAGAAAAATTGTAGAATAATATTGCTTGATATCCAAGATTGAGCCTAAAGATGTCAATGAAGCTTGCAATGATGAACACTAGATGGAAGCTATGAAAGAAAAACTGATGCAGATTGAAAAGAATGATACATGGATACTTGTTCCCAGACCTAAAGACAAAAATGTGATTGGTATTAAATGGGTCTTTTGGAATAAGCTGAATGAACTTGAGGTGAAGTGGTCCAGAATAAAGCAAGATTGGTATGTACATGGTATTCACAAATAGGTATTGATTTTGAAGAAACCTTTTTCCCCTATTTCCAAAATTGAAGTTGTTAGATTATTTCTTGCCTATGTTGCATATAAGAACTATAAAGTCTATCAAATGGATGTAAAGTCAACTTTTCTGAATGGTGAGCTAGAAGAAGTATATGTTGAACAGCCGGATGGATTTCAACTAACCGACAAGGAAGACATGGTTTGCCAATTAAAGAAAGCTCTGTATGGAATCAAGCAAGCCCCCAAATTTTGGTATGCTAGACTGGATAAATATTTACTAAAGCTTGGATTCAATAAAGGTACTACTGACAACAACTTGTATTTCAAGTTAGATCATGACAAAGAGTTGATTATTGAGGTCTTTGTTGATGACATTATTTTTGGAGGAGATGATGATCTATGTATGAAGTTTGCTAATGAAATGAAGAATGAATTTGAGATGAGTATGATTGGAGAGATGAAGTTCTTTCTGGGATTGCAAGTTACTCAATTAGACAATGTAATTTTTATATCTTAGCCTAAATATGTGAGAGAGTTATTGAAGAAGTTTGGCATGGATGACTCAAAGCTTGTTGGTACTCCAATGGTAACTAAATGCAAGTTAACATAGAATGATGATTCTCCTAAGGAAAATCAAATATGATATAGGTCAATGATTGGAGGATTTCTCTATTTAACTTAAACCAAACTAGACATTATGAATGTTGTATGTATGGTTGCTAGATTTTAGGCTGATCCAAAATAATCTCATGTGACTGTTTTAAAGAGAATCTTTAGATATCTAAAAGTGACAGTTGACTTTGGGCTTTGGTATCCTAAGGATGATCATCTTACTTTGAATGCATATACTGATGCAGATTGGGTAGGAGATGTTGATGACAGGAAGAGTACTAGTGGCGGTTCCTTCTTCCTATGGAAGAAGTTGGTGTCTTGGCTGAGTAAAAAGAAGAATTCTATTTCCCTATCTATTGTTGAGGTAGAGTATATTTTTGTTGCAAACAACTGTACTCAAGTGATGTGGATGAAACAAATGTTAAAAGATATCAGAGTAGTATATGATGAACCTATTTCCATATACTATGAAAAATCAAGTGCAATAAACATATTAAAGAATCTAGTGCTACACTCTAAGACTAAACATATATCAATCAAGTTTCACTTCTTGAGGGAGAAAGTGAATGAGAAAGAAGTCAAATTGGAGTATGTGCCTACCAAAGAAAAAGTTACATACATTTTAACTAAGTTGTTGTCAAAGGATACTTTTGAGTATCTCAGAGGGATGCTAGGGGTGATTACCCCTCCTAATATGAACTAAAGATGCATTTACTTGCATCAATCCATGTGCCTCATAGATATTTTCTAATCCGGATTAATGTTTTTATGGATGCTACTCAGGGGGAGTAGTCAAATGTGCATATATGTGGTTCAGATCTTGTATGTAGGAATTTAATGCTTATCTTTGTCATTGATGTCAAAGGGGGAGAAGAGCAATGTGAAAAATCCTTTTGGGGAGAAGAGCAATTGAGGAGAAGAGTCAAAATCTAAGGGGGAGTTAGTGCAGTTGTGTTGATGGTATTTTTCACATCATGTGTTGCCATCAATGCCAAAGGGGGAGATTGTTGGATTTTGTGGTTGTGTTGTTGATATGTGATTTTCATTGATGCCAACACTACTAGCATTATTGTATTGAAGGTTTTATATGTTGAGGATATTGAGAAAATTGTTGAAGGAAGAATTACAGAGTTACTGGTTGTGAATGGAACAATAAAGGTCATGAAGGTGCTTTGTTTTGTACGTTGAAGATCAATTGTTGTGGACTAAATGGTTTATTGTTGAGAGTATCTATTTCATCTACCAGAAGCTTCAAAGGTCTACATGAAGATTTGATTGTGCTATGAACAATTGTGTTCTGACAGTGTTTATGTGGTCTCTATCAGTATTCCTGATTGGCGTTTATGTGATTATGATAATTTATGGATTTTTGGATGCTTCTCTGTTAGTTCTTGTTGATTTTGGATGCTTCTAGATCATTCTCTATCTTTGTTGTACGTCCACGTTGATCGGTGTGTTCGTGGTCAAATATTTTTCTCATGTGTGTTCGAGTTTTCATGTTCTTGGCCAACATGATGGTTGTAACATGTTGTAGATCCTTGAAGATTAAAATTTGAATGTTTGGTGAGGATATTGTTTTGGGTCACATCATAACATTAGCCAACGGTGCATGATTCACATTAAAATTTATTTGTAAACTTGGGCCAACATTGTAAATATGTTTTATATTTCTATCTGACTATGTTGTTGATGTATTCCATGTTGCCGATATATAAGAGTAGTTGTTTGAGAAAATTTAGTGTGTGTGTGTGTGTGAAAGAAAATGAAATCCAAAGAAATAGAAAGTGTGCAAACATTGATCTAATCATTCGATTACTGAGCAGAGTGAGAAGAATGTTGATCAAAGTGTGAAGAAGGTTTTTTTTTATAACTGGAACTATAATCAAGCTTGTGTAGAAGCTATTTTCTCAGTTCACACCCTGTGGATCTAATCCAAATTACTGTGTATTGTTGGGAAGTGATCCCTCTTGTATTTGAGCAATGAGCTCTAGGAAGTGTGTCTGAATGCATGTGCATTCCCATTATTATTCTCATTATACTTTTAATAGGGTATGATATTGTGGACTAACATCCACCATGGTTTTTCCCCTAATAGGGTTTCCACGTAAAAAAATATTGGTGTCCTTTGTGTTTCTGATGTGTTAATTGTTTATGGCTTATTGTTCTTTCATCAAATCTGAGGTTAAGTTAAGTAAAGTGTGAAAAGTTTAAATATTCTATGAAAACTGATTCACCTCCTCCCTCAGTTGTTTTTCCTTATTTTTCCAACAACCTCATCCTTCCAAACAAGCCTATCATTATCCTATTGCCATAACCTTTTCCATGAAAAATTCTAAGTATTATACCTAGAATGGGGCACACTATTGCTATGCGACATAGTCTTTGGAGATCACATCCTTGCTCTCTTTATGATGCATACATCCATTCCATTCACTATGACCTATCCTTTTTGTCCATCCATCTATCATGAGCATGTTATGCCTTACATAACCACCCCATTTTATTCTGGATAAAAATGGGTCCCCCTTGTTTTCTTCTTTTCCTTCGGCCTTTGGTTTTCTTCCTTAGGTGTTTTCTTTTTGTTCTGTCGGGGCTGGATCTGGGACTAAATCTGAACTCTGAAACTTTTCAATGTTCATGGTTCAGGTTCCATCCCGGGTCCAACTCCGCTTCTCTCTCTCCTTCATTGGTATTTTTCCTGTGGTTTTTGTGTCTGGTGCCTTAGGTGTTTTCTTTTCGGCCTTGGGCATTTTTCTTTTTGGCGGGCCCAGAACCAGAATGAAAACCAAACTTGGAATTATTTCAAAGTTCCATTTTCATATTCCTTCCCCAGTCCCAATCCCACCTCTTTTGTTTCTTTTTCACCTTGAGTGTCTTTTTGTATGTATTAGAGGCGGGACTGGAATGGAACCTGAACCCGAAACTTGGAAAAGTTTTTGGTTCAGGTTTGGTTCCGATCCTACCCCCGTTGTGCTTCGCCCGAGATCAGTTTTTGCTCCAGTCCCGCCGGCGTTTGTTTTCCTATCCTTTGTGTTTTGGTTTCCTTTGCAGAGTCGGAGCCGGGACGGGGTATGAACTAGGAAATTGTGATTATTTCTGTGGCTCATTCCCATCCTGACTCCAATCCCGGTTCTGATTTCTTTTTGACCCAGCCCCTGCCAGTTTTAAAAGGCGCGGGATGTCATTTTTGGATCGTATTTTGTCCCGATCCCGGTTCTACCAGGATTCATCCAATTTTGCCACTTGTTCCCATTTTAGTTTCGGTTCTGCCTCAGCCAGTTTTGATGAAGGTGTTATTTCTTGGTCCCACTCCCGGCTCTGCCGGAGTTGTGTTTCTTTTTAAAATTAAAGGCATGATAAATAATGATATACTTTATTTGCCTTTGAGAACTAATGGAGGCATCTATTTTGCATGATTGAGTTATTATCTGAAGGTACCTCTCAAGGAAGTCTCGCCAATGGATATAAATTCAGCATGATGTCTAGCCAAATGAATAAAGTCTTGCTGACTCAGGGTGTCTCAACAAGGGAGGGTGACTTTGGCAGAAGGTCTTGTCGACCCGATAGGGTCCCGCCAACATATTATTTGCCCTTGGTACAACATGTTGAGCGCAGTGTAACATCTCGCTAACCAGGCAAAGTCCCCCCGAGGTGAAGTGAGCTCTCGGCGAAAGGACGCAACTTTGATGTGGTATCTCAACGAAGGGAGTTAGTCTCACCGACAACTTGTAGAAGGACCGATCTCGAGTGGGAAGAGAGCCGAAGAGGGGGAAGGAAGCCGTGAGTCATAATGCTAGCTAGTGTCTATTGACAGGGGTAGCTCGACATTAATAGTGAAATTTTAAGGCATTCAAAGCAGCTCCGCTGGAGTTTGAAAATGGACACGGAGGCCAGAAGTAAATGTGGTGGCTGCAAAAGATCTGAAGGTTTCTCTTATCGGCAATCCTTTACCAACATAAACAATAAGGATTTGCATTTAATGCAGAACCAACTTTCTTCGAAAGATTTGGATGCCGACCCTCTAGCACCTGACGAAAGATATTTTGTAAACCCTAAAAATAGGGGTCAACATTCTTTTTGGGAGGTTTTGTATATATGGAATTTTTGTTTCTCTTTCAAAAAAGAGGGAGGGGGAAATTTTTTTAACAAGTCAGAACTTCTAGGGTTAGAAAGTTAGGAGAAGCTTTAGAATACATAGAGAAATAGAAAAAAGATAGAGGAGACATAACTACATCTTGATTCTTTGTAATAGGAGCTTCTTTTGCCTTCTTAGGTTAGGAGTTAGATTCAGCATAGATTGTAATGTATATTTCCAGTTTCCTTAGTGTAGATGGAAACAGTCTGAAGTCACAAGTTTTCTGTACACTGGTGATTGTGCCAGATTTGTAAATGTTGCTTATTTGTCTCACCAATAGTAGAAGCAACCAGATTCAAATCTACTTCATATTGTGTTCTAGAATGGTATTTATCTTGAGTTAATCATCTAATTTTGAAAGCTTTCAAGGAATGAAATCTTATTTTGTTTTTTTCCTAAATGGTAAGTTTATAATCAATTGTTGAAATCAGCACTGTGAATGAGTGCAACTGTGTGTTAATCACAAGTTAATTTTATTCTTCAGTTTTAGTTAACAATTCCTTGAAAGGTAACAAGTCTAGTTAAGATAGGTAAATTATCATTCTTTTCTATCCTAAAGCTCTGATCCATCTTTTGTTGTTTCTTTAAAAACCCCTTGTTAGAGTAGGTTTAAATTCATGTTTCATCTTAGAACAATCTAGAAGCTCACACCAGCAGGCCCCTTGAACATTACTGTTGCATTGACCACTGAGGGATATCAGCACAGTTGAGAACCAACTACAAAGACCTTGGGAGCTAAGACATCCAAGTGTTGTCTTTCTCTTTCAGGAGAAACAGAGTAGCAATATTATGTTTAACTGTTGTTGTGTCATTTTGACTGTCAACAGAAGTTGGCGCTAGAAGGAGGGCCTAGAAGGGAAAACTGGATAAAACTAGGTTTTCTCCCCAAAAAGGCCCCACAGAGTTCTTTAATCAACTGAAAATCCATTACCTTTCATAGAAATTAAGACCCCAACAAGACACAAGAGTCACAAGACTGGGGCAACAATCATACCACCCTTATCAGCCCCACCCACTCCACCAGGTTTTTGACCAATACCCTAGTGGATTCCTATCAATCCACCATCACATTCATCTCAATTGTCATTACAGCTAGTTCAACCCATACAACAGCTGGATCAACCACCACCACCCCCACCAATGGCATTCTTTCAGAATAATCCCTCTCCATTGGGGACTATTCCTAGAGGTTTTCATGATATGCCCAAGAACCCTAAGAAATTTTTCCCCAAGTACATTCATGGGGAATCAAGGAGCGCTCAAGAGCACATACAAGCTTTCAAGGATGCTTGTACTAGAGCTCAGATAGCCCACCATGATGTAGTCTATAAGTTATTCCCTTACTCCTTAGGGGATATGGCATACAATTGGTACCTTAATCTTCCTCAAGGTTCCATTCTGACCTGGACACACTTGGAAAATGCTTTCATCAATCAATTCAGGGTTTATGTGGATCCAACTCTTTTATACCACCAATTTGCTACTATTAGAAAAGAACCAGGTGAATCCTTTCCCTTGTTCAATACCAGGTTCCAACAGATGTATAGGAGATTGCAAGATCCATATTTAGTCGCTGAGAATAGTGCCATCCAAGCTTACTTTAGAGTTATAGATCCCTTGCTTGGCTTGTTCTTGCAAAGGACCCATCAACCAGCTGATCTTGATTCTCTATCCAAATTCTATCATCTAGCTATCAAGTTGCAGCAACAAATTAGTTCTCAACAAGGAAGCCTCGGGGGAGGTTTCCCTTCAATAAGATATTAGATCCATAGCCCAGCTCCTCTATTTAATACTGTCCCATCGATGTCCTCTTCACATTATGGGCCTATGTCTGAATTGCAAACCCAACCATCTGTCCCATTCTTTGCTACTAGAACTTTTGATCCCTTTCAACAATCACAACTCCCTCAAAGTTCCCATGGTCATCATAACCAAAGTGGAACACCAAATCGTGGTGGCCAGCCACCTGTTGCTAAGAATGTGGAAAGTGAAAAGACAACTCAACTTACAAATGAGGTAGAAACCTTGAAGAAAACATTGTCTCAAGTTACAAATGACATGGCTCAACTTCGATTGAACCCCTCCCAAAACAATCAAGGTAACTACCATAATCATAACAATTACAACCAAAGGGGTTATCAAGGCCAAAGCTCCTCTAATCAAAGGTATCAAAATTAAAACAGAGGGTATAACCAAAGGCCAAATAACAGTAGGCAATGGAATACAAGGCCCAATAATGGCAGAGTTTCTCACAACTATCAAGCAAATGAGGAGAGAGCACATACTGCAAATGTGGCTGACCTCAACTTTATGACCAATTGGTGCAGGCTGCATGATATTGCAACCCATTCTAAGGTGAACTTCCCTGAAATGGAGAAAGTTGTCAAGATGGCACAGGCAGATTCCCAAACATTCCAAGGGCATCCTCACAAAGAAAGAGGCTAAGTAGATATAGCAATGACTTATGACCTCTTTGAGGAGGAACCCTCATTCCCAAACCAAGAGGAGAATGAACTAGAAGAAGATTCATATGATGCCCAAGCCTTTCAGTCAAAAGGAGGACACTTCCTAAGAAATCAAGGTAAGGGGCCATTCACTACATCAGCCCCACCTAACCACATGGTGCCTTCAAATCAAAGTGCTGATAATAACCCTCTTCCACCAAAAGGCCTGCCTGACTTCCATAGCAAGGGTAATTCCTTTGGTGTTTTCAAAGGTACTACTAGTTATAATACATAATTTGATATTGTTTCTAAGATGCAGAAACATAAAACTTCTTTTTCATATTTTGACATCTTATAGTGGTGCCCTGCCCAAAGGGAGATAGTGCTGAAAGCTTTGGAGCAAGCTGACAAATCAAAAGGAAAGAGCAAGGCAGCGCCTGTTGGGGACATGAATGCAGCCTTGTACAGAAATAAGGTAGGTATTCCACCTTTTCTTTTGAGTTTAAGAATTTGTGGGAAGAACCTACACAACTATCTGTTGGAATCAAGGGATTCAGGCAATGTTCTGTCATTTTCCATATGCAAGAAGTTGGGATTGAACCCCATTCAGATGAATAAGAAGGTCATTCAACTTGACAAGACAAAGGTTAATGTGGTAGGAGAATTAAAAAACATAAATGTGCAAGTAGGATCAGACCCCAGGATCCTAACCAACATAGATACTCAAGTAGTAGATATTCCTAAGACCTATGGTATACTGCTGAGCAGAGATTTGATGAAAAGTCTAGGGGGATATCTTTCCCTTGACTTTTCACATATGTGGCTACCATGGAGAGGGATTCCTACTCATATTAGGATTGAAAATGAGCCTCACCTCAAGCATATCATCACTGAGTATGATTTCCCCAATTAGGTAGCCTATTTTGAAACTGGGATAGGGGTTTACAAGAGAGAAGAAATTTTAACCTTTTTTGTTCTTGATCCTAAGGAACTGCCAACTTCATAGTTCCCTAATTCTGTAATTTATGAAAATTAGCAGGCCTTGATCAGAAAGCTACAACATGATCAACTGGTCTTGGGAAAAGATACTGACTTGCAAATTTTGTTACTCCCTAATTGGTGCAGGGTACATTACCAAAACCACTCCAAATTGGTTTGTCAACCCTGCATTGACATTTTAAATCATGTTGCCCAAGCTGAGGATGCTAGCTCAAGTCACCTTGAGACCATTATAGACCACTTCTCATTTGAAGCCAAGGAAACAACCATGATAACCAGGGATATAATGCCTTCAAGGGAAGTTCCTTCTCAGGTCTTACTCTAGGCACATGTCCAAATCAACATATTGATGAGGAGCAAACCCAAAGATTTGTTTGTCACCCCTGCACTCACCAATATACCAAAACCCAAGGGGTTAACCAAGGATGCAAGTGAATGTCATGGGTCACATAATACATTTGTGCAGGGATTGGGAATTACCCCTCAGGAACCTATTGAACACTCGTTCTCTATATTTGATCCAAAGGATCAAATAACCTCGCCCATGACTCATTCTACCCAAGTGCCCATAGTGACCTCAAAAAGACCAACCCCAGCTCACGATCAGCTATAGACCCTCACATTTGATGGATCCAAATATAAGACAAGTTGTGGTGTTGGAATTGAACTAACCAGCCCGAAAGGGGAAACCTTCTTTGCTTCTTATAGGTTGCAATTCGGGTGCACAAACAACGTAGCAGAATATGAAGCTCTGGAATGGGGACTGATGTTTGCACATAAGAAGAAGGTCACTGCCTTGATGGTCAAGGGAGATTTAGAAATAGTTATCAGGCAAGTGCACAACCAATACACATGTCACAACAGAAGGCTGGCAGCTTATAGAAACAGGGTATGGAACTTGATCGAAGACTTTGATGCCTTTGGGATTAGCTTAATCCCTAGAGAAGAAAATCAGATAGTTGATTCATTGGCTGTTGCTGCAAGCACCTTGGAACCCATGCAAGGTTCCAAGCTCAAGAAATTCTTAGTGGAATTAATTTCCACCCCTACAGTTCCTAATAATATCCAAAACTTTCAAGTTTTTGATGATGATCGGCATATTCTTGCTTTCTTAGCAAGCTCAAATGTTTTTAAGGGGAAAATTATCAATGAATCCAATAGAGATCAAGGGGATTAGAACCCTGAGGAATGTGATACAGGAGGGGTCCTTAATTTAAGGAATAACAACATTCCCAAGGGAATGGTTGCTTTAGAAAGAATTTTTGACTTAGACCCAAGGGCTCGAGAAAAGATACCAGCTGAAGATAAGGGAGGCAAGTATGAAGTAGTTAACCTAGTTGATTTGGGTCCTAAAAGGAATGTCTACATAGGTAAAGCTTGCCCTGAAGCAATCAGAAAAGACATACTAAAGGCACTTCAGAAAGATATTGCTGCAATAGCTTGGGGATATGAAGACCTAAAGACATTTGATGCTACTGTAATGACTCATACTATTCCCCTGAAGCCCGAAGCCAAACCATTTCGACAGAAACAACGCCCTGTCAATGCCTTGATTGAGCCACTGATCCTTAAGGAAGTTCAGAAGTTGTTTTTTGCAAGGATAATTTTCCCTATATGCCATTCAACGTGGGTGGCCAACTTAGTTCCAGTCCGTAAGAAAAACTGAGAGATCAGGCTATGCGTGGACTTCATAAATCTAAATAAAGCTTCAGAAAAAGATAACTACCCGCTCCCTTCTCTGGATGAAGTATTACACACTGTCAATGGATCTTAGATGATATCATTCCTGGATGGCTACTCTAGATACAATCAGGTAATGGTTAACTGTGAAGACAGAATGAAGACAACCTTCACTACCAAGTGGGGAACGTTTACATACAGAAGGATTCCATTTGATCTGATAAACGTTGGGGCAACTTTTCAATGCACAATGGACATAACATTCAAGGATCTAATTGGAAAGTGCATCATCATTTACATGGACGACCTAACAGTATTCTCCAAAGATCGACTGAACCATGCTGCAGATTTGGCCAAGGTTTTGGAACAATGTATCCAGTATGGTGTCTCCTTGAATCTAAAAAATGTGTGTTCAGAGTTTCTGAAGGGAAGCTTTTGGTACACATAATTTCTAAAAGAGGAATATCAATCGACCCAGATCGAGTTGAGTCCATTCTGAAGATCACTAGGCCAAGAAGCAAGAAAGAAATGAGGTCTTCCTTCGGGAAGATCAATTTCGTGAGAAAGTTTATTATAGGCTTTGCGGAAATTGTAAAACGTCTAAATGAAATGATGAAGAAAGACGCTAAAACAGAGTGGACTAAGGAGGAAAAGGCCGTGTTTTCACAAGTCAAGCAATCCATTTCAGAAGTGCCCGTTCTCACCAGCCCCGACTACTTGAGACCGTTTTATATATATTCTTTCGCTTCTGAACATTCTTGCACAACTGTATTAACTCAACGAAGAAAGAAGGTAGAGGAGAGACCAATTGCTTTCATGAGCTCTCCATTCAAAAATGCTAAAGTTAAGTACCCACCTCTCGAGAAGCAAGATTTTGTGTTGGTCAAGGCTATCAAGAAGTTTCGACATTACATTCTTCGAAGCCAAATCATTGATGTAGTTCCCAACACTGCTGTGAAGGCTCTACTTATGCAGAGCGAGCTAGGAGAAAGAAGAGGGAAATGGATGGCCATCTTGCAAGAATTTGATCTGGAGATACACCCTATGAAACTAGTCAGGGATATAGGCTTGTCTCATTTCATGGCAAATGCTAGCAACAATATCCTCTGTCAGCAATATACGACCCAGTCTTTCTCTAATGATCCTTGGTATGCTAATACCATTTATTTTTTGCTCAATAATCGATGTCTCAAGGGAATGAATGCAAATCAAAGGAGAGCATTAATAATGAAAAGTTCTCATTACATGCTCAAAGGAGGGTTGCTATATAGGAAGAATTTTCAAGGAGTGTACCTACGATGCCTTGATCACCAAGAGACTAAACATGTGATCTCTGAGTTTCATGGGAAACATGGCACAGGTCATGGGTCTGCAAACTCATTGGAACACCAGATCCTTAGATCTGGTTATTACTAGCCTTGTGTGTTCAAAGATGCCCATCAACATGTGAGAACATGCCACATATGTCAGATTTCTGCATAAAATAATGCCATGCAGCCATGCCATTGTAGCCCGTCTACGAGGTAAGGCCATTTGCCCAATGGGCATTGGATTTCATTGGGGTAATTAACCCAAACTCTTCTGTAGGACACAAGTTTATTTTAACCACCACTGATTACTGCACAAGGTGGACAAAGGCTATACCCTACAGGAATAACACAATGGAGGTAGTGATCAAGTTCCTTACCAGATGCATCACTACAAGGTTTGGGGTACCCTTCATGTTGGTATGTGACAACGGCTCTGCATTTTCTTCTGTTGAGTTTATTTCTTGGGCTTATGATCACAAAATCATCTTGAAGTATTCCTTAAACTATTACTCACAAGGCAATGGAGTTGTTGAATCAACCAACAAGAATCTCTTAGGGGTAATTAAGAAACTGTTAGAAAACAATCATAGAGATTAGTATACTTAACTGCAATTTGCATTATGGTCAGATAGAACTAGGATCAAGGCTACCTTAAAGACCTCACCATTCAATTTGGTATATGGCCAAGACCCTGTCTTTTCCTATCCATCTGCAAATACCTATCTTTGAGATCATGCAAAAATTCTACTCTAGGGACAATAGGATAGAAGTAAGGTTAGTTTCCTTATTGAAATTAGAAGAACAGAGAGATGATGCCTTGTAACAATTCTTTAGGCGTCAGGCTGTTTTCAAGAGTTGGTTTAACAAAAGAGCCAAAATCAAAGCTTTTAGAATATCAGACCTTGTCTTGTTATGGGATAAAGCCAGTGAAAAGAAGGGCAGTCACTAGAAATTTGATAAATTTTAGCTAGGTCCTTATCAGATTGCTGAGATCCTGGGGGGAAATGCTTTTCGATTGAGCAGTTTAACTGGAGAACCTATTCCATTGCCTATCAATGGATAGTTTCTTAAACACTATTTTGAGTAATGAAGTTAGTATTTTTGCTGGGTGATGCATCTGTATAAATAGTTTATGCTTTGTGAATAATTCCTGTGTGTAAATAACTTTGTTCTTTTTGTGAATAATCTGCTGCTCTTTATGTAAATAATTTATTTTTTTGTTTGTAAATATTCTGCTGTTGTTTATTTGATCTTTCTTTTCTTTCTGTCCTTTCGTCTCTTTTGATCTTTTGTTTGGTTTCTCTTTTTTTTTGTTTTTTTTTTGGGGTTTATCTGTTCTTTCCCATCTTAAAATGGTGGTTGTTATCTCAGGCATATCATGGTTATTAGGAGAGAAATGGTTTAGATATTTTTTAGGTTTGTTGATTGGGTGCTCTTGTCCTAAATTTTTGTTTTATGACCATGGTCAATAAAAGTTGTGGACAGTCCTGAAAACAAGGTGCCAAGTAAATAAACTTCATTAGCTCCCCTGAATCTATCACAAATCATCAAAACCATCTCCTTTTGTAATGGTTTATTTGTCCTAAGATGATAGTGTTGTAAGATTTGGTTAAAAAATCTGATCTCCCAATTGTTGTTATGAGGTCCATGGTAGTTTTCAACCCAACACAGATGTTAAACATCTGACATATTGGAAGAAAATTTTGAATGAAATATTTGAAACTCTATAAAAAAAAGAAAAAGAGAGAGAACTATTTAAAGAAAGAAGAAGACTCAATATGAATGGGTGATTCCAGTATCTCTACCGGGGCTATGGATGCCTGACTGGCAGTAGAACAATGTTGTGAGAAAACTAGAGGTATCTCCATCAGGGCTATGGATGTCTGACTGGCAGCGGAGCAACGCCCAGGATATCATTGCACAACAACTAAGGGAATCAACTCATGTAGCTCAAATCTTGCACATTGTTGTATGAAAGATCAAGGAAACTTTATAGAAGAGTGATGCACAATCAAGCACACACATAGATTCAAGGGTAGCTATTGTTGATTTACGTTTGAGATTCTAGCTCAGCCTTGGTTATTGAAACTAACTCAACTGGAGTTGTGATGTTCATAAACCAGAGATTCTGGATAGCTGAATCCTTCGATTTCTTGAAAATGGTTAAACCATTTTCCCAACCGAGTTTCCATTTGTTATGCCTTACATAACCACCCCATTTTATTCTAGAAAAAAATGGGTCCCCCTTGTTTTCTTCTTTTCCTTCAGCCTTTGGTTTTCTTCCTTAGGCATTTTCCTTTTATTCTGCCAGGGCCGGATCTGGGACTAAATCTAAACTCTGAAACTTTTCAAAGTTCTTGGTTCTGGTTACATCCCAGGTCCAACTCTGCTTCTCTCTCTCTCCTTTGTTGGTCTTTTTCCTGTGGTTTTTGTGTCTGGTGCCTTAGGTGTTTTCTTTTCGGCCTTGGGCATTTTTCTTTTTGGTGAGCCCAGAACCAAAACAGAAACCAAACTTGGAATTCTTTCCAAGTTTCGTTTTGATATTCCTTCCCCAGTCCTGATCCCGCCTCTTTTGTTTCTTTTTCACCTTGTGCATCTTTTTGTATGTATTGTAGGTGGGGTCAGAACAGAATCCAAACTCGAAACTTGGAAAAGTTTCTGGTTTGGGTTTGGTTCTGATCCCACCCCTATTGTGCTTCGCCCGGGATTAGTTTTTGCTTTGGTCCCACCGCTGTTTGTTTCCCTATCCTTTGTGTTTTGGTTTCCTTCGCAGATCCAGAGCTGGGATGGGGTATGAACTAGGAAATTGTGATTATTTATGTGGCTTGTTCCCACCCTGACTCTGATCCCATTTTTTATTTCTTTTTGACCCCACCCCCGCCAGTTTCAAAAAGGTGAGGGATGTCGTTTTTGGATCATATTTTGTCTCTATCTCAGTTTCACCGGGATTCGTCCAATTTTCCTCTTGTTCCTGTTTCAGTTTCAGTTCCGCCTCCACTAGTTTTGATGAAGGTGTTATTTCTTGGTCCCGCTCCCACCTTTGCCGGAGTTGTGTTTCTTTTTAAAATTAAAGGCATGATAAATAATGATATACTTTATTTTCCTTTGAGAACTAATGGAGGCATCTATTTTGTAGGATCAAGTTATTATCTGAAGGTACCTCTTAAGGAAGTTTCACCAATGGATCTGAGTTCGGCATGATGTCTAGCTGAATGAATAAAGTCTTGCTGACTCAGGGTGTCTCAGCAAGGGAGGGTGACTTCGGCGAAAGGTCTTGTCAACCCGATAGGGTCCTGCTGACATATTTTCTGCCCTCAATACAACATGTTGAGTGCGGTGTAATGTCTCGCCGACCAAGCAAAGTCCCCCTGAGGTGAAGTGAGCTCTCGACGAAAGGATGCAACTTCGATGTGGTATCTCAACGAAGGGAGTTAGTCTCGCCGACAACTTGCAGAAGGATTGATCTCAAGCGGGAAGAGAGTTGAAGAGGAGGAAGGAAGCCGTGAGTCATAATGCCAGCTGGTGTCTACTGACAGGGGTAGCTCGACATTAATAGTGATATTTTAGGGCATTCAAAGCAGCTCCGCTAGAGTTTGAAAATGGACACAGAGGTCGGAAGTAAATGTGGTGGTTGCAAAAGATCTGAAGGTTTCTCCTGGTGGCAATCCTTTACTGACATAGACAACATGGATTCGCATTTAATGCAGAACCAACTTTCTTTGAAAGATTTGGACGTCGACCCTCTAGCACCCGACAAAAGATATTTTGTAAACCCTAAAAATAGGGGCCGACATTCTTTTCGGGAGGTGTTGTATATATGGAATTTTTTGTTTCTCTTTCAAAAAAGAGGGAGGAGGAACTTTTTTTAACAATTCAAAAATTCTAGGGTTAGAAAGTTAGGAGAAGCTTTAGAATACATAGAGAAATAGAAAAAAGATAGAGGAGACAAAACTGCATCCTGATTCTTTATAATAGGAGCTTCTTTTGCCTTCTTAGGTTAGGAGTTAGATTCAGCATAGATTGTACTATATCTTTCCAATTCCTTTAGTGTAGATAGAAACAGTCTGAAGTCACATGTTTTCTGTACACTGGTGATTGTGCCAGATTTGTAAATGTTGCTTATCTGTCTCACCAACAGTAGAAGCAACCAGATTCGAATCTACTTCATATTGTGTTCCAGAATGGTATTTATCTTGAGTTAATCATCTGATTTTGAAAGCTTTCAAGGAATGAAATCTTATTTTTTGTTTTTCCTAAATGGTAAGTTTATAATCAATTGTTGAAATTAGCACTGTGAATGAATGCAACTATGTGTTAATCACAAGTTAATTTTATTCTTCAGTTTTAGTTAATAGTTCCTTGAAAGGTAACAAGTTTGGTTAAGATAGGTAAATTATCATTCTTTTATGTCCTAAAACTCTAATCCATTTTTTGTTGTCTCTTTAAAAACCCCTAGTTAGAGTAGGTTTAAATTCATGTTTTATCTTAGAACAATCCAAAAGCTCACACCAGCAAGCCCCTTGAACATTACTGTTACATTGACCACTGAGGGACATCAGCACAGTTGAGAACCAACTACAAAGACCTTGGGAGCTAAGACATCCATGTGTTGTCTTTCTCTTTTAGGAGAAACAAAGTAGAAATATTCTGTTTAACTGTTTCTATGCCATTTCAACCGTCAACAGAGCCTTTTATCCCTTATCCTATCACCCACCCTTTCATCCATCAATCTCATCTATCTCCTTGCACCTAGACTTGGTTTTCCTTTGTCATTGGTATCTATCACAAAGGTTACCCAAATTGTCATCCATTGACATCTCAAAGTATTTAAAAAAAATCCAAAAAAAATAAAACATTTCAAAAATCCAAAAATATAAAAACATCTCAAAAATCCAAAAAAATCTAAACATTTCAAAAATATAAAAATATAAAAATATCCCAAAAAATACAAAAAAATGGAAAATGGTCCAGAATATATATATATATCCATAAAAAATCCAAGCAATAAAATCAAACAAAATCACTTCTTCCAATCAAATCTTCAATGCGTCAATTGAAATCCTTCAAATCAATCTTTTCAAATTATCAGTCAATCAATCCTCTAATCAAATCACTCCAATTTAAATCATTCCAAGAAAATCAATTCCTCAATTCAATTCATCAATCATCATCCAAATCTTCAAATAAATCATCTTCAATCATTCCAAGCAATAATCCAAATGCAAGTCAATCCTTAATCCATACCAACCAAGTCAATCAATCGTGTCAAATTATCCAATCACATCAATGGTCTTGACGTCCTTGTTGGTTTTCACTACGACAGTTACAATTAAAACATATGGTGAGATCAATGCATGGTGGAAAGAGTGGTTTGTGTTGTCAAAACGGATGGCATTATGTAACGGATGAGAGTTCAAAAGTCATGTGATGGGAGTGGAAGAGTCATGCATTAAAGAATATGTATATGAAGTAGCTCTCTTGCCATTAATCTTTCCCTTTGGTTGCTATGCAGGTATCCCTCGCCTTTTGCTTTCTATTTTTGCTTTCTATGCAGGTTTCTTTTTTTCTTTTTTTCAATAGAAATTGGGATATTTTCATTTGTAAACAATGAACTGGTTAGTTGGAAAATTGAGGCGAGAGTGGATGCTTTTGGATTTACTGGGCCAAAGAGATTTGCACAAATTTTGACTTAATTTGAGTGTGTTGTTTACAAATTTTTTCTGTAGAACACATTTTTTTGACTGGTGGGATTGTTAGATCCCAAGCAAGTTTGAGGGTAGCTTTTCTTAATGTTTTTGTTTGTACAAATTAGAAACGGGGGCGTTTGAGGATTATGCTAATTTCTTGTGAAACTTATTTCTCCTATGTCGTGTATACCAGAAACCCATCTTTTCATTTACCTTGCAAATCATTCATTCCTAGAGATTCTTTTTCCATTCTCAATACAAATTAGGAATTGTTTTGTTAGTTTCTCAATTGTAAAAAATGAATTGGGAATTTGAGAAAATAATATAATGGTGATTGCATTTGGGATTTTCTGGCCGAAAGGAATTGTATGCATTTTAGCTATTTTTTTATTGCATATAGTTTATAACATTGATAAGATCTCTTTGTAACATGTTTTTTGTTTCATGGGCAATGGGATTGGTTCATGCCCTAGCAATTTAAGGAACGGTCTTCTTTTTTTAAAATTTCATTTACAAATTGGAAATTGGGGCTTTGGGGGCTTATTTTAGTTTCTTATGCAATTGAATTTTCTATGCAACCCATCTTTCCATTTGCAGAATCTTCCATTTAAATTGGAAATTTCATTTTTTGAGCCTTGTCAACCATTCATTCCTAGGCATTTTTTTTCTTCTACACAAATGTAAATTAAAGCTCTTGGGGTTCATGTTAGTTTCTCATGTAATTGGTTTTCCCTATATAATATATTTTAGCAACTTTTGTTTCCATTTGCAAAACCTTCAACAACCATTCTACCTCTTAAACTATTCATTGCAAAGATACCTAACTACACGCAAAAGATGGATCATAAATATTGGCTGAATGTTTTCATACATCTTTATGCACCAAGTCTTGCAATTTTTATATATTTGGTGTTTTTAATAAAGGGTAACAGTAACCTTTTGAAAGAACCTAAAAATTTTTTACAACCAGAACAACAAAGATGTTAAAGAAGCAATACCCACACCACAACAATTAATAAACAACACTTAGGCTATAAATCAATAGCAAAAATATAGAAGCAACACACTATGTCGTAGAAAAAAGAACCCTTTGCTTGACATGGGATTAATTCATGATAAAATGGACTTAATGAGGCCTTAATGTAGTGTTGTGAGGCATTTTATACATCCACATTAGGTTTGGACCCTTATAAATTGAATAATATGCTTTTAATAACGTCTTGTAAAGGTGTTTTAAAGTCTTGTAAAGGACTTTCACATTTTTATAGACTTAATTAACCTATTTCTCCCTAATTAAACATTATAAAATGTGTTTAATAAAATTATTACATCAATCTAGAAGGCTTGTGAAATAAATTTAATGATAAACTAGTGTTTTAATGTGTCTTGCACATTCACATTGGTTCTTGTGCCTTCCTAGGTTATGTGGACCTCATTTTAGTGTTGTAAAATGTATTTAATCATAATTTCACATTGAATTATGTGTCCCAATCCCTATTTGGCATTCAAATCATCATTAATAGGCCCCTATTAACCCATATTGTGCATCTTGAGGCATAATTTGATCAAATAACTGGCATAGTCATCATATAAGCCTGATTTTCTTACTTCTCAGCATTCCAACTAGCAAAAATGGCCCATGTGGAACCCATTCACCATTAGGGATGAATTAGTCCCATCTAGGTGGGACCCATTTTCCATTAGTGGCGAATGAGTCCCATTTGAGCCATTTTCGAGGTTTTGAGCGGGAAAAATTAGGTTTTAAGTTTAATTTTTCTCCATGTCGGCCTTAGGGATCTAATTAACGAGAAAATAAGGTGATCTTCCTATAAAAAAGCATCTCTCTTAACTCATTTTCACATCTCTCTCACATCCACTAACTTAATCCATATATGCATCCACCAATATTTCATCTCAAGTCAAGCAACTTAGGGTTTTATCATTACAAGACATCAAGAAAGCCTCCTAAGAAATTCAAGGGCTGAATCTTCCTCCATTGTTGTATTTTTCAAGATCAATAATCATGGAAAGGTAATCAATTCCATTGTTGCAACATGTCTCATTTCTTTCTTTCATTATTTCAGTTTAATTACCTAAACGAGGTTTGACCAAGACAAACCCCCATGCCCTAACATTCACCATTTCTTCTTCTCTTCTTGTGTGTTTGCAGATTTAGGTCCCTTGGAAGATTGGAAATAATTGAATATCAAGTTGAAAGATTTCTCAAGTCTTCTTCTCATTCAACAAGTCAAAATATCAACAAAATCACATTTTTAGACCCGTAAATCAAAGTTTTGGAAGCAGACACCTGTAGGGCATCAAAGTGCAGATTGGAAGCTTCGAAATCCACCTTTGAAAATCCAAAAAATTCAAAAGTGGAATCATTCACCATGGGTGGCGAATGAGTCCCATCCCAAGTCAATTTTTGGATTTTTACATTTTTAGATACCCTTTTGTCAAAAACAGGTTTCGGTACAATTTGGTAAAATTGGGACTGATTCGCCCAAAATGTCGAATGAGTCCCTCCAAGCCTGAAAATCAGCATTAGTAGTGTTTTAGAAGCAATTTTCAGTCTCCTTCAAGCTTTCAAGTGCACACTTCAAGTTTCATTCATTTATGTTTAGCTTTGCATTCAGTTCTAGTTCATTGTTGCATTACATAGTGTGTTTTCAAACATCATTTGTTTCTTAGGTTTTGCATTCATAATCAATCAATTATTTCATATAACTGAATTTATTTCATCTCATTTATCTCATATAACATCATACACAACATTATTTGAATGAACCCTTAGAATTTTTGGGCCCTATCTCTCTCCTTTTAGGTGAAAAACCCTATAAGAGTTAGAGAATTCCGTAGGAACCAAAAATCTACAATTCATTTTGGTGAACCTGCTTTTTGAACATCTTATTTTCTGATTAGGATTCCATTTTTATCTTAATCCTATCTTGCATTGAAGTTGCATTAGAATTGCATTGGTTAATTTGCATCTAGGGCTTCAAATTTTTGTATTAGAAAAAAGTGCATTTAGCTTACATTTTTTGCATACAATTTCTTTAAAAACCTATGAAATTCTACATCTTCATCTTAGTTTTGCATCTTACAACATTAAACACATCAAAAAAACTTCCAAATTTCTGAAAATTTTGCAAAAAACCAGTATTGGGACTCATTTGCCATACTAGGCGAATTAGTCCCTATCTAGATTTTTAACTAACTGTTACAACATCAGAAACCTCATTTTTGTGCTTCCTAAGCCTCCTAGTATCATATAATATAAGTCTAGAAAGTTTTTGGAACACTTTTTTTTATGTATTTAGCTCAAAAACATCATTTTAGATCACTCATTCTTCAAATCACCTCATTTGCACACATCATTCAATCTAAAAATGCTTCCATTTCTGTAATTTTGCATAACATTGATAAAAGTACTTTTCAATTTTGCATATTCAATGTTTCTATTTCTCAAATTTTGCATAAGTTTGATTAAAGTACTTTTCATTCTTACATGTACATTGTTTGCATTTTTCAAATCTTGCATATATTGGATAAGAGTGTTTTATATCTTTGCATAAACATTGTTCATATTGCTGAAACATTGCATGAAATGGTTACATGTGCTTTTATTCTTATTTAAACAATGCTATTACCTTACATATGTAGACATGTTAAGAAGCATTTCCTATCCCCTCCCTATGCGAGTGTTTTAGTGAAAGAGACTACAACTTGCGCCATTCCTAACGATCATACTTGTTCTTCTCATAATATCTCTCCTCTTGGTGATGAAGATATTTAAGTAGAAGAATCATTTAATGAGAATTTTTAGAATCCTAGTTATTTCTCTTCTTTTACCTCTCTTAGTGGAAAACACATTCACAACCAACATAAAATAGCCTTAGATGATCATGAAAATGACATTTGTTCTTCTAGTATCTCTCCTAGTTGTGAAGTAGATACTTTGATGTTAGACACCACAATCGATGAAGGTCATGAGTATCTTAGTTGTCCTCCTTCACCTATGGAAACCCCTCTTGGAAAACACTCTTTAACCATTGATCATTCCCCTACTTGTGATGAAGTCCTATTAGAAGAACCAACCTATGAATGTCACAAACATTTGACTTGTTGTTCTCCTAAAAACTCTCTTCCTAGGGAGAATCTCATGGTACACAAACATATGAACATTGACACATATCCTTCAACTACTAAACCTTCCCTAGATAAGGATACTCAAGTGGCATTAGAATTCCCTTCACCAACATATCATGCCAATCAAAAAAAAAAAAATTGAGGTTATGAAAACACAAGTGGGGTCTCCTTTAATTAGTGAGATTCCTAAGTCACCTTCCATTAGTAAAAAACATAAAAAAATTCAAAAATGTCTTGAAATCCATGATGCAATCTACTCATAATAATGTTTTTCATCCCCTAAGTTGTAATTTAGTGGCTTAAACATCTAGAGGACCACATGACACTCCTACACCATTACCTTTTCCTCAAAAAGTTCCTAGTGTTGAAGATCTTAAAAAGATTCCTGCTAATATATCTTTATGGGAGCTCATTCAACTTTCACCGACAGTTAGACTTCTCTTCCATGAAATTTTGGAAATACAAAAGGAAGAGATCCAATATTACATAAAATTGAATATGTAACATCCTCCCCTTATCCCATAAAAGCCACCTAGTCAAAAATCACATTTCCTAAACATGAATTTCCCTCACTTGAGATTCAAAACAAAAATGATCCCTTGATGATAAAGTTGATCATTAATGACACTTTAATTAGACACACCCTCATCGACAATGGATCAAAAATTAATTTTTGTAGCATGGACCTCATACACAAACTTGGAATGGATAAAAATCTTATTCAACTTAACGACGTTCATATTCATGGCTTTGACAATCTTCATTGACAACCACTTGGGATGATCACATTACCTATTGGGGTCAGACCTATAGTGTTTCCTACCTCTATTTATATCATGCAAGGACCCCTTCCATACAATCTTATCCTAGGGAGACCATGGATTCATGCTATGAAAGGAGTCCCATCTACCCATCACCAAGTCATGAAGTTTGAATACAACAAGATATACACGATTGATGCAGATGAGCGAAGCTATGCATCAACTAATCACAACACTTCCAACTACCATAATCCTTTCATTCCTAGATCAAAACTTGCACTTATACACGTTGATGCTAACTCTTCACCTACAACACAACTCTTTTGTGATAATTGGGGGTCATTAGATTCTACCCCTTCGCATAATATTTCCAAAATCTCATCATCATGGTCCAAAGAGTCATATACAAATGATTCATTTTCAGACACAAGTTCTAGTAGTGATTGGAATTTCACACCCACCTTTTAGGGAGGGTGTGTAATATCCCACTCTCAACCCAAATCCACACAACCTTGTGTTCCATTTTCTCAACTTAGTTCTACCAACTCACTTCATGGTGGTGATGGGGGAAATATAACTCCCATCCCTCACTATGCAACGACACATAACATTAACAAGGATTTGTGTTCTTGTAAAGCAACCAATCCTTCTCACGAACACACACCCCCTTCATCTCACTTGGAATTTTGTTACGTTATTGGTTACAACCTTCCTCCTACACATGGATGCAATGCACCCACAATCAAAACTGACATATCATCCTTATCTTCACTTTCATCAAAGAATTTGCACAATAATAACATTCAAACTCTCAAGGATTATGGTGCTCTTCCTTGTATGGAAACACCTCATTCTTCTACCTGATACTTCCTTTCATCTGTTCTAGGCTCACCTTTGTCTTGCACTAAGTGTGAGCAAGGGGCTCGATAGCCTTGTCCTTGTATGTCACTTGTCGTTGTCTCTTTTGACGTAGTTGTTAACCTTTCATGAACATATAAGAGCAATCTTGGGATGTGGATGACATTTCTTAAAGATTGACTCGCAAGTGGCATACTCCCTTTCTTCATAACGCCACTTATCGAAAACATATGACTTGGCATAGGGCTTTTCCAATAAGCTCTCATACCCTCTTCTACTTCAAAGGAATTGCTCACAGGCAGGTGTGTAGAAATTGCTTTAAAGTGAGGGCATACATAGACAACATCTTTTTGCAAATTTCATGGTGTGATTTACTTTTTTCTTGTGACATGTCCTCTCCTTGGTGGTGTCATTTGGTTTGATGCCTTCCAAGAGTGTATGATCAATTGAAGTGGCCTAATGCAAATGAGGCATCCCATGGATAAGGATCTAACAACCCTAATTTGTTACCTTTTGGGATTTCTCACCCCACAGACAGCTAGAAGTTCCATGGCCCCAAAGTGAGTACATTTGGTCCTTCTCACCCGACAGACCGCCCTATGTTCTATCACCCTAGAGTGAGTATACATTATCTTTTTCAAATAATCAGCCTAGATGTAATCCACAACTAGTTAGATTGATGATTGAAGCTTGATCCACCTTTTCAATTTCATCTTTCTCTATCTTTCCATTACATGATTTTTTATTTTGATGGTTTGACTTAGGATCTTGGATCCTTGGGGGATTACACAACCTCCTTGATCTTTGTCATTCTTTTTCATCTGCATCTGAACACTCAGATCTCTCTTGAATATCTACTTTAGTGTGAGTTTGAAGCAAGTTCATCCTCTCACTAAAGTGGAGGCTAACTATGCCGTAGAAAAAAGGACCCTTTGCTTGACATGGGATTAATTCATGATAAAATGGACTTAATGAGGCCTTAATCTAGTGTTGTGAGGAATTTTAGTAGAGGCTTCCACTATCCCACCCACTCTTGGGACACAAAATTCTTCCACCATGGCAAGTATTCATTCTTGCATTGGTACCTACAATAAGAAGATAGAATATGATGTAGTTTCAAGGGAATTCTGAATGACAGATGCTGGAAAAGGGTTTGTGAATAGGTTGAAGGAATAATGCCTTCAATGGTTCAAATACCATCTAAATTTTCCATTCTCAAAGATACCCATACACTTGCAAAAAGCAATTATCAATGACATGGAGACTAAATTTGGCACAGGTTGGTCTGTGAAGAAGGTGAAGCTACGAATGTCTCAAAATTGTAAGAGATTTCAGTGCAACCAAAAAAAGAAGATAAAAAAAATCCCTCCTGAGCTAAGGCTCAAAAAAAGGCCAATTGATGTAAGTGTCAAAGTATGGAAAGAGCTTGTAAAGGCATATGAGAAGTCTGAAGCACAAAGGAAGTATGGTGACGAGAGGATGCAGGTATTTGAATTTTCTCATAAGATTATATCAAATTTATTAAATTATTTTTAAATTTGATTTGTGCATAGTTAAATTGAATTAGTATATGTTTCAGGACAAGGCCTCCAATGCTAGGCTTCAAAAACTATGTGCCATGCATCATAATGGCTAAAAAGGTTTACAAGCCTTGATCTGTAATTTTGTAAGTATATTTAATATGTTAAATGATATTTTTTTAATTCCATAGGAAAAAGTAAATGATTGCATATTAATTAGTTTAACTAGTTCATGTGTTGTGTTTTGATAGGAGGAGAAATATGGCTAGCATCTAAAGAAATTTGAAAAGGAAAAGTTACAAAGCAAAAAGTGGGTCAATTTTTTAATCTAGATGGAGAACAAGGCATCAATAGTTGACTTTCAATAACTTAGTTGGATATTTCTGTGTTAATATGTCAATTTTCATTTCTTCTGTTGAGTTGTTTATTGATGTGTAGGATGAGTTCTAAAGTGCTTTTGTGTTGGCCCTAGATCCCACTCAATTGTCCCATTATTTCATGTTGAGGAAAAAAATATTGTTTTCCTTAAAGGGTAGTGGGTGACATTCATTCCTTATTTTCATCACATCTTTTAATTAATGGCCGTTGTATTTTAATATCTCTTAAGTGTCCTCATTTAAGTTATGAGTTGTATCATTTGAGTAACTTAGTCCCATGTTGATTTGATTTATATTCTTTTCTCTCAAACATGGTATCTCAAGGAGTGCTTCCTTGAATTCATGTTTCCATTCTACTAAGTGATCCACATGCATCTTTGTCATCCTTCCTCATGATGTTGCCATTATTTTAACATGTAAGAATGTTTTGATGCATCTTGAAAGGAATCTTATAGATCTAACACATCCTTCTAGTCTATATCACTTGGTGTAGCTAACCAACCACTTAATTTGTCCATCTAATTTTAAAAAAAGGCAATAAATTCTCGTCTTCCAAGTTAAAAAAACTCCATAAATAAAGAAATCAACAGTAAAAAGAACCTGCAACCTAATCTAATCAGCATAGAGAAGCGTGTAATACTAGACTTCTTAACATTCAAAAGATAAATGGAATGTCCTTAACACCAAGTAGAGCTATCCAAAAAAGATAACTAAAAACACAAACGTGCTCCTACACAAAATGGCCTAATGGTTGGTTGTCATAGAAGTCAAACTACTGAAGTAACAACACTAATCAAGTTAACATATATGCATCATTTTCATAAACATTTGAACCATTTATGTGCATGAATAAATAGTAGAAGGATATAGATGAACTCAATTCATTTGACTTTATTCCTCTTGGCAGGAATTCCTATTGAATCTCTAATATCAGGTGCCTAAGACTTCCCTATAGCTTTTACCTTTCGTCGCTACCTTTCCTCTTCACTGTAAGACTCATCTCCTTTTTCCTTATCTACATTTTTGGCTTCGGTTTCTAATTCATCTTGTGTTTTACCTTCCTCCCCTTCATAATATTCTTCTTCTTCTTCATCCTCATCTAACTCCACAAGAGATTCATCTTTTGAACCTTCCTCATCGAATTTTGATTCCTCTTCTACATCAGAGGGTTCATATCCTTAATCCGACTCTTTTGAATTATCAAAATCAAAATCACTAGCTTCCATATTCAAAAATTCCCAACCACCATCTTCAATAAATTTGTCTGGATCATCAATAATAGTCTTCAAAATTGGCCACGAGTTCAAGTTCATTCTACTTTCATAATACTTTATATCCATGGAGTTCAACCATTCCTCGATGCCATCAAGGAAATATTGAGGAATGACATCAATGCGGAGTACATCCCACTTGAAGTCTTTGAAAACAATAGCCATATCAAATTCCTTTTGCCCAAGTCCTACTCTCTCAAGTTTAACAATCTCAATCTCACTAATAGTGATTACTAAGAAAGGTAATTCCACCAACTCTACCAAATAGTTTACTGTAGGAACAATAAAAGCAAAGGCTTTGAAAGGAACTCCATGAAAAAAAAGCTCTCTAAATGGTACATCAGCTCAAAATATTTTAGATGAGGATACTCCCATAGCTCTCTTACTCGCTTGACAAATTCTTGAAACTCTGTGTTAATTTTATTTTTCCTATCCCTCTCTTGTTGTTCTTCCTCAATTTCATCAAGATCATACATTGACCTTCTTGCCCCTCCTAAATTTTGGACCACATCCATTACCTCCACATAAAATTGGACATCCTTGGTCTTCTTGGTTCCCACACCATGATATGGTTATGCAAATGAAAATGAAACAAATTAATCATCTCCTTCTCCGCTAGCTGGAGGAATGAGTGCTTAATATTTTGATACATGATATCAACTCTCTCTTCTTCTCTCATGGTTGAATACCGAAATCCATTATGGTGGGCCTCCATAGTTCTAGTCATCTTTCTTCCTCCTCCACCAAATGTTGGCCTGATCCACAAGTCTGCCAACCTAATTTCCTTTGTTTTTGAAAGTTGAAGTTTCCCCTGAGTCACCAATGTACATCTCTTTCTATCTTTTTAGACTCTTTCATTGCTACAAGAAATTACGCCTAATTGATTAACTATCTCAATCTCACTAATAGTGATTACTAAGAAAGGTAATTCCATCAACTCTACCAAACAGATTACCACAGGAACAACAAAAGCAAGGTCTTTGAAAGGAAATCCATGAAAACCAAGCTCTCTAAATGGTATATCAAACTCTAGTTCAAAATCTTTTGGATGAGGCTGAGTCCATAGCTCTCTTACTCACTTGAAAAATCCTTGAAGCTCAGCATTGATTTTATTTTTCTTGTCCCTCTCTTGCTATTCTTCCTCAATTTCATCAGGATCATGCATTGACCTTCTTGCCCCTCCTAAAGTTTGGACCACATCCATTACCTCCATAGAAAACTGGACATCCTTGGTCTTCTTGGTTCCCACGCCATGATATGGTTATACAAATGAAAATGAAGTAAAGTAATCATCTCCTTCTCTGCTGGCTAGAGGAATGCATGCTTAATGTTTTGATACATGATATCAGCTCTCTCTTTTGCTCTCATGGTTGAATATTGAAATCCATTATGGTGGGCCTCCAGAGTTCCAATCATCTTTCTTCCTCTTCCACCAAATGTTGGCTTGATCCACAAGTCTGCCAGCCTAATTGCCTTTGTTTTTGAAAGCTGAATTTTCTCCTAAGTCACCAATGTATCTCTCTCTACCTTTTCAAACTCTTTCCTTGCTTAGGCAATTAGCGCCTAATTGATTAACAATCTCAATCTCACTAATAGTGATTACTAAGTAAGGTAATTCCATCAACTCTACCAAAGAGTTTATTGTAGGAACAATAAAAGTAGGGGCTTTGAAAGGAACTCCATGAAAACCAAGCTCTCTAAATGGTATATAAAACTCTAGTTCAAAATATTTTAGATGAGGTTGATCCCATAGCTCTCTTACTCGCTTGAAAAATCCTTGAAGCTCTGCATTGATTTTATTTTTCCTATCCCTCTCTTGGTGTTCTTCCTCAATTTCATTAGTATCATACATTGACCTTCTTGCCCCTCCTAAAGTTTGGACCACATTCATTACCTCCACATAAAACTGGACATCCTTGGTCTTCTTGGTTCCCACACCATGATATGCAAATGAAAATGAAGCAAAGTAATCATCTCCTTCTCTGCTGGCTGGAAGAATGCATGCTTAATGTTTTGATACATGATATCATCTCTCTCTTATGTTCTCATGGTTGAATATCAAAATCCATTATGGTGGGCCTCCAAAGTTCTAGTTATCTTTCTTCCTCTTCCACCAAATGTTGGCCTAATCCACAAGTTTTCCAACCTAATTGCCTTTGTTTTTGAAAGCTAAAGTTTCTCCTGAGTCACCAATGTAGCTCTCTCTGCCTCTTCGGACTCTTTCATTTCTACAAAAAATTAGCACCTAATTGATTAACAATCTCAATCTCACTAATAGTAATTACTAAGAAAGTTAATTCCACCAACTCTACCAAAAATTTTACCATATGAACAATAAAAGAAGAGGATTTGAAAGGAACTCCATGAAAACCAAGCTCTCTAAATGGTACATCAAACTCTAGCTCAAAATTTTTTAGATGAGGTTTCTCCCATAGCTCTCTTACTCGCTTGACAAATCCTTTAAACTCTTCATTGACTTTATTTTTCCTGTCGCTCTCTTGTTCTTCCTCAATTTCATCAGGATCATACATTGACCTTCTTGCCCCTCCTAAAATTTTGGACCACATCCATTACCTCCACATAAAATTGGACATCCTTGGTTTTATTGGTTCCCACACCATGATAAGGTTATGCAAATAAAAATGAAGCAAAGTAATCATCTCCTTCTCCTCTGGCTAGAAGAATGCATGCTTAATTTTTTGATACATAATATCAGCTCTCTCTTCTGCTCTCATGGTTAAATACCGAAATCCATTACGGTGGGCCTTCATAGTTCTAGTCATCTTTCTTCCTCTTCCACCAAATTTTGGCTTGATCCACAAGTTTTCCAACCTAATTTCCTTTCTTTTTGAAAATTGAAGTTTCTCCTGAGTCACCAATGTATCTCTCTCTACCTTTTCTGACTCTTTCATTGCTTGAGCTGGAGCAGTACTGGGATGGGTGACCTCTTGGGATGGACCAGTGCTTCACCTCTGTGAGCATCACCTAGATGCAATGAGTGCTAAGTGGACCATTCAATATCATGAGAGATGGGTTCTTGTTGAACCATTACTCATAAACATGGGTCAATGAGTTTGACTTGAAACTACACAGTTGAATCCTGATAGCAATATCATAATATCAATCTCACTAATAGTGATTACTAAGAAAGGTAATTCTATCAAATCTACCAAACAATTTACTGTAGGAACAATAAAAGTAGGGGCTTCGAAAGGAACTCCATGAAAACCAAGCTCTCTAAATGGTATATCAAACTCTAGTTCAAAATATTTTAGATGAGGCTGATCCTATAGCTCTCTTATTCGCTTGAAAAATCCTTGAAGATTTGCATTGATTTTATTTTTCTTGTCCCTCTCTTGTTGTTCTTCCACAATTTCATTAGGATCATACATTGACCTTCTTGCCCCTCCTAAATTTTGGTCCACATCCATTACCTCCACATAAAACTAGACATCCTTGGTCTTCTTGGTTCCCATGCCATGATATGGTTATGCAAATGAAAATGAAGCAAAGTAATCATCTCCTTCTCTGCTGGTTGGAAGAATGCATGCTTAATGTTTTGATACACGATATTAGCTCTGTCTTCCGCTCATGGTTGAATACCAAAATCCATTATGGTGGGCCTCTAGAGTTTCAATCATCTTTCTTCCTCTTCCACCAAATGTTGGCCTAATCCATAAGTCTGCCAGCCTAATTGCCTTTGTTTTTGAAAGCTGAAGTTTCTCCTGGGTCACTAGTGTAGCTCTCTTTTCCTTTTTAGAATCTTTCATTGCTACAAATCGTCTATGGTGTTTAATCATTTGTACCACATGGTTGATGTGCTTTGAATCCTTAGATCTAAAGGAAATTTCCTTAACATAAATACTACTAGGGAATTTCAATGTTGGCATGTAGTTGGCATTAAAGCTGGTACCTGGAACATTGAAAATTATCCTTATATAAGAATTCCCTCCATCTTGATGGTGGCTACATGAAATGGAACCATGATTCCATAAATAGGTACAAGAATAACATCATTTTTTGTATCAACCTGAATCATGAGCTCTCTAGAAATGGGGATATCTTGCACATTTTTCTATGAAACCATCTCAGTGGATGGCTTGGAAGAGCCATGCCCATCTCCTGTACCAATGCCCCCTATAGCCAATCTTCTTGCAGTCTCCTCATTCTTTTGTAGAGGGTTGGCACTTAAGGTTATGTAATAGAATTTACAGTTGATAGTTAAATTGTATAACAATTTTTTTATGATCTTTACTAACATTTATTAGAATTATTACATTTTTTACATCAATGGAATCACATATTAGTTGTAACTTTTTTGAAATTTTATTATGGTATGTGCACTTTGATATGATGTAATATGATTATGGTTTTGTCTTATATGTTTCAATATTAGATATATAACAAAAAAAAAAATTATTGCATGAAATAAATAATAACTTTTAATTTTAAATATTTTTTTTTGCAGAACACAAGTCTTCTAGAAGATCAAGATGATCCTCATCATGATATAGATCCAGAAAATATTTGTTCTTCCGGTACATATCACATGGAAGAGGATGATGATGACGTATATATGGAAGAAACCGAGGCCGATGACAATGATGATGATGACGACAATGACGATGATGATCATGATGGTGGTGATGATGATGAGGCAATTGTTGGTAGTACCCAGTGACATTCATGATCATATAGACTACATCATGGATCATTATTGATATATAGTTATGATGATGATGATGATGATGATGATGATGATGATGATGATGATGATCACAATGGTGGTGGTGATGATGAGGCAGTTGTTGGTAGTACCTAGTGACATTCATGATCATATAGACTGCATCATGGATCATTGTTGACATATCGTTATGATGCATCTTTTCATGGTTACTATCATAAGTATCATTTTCATGGCCTACAATACCATATTATTGAATTGTATCATATTGAAATTTATCATTTTCACTTATATCATTTAGACATGTATCATGTTGACTTGTATCAATTTGAGTTAAATAAATTATCATTTTTAATTATATCATTTGTACATGTATCATTTTGACTTATGTCAACTATTGGACATGTATCATTTTCACATGTTATTGATCTACTAGCATATTTGACTTTCACTTGTTTTAGTTATATATGATGATGATCTTATTAGTATTGACTTGTCAATTTATATATATTAAAAGTGGTCCATGATTTTTGGATGGATATTTATTACGTATGATGATTTTAATTTACTGCTCAGGATGGATGTTGTCAAATTCAATTAAATTATAGATATTTGACTCACTTGTTTTAATTATAGATGATGATCATGTTATAATAATTATCTTGTTATTTAATCATATGAGTTAAATAATTAAATTACTTACTCTATAATCATATGAGTTATTTAAGAGGTGTCATATATTTAACTAATTAAATTGAATTAAAACATATTAAATTGATAAATGAAGCAAAATAAGAAGCATTTTTAGAAGCAAAAAAGGAAGCAACAATAGAAGTTGAATTAGAAACAAACCAGAAGCAATCTTGGAAGCAAAATTGGTAGAAAAATTAGAAGCAAACATAGAAGCAAAATCGGAAGCAAAATTAAGAGCAAAACAAGAAGCATTTTTTAGAAGCAAAAAAGGAAGCAAAACAAGAAGCATTTCTAGAAGCAAAAAATAAAGCAACAATGGAATCCAAACTAGAAGCAAACCAAAAGAAAAATTGGAAGCAAAACCAGAAGAAAAATTAGAAGGAACACAAGAAACAAAATTGGAAGCAAACCTAGAAGCAAAACCGGAATCAAAATTGGAAGCAAAATTAGAAGGAAATTTGGAAGGAAAACTTGATGCAAAACTGGAAGCAAATCTAGAAGCAAAAATGGAAGCAAAATCAAAAACAAAACTAGAAGCAAAATGGGAAGCAAAACTAGAAGCGAAACTGGAAGGAATGCAGAAAGCAAATTTGGAAGCAAATTCAGAAGCAAACTTGGAAGCAAAACTAGAAGCAAAAAATGGAAGCATAACTAAAAGCAAAAATGGAAGCCAAATTGGAAGCAAAATTGGAAGAAAATTTGGAAGCAAAATTGGAAGAAAATCTGGAAGCAAAACTGGAAGAAAATCTGGAAGCAAAATTGGAAGCAACAATGGAAGAAAATGTAATGATCCTAGCCCAAGTTGACTCAAAACTCTTCACTTTTCTGTCCCTGTAATTTTTTCAAACAATTGTCATGTTAAGTCTTATCTCGCTATTTTGGATTTTTAGTTTGTTGTGTTATTTTTTTTATGTTTTCCAATGTTGATATAATGCTTGTAATAAATGCCAAAATGCTTTACAAGTAGTGAAGTTGTAATATAAGACTTTTATGCCTTCCTAATGCAACTAAAGGACTGAAAAAAGACATTGAATGTGCATCTACAACAAGAGGCATTATAACAAACACTTGGCATGCATATTCATGACTGTAATATTCATCTACAACAATGGAAAATTTGGAAAATAGTTACAATGCAACCTTTTAATCTATTGATCATCTCTTTTAAATCCTTTACAATACCAAACACACCCGAAAGTCCAAGAACATTGATTCAATAAAATTCTAGAAATTGCAGCCAGAAGATGTCTGGTAAATAAATTGAATGGTTGTTGTAGATGAAGTTCCCACCTCCAAACTGAAACCAAATATCTTAGTAGGGAAGGACACTCGCTATGAGTGCACTAACAAGCCAAGAGGCCAATTGGTTTGCCTTAGGAAGAACATGCCAACTTATGGATTGTGGATGACTTGTTGATAATTGTAGATTGCACCTTGTGACATGCCTTAATTCTGCCTAGATTTATGCATACAACTGCAACCCATAGCAATAGATAATAATATTGATATTCTTTAATGGAAATCCTTCAAAATTTTGAAATACTCTCCACCAATGGTTGTTCTTTGCATAATATGAAATATGCTCTTCAAACCCTAGTGAAATTATAAAGATAACCACTTAATATATGCATTGGTACTGTAGCGAAAACTGTTCACGTGCATTGTAGTGCTTACTGTAGTGGGTACTGTAGCAGCCAACAATAATGGATTCCATAATGCCCCTTTAATTTATTTTAATCCTGCAAGTAGATACTCATCAAACCCTAAGATTCTTTGTATTTCTTCACCAATCTACTCTATTTTGACTCCCGAATGAAGCCAAACCTCGTGCAATAATTCAGCTAGTCTTGCACAACCTCAAAATTGCTTCCACATTGAAGAGTTTTCATTCTCCAATGGCTGGATTGAAGCCAAACTACTGAAACCCTTGGTTTCTCACAACAAAAGTCAAAATCTTCAAAAACAAATTCAAGTACTCACAATACAATGAGGTTGATTTGCTTTTTACTTTGCTTTTATACCTCCTTGAGAAATTTGATTTCATTTTGTGAGCTTTTAATTCATTAATAATATTTAACTCTCTTTTAATTGGCTTATGTTATCACCTTGGTTTATGTTCCCAATATAATAAATACTTTTTAAGTGGCAACTAATGTGAGGGTCATGGTCTCATGGGTCACTTTATATTTCACATTTATAACATATAATCATTAATAAAGTACCCTTATTAATGATATAATAATAATATAATCAAATGAAGCCCATATGCCTATCCAACTAAAAATAAAGGTGTCCACTGTAAATCCCATATGACCAGGTGCCCTACCAAAAATAGTAACTCTTGAAATTTGACTCACAATAAACAGTAAGTACATGCAAATGAGTATTGATCAAAGGTCAACACTGCATCTCGCTGTCCAAGTGCTTCCCGCCATAAATAGTAACCTTGAAGAGTCACTTACTATAAATAGTAAGTGTTTTAAATGAAGTATGACAAAGGTCACCTTGAACTCATACTGATCTCCAGAGCTAAAACCATGCCAAAAACTACCAACTAAGAGCCCCCTAACCATCTGCTCTAGCCTATGAGGGTCAAGAATAGGCTAAGCAACTTGTCAACATGTTTGAACTAGAAAGGGGACATTACAGTCTGCCCTCCAAAATATTTCTTGTCCCCAAGCAATCCCAACAATGAAGAACACATCACACCACCTGGATCCCATGGGTAGCGTTGCGTAATGTCCCTGCTAGCCACAACTTTCTCCTGTAACTCCCACAAATGATTAGTTGGAATAACATGTACCTTATACATCTATGTTGTTGGAAAGCAAACACCTAACACTTTTCATTGTGCCACTCTAATACCCCCTAACTCCAAAATGTAGCAAGTCTCTAAGTAATCAGCAGGAGATAACAAAGTAGAAGACTCAACAAACTTGGACTCATCACAAGAAAATGGAAATGTGTCATACCAGAGTGAACCTGAATACCTCATATTCAACCCACCTCTTTGTACCAATAATGACATAGTCAAGTCCTATACATGTGGGATAAAATCAAATTGATGAACACACCTCAAGATGCAATCAAGGTGAAACTCTCCTGACTGCGCTACTAGAATAACTGAATGCTTAGGTGTATTCCGTCCAATACTGCTATCTTTGGAAGAAGGCTCACAACTCATAATAGGATGAGTTGGTTGTGCGGCCACATCACCATGAATGTCATTTACTATATTTCCCTCATCATGGATGCTACCTATTTCCTGGAAAGGTGTTCGATCTATAACAAAACCCAACATGCAAGTCCTAGAAGGAATCATCTCCTTATGATTCAACTGACCAATGTCATCCTACAAAGTAGTAAAGAAGAGATTGGTACTCAAAACTCTACTGGCATCTGAATCCACAGTTGACATTGATGAATCTATACCACCATCTGACGCTATGCCATCCTAAGTGTGAACACTAGGTGAACTCATACTGATATCATCAACAAGTGTCCTGGCTACCCTGGATGAATGAGTATTTGTTCTACATGATGTGCATCTAGCCAAGCTCAGCTCTAAGTAAAGCTCATCCACATGTCTCTCAGAATCCTAAAGTGAAAACTAAGTGCTAACCAAAGAATCCTTAGTGACCAAAAGCTCCTTATAAAGCCTATCAACTTCCTCCTCTTTCCTCATCAAGGCATCTGAATAGATCCCAACAAGGTTAAGAAGGTGGTCACGGTTTGAAAGAAGGTGTAAGTAACTTGACTTCATCACTCCCATACCTTCTTTGATCTCTTGTAAGCTATCATAAGAAGACTCTGCCACAACTCCTTTTTGTCTTCTCTCTAGTTGAATCATCCAAAGGTTATTTTCAATCATCTTATGAATCTTATCATGATGAGATAAAGCTGTCACAATCCCATCCTCGTTCACCTTCAGTTGATTTGTCAAACTATGTAAACCATGCAGAGTGTCTCTAGCTTCAACCTCACATGAAGAAGCCTTTAATTGTGCTTGATATTCTTTTTCTACAAAGTCCTATATGCTCTCATGCTCATGCAAAGTTTCATCATTGCTATCATGATAATCATAATTAATCTCTATAGTAGCAACTTCTTGTGAAATCTCGTGCAAGGATGATGTAGATGGATCATTACCCAAGGCTATCCTCATATCCTCTTGAGTTACATCAGCACGCCTAACTAAGTCACCATATAAATTTGTGCATATCATAGGTGAAGTATCTCTATCCTTAGGTTGTTCAACTAGTCTCCTTAACAATTCATGTGCCATGGGTGACACCTCTTGCAAACAACCCATAAGTCATTTGAAATGAGTTTAGAAATTACATCATCCTCCTCGTACAAAACTAAAAAACATGATGGAATGCATTGAAGTAAACACGCTACTAGGATTAACCTAATTAATAACACTCCAAAATACATGAAATATCTTGCAAATGGTGTCTACACAATCCATGGATAACATAATGTTTTCAAATCTGAATTTTGCAAATGTTTCAAGTAGTTTTACCCTCTTTGCAAAATAAGGGTTCTTGATGTCATCCAAACCTTTAAATCTTTCCACCATGATTTGAAGTACTTCTTTCATAATATGGTTGTCATAAGGATCAAGAGGAGATGTTATCCTCATAATTTCACCGATGCATGAGATAGCTGCGAGTTATATCACTTCATCATGATGTCTCATAAGTTGTGGCTTAACCAAAGAACTTACCAATGGACTTATAGAAAGTTGCATTGTTTGAGATAGATCTTGTCCAACTTTGCATAAACAAACCTTTGCCTCCTCCAAAGTACTTAGAAGAACCTTCTTTTGCTGAGATGGATGTTCTAATTTCTTCCCTTCCCTATAAATCCTTTTTTCCAAATCTCTTTCACTTGTTGAAGCCATGCTTGTAAATGAATTTCAATCTTTGAATGACCTAATCAGGCTGGTAGGAAACCACTTTGATACCACTATAATGAGCCTAGCCCAAGCTGACTCAAAACTCTTCACTTTTCTGCCCTTTTAATTTTGTCAAACAATTGTCATGCTAAGTCTTATCTCACTATTTTGGATTTTCAATTTGTTGTGTTATTGTTTTGAGGTTTTCCAATGTTGATATAATGTTTGTAATAAATGCCAAAATTCTTTACAAGTAGTGAAGTTGTAATATAAGAATTTTATGCCTTCCTAATGCAACTAAAGGACTAAAAAAAAGACATTGAATGTGCATCTACAACAAGATGCATTATAACAAACACTTGGCATGCATATTCATGACTGTAATATTCATCTACATCAATGGAAAATTTGGAAAACAGTTACAATGCAACCTTTTAATCTATTGATCATCTCTTTTAAAGCCTTTACAATACCAAACATACCCAGAAGTCCAAGAACATTGATTTAATAAAATTCTGGAAATTGCAGCCAAAAGATGTCTTTTAAATAAATTAAATGGCTATTGTAGATGAAGTTCCCACCTCCAAATTGAAACCAAATATCTTAGTAGGGTAGGACACTCGCTATGAGTGCATTAACAAGCCAAGAGGCCAATCGATTTTCCTAAGGAAGAACATGCCAACCTATGGAGTGTGGACAACTTGCTGATAATTGAAAATTGCACTTTGTGACATGCCTTAATTCTTCCCAGATTTATGCATACAACTGAAACCCACAACAACATATAATAATCTTGATATTCTTCAATGGAAATGCTTCAAAATTTTGAAATACTCTTCGCCAATGGTTGTTCTTTGCATAATATGAAATCTACTCTTCAAACCCTAGTGAAATTATGAAGATAACCACTTAATATCTACATTGGTATTATAGTGAACACTGTTCATGTGCACTGTAGATACTCATCAAACCCTTAAGATTCTTTGTATTTCTTCACCAATCTACTCTATTTTGACTCCTAAATGAATCCAAACCTCGTGCAATAATTTTGCTGGTCTTGCACAACCTCAAAATTGCTTCCACATTGAAGAGTTTTCATTCTCCAATGGCTGGATTGAAGCCAAACTACTGAAACCCTTGGTTTCTCACAACAAAAGCCAAAATCTTCAAAAACAAATTCAAGTACTCACAATACAATGAGGTTGATTTTATTTTTACTTTACTTTTATACCTCCTTAAAAAATTTGATTTCATTTTGTGAGCTTTTAATTCATTAATAATATTTAACTCGCTTTTAATTGGCTTCTGTTATTACCTTGGTTTATGTGCCCAATATAACAATTAATTTTTAAGTGGCAACTAATGTGAGGGTCATGGCCCCATGGGTCACTTTATATTTCACCTTTATAACATATAATCATTAATAAAGTACCTTTATTAATGATATAATAATAATAATAATAATAATAATAATAATAATATAATCAAATGAAGCCCATACACCTATCCAACTAAAAACCAAGGTGTCCACTGTAAATCCCATATGACTAGGTGCCCTGCCAAAAATAGTAACTCCTAAAAGTTGACTTACTATAAATTGTAAGTACGTGCAAATGAGTCTTGAAACTTTTGCAAAGGCCTAATCAAAGGTCAACACTACATCTCCCCTGTCCAAGTGCTCCCCACCATAAATAGTAACCCCGAAGAGTCACTTACTATAAATGGTAAGTGTGTCAAATGAAGTTCGACGAAGGTCACCTTGAACTCATATTGATCTTCGGAGGTAAGACCATGCTGAAAATTGCCAACTGAGACCCCCCAAACCATTTGCTCTAGCCTATGAGGGTTAGGAATAGGCTAAGCAACCTGTCAACATGTCTGAACTAGAAAGGGGAAATTACATCAAACCAAGAAGAAAAACCGAAAGCAAAATTGGAAGAAAAATTGGAAGCAAAACTAGGAGCAAAACTAGAAGCAAAAATGGGAGTAGAACTAGAAGCAAAAATGGGAGCAAAAATGGAAGCAAAAATGGGAGCAGAAATGGAAGCAAAACTGGAAGCAATACTAGAAGCAAAATTAGATGTCACATTAGAAGCAAAACCGGAAGCAAACCTGGAAGCAAAACTGGGAGAAAAACTAGAAGCAACAATGGGAGCAAATATGGAAGCAAAACTAGAAGCCAACTTGGGCACCAATTTAGGCACTATTCCTGATGCCAATTTCTGGCACTATTCTTGGTGTTAAAGGAGACGCTATTATCAACACCAAATTTTTGGTGCAAAATCCAATGTAAATGTAGGTGCTAAATTCAATGCAAAATTCGGCGATGAAACAAAGAAACATGTTTTCATTGACTTTTGCGCCGTCAGATGATTCCAAAATGACAGACTCAAATACACTAAAATCTGGCACTAATTGCCTATTGTGCTATTGTGTTAGGTGAGTAAATTCACCTTCTTAGGTGGTTCATTGTGCCTTCATAGGTGAGTTTTTGTATCTTCCTAGGTGAGTATTGGAATTTATGAGCCTTCTTAGGTGAGTTTTTGCACCTTTCTAGGTGAGAATTTGGCAAAATTGGTTCATGGATTCAACATAACATAGCTTTCTACAAGCATAACACACCTTGCTTGATAGTAGAGCTATTTTTTTCATGATATTTTGGCATAATACAACTTGTTAGCCTTGTAGAACCCATCATATTGCATGAACACCTAGCATAATGCAACTTGCTAGCCAATAGATCCATGTGGCTCATGAGTGATGTGGCATAATACAACTTTCTAGTCCTCATGGCAGAATTCTCTTGTCTAAAATTTATTCAACGAATGACATTTGGTATTTGAGACAATTTAAGAATGAGTTCTCTTTGCCTTACCAACCTGAATCCCTTTAGTACTAACCTTATGTATTTTCATGTCTTTTGTGTGTCTTGTTTGGGTAAAAGCACAATAGTTTGTCACACTTTTGGCCAATTAAATAGTTTCGAGCAAACTATTTTTGATTGAAAGATATTAGGCCAAGTTGTTTTCGACCGAAACCATGTGGTGCTGGCATGGTAGGTAAATTTTTGACCGGAGAGTTTTTGACTAAAAGTTACTCAACGGAATACGGTTGGCCGAAAAAATGGAAAAGTGAGTGTATCTAATATTTATGGCTTGGAAATATCAAGACATTTTTGGCCAATAATGTCTAGTTGGCATCCTACATGGCAACCAACTCATCATTTTTTAGAATTTTCTGAAACATTTAACTTTGGTAGAGTATTTCTCTAGTCAAAATGATTTTTCTACAAAAAATAAAAATACCCTTTTGTAGAGCTCGAAGTGGAGAATTTGAATATATATATTTTATAATATTTTGATTAGTTTTAATATATTTTATTTTTAAAATAATGCAAGTAGGTTTTAAAAATTAAAAAAAGAGGCTAATTAGATTTTTTTTTTTAAATGATAGTAAAGTTTATTGATTTTTTTAAATCTTATATGGGGCACAAGAGGAGAGAGTCTTCTTCAAAAGGATATATTATATTTCTTGAAAGTGATTAAATTTTTTGAAAATAGTTGATGGCTCGTGAAAATTGTCAAATTTTGACATGTTTGACTTTAAAACATTATTACAAGAAAAATATACATCAAAATGTGAATTTTTTTTCCATGCACATGATATTGAAGTTACCTATTTGGAGAAATAAAAGGGGAGAAATGAATTTTTTTTCAATTTGTTTCTTGATGGCCCGTGAAGTCACTCTTTTCTAAAATTTTCAGCATTCCAAAGTTTGTCCTTAAATTGATAAAAGTGTAATAATTTTTTTTAAAAAACTTTTTAAAAATTATAGGAATAAACTACATCAAAAGTTCTACATTTCATTAGTTTACACTATTTTGAAATTCAAAACATAAAGACCACTTTTATGTGGTCAAACTTCATAATTTTTTGTTGTTGTTGGTTGATTCCTTTATGAAGTGTCACACAGTTTTGTGCTTTTACCCCTTTGTGTTTGCATTGTGTTTTCACCATGTTTGTTTTCATTTTATTGTCATCTATATGTTATGTTATGTTGTGTGTTTTCATCGTGTATGCTTTGTGTTTTCTACGTGTATACATTTGTGTATGTTGTCTTGTTGCATATCATACATGTGTGCGTTGGACTTTATGCTTGTGTTGGTTTGTCATGGGATCTTGGATCCTAAGGAATTGCACACTCCCCTTTGATCCTCTGTCATCCTATCTCTTCAATATTTGGACAATTGGACCCCTCTTGACATAGATTTTCTACTTTAGTGTGAGTCTGAGCATAAGTTCATACTCTCACTAAAGTGGGGGCTAAATGTAGCATCAAAAATTGTCACCCTTGACAATTTCACACTATGTTTTGCTCCTTAAGGCATTGGGCCTAATTGAACACCTAATTTTCTAAATTATGCATTCCTTAGCCTATTTTAAGACTTACTGATAAATTTAAAGTGAAAAACAAATGCATTCATTTAATATTTTGGCCCCAACTTCAAAAACCCCAAAAAATAAATCCAAGACACTGGCACCTAGGGCACCTATGTCCCCTATTTTGGCTCCAAATTCAAATATATATTAGAGAGCCCCTTTTATTATTTTAAATTCAAATATATAAATTCAGTTGTTGGGATTTAATTTGTGGAAATTAGAATAATTGCATATAAATACCTAATAATTACATCATTTCAAATCTAACAAGGAACATCTAGAAACTATTAGTAAATTTGGTGATCAAGAAATTATCAAGAGCATTGTTAAGCAATTCAAGAGCAACAATTAGAGGATTTATTGTTGCAATTCAAGATCCAAACATCATGTCAAATATATTGTGAGTTTATGTATGTTCATGTTATCATTGTTTGTGAATGCCAACCCTTGTTGTAGGTCTCTAAGAAATTCAAGCAAGCAAGATCTAATACCTTGAGGATATGTGCATGACTTTAGTTCCTCAAGGAATCCATTGAAGGGTGGTGAGTCGCACCACTTTGTGGATTCATCATTCCTTCCTATCATTTATCCTTTTATCATTAACATTGGTATTGTGGAAGTGGAAACACTAACATGGGGTTTAACTAAGGAAAGCCCCTAAATGGAACAACCCTTCCTATCTCTTTGAATCGTGTGTAGGATTCATGCTTAAAGAGGATTGAAGGATGTTTGAAGATCAATCACCCATTATTGCAATCGAAACCCTACACCTTAAAAACTCAGGAAAACTCACCTACAAATTTATTCAACAAATTTGCACATGAAAATTGAAAACTCTAATCTGACTCTCGAGGATTACAAAAATAGATCCAAAAAATACCTACCAAGATAGTGGCATCACCGAAGGAAACATCCTCAAAAATCAAGCTCAAATTATACCATAGGTGTATAGTGTCTCACTCAGTCTATTCCTGTAGTTTGATTTTTCTCATGACATTCCAGATATGTTGTTTATGTGTTAGAGTATATATTTGCAACATCAAGTCTATTGAATCACTGCATTTCATTGTTAAGGTTATTTAAAATTTGGTCAAGGGTAGGTTGACTCACCTTTCAGATTGTAGGTCAATCATAGACCTTGTTCAAATCCATCAAACCCCCACTACCTCAAATCTCTAAAGAAACATTTAGAAAAAGCACCTAAACCTTAGGGTCAAATCTTAGGGTTTCACTTTTTCTATGTTTCACAACCATGACATAGTATTATGTGAGGAAAACTATTAGGATAAAAAACCCAAACTAGACATGTAACTCATAAAACTATATTACAACCATAACATAGTATTACACGAGGAAAACCATTTTAGGACGAAAAACCCAAACTCGAAAGTATGAAAATTATTATATTATAGAAATAATACAATTACATACAACTTTAGTCACATGCCCTTGTAGGATTATCACCGACAATTTTATGATCATATAATAACATCATCAAACTACACTATGAAAACTCCAACAAAAAATCCTAATCAATAGAAGAGACACAAATAGGAAAGAATGCAAGTTTTTTGAAAAACATGAGCTAGCATGCAAGAAAAATGGCATAAAAAAATGAATGGCCTAAAATCAACTATCCCATACCATGTTTGAATTCTAGGCTATATTTAGAATATTCCTTACAACTATCATAATTTTTCATAACCTATCATAACAAATATTTAAACTTGGGTTCACCAATTTGTCATGTTCCTCCACTAAAAAATGCTTTATATGATGTGTATCATAAGGCTATCATAAATATTCAATGATTAACTTGGGATATCATATATATGTAGTGTTTAGCAAGCTTAGTGAAAGTATTAAAAAGGTATCTAATTTATTTTAGTGGCCTCATGTGTTGAGGCCTCATTCGTTTAGTATAGAGTATGTGGATGACTCAAGTTGGTCTATTGTATATGGACTAATAGAACTTGAATGTCATATGGTCCTTGTTGAAAAGTGTGATAGGAACTTTTTTTTTCCCTTATTATAATTTATGTGTTATCAAAATGTTCATTCAAAGGAATAATGTTTGTATAAATACTAAATAGGAGAAAATATGGGCCACACTATCAAGGTATACATTAGGATGCTAGTTCAAGGGTGAACAAAATGTTGCCATTTGTAACTTATCAATAAATGTGGTGGTTCCCAAGAAACTACTCAAAAATGGGCCAATATATTATGTATGCCCTGTAGTGTTATTGAAAAGGAGCAACAAAGATATTCTATTAGTAACGATAAATATGGAAAGATAGGGGCCCTTGCATATGCTTTCTTTATTTCCCCTAGCAATTAAAGTAGTTGTTCAAAGGGAACTTGGTAGCATGTAAAATGTTTTTATTTATCAAAATATCAATGTGCATAAATTTAAAGGGGTGTTCTTGTGTAGCAAAAATGGAGAATTTTCATACGATTTGTAGCGTATCTACCAAGCCCACTTTATTTATTTGGTGAGGTTCAATTATATTTTTCAAAGACAACAACAATTTAAGGATCAATATGTTTGTTTCCTATTAGAAAAAACAAAATTGATAAAGGGACCTATAAGTAAATTCTCCCTTAGAAAACTGAACACTTTTGTGGGTACCTAAACTACATACCTTATAACACTCAAGAAAGAACACAAGATCTAGAACCAAGAATGTGCAATTGTCCAAATACAATGGGGGAGAATGAACATTAAAGGCTATAGAATATAATAAGCTAATTAGAAAGAGTGGAATTCTCATCTACACTTTTGGATTTGCAAGGCCAATAAGGGTGATCAAGTAGATGTCGGTAAAAATACACTTAAAAGAAAAATGTTAAAAGCAAGTTTAGGTATCCAACAACCACACCTTGTATATAAGTAAAATCAAATAAATTATCACTAATATTGAACATTATACTAATTTTTAATAAGGACCTATAAGACCTCGTATTAAGCAAATAATAACACCAAGATTACACATGCAACTAATTGCAGATGGTTTGTGGCCTTTTGAGTGGAAGGTTTGTTACTGTCCTACTATTGTAGGGTGTTGGTTTTATGTGTTCGGTTGCTCTTGGTTTCATGCCAGGAATGGGTTGTAAGTCTATTTTTGGATTGGACTGCTTTGGGTCCTTGCTTTCCAATCACTCCTAATCATCTATGACTAGGTGTTGTTTGTTTTTTGTTGTCGTTGAAGTGTTCACCTGCTATTGATGGCCCGTAGGGCCTTGTTCTAAGGGTCTGCACCCTTGTTTTGTTGCTCTTCTCATTCTCTTTGTTGTTGGCCCGCTAGGCCTTGTTGTATAAGGATGACACCCTTATTTTCTGCTTTTAATTTCAAAAACATAAATCCACTTAACATGATTGCATCATCTGCAACCTGAAATTCTAGAGATAAAAAATATTAAATTAAAGTGTGGTAAAAATAAATCTCTCATGTTTTTTTAAAAAGGAATATTAATTATATAAATCATAAGGCTTAAAATTCATCTAAATTAATAAGGAGACAAAGAGAAATGAAATATTAATAGTTTAATACCTCTAATGACAATTGCCTCTTCATTTGGGTGACATAATCAAAGCCTAAATTATTATACAAATATTATTGCAAACTTAAAATAGAGAACTAGAAGTGTATACATGTCAATAAAAGATATAAGCACCAAATAAACAAATTCATTTCAATGATATATTCTAGTATATAAATTTTACTATATACCTATACTAGGGAACTAAAAGTGCATATATATGTATAAAAAATATAAGAAATATCACATAAGTTTTCATCAATAATAAATAGTGTTTTTGTGATAATCCATAAATTGTATTAAAATATCTCAATATGTTAAGACTCGGTAATCTTGAACTTTGGGAAGATTTATTTGCTTTTGGAAGAGGTGAATAGACCCCTACTTTCCCTAAGTTGATAATAGTTTAAAGATATTCCATTCACTTTTAAAAATATCTCAATACACCAATACTTTATAATCATAAACATTAGGGAGATTTATCTTCTTTGTAAATAAGTGAAATAGAACCTCTATTTCCTTTGGTTAGTGTATTTTTAATCAAAACTTGGAAAGTTGATAATGATTAAACAAAAGAAAATTCTCCAAAACTCGTAGAATGCAAAATAATAACATGATTATATGACTAAAGTTACACAAGCCAAATTAGATGGTCAAAGATCAAACACACTAGGTAAGCTAATAAGGTTTCACTATGGCCATTTTAGCCCCAAATTGTTAAATGACCTCTTCAAAAAAATTATGACCAATATCATAATCCTCTTTAAGAAAAAGATGAACACTTATTGTATAGGCTTTTACCATTTTTAATCCTAAGGCATATCCAAGGTTTTTACCTTTGTAAAACTTAGGGCACATTTGAAGATATAAATTTTAGACATATTTAGATTGTGGTATTAGGACATCAATAAAGAGTAAAGGAAAGGGTAGTTCACCAAATTATGTAGTCATGACTATTAAATTTATGATATGTAAATCCACCCAAATGATTTACATGATACTATGATATGGTGAAATGGGATTTAGGGTAAGCACCTAACATAATTCGTGCACATTCCAACATATGTATTGGGGGATACAAAAGTAATCAAGAGAAACTATTTGGTGCATGTATTTAATGGAGATTCAAATAGTTGGTTAAGGTTTTGGTCCCATTTTGTTGGTTGATGAGATGTGATGTGGTTGATTAATTATGAAAGGTTGCAAACTAGGTGAATTAACACTAAAAACATGAATTGTTACAAAATTTGGAAAACTTAGAGTAGAAAAATAAAAACAAAGAGTAGAACTGGAAAGTGTAGACAAAGAGGAACCTACCATGTGAATTTGAGGTTGATCTAGTGGGACAGGGGCATTGGGATCCCTAGTCTATAAATTTTGAATTTTTGGATTTGAAAGATTGTACAAATATGGTAGGGTTTGTTGGTCTTTGACTGTGAAAACCCAAAAATAGTTTAATTAAATTTAGTCTCTTTTGGGTTATGGGGAGGGATGATCATGCTCTTTCTTAGGATGATGATTGGGATCATCATAGCCCTCTTTGTGTGGATTTTTTTCACCTCCTTGAATGAAAATATAATTTGTAGAAGCTTATCAAAATTTTGTTTCATATTTTTAGTATGATGTCATACAAGATGGTGTTAGAACTTGGAAATGAAAACCTAAAGAATTAGGATCAAGCCAACAATTTCCTCATCTCATTGACTGACTTGTTCATATTTTAGCTTCTTGGAGAGTCTCCTTAGCCATTCAATTTTCTTGGATGGGGTGCGAAAGGTTTTCAGATCTACATAGTGCACTTTGGTTGTAAAACTCTTTTTGTAGAGGACCTAGAAGTTCATAACTCTGAGCTTTGGAATCAAGTTTGGCGTCCAAAATGCTACCCTAAGCTGAATGATTTTATGTGGCTTTCTACTCTGGATAAATTTCTTCATTATGATAATCTTCAAAAACATGGGATTATTGGTCCAAATAGTTTTACATCTTATGAGTTCTAGTTGAAGATTTTGGTTGATATTTACTCTTGGATTGTTCATTTACCATTGTCCTTTGTTGATTATGGTGTGATTTGATGGGAATTTCATGGAATAATTATGAATCTATCCAAGACTTTCTTGTTAATTAGTTGTGTTCTTCTTTTCAGCGAAAAAACCTTAATTTGTTGCATGATATTGGTTTTGGTCTAATTTGTTCAAATATCTAGTGAAAATAAAATCAATGGATTTTGAATGATACTTCCAAGCATGTTTGCTAGGTTTGGAGTAGAATATTGGCTAATTTAAAACAGATTTGACAAGTTTGGATTCAAATATTATCAAACAAGTTCTTGGTGGGAATTTAGAGTTGAACCGTTGATTTTTTGGCTCTGAGAACTTCTTTAACTCTTCTAGGGCTTTTCACCTAAAAGGAGAGAGTTAGGAAAAAAATGCTAAAGGGTTCATTCAAATTATGTTATATATGATGTTATCTAAGCTAAATGAAGTGAACTAAGTGCAAGTAAGTGATCTATATGATTGAATTTGAATGCAAAACTAAGATTTAAACTATGTTTGAAAACACATTGTGATATGCAAACTAAGAACTAAATGATGAAATAATGCATAACATAAAGAAATGAGATGAAATAGAGTGCACTTGGACAAGATTTAAGGAACTTGGAATGTTGTGAATGTTGTCTAAAGTTATTGAAAATCCATAGTGGGACTCATTCGCATGGGGTGGCAAATTAGTCTTGCTAATGGTGAAAAAGTGTCAGAAACATGTTTTTGATTGTTGGGATCTAGAATCTAACAAAATTAAAATTTTCAACCTTAAGGTGGGAATTATTCACCATTGGTGGCGAATCAATCCTCTCCCAAAATTTTGAGAAATCAAGAGACAACTCTGCAACAACAGATCTGGAGATGTGTTGATTGTCAGGTTGTTGAAATCAATTCTATAGGAAATAGACAAAAAACCTTCTCCAAGCTTGAAATGTGATTGATGTGACTTGAAGCACCTAGTTGAATTTTTGACCAATCTTCAACATCTAAATGCTTATTAAATCTGCACACAATAGTCTACAAACACACATGCAAGACAAGAAAAATGGTTGAGGGTTAGCAAATATGGGTTTGCCTTGGTCAAACCCCACTTTTGGTAATCAAACCCTTAATGAAACAATGAAATGAAAGAGAATGATAAACTAATAACATGCAATTGCTATCAACTTAACAATCCCTTGATGATGCAAATATGAAGTAATGTCAATGGATGCTCCAAAATGCTTGAATAATGCTTGATGAGATGTTGTAAGATGCTTGAATGCTTGAGATGATGTGTGAATGAATGCTTGAATGGATGGGTGAATGAGTGAACTTGATGAATGGGGGTTAAAACGAGATGAAAATCACTTATTTATACAATCTTACCCATTAATACCTCATCATAGGCCAACATCAAGTGTTTTTGAATAAAAACCCGAAAGGAAATTTTTAAAATTTTGAATTTGGAGCCAAGGGCGACTCATTCGCACCCATGGCGAATGGGTCCCACCTAGCACTTGAAAATGGGTGTCGGGAATTATCTTGTATTTAATGTTGTTTGTTGGGCTTACATTCAAAAATGCACTTAATTAAGCCTTACAAGGGCATAAAGGGACCAAGTAAAGCATATGAGAGGGATAAATAGTGAAGTTATGCCTAGAAAAGTGTGAAAGCTTGTTACAAGACTTTACAATACTTTAAAATAGGACTTGATTATTGATGAAAATGTGAGTTTTAGGTGAATTGTAATAAATAGAGTCTAGATGAGTGTAGAAATGCTTTACAACACTTCACAACACCATCACAAGACATCATTATTTTAAATTTAGTACCTAAATATGCATGTTCAAGCCATGTTACAACATAAAATTAGAGCAAAACAGATCAAACATCATGAAACAAGACTTAAAAGGCCATGGAAATGACAAGGGTCCATTTTTCTACGGCATAAGAGTGTTGATGAGACTTGGTATTTCAATGGTTTCTCCTTTCTCTTCTTCTTTCACTAATCCTCATGTTTCTCAAATTACTAAATGGGTTCGCCCTCCTTCAGGTTTTGTTAAATTTAATGTTGATGGGGCTTTAAAAGGTAATCCTAGAAATGTTGGAATTTGAGGTGTATATTGTGACCATACTAGCAGGGTCAAGTTTTGGTTTGTTGATAGTCCCGGTGATGCTTCCAATAACTTTATTGAGCTTATGGTCATTCGTCAAGCTCTTTTAGTTGCTAAGTTGAATAATTTTTTTCATATTATTCTTCACATGTGTTGACTAAAATTTTGATTGATCATTTCAAAACACAAGTCTTCCTCTTGCTTCCAATAGTGGTAGTTGAATAAACATAAGAAATACATTGGCATCCTTATTCATGGTTTTATACAAGTTGTTCAATGGAGCCATACTAGAAGAGAAGGAAATCAAGTTGCATATTTTCTTGGCTAAATCTACATTCAACTGGAATGATATCAAGAATAATAGTGGAAGTGATCATGATTGTCCTATATGGGATTCAAACATAGCTTTCAAAGATTTTGTGAATACTAACTACAATGTCTTTTTCAATTCTTGATTTTTGCAAGGGTGCTTTTTGTTGTAGTTTAGGTTCTTGGGGTGTCTTTCTTGTAATAACTATTATTTCGTTTGTTGATCGACTTTTCTTTTGGTTCACCTTTTTTAACATAAAGATAAACATTACTTATAGTACTCACAAGATGAATAATCTTTATGGTCGCAAGGACTTATACCTTGACTATGGAAATTGGGGGGTTCTTGATATTGTATTGATTGTCTACAATCCATCTAAATTTTAACATTTTTTGGAATCATTGTACTAAAAGTCTTTTTAAAAGTGATAGACCCACTTTGTAATTTGTTTCTATTTTAATATATTTTTAACCTTTATACTAAAACATATCAATATATTGTTAGAAAACATATAAACAACAACATGAATAATTAAAGATCACCCCACGATTTAGATTTCCTTGGGAAAAAATAATTTCTTATAACTCCACTAAATTTGCTCCATTGCAAATTACTATATTTATAGACATCCTTTATACATATTTGTAAAATTGTTTGTATAAAACTCTTTTAACATTTAAAAAAACTATAAAATAGGCTCTCATTAAACATTAAAAATGACGGGGTCAATTTTCATCTTTGCCCACTTTACATGTTGACTAGCTCGAAGCTTTTATTAAGTGATTGTAAGCATTTTTGTCAGCTAATGATGTGGTGCAATCTTCTCCACACCTCGCAGGGTCTTTTTTTAGCTTGTTTCTCGTCTACACTATATCACTTCGTTTTTAAAATTTAAAGTGACTAGACGAGCAATTAATAACATCTAATTGCTAAGTGATTTCTAGCTTCAATTGTGTGCGAATTTGATACAAAAAATTCGCACACAATCGAAACGAGAAATCACTTAACAATTAACATTATAAATTGTGAAAACTTTTTTTTTATATTGAAGAAGACTATTATTAATAAAAAATAAAACAATAATACAAGTTACATCAAAATAACAACACGATTGCTGTTAAAACTAGCAGACCAACAAATTGGCTATGTTAAAAACAACAATTATAGCAAGAAGATAACCACTTACATCAACTAACAACACAATCGTTGTAATTACCAGCCAACATCAGACTCATAAGACCAACAGTTAGGCTGTTTTTAAAACAGCAATTTATAGCAGCTAATGAAAATAAAACAACATTTTAGTATAGCTGTAAATAATCTTCTACAACCCTGATGAGTCCAATGAAGCATTGACAACAACCCACCCTGATGAGTCTACTCCAACTTGCATACCCTTGTTATGAGCATAGACATTTTCTTGAGAAAGAGGGGAAGTACTTCTCCTGCCCTTTTGGTCCAAATAAAGCAGCTATTGACCCAGATCCAAGAAAAAATTAAGCCTACCTTTCTTGGTGCAACAGGTGTATGTAATTGAAGTTGACTTTCTGTGACCGACACAAGTTGTTGCGGAATGCTGGGAAGTAATGTATGAAGCATTTAACTCCAATAATGATTGGAGAACATAAGTTGTTTATATTTCTTGTGGACAGGCAGGTTTGGAAAATAGGATTGTGCTAGGGGAGAAGACCCAGTAGCCGCCAGGGCTAATTTCGTGCAACCATAGAATTCAAACCGTATGTCGAATTGGAAAAAAAATTTATGGGTTTTTTTCGCACATGAGTTAAGTGCTTATAACTAAGGTTTCAGCTTCTGGGCAATTCGATTGAATGCGGGAGCATTGGATATGCGCGCGGAGGTAAAAAAATCACCTTTTAGAGGGCTGTCCCAGTAGCCGCTCGCTCTAATTTCAATCAATTAAAGCTGTTTTAACACTTAAATCCCACTTAAATCAGTCACTTAAGCACTTAATGATCGGCTATTGGTGTTTTTGTAACTAGTTATTCAATAACATAAAGTTTTTTAGTGGATCAGAGTTAAATTTTTTTTGGGGGGTCTCAATAGCGGTTATTCAATGGATGGTAGCTACTGGCTCTTCTCCCCTATGTATAAATTGTGAAAACTTGATGTCATTAACATCTAATTTTCTAGATATTCATAGTTATGCACACGAATCTATGCAGTTGTTCTCCGCCTCCAACATCGATATAAATCTCAGCTTTAACGTAATAATATCATGAAATGGCTCTCGCACATCGTAGAGCGGTCTGTGTACAGTTGTAGCTTGCGTTTCTGTGTTAGCGTGTGATTGAAGGGAGAGGAGTTGTACAGCTTGCGTGTGGTTCAAGGCAGAAGAGTTTAGTGGTAATTATGGATCCAACTTCTTACCCATAACATCAGAGTACTGCGCAATGCATTAATCTCAACTTTAAAGTAATAGCAATAAATGCAATAAATTTATATTCAGTATTATTTTCAACATCATTAATACTTCATAGCCTTCACGTCACATCTAAAATAAATGTCACATTTAGTATCTTTGGTATCGTGTGACGTGATTTGAAGCGGTTGATAAATTTGGCTCTTTTTAAGTGATTTGATGGCTTGGGATAGCGTTGGCACATGACCATACGAAAAGGGCAAATCATGGTGCCCAAAATTACTTATTCATTCATTACCATTCTAAAAAATATAGAATTTTAAAAGTTGGGTGCGCAATGCCCAAAAACATGTATTGCACGGTGCACCAGCTGGAAACAACTAAGCTGTCTAATAACTGTACTTGTTAAAAAAATAGCTTTAAAGTGTCGTAATTGACTGTAGTACGAAACTCCAAGCTCTATGAATGCACTCCAAACCGTCGAAATTTGATCTGCTTTATTAGTTCCCACTATTAAACTCGTGCAATGTGCGTCGCGGTTTGGTTTTCCGCACTACAGCATTAAATGCACAAATGGAAATGAGTTGGAGTTGAACTTTTCTTTATTTAATTAAACCTTGACATTCATTTACGAGGCCCATTAGTTTCTCCGCCGCAATTTCTCTGATTCCATGGCTCACAGAAGGAAAGTTGCGGCTCCTAAAAGAAACGGAATAAGAATAAACGATTTACCAGATAGTTTACTGAGTTTCATTTTGAGTAAAATTTCCTTGAAGCAAGCTGTGCGTTGTTCTGTTATCTCTAAAAGATGGAAATTTCTTTGGACGTTCATGCAAAGCCTAAAGTTTTCAGGGGATTTCTTTTCTTCGTCATGTAGGTCCATTGAATTCCAAAATAGAATTGACGGTATTTTTGAGCGTCATTCTGGTCCCCTTGAACTTTTCGAGTTTAGGGTCTTCCCTTTCTGTACAAGTGATCAGATTTGTGAGTGGATTCACCGTGCTGCTCTCAAAAATGTGAGAGATATTAGAATTGAAGGCAATGTTTTAATTTATCCTCATCCTGTATATGAGGTTCCCACGTCCATTCTTTTATGTCACAAGCTTAGATCTTTAGTTCTCAAGAACTTCCATCTCACAAATATTTTCGATTGTTTTGGTGGCTTCTCAAGCTTGGCAAAACTGGATTTATGTTTCGTCGAGTTCAATGACAAAACCATTGAGCTAATTTTGCAATTATGTCCAATTTTAGAAATTTTAATCCTTAGTCATTGCTCTGGACTTAAGAAATTAAAGATATGTTCCGATAGTCTCATTTCTCTCAATCTCTCCAGTGAAATAGAGGCAATAAAAACAAATTGTCCGCTATTAGTGAGTCTTATAATAGAAGGCATACCTCATATCTTTGAGATGCAACTCTACTTGCCAGCATGTTTAAGTCTATGTACAAATGCAAAACTTACAGGGTTTACAACTCTAAAAACACTGAAAAAAATTACCTTCCTGAGCGGGCGTGCTTTCTTGCGCGATGCAGTGATTCTAAGAGAATTTCCAGACTTGGAACAAATCTGCATTTGCAACCCTGAAAATGCGGTATTGGTAAGTTTTTAACAGATTATGTCAGTGCAAATATTGTATTTCTAACTTTTCAAATAAGTAGGAATGCGACAAAGTAATAACGGCTGTTAGTATAACATTTCTAGCCAAGGCGTTAGTAATAGTGTATTGTCCTCCATTTACCACTTTACTGTATGTTGCTTATAATAGTTGACAGGATTGTTAATGCTTTTTCGGAACATAAATTTTAATATGATAAGGAAGGAAAACTCGTTGATAGTGGTATGTTTTTTAATTTTTTGTATTTTACCGGACTCGATTATTATTAAGTATGATATTTTTGCTTTGGTCTGATGGTGCAATGCAGAGCGACTTGAAAGGACACTATGCGAAAATTCCGCCGCTGGACAATTTAAAGCATATTCATTTGAATATAACCCTGTTTTTTGACCCTACATTTCTACTTACCTTCTTGTTTCGACTCGCTCCTGCATTGAAAACTTTAATAGTTTCACGGGACAAAGGATTCGGTGGTATTAACGCTCTGCGATATGTCATCGATTTGCTGAATGTTCGACCAGAATCTAGAGAAACCAAAGTTTTCTTATCGCGTATAGCTTCAAGGAAGTGAGATGCCGCAACTGCGATCTGGAGAAAGTAATCACTGAGTGAATAATTTTTGCTGTGAATTCTTCCCCACAATATGACGTGTGTATTTACAAATTGTTTTGGTTGATTTTGTATTTCGAAGGATGAATTGTGTGCAAGATGTCTTGATAATTGAACTTGAACTTTAAAAGCGAAGAGTATATTTTAATGCGTTCAGGTAATCAATCCTACGTGTGGAACGCCTTCTACCGATCTCTTTTGCTTTTTAAAAGGTATTTTCTGTTTTTCAATAATCTTTTGTATTCAGTCTTGGTATTTTCTGTTTTTCAATAATCTTTTGTATTCAGTCTTTTTGCCGTTGTGTATGTACTGTCAATTAATTTTTTTTTTTGTTCTAGAAAAAATAAAAAGTAATTTTTATTTTCATAAAAATAAATTTTATTTCAATTTTTTTTTATTTATGAATGAAATTTTTAAAAATATGAATTTTACTTTCAAAATTTTAAAATGTGGATTAAAAATATAGTAAGTATATTTTTAGTTATCTAATTTAAGATTGATATTAAAATATGTTTATATAATTTTCATATAATAATTAAAACAAATTATATAAATTAATGATAAAAAAATGTTTTTTTATATTATCTAGAGATGATTTTTTACATCAAATAATCAAATAGTTTAATCCAAATACAAATTTTTGTTGATATGAAATTTAGAAATCTAATGTTTTAAATTAATTTGGGATCTCTCTCCATTTTCAATTCTCCTTACCCACCAGGGCTTAAATTTAATGGGCGAATTTAGTCATTTTAACTGTAAAATACAACTAAAATTTGAGGAAGACTATCACTTGAAAGGCAAACTTTTAGTTAAACTGTCAAAATTTCTATGTAATTATTCTTATTTATGTTTCTTCAATCTACATATTTTTCTTAAAATAGATAACCTCCAATATTTGAAAGGCAACTTCAAATAAATGACCTTCACAAAAAAATTTGTTTGACAGGCAGGGTTGGCAGGGTTGACAGGGTTGACCATCAAATTTAAGCCTTGCCCCTCACCCTTACTTTCATGACAAGAGGAAAGATGGGTTGTCCAAAAATAAAAGTTTCCATATTCTTGTGAAGAACATCTCCACTTTATGACAATAAGGAGGGGGTCCCCACCCTTGAAAAAAGCTGGCATGTTTTGTGTTTCAAAGTAGTACAAACACTATCTTAAGAATTATATCACACCTGTATTTTTGGAAACTAAAAGACTTTCCTCTTTACATGAGACATTTTTTAATTGATTGTTACTGCATATCCATTTTCTTTTTAGTAATATACTAAATTTTTACGTTGTGTAATTGTTTTATTTTTATTGAAAAATATATTATAAAATAAATATATATTTAACTATGATATATATTTTTGAAGTAAATAAAAATCTATTTTTCTTATTATTACATTTTTATTAAAACTCTTTAAATTTAAGTAGAGCATAGGAAACTTTTTAAATTTAAGTAGAATATAGGAAAGTCCATTGTTATTTTGAATTTTTTAATTTAAAATGCCTTTCAACTTTAATATAGAAATTTTATTTTTTTAAGCTTCAAATTAAAAATATTAATTTATTTATAATTATAGATAAATTTACTAAAAATAAAATCCATATTTAATTTCGTTATGATTTATTATATTATAAAAATAATACCATTTTTCAACATATACACTAATTAATAGGTTATTTCATAGTATTTTGGATCAAGAATTTACTGCTGAGGATATTTTTGTCTATTATATTCCATAAGTTTTTTTTTTTTATTATTTGTTTAATTTTATTTGTATATTTTAGTTCATTTTAAGATATACCTGTCTTGTAAATTTAAAATGATTTATTTAAGATCCTTAAAATAAGATATTTTTTAATCTATGTGCTAATCAATAGCTTATTCGTTGTATATTATATTCCATAAGTTTTTTTTAATTGCATTAATTATATTCCATAATTGTTTTTTTTTTAATTTGTTTAATTTTATTTGTATATTTTGGTTCATCTTAAGATATACTTGTCTTATAAATTTAAGAGGACTTATTGAAGATTTTTAAAATAAGACCATTTTTTAATCTATGCGCAAATCCATAACTTAATTATTGTATTTTGATTCCAGAATTGATTGTGGAGGATATGTTTTGCCCATTGAATTTTATAATGTATTTTTTCTATATATTATACTTCACCTTAGGATACTTGTCTTATATTGATAGCTTCTTGTATATTTGATTGTCTTCCACAATGAAGAATAATTGATTTGTTTATTTAAATAATTTCAAGTGATCAGTTATTTTTAATTATTAGTTGATACGAGTTTTTTCACAAATTAATTAAAACAAAATTTTAGATTAAATTGTGTATCATTTTTACTCCAAAACCATGAAGTTTAATCTAAAAGTATGTTTTTTTAAATTCTAGTTATGTTTTTTCCTATGATGCGCTCCACAATAAAGAATAATTGATCTGTTTATTTAAATAATTTGAAGTGATCAGTTATTTTTAATTATTAGTTGATATGAGTTTTTCACAAATTAATTAAAACAAAATTTAAGATTAAATTGTGTATCATTCACTCCAAAAACATGAAGTTTAATCTAAAAGTATGTGTTTTTAATTTCTAGTTATGTTTTCTCCTATGATGCCCTCCACAATAAAGAATAATTGATTTGTTGTGTTTTTTTAATTTCTAGTTATGTTTTCTCCTATGATGTGTTTTTTTAATTTCTAGTTATGTTTTCTCCTATGATGCCCTCCACAATAAAGAATAATTGATTTGTTTATTAATTTGAAGTGATCAGTTATTTTTAATTATTAATTGATGAGTTTTTCTTTTTTAATTTCTAGTTATGTTTTCTCCTATGATGCCCTCCACAATAAAGAATAATTGATTTGTTGTGTTTTTTTAATTTCTAGTTATGTTTTCTCCTATGATGCCCTCCACAATAAAGAATAATTGATTTGTTTATTAATTTGAAGTGATCAGTTATTTTTAATTATTAATTGATGAGTTTTTCTTTTTTAATTTCTAGTTATGTTTTCTCCTATGATGCCCTCCACAATAAAGAATAATTGATTTGTTGTGTTTTTTTAATTTCTAGTTATGTTTTCTCCTATGATGCCCTCCACAATAAAGAATAATTGATTTGTTTATTAATTTGAAGTGATCAGTTATTTTTAATTATTAATTGATGAGTTTTTCACAAATTAATTAAAACAAAATTTTAGATTAAATTGTGTATCATTTTCACTCCGAAAACATGAAGTTTAATCTAAAAGTATGTTTTTTTAATTTCTAGTTATGTTCTCCTATGATGTGTGTTTTTTTAATTTCTAGTTATGTTTTCTCCTATGATGTGTTTTTTTAATTTCTAGTTATGTTTTCTCCTATGATGCCCTCCACAATAAAGAATAATTGATTTGTTTATTAATTTGAAGTGATAAGTTATTTTTAATTATTAATTGATGAGTTTTTCACAAATTAATTAAAACAAAATTTTAGATTAAATTGTGTATCAGAAAACATGAAGTTTAATCTAAAAGTATGTTTTTTTAATTTCTAGTTATGTTTTCTACTATGATGCTGGTGTTTTTTTAATTTCTAGTTATGTTTTCTACTATGATGCTGGTGGATTACAGTTTGTCTACTTACAAAACTCTATAGCTTTTCACTTTTTAACATGCTCTTAGGCTTGAAATTTGATGGTCTATAGCCTATTATCTTAATCTCATATAATAAACCCCGTAACATTTGTTGCCGGGGAACATAACATCTAAAAATGTTGATCGAAGATACCTCAGTTTCATCGATTCAATATTTTGGGTTGTAAAGTTATGGAAATAAGTCTAATTGATTTTCTTAGTTTAGTGTTCCTTTGTGATTATATTTTTTTCGGTGATGGATTGTTCTTAAATACTCATTAAGAAGTATGTGTAAGACATTATGGCATAAATTGGAAACTCACTTGGGAACTGTTTAGAGGTGAATTTGAAATATTTATATCCTATCTGTGCTATCTTTATTCATGTCAAGATCACTTAGGATCTAGATTAAACTTTTCCTTTTTGTTTGGGCTAGTATTTCTTTTGTGGGGTTCTTTAAAGAGCTTGACTATGAAATGTTCATGTCTCGTTGCTTAGCCCATGTGCCTGGTAATTGTTCAAAAAGGTGTTGTAATTATATTGGTTCACACTGCAACACCTCCTTGTTTGTTCTAGAATATGGTTTGGAAGCTAAAAGTGGTATTCAAAATATCTAAACTTACATTGTCTAGAAATGAAAAATCCAGAGAACGCAATTATTTTGAGACAACACACAACACCCTTCAATTCTTTTGAAATAAAATCTTGCAAATTATATTTAGAAACACTTTTTTTTCTATCTTTATGTAAGATTATAGTTGTTCCTTAACTTTCTTCTCGTGCAAATTAGGATAAGCATTATGTATGGTTGTGAGACTCATGCATCACTTTCCAACGTAGTCTCTCTCAATGTTGAGAACACAATTCTTTTGGTACAGCACACAACACCTTTCAATTCTTTTGAAATAAAATCTTGCAAATTATATTTAGAAATACTTTTTTTTTTCTATCTTTATGTAAGATTAAGATAGATTATAGTTGTTAACTTTCTTCTCATGCAAATTAGGATAAGCATTATGTATGGTTTTGAGACTTATGCATCACTTTCCAACGTAGTCTCTCTCAATGTTGAGACTCACAATATGGTTTTGAAGTTTTAAATTGAACTTGAGCAACTTAGTATGCAAGATTATTATCAATTTAGCCTTATAGACCTTCTTCTAGTGCCCTTGTAGAAGTTAAGTATCCATCTACTCATTTCTCTCCCTCTTGGGAGATCACAAGGTTTTTTTTTTTTTTTTTTCTAACATAGAGAAAACTCATTGTCTCTTGACTTATTTGCATGAATTTGCAACACTTTTACATTATTTCTATCTTTCACCATATCCAAGTTCTTCATTTTTTGGGCTCATAGTTGGCTGAATGAGCTCTTTCATTTCTTGCCCATGTTTTTCCAAGCCTTTTCCTTCATATCCCATTTTTTTCATAATTTTGAAACCAACACTTTTTTCAAACCAACTCTTCTTTTTGATTTAGATAAAAACAGGTATTGAAGGGACCCGAAACCCTTTACAATTAGAAATAAGGTTGTAGAAAGGACAACTTGTAGCCAACCAAAAACCAACACACAAACAAGACCGTCAGGATTTACATTTAGAATTACTCTTGTGGGAACGGGGAGTCATGTCAAAAGAAGGCCTAGAGGATTTTCTCTTGCCCTTAACAATAATCTAGCCTTTTTCCACATGCACTACCTTTTCTTATTACAATCTGAAACCAATTTTTCTTATTACAATTTAAAACATAGAAAAAAAGGTTCACCATCAATAGGGTATCAATGATTAACTTAATTTTCATTAGGGGTGTGTTTCATTCAATTATGAGGGTTTAAACACATAAATAACAATCATAAACTAATCCTAACTATCATAGCAATAAAAAGGGAAGTTTTGAGAGTTTGGAATAATGTGTACCTTGTAGAAAACTTGATGTTTTAAGGTCACAAAGTACTCATTTGCCTTTTGCGGCGACTGGGTCCTTGTTAAGGTTCCATAAATTGAATTCTGGGTCTTATTACTCTCAATTTATATTCCCAAATCCCAGGTTTTCACTGCTTCAGATCTCACTGAGGACTCATTTGCTTTTAGTGACGAATGGGTCCTTTTAGGGTTTTGGAAAACTAATTTCCGGGTCTTGTACTTCAATGTCTGCACTCTCAATTCCTAGGATTTCAGCTCTCAAAAGTCTAGAATAAACTTTGTAGCTTTTTTTTGTATTTTTGCATTATAGATGACAATTTTGCTCAAAATCTTATTCTCCATTTGATCTTTAACCTATAAATTTGCAAACACACATTCAAGAGGAGAAAAACTTGTTGATTGTTAGTGAATAGAGGCTTGCCTAAATCAAACCCCTTGTAGGTAATTAAACCAAATGATTAAATAATGAAATTAAAAAATGAACATGGAATGATGAAATTTTGATACTTTGGAAGTTGTTTTAGAATGTAAATTTGCAGACTAATATGAAGTGGCCATGAAGAATGTAGATTTTGATCTCAAATTAGATGTAAAATAATGCTTGCAAATGGATTTTCAATGCTACATCAACAACATTAACTCCACAACATGCTTGATGCATTATGCCTTTGACATGATGACATGATCTTGAGTTGTTGCAATAAGTCTTCACTAATCTACCTTTAAAATACTATCGTGAACTCTATAATAATGCTCTTGTGAATGCACTCTTGAGTGCTCATAAGGATCTAGGATGAAACTAGGTGAATTAACCCCATATTTATATTAAATCTAGAGAGATTAACTTCAAAATTCAAATAATTCAAGCCGACCTCAGATCTAAGATTGAAAATCATTAAAGTTTCGTCATAATTAAATTAAAAAATGGGTCTCCTACTCAAGGAGTGGCGCAAGTTTTTAGGACCTTGTTTCGAGGGTGGAAAGAACATCAAAAACCCACCTTAAATATGCATAGAAAAGGGTGTCCTATGTGGAGAGGAGTCATTTTCCAATAAAGGCGAATGGGTCCTAGTAGCATTTTTCAAGACACCAAAATTTTCAAATTAAATATCATACAATATCATTATTGGATGTTGGGATAGATCTTTGAAAAGAGAGCTTGAATTTGAATTAAATGACCAATTAACTCTAATTAACCACAATTAATTAAGAGGATCCTAGATAAGTGTGAAAGTGTGTTACAACACTTTTTACACCACCTAAAATAAGGTGCAAATTAGATGCATTTTATTAAAAAGGAACCTAATATTAATGTGAATGTGCACAACACATTACAACATTAAAACTAGGCATTATTTGGTTACTTCAATGACAGTTATTCCAAATTAAGTAAGGAAAAGGGATACTTTTTCCACTACTAACAATCACAACTTGCAAAATCTGTAGTTTTAGACACATCTTCATCTTCAACTTCATGTTCTTTACTTGAAATTTTTTTAGCTACATCACCTATATCAAATGAAGAACATGAATCATTCACATCACACAAGACATCACATGCCAATGACTTTGACCTTAGACATTCATTGCATGCTTGTAATTGATCATTATTTTCTTTCAATTTTGATATTTTTTTCTTCTAACCTTTCTAGGTTTTCTTTCAAATCTTCATTTTTCTTTTTGACCTCATCATGCAACTTCAATCTTCCTTCTCACTTTTCATTTTTATTTTTAATATTTTTTGAAACTCTTTTTCAAGATTTTTGTTTTCACACAAATATTCACAATTTTTTTTTTCAAACTCCTTTATCTTTTCTATCAATTTTGAGTTACATATTCTGATTTTCACCAATTCATCCTTCAAACTATATTTCTCACATACTAAACTCGTAGTTCTTTTTTTTTTCCTTTTAGTAGTCTTTTCCATTGAAACAAATTAAATTTAAACTCACCTTTGTGGATGACTTTGATTTGACGGCCTTTAAACAATTGTGACTATAAACTGCATAAAAAGCCTCCTTTGACTATTCTTTTAGTGATCCTCTAAATGATTGTGGTAGGCTTCAACTCCTCTTTGATTAGGAAATTTACTTTTATAATACACCAATATCCTCTGCGAACTTAACAATTTGTTGCCTCCTTATCTTCTAATTGGTGGTTATTACAATCCCTGCAAAATAATCTTACAAATAAAATAACAATTTCTTTATCTAATGCTGCGATCTCTTATTGGCGATTCAACACTAAGGGTGATTCCTTAAAAACTGATTGATGCTCCAAGTTTTTGTAATCCACCTTTTTTCTTGTTAGTGACTATCAAATCCTGCATCATCTCGACTTTAAAATTGTGATTTCTTTCTCTGATCTCAAATACTTGTGGGGCTCCTTTAACAACTAGTGATTATTGTTGATTTTTGTAGCTTGAAAGGTGGGATGTGGATTTGTTTTAAAGCAACTTGAGTTGGATATGCTTTAAATCACTTTAAAGCAACTCGAGTTAGATATGCTTTAAAACAATTCGAGTTGGATTTTTAGCAACAACAGGATTTTTATTCTTTAATAGAATGTTTTCGAGTTTGTGAGGATAAGATAAATCCAAGAGTGATTTTATGTGTAATTAAAGCTAAAGAAAGCAAGGAAAGATTATTTCCTTGCACACTAAGTAAAGCAGCTAGGCTCTATAAAACTAAGATTGCTATAGCAAACTTATATTGTATTTTCAAAAGAAAAGTTTGTTGTTAGGCTGAATAAAAGATCCAACATTTGCAGGTTTTTCTCCACATTGGGGTTTCCTAGGTAAATTTGTGGTCTTTTTGTGATTGACTTATTGTTATTTTTTGCTTCCGTTGTTATTAGTTGTTAATTAACCTAGTTGTGTTAATTGTTATAAATTAGATTTCTTTCTGTGAATTTATTGTGCAATTAATCTGTTGCTGGGTTATAAAAATTAACATGGTATAAGAGCTCTAAACTTTGAATACGAAGCCAAGATTTTTGACACAGATTTCAAAAAAAAAAATTAGATTTTCATCTCCAATTCTTTTGTGGCTATGGCAATCAGTGTTCGATACGAGGACAGGCTTGAGGGTGCATCTAACTTCTTGCAGTGGAAGGTTCAAATTACATCTGTTCTCAAGGAGAACAGGCTGTGGATCTATGCTAGTATAGAAGTGACACCACCAACAAATGACACTGTTGCCTTAGATTCACATGAAGTCAAAGAGGTCAAGGCTCAGAGGATTATTCTGGATGGAGTAAGAGATCATTTAATTCCTTATTTATCGGGGAAAGACACCGCCAAGGAGATGTAGGATACACTCACAAAACTTTATCAAAGTGACTATCAGAGTCATAAGATGATGCTCAAGGACAAATTGCATAATACCAAGATGTCTAAAGGCAAGAGTGTGATCTCTTACTTGAAGCTGACACAGGTCAGGAATGAGCTTGCTGCTACTGGAGAGACGATTAATGAAGATGAGTTGGTGCGTATAGCCTTGAATGGTTTTTCAAAGCACTGGGAAGTGTTTGTCAAGTATGTTGTCGACAGAGATTGGCTACCTGATTGGGCAAAACATTGGGATGATTTTGTTCAGGAGGAGATCCATGAAGGTGCTCATCGAGGAGATCAAATGAAGAAGGGTCAAGACGAAGAAAATCTTGCTCTTGCAAGCAAGGGTAAGAAGAAGTCCAATAAAGAGAAAACATAAGGTTCTTCTTCCAAGAGTGGGAAGAAGAAAGATCTGAGCAAGATAAAATGTTTTTGTTGCCATCAGATGGGTTACTATGCCAGTCAATGTCTAAATAAGAAAAATAAGGACAAGCAGAAGAATCAATTTGCTGCTACAGCAGAGGTGGACAAGTTTGCATCACGATTTGAGAATGAGTTTTCACTCATTGCCTGTCTCTCAAGTTCAATTGCCAACAAGGTATGGTATATTGATAGTGGGGCTTCTCGCTACATGACGGGAGTCAGAATGTTTCACCAAGTTGGAGGAGAAGAAGTTGGATTTCTATATTGAGCTCGGAGACAATGCCAAGTACCATGCAACTGGTATTGGCACCGTCAAGTTTCAGAGGGAGTCTAGAAAACCTTTGTTGGTGGAGGATGTGTTGTATGTCCCTAGCATGACAAAAAATTTAATCTCAGTTTCTGCTTTGGAAGACAAGGGTTACATCGTAACCTTTGAGAGGGGAAAAGTTTATATTCATCCCAAAGATTCCAAGGTTGCAAAAGTGATTGGAGTTAGGCACGGTAGCTTGTTTCGGTTACAGTTTGAGCCAACACATGCATTGGTTAGTAGTTGTAAAAGGATATGAGAATTGTGGCATAGGAGGATGGCTCACCTTCACCATGGAGCACTTAATATTCTTAAGGAAATAATGATAGGGCTGCCCAAGATAAAAACATAAAAGCATGAGGTGTGCAAAGGTTGTGCACTTGGGAAATATGCCAAGACCAATTTTCCAAATAGTGACACTATATCTAAAGGGATTTTGGATCTCGTACACTCAGATGTGTGTGGACCTATATCAACAACATCCTTGAATGGATATGAGTATTATGTTACCTTCATTGATGATTTCTCCAGGAAGACGTGGATATATTTCATGAAGAATAAAGATGAGGTCTTCAGTAGGTTCAAAGAGTTCAAGGCTCTCGTGGAGAACCAAACTAGGAAGAAAATCAAGATACTGAGGTCTGATAATGCAGGCGAGTATACCTCGAATTCCTTCAAAGATTTTTGTGCTCAGGAAGGTATCAAGAAAGAGTTGATAGTTTCGTACAACCCTCAGCAAAATGGGGTTGCTGAACAGAAGAATAGGGCTATAGTTGGAGCAGCCAAGGCCATGCTTCATGATCAGGATTTTCCTTGGTTCTTATGGGAAAAAGCTTGCAACAGAGCTGTGTATTTGCAGAATAGGAGCTCTCACAAAGTGTTGGAAAAGTTGACTCCAGAAGAGGCATTATCTAGTAAGAAACCAGACTTGGGGCACATTCACATCTATGGATGTCTTGTGTATTGTCACATTCCTGTTGAGAAGAGAACCAAGTTGGAACCTACTACAGAGAAGGGTATCCTTGTTGGGTACAATGAAACTTTTAAGGCTTATCGGGTTTACATTCCTGCTCTCAGGAAAATAGTTGTTCACAGAGATGTAAAGTTCAAGGAAGAGAGGGCTCTTCAGAAATCTAGCAACTTGATGAATGAGGGGGAGCAATCAACCATAGTTGAGGCATCACAATTTCCTCAAATTTTAGTCATGCAAGCTAGAGAGCAGAGCGAGCAGGCCGAGCAGGGTGATCAGAAGGAGTAATCAATAATTCCTCAACCTCAGATTCCTATTACAAAAAAGAGGAGAAACAAGGAAGCTGAGCAGACACTGAGAGAGGCTCAAGAATATGTAGGTGATCCTCAAGATTCAGTTAGACAGAGAAGGGCTCCCAAACGTTATTCTGAGTATGTGGCACTTATGAGTGAATTAATTGAAGTAGAACCTTCTAGCTTTCAGGAGGCATCCAAGCACCAAGTGTAGAGAGATGCCATAGTGGAAGAGTATTCTTCCATCATGAAGAACAGTGTGTGGGAGGTAGTACCAAGACCAGAAAATAAGTCTGTGGTGGGCTCGAGATGGCTGTATAAGATTAAGCATGATGTAAATGGTAGTGTGGAGAAGTTCAAAGCCTGGTTTGTGGCTAAGGGGTTTTCTCAAAAGGAAGGAGTCGACTATGATGAGACTTTTTCTCCAGTAGCTAGGTACTTATCCATAAGAGCTATCATTTATGTAGTAGCACAAATGGGTTGGAGGATTCACCAGATGGATGTAAAGACGACCTTCCTCAACAGGGTGATTGAGGAAGAGATTTACATAGAGCAACCAAAAGGATTTGAAGCACATGAGAGGGATTCTCATGTATGCAAGTTGAAAAGATCATTGTATGGACTCAAGCAGGCTCCCAGGGCGTGGTATTCACGTATTGACAGTTACTTGCAGAGTGTGGGCTTCATCAAGAGTGAGGCGGATCCGAACCTGTACTATGTTCAGGTGAAGGGCGAACTTCTCATATTGTTGTTATATGTTGATGACCTATTTCTCATAGGGTCAGAGGAGCTCATAGCACACTGCAAGTGGGATCTTGCAGGAGAGTTTGAGATGGACTTGGGGTTGATGCACTACTTTCTAGGATTGGAGTTGTGGAAAAAAGAGGGAGAGATTTTCCTTGGACAAGGGAAGTACTTAATTGATATCTTGAAGCGATTCATAATGGAGAATTGTAAGCCTATGTCAACTCCACTTGTGACCAATTGGAAGAAGATTGATGCTTCTATATCAGAGGTAGTGGACCCGACTTTATACAGATAGTTGATAGGATCTCTTATGTATCTGGTCAACACCAGGCCAGACATTTGTTTTGCAGTGAACTCACTTAGTCAGTTTATGGTGGAACCTAAACGTGTGCACTGGATAGCTACGAAGCATGTTTTGAGATATCTCTGAGGCACAGTTGATTATGGGTTGAAGTATGCTCAATAGGATGGAGTGAAGCTCAAGGGGTTTACTGATGCAGATTGGGCAGGCAGTACAGCTGATCGAAAGAGCACTTCAGGGTGTAGTTTTAGTTTGGGATCAGGAGCAGTCTCTTGCTACAACAGGAAATAGAAATCAGTTGCCTTGAGTTGTGCAGAGGCCGAGTATATGGCAGCCAATATGGCTACATGTGAGGCTATCTGGCTTCAGAAACTTCTAGTTGAGCTCTTTGATCAGGAGTTGGATCCTACAGTCATTTACTGTGATAATCAGAGTTGTATCAAACTCTCTGAGAATCCAGTGTTTCATGACAAGTCAAAGCACATTGAGATCAAGTACCGCTTCATCAGAGATTGTGTGGAGAAGGGGATAGTGAAGCTCAATTACATTTCTATGGACGAACAAATAGCAGATATCCTGACGGAGGCCTTGATGAAGAGCAAGTTTGAATTCTTCAGGGACAAGTTGGGTGTGGTGCAAAACACCTTCCTCACTAAGAGGGAGTGTTGATTTTTGTAGCTTGAAAGGTGGGATGTGGATTTGTTTTAAAGCAACTTGAGTTGGATATGCTTTAAATCACTTTAAAGCAACTCGAGTTAGATATGCTTTAAAATAATTCGAGTTGGATTTTTAGCAACAACATGATTTTTATTCTTTAATAGAATGTTTTCAAGTTTGTGAGGATAAGATAAATCCAAGAGTGATTTTATGTGTAATTAAAGCCAAAGAAAGCAAGGAAAGATTCTTTCCTTGCACACTAAGTAAAGCAGCTAGGCTCTATAAAAGTAAGATTGCTATAGCAAACTTATATTGTATTTTCAAAAGAAAAGTTTGTTGTTAGGATAAATAGAAGATCCAACATTTGCAGGTTTTCCCCCGCATTGGGGTTTCCTGGGTAAATTTGTGTTATTGTCTTTTTGTGATTGGCTTATTGTTATTTTTTGCTTCTGCTGTTATTAGTTGTTAATTAACCCAGTTGTGTTAATTGTTATAAATCATATTTCTTTCTGTGAATTTATTGTGCAATTAATCTGTTGCTGGGTTATAGAAATTAACAATTATAACATAGGAGTGCTCTAATGAAAACTTTCAATCCTCTTTACACTATGGATTTTAAACCATTCAATTTTCTATGACTTTACTTCACATTTCCCTTTCCTTGACTTTCTTTCATTGGCATCTCTTCTTTTTGTAGTGACTTTTCCTTTAGCTGTGCTATTTGCAATCAATGGCTTCTTTATATGCAACTTTGTTGGCTCATCTAATCTACAGTGATCTTCAGTATTCCATGACTATGATCTCTTAACCTCCCTTTGATTGCCTCGTATTATTTCCTCTTTGGTTGCGGCGTTTCAAACAATCTCCTACAAATACATTGATGTCAAAAACAATGACCTCTCCTTGGCGATCTAAATCTTTCCTATTGTGAACTTAGATTATAGCAACTATGACTTCTTTTATTCTCTTTTGGATTCCTCATGATACACAACAATTTGGCTTTTTTTCTATGGTTGAAGTCTAGGGGCCCGCTATGAGATGTAGAACAACTGCGACTTCTTTGGAAATATGATTTTTTGTCTCTTTTGGTAGCAACTTTACCAATCTTTATTTTTTGCATTAATTTTTGACAAAATTTGCAATGATATTTGACAACTTTGACACTTATTTAACCCTCCAATCTAACCTGTTCTGATACCGATTGTAGTTTCTAAAATACAGGCAAGAAAATGGATAACAGAGAAAATAATTCTTTTGACACAAACACACAACCACCTTTGTTCCTCTAAAGATAAAATCAATTACATATGACCTCTTGTAGTGCCCCTCTATGACTCACCCTATTTATGTGGATAGTTGGTTGGTTTAGTCCGTCAGCGTTGTTCTTATCTTGTTTTAGACCTCGCTTTATGGTTAGGTGTTGTTTGGCGTTTAGTTCATTTAATTTAGTTTTGTTTAGTAAATACTTTTATTTATTGTCACATTAAAATATAATTATTTAATTGTGAAGGAATTATAATTATAGTTTATGATAAAAGTAATAATATTATAAGTTGCTTATTATATGGATTGTTTTATTAAATAGATATAAAATTAAGTATTAAATGTAAATAAGAGTAGAGTATAATTAATAAATAAATATTAAAAGGGTGAATATCTAGTTTAAATAAATTAGATTTATAGTGGTAGTGAATGAAACATAGAAAATATAAATGATTAAATAAAAATAAGTTGGCATGTAGCATGTGCATGGAGGGTAGTTAATGAAATTGGTTATTTTTTTAGCAAGAAAGGGGAGTTTTGTCTAGGTTTTTAAATTATTTTTCTCCTTTCTCAAGCATGAACATCAAGAAAACCGAGATGTCGGTAATGTAAGACAATAGGATGGTTGCAAAGGTAGTTGCAGGGAGACCAAAAGAGAGAATATGGGAGGACGCTGGTAATCCTAAGGATGGCTAGTACTAAAAGCCAGGGCGATAAACGTAAGGGATAACTCTGTTGAATTTATGCAAGTGCCAAAATCCTTTTAACTTTCTGTTTTGAATTCTGATTTAACAATTCATTCTCACTTTCATTGAGCTAGAAATAAAAATTGGATAAAAACCCATTATGTGTATTGAGTTTTGAGCTAATACTCATGTTTTTCTCTATTCCCTTGCATGCTGGTTATTGTATCACCGAAGAATGTGTTCCTGCAAGCAATTTATCTGACCTTGTAGCCTTCCTCTTGCATGCACGAATAACAATGAACTTCATCCCTTTTGAAATGCATACGATAGTTCTTTATTTTCAAATGTTCAATTTATATGTGATACTTGTAATCAAGGTCGCAATCTTAATCTCAATTTACATTGGCTATAATGGAGTATTCGTATTTCTTTCCTTAATCATCATAGAAGAATCTTCAAATAATCTGTAAGAATCAGCAATATGACCTCTCGTTGCCACACCCTCATCCTTCAAGGCTATCGTCCCTTCATTATTGCGGGATATCTGATATAGTGCAGATTAATATAGTGCGATCCTATCTTTCAGAATGTTTCATTTAGCATCACCAATAATCTCCACAAAACATTGTCATTGTTTAAAGTGATCAAAAGGCTCGCATCTCTTAGAACAATCTCTATTGTAGCAAATCAGTTTGTACCCCTCCTACCCTCCTGATTTCTTCTCAGCCGCGCCTCCTCAGCTAGGCGTCCTTTAAAGTGAATCCATTTCAAATACGATATGCATGTTAGGGTGGAGATCGTCCTACTTATGTATTGCGTTGGTTCACCATTTCTTGGGCACCGCTTATGGCATCTTCTTACTTATTGTTGGGATTTATATGTTTGGCATTTTGGTTTGTATGCTTGTCCTTTTTGTGGCTTAGGGCTGCGTTTTACTTATGATGCGAATTCTAATATATGCTGGTAGAAAATCTATTTATGCATTTCAATTTGATTCTAAACTTGCGAATTCTCCCCCCCCCCCTTGCGTTCCATATCGAAGATGATTTATATTGTGTTTAATTTCTATGATTATATCATATTCTCTTTATTGAGTCTCTTTTCGATGAAAATAGATATGCTTGAACTTTGATCAAACTGCATTATTTTCGATGCTGAATATATTTAATTTCATTACAATAGCCTTGTTTATGATAGGAATTTAATGTGTTTGTCTCTCATTTAGTGTTCGATGGAAGGTTAGTATAAGTGGAATTCGATTACCACACATTGCATTTGGCATTTCGTTTATATGTGATTTGATGTGCATGTACCATGTTTACATATGTTTGTATAATCTACTATATTGAACATTTCATTCTAGTTAAAATATATACATATTTATATATGTGTATATATATATATATATATATATATATATATGTATATATATTATATATATATATAGTATATATATATATATATATATATATAGTATATATATATATATATATATATATATATATATATATTTATATATGTGTATATATATGTGTATATATATATATATATATATATATATATATATATATATATATATATATATATATATATATATATATATATATATATATATATATATATATACGTGTGTACTATGGTTGTATTAGGAGAGCGATTATGTCCTTGTGATTGATTGATCAAGTAGATAAGTAATTAGAAAGATAAATAGGAATACAATTAAGTTAAATGTATTGGAAATTAAATAGAAAGAAACAAAATTGGTGTAATTACTTTTGGATAAATGAGGGATTTGTTAGATAAATGTATTAGGATATCGTTAGTTGGTTCGTGAATGATGGTTTCTTTCAGAATTACTTTATTATTGATATGGAATTAGCTACTTAAAATAAGTGCCATTATTATTAATTATGAAATTATGGTATGGGGTTTGCATGTGGGGAATCTGAAAATAATATAAATATATATACGTAGATATGATGGCTATAATGAAAGAATATTTTTTTTGCATAAGTAATTGATCGAATATGTTAAATGAGAAAATTAGGTAACGAAATAGGTCAATTGATTTACTTAAACTTGGTTAATTAAAGGATTTGTTTAAATTAATTGACTAGGTTATCCCTGTATTGTTTAATAAGTGTCGGTTGCTTTTAAAACTATTTAGTAGTTAGTCTGTTAATTACCATGTAATTAGTTAATGAATACAAATATTAGTTTGGTGGATGATTTGTTAAGTGATTTTGCGGCTAAGAAAATGAGTTTCATGAGATGTGGAATAATGTCCTTCATGGTTGTATTGATTGTTGATCTTTTGTGTTGAATATGGTATTTGATTTGTGATATTGATGTGATGTGGTTATTAGTGGGAGTCCTTACTTGTGATATTGATGTGAAGTGGATATTAGTGGGAGTCCTTTGTGTTAAAAGGTTAGGTTGATTTCCAGAGGCTTGGGGGATTAACTCAAGTTTTGGTTTCATGATTATTCTATTTTGAAAATAGATTGATTTTGTACTTGGATTGTGTTCATGAGGGTATTTAGCCTTGCACTATTTACTTGTTATTATGGTTGGGAATTGTGAGCGAGATGGTTCATGCCATGCTCTGGATATGTGATTCTTATGGTTTCATTTTGGTGTGCAAGATGACTTTACCCTTTTTGGTGTGTTTAGGTCTTCTAGTTGTTAGTAGGGGGAGTGGCTCTCAATGGGGGTCGATGCACAAAGGGGAGTCAGGGTAACCCATTAAAGAGTTTTTTAACTTAGTAATAACTTAATAAATAAATTAAGGGGTTGGGTAGATTACACATTAATTAAGATAACTGGAAGCCTTACCCATGCCTGTAGTATTCATTTAGGCTAAGGATGGGTTGGGAAGGCCTGGTTGGAAAAACCAACTTCCTTGTCCTCATGAAAAGAAGGTTGGTTCTGCATGTGTCACCCTGTGGGGTCGACATCTAGTGAGAGACTTCCAAGATAGCCATAGATGGGGGCCGACATCTAGACTATCAAGGTAACCCATGGATGGGGGCCAACGTTTAGACTATCAGGGTAACCCATGCCAGGACCATCTGATGACACTCCTCCCTATAGCAACCTATAATTCCCTAGTCTTGTGTTCCCCTTATCATTTGTGTGCCTCTGGAAGCGATGTTACTATTATTGATGTTTTGTTGTACTTTGTATGTTGGAGTCATGTTAGCCTTTATGTCATGCTATTGTTCTCTTGACTGTTTTAGTGGAGGGACCTTATTGTTATCTCCTAGCACAGGGGGTGGTCATTTGGGTTCCACATGGTCGGGTGGAATGTGCTATGCACTCCATTGGGTTCCCAGTTGATGTTTGGGAGCATGGATGTTGTACCTTATGTAGAGATTATAGATCTTGTATCAGACTTGGGATAGTGTTGATGTTATGTAATGTAATCATTTTAGTTGTATTTTATCATGTATTTGATGTATCCTTCCCGTTGTATGTTGGGAAGTATTGATGTAATTATGTAATCATTAAATGATGCGCATTTATGTAATAAAAGCAATGTATGTGCTCCTTGGGTTTAACATTTGATCATTGATTTGGTTATTTATTTAATGTGATGTATGGACGTATGATGTTCATTTACTTAATGCAATGGATTTATAATTAATTTTTTTGGGTTGGTTAATCTTAGATGTTGTATTTGAACATGTTAGGAATGTATGCTCATAATGTAGTCATGATACCCTAAAGGACATAGTTAAAGCATATGCATGTGTAGTTTTCATTCTATGTTAGTTGATAGTATGATCTAGATATGTTGATTCACTTAAAAAAAATTGTGTCATAATTGTTAGTTAGATGTGTTGTCCTTTCGAGTTTTGTGGCGGGGTGTTACACCTCTCTTTATAGAGGTTTTGCATTACAATTTCTTCTCAACAATTTATCATAATATTACATGGAGATTACAAACTCTTGAAAATTCTATATTTAGAAACACTATTTTTATCTTCATGCAAGATTATAGTTGTTTCCTAACATTCTCCTCACACAAACTAGGAGAAGCATCATGCATGGTTGTGAGACTCATGCATCACTTTCCGACACTCTCTTGGATGCCTTTCAAGCTTAGAGTAGAGTAGAAAAGAGTTTCTTAGTTTCTTTTGAGCTTCTACAAGTCTTTGTAAGTACATGAGCCAACAAGGGGAGGATAGCACTTATGGTTCCTAACCTCCTAGAGGTACAAAATCTAATAATGGTTTTTGAGTATGTACTATTGATAAAAAGTTGGAGGATCAACAAGTTGAGGCTATTATAGAGCTTGGTTTTCATTCCTTGGATCTTTGTGTTATGGCTTTGGATGCAGGTAATAGATTTATCTAGAGAGTTTGTAACAATGCATGTGGATGACTATGACTTAATCTTAAATTATGGGGATGATTCCTTTATTTATATCCCCAGTGTTGGAACAATTGGTGGTCATTTAAGAAGAGCAAAAATTGCAAAACATATCAAACTTCAATGTGCATGTAAGGTTGGGGATGAGGAAAATATTTAATTTAGTAGGACGAGGCAGAGGTTGAAGAACCTTCCATTGGAGTGGTTTTCCTTGAATTTTATTTAAGAGATAAATCTCTCTTCTAGCTCTGCACTTGATATTTATCCAAGTAACTAAATTATATGTTGGAAAATTGAAGAAATAAATCTCTCTTTTATCTCCACATTTGGTATTTATCTAATAAGCTAAATTATCTACTAGTGAACTTCAGTCTTTGGTAAGTAGCTCATGGAATTGTTTAGTTGTGGGTGTACAAAGAGCTTTCGGGGTCTTCATATTCTCTGGCGTGCAAGGTAGCTTTAGGTTTGTCTTCTTGCTTCATGTCTTAGTTGATTGATGTTGTGCAAATATTTCACTCCAATAGAAAATTTAATTTGTTATGAGGGGGTGTCAAGTAATAGAGCGACTGAATAAGGCCCAACATGCATGATAAAATGAGAACTTGACTTGGTGGGATTGAATTACTATTACTAGCTAGAACTATTGTTAGTTCTAGATAGTATTGAGAGGCCTGTATAAATTAAAGGATGAAGGTCTATTCGTTTTTTGTACAGGGAAGAATAACGACCGTTAGGGTTGTAGATGATGTTTCAAGGAAAGGAGCCCACTTCATCAATAAAAGTAAATCCTTGCATTGATATCAAATGATAGTTAGATTTGAATGATATTTTGTAGCCATGAGAAATAATAATAAGCAATGATAGAGAAATGAAAGATGCCAATTAACACCATATGAAGAAGCAAGAAGGGGTTTTATGCTAGGAAGTTCAGAAGCCATCCTACCATGTTAGGTGTATGAATTGGTTGAAATCAAAGTTAATGTGACATTTGCATTTAGATTGTTAAGGAGTTTCAAAATCTATGACTTATATATGTAAGTTTAAAAAGAAAATGCTTAAACATGGAGTTGTAAAAGCTTGTTTTGGAACTTACACAAAACTCTATAGGTTCCTATCTTATTCAATTCAATTTATTGTATGTCCCCTTTGGAAACATTTCCTTGGATAGATGTGCCAACATTAGATAAAATTTGTACCTTAGAATTTGACTTTTTACTTTTTTATCAGTATGTTCTCTATACCGCATTTTGCTTCTCCATGATTGTTCTCATCTCTTAATATGTATGTTCCATGACATTCTATTTACCATCATCCCTTCAATGATGTAAAAAACTATGACATTTTATATAACATCATTTTTTCAATGGTCAAACAGATCCATATTAAAAGTGATAAATGCATATCTTATTTATTAATCAAAATGAGCTTTTGACTATTTAATTGAAGGGTGTTCAAGAATAATACATTCTACACTCCTTCACTTCTTGAATATCATGTAGTTGTATGACTCCTTTATCTACCACATAAATGGTCTTTACACATAATCTAGTTGTAAGCATAATAACAAAAATCATTTACATAAATGTCCAAGCTTACGTGTAAATGTTTAGGAAGAGGCGCATAAATATATGGAATAACACAAGCCTCAAAAGAGGTCAAGGTGCAAAAAAGAAAGAGAGACTCACATAATTTGTAAGCCAAATTACTATTGAATCTTATTATATGATAATCACATGGAATTTGAGATTTAATATATCAAGGTTTTAATGGTAGAACAAATACCATTTGTTATTAAGAGTGGGCTAGTATTGAACAAATAAAATATTTGAGATAAAATAAATAAGAATGCAACAAATAAAAAAATTGAATATATTATCAAATATCAAACTACATAATAAATTAATAATCTTGATGATACATAGAGGTAGAGTTGTTGTATTTATAGATTCATAGACATCACTAGAAGATCCTAAAATGGATAATAACATTGTACTTCCTTGGGATGTAAATACTATTCCAACCCATGATGCAAGTGTTGTAGCCTTATTTACTTTTTGTTATATGTACACATTAGCAATGAAAATTAAAATCTTACATATTAAGGTTTTTGTCAACTCATTAATTCTGACTTTAATGTTTTTGTAGTATTTAAATGTATATCATATAATTTTTTAAAAAAAATTACTTATTTTTAAATTGTTGTCTTTGTCATTCTGATAAAAAGTCTTCCCATGGTGTCAAGAAAACCCAAAATACTCATTTCCCTCATACTGTCTATGCAGCCAATAGAAGCCACATTTGACTATATTTATGTCGAGAGGAATTTACAATGGGATCTAGTCTTAACTTTTTGTGTGTACATAAAAACTTCTCCTTAAATCTCTAGTGATTTGTTTAAATCTTCACTGCTCTTGTAAAAATGGTTCATAGAATTATATAATTGAGAAATCATAAATAATGTGCTTAAGCAACAACATTTATTAGAAAATGGGAAACCATGTCTTGCATAACTGTTTTTTGTGTAACCATTGCAAAAAAATTCATTCTATTCACAATTTGCATAAAATTTATAAGTTTTTTCTTTTCTTTAAGTGGTTACTGACATCGTAATTCCAACAGAATTGGGATAACTTTTTTCTTTTACTTAATTGATTATTGAGAAGGAAACGAATAAGGAAATTAATGTTCATGAATAACCATATTAAATAATTTGGTAATATACATAAAAGATAGGACAAGCCTACACATATTGTCTTGAATGTGCATGTCATATGTTTATATTGTGGCACCAAACCTTTTTTTAGATTGGTATTGGTCTTGGGGTTGTAGGTAATCTAGTTCTGGAGTTTTCTTCTCCTAAGCCCGGAGAGCCAAAACTTGAAATTATTGTTGATGATGCACCAAGTTCATGTTCAAAAGACAACGATGTGGAACCACTGGAATATTATTTAAACCAGGTAGTATCTGAAAAATTCAACCTAGTTGTAGGATTTCAAGTAAAGTGTGAGTCTGTTTCTACTAATTCTGTGTCAATTCTAGAAGAGAATGAACTAAAGGATTCTTTGTATGCTAATAATAATGTCATTATAGAATCATCAGAGGTTGTTAAACGTAGGAATAACTTGCAACAAGAGTCCTCCAGGTACCTTGAGCCACCACAACAGAGTAGTGGCGACATTGGTTTTGAGTTGGTTGATCATGTAGGCCTTTCTTTGATTGAGGAGGGAAGGGTCAATAACGATGATGGTGGAAATTGTAAATTAGATGGTGACAGTGATAAGATGGTGGAACAATAGGATATACCTCAGAATGAAGATAGTATGGATTTTAAACATGGTCCTATGGGGGTTAAGATTGAGAATCAGAATAAAGATGAAATTCTGGTGGTAAAGTCATTAAGGGAAGATGATAGCTCTGACACAATGACAATTGATATTTTCAATGATGAGGAGGAGAAGGAAGTTGGACCCAATTATGTGCAAGCCTCAGTGGAGAAGAGAAAAAAAGAGGGTAAGATTCTATGCATCTATTCAAAATCCAAATCCATTCATGTTACATTCCTTTCAAAGACCAAAATTTTTATTCATCACTTTTACATTTGTTAATGTGAGTGTTTCATGCTAGCCAAGTGGTGCATGTTATATTATCAGGAAATATGTATTTGATTCAAGTAAAAATAGGTTTTGAAGGGACCCGAAACCCTTTACAATATAAAACAAGGCTGTAGAAAGGACAGCTTGCAGCCAGCCAAAGACCAACCCCCAAACAAGACCCATCAGGATTTACATTTAGAACTACTCTTGTGGGAACGTAGAGTCATGTCAAAAGAAGGCCTAGAGGATTTTCTCTTGCGCTTAACAATAATCCAGCCTTATTCCACACGCGTTGCCTTATCATGCCAGGCCAACCCACAACTTTCTTGAAGATGAAAGCTAGTAGCCTTCATCTTGGAGTTTTCATCACTATTCCTTTGTGTAGGCATAGCCTTATCTGAAGAGCTACCAAAACTGGCTACCATGATGCTAACACCATAAATGGCACTCAGTTCTTAGGAAATATGTTACTAATGATTATCACTTTTGAAGTTTTTCTTCTACTATTCATATGCTTGTGTAGTCTTTAAAGGTTTTAATAATGTTTTAACATAGATTTCTCACTCATTTATGTCTGATGAGTTGATAACAATTTCCTGCAGTTTTTCTTGAAATGTTTTTCACCTCCCTGCAATCGTTTTCTTTTCCTATAATCAAATGATATATGTTTTTCCATGTTGGTTGCATTTTTTTAAGTTGTCAAGGAAAAATTAGTCATAACTAGGCAATTTTATTTTTATGTCTGTATTGCAAAAGACACACATCGTACTAATCATGTTATGGATTCAACCTTTTTTTTTAGTTTGTAGTGGTTTCTCTAGTCTTGTTGTGCTACTATGTTATGATATTTCATAAATAAGATGAATAAGCAAGGGATTTTGTTTACTAATGGTGAAAACAAAACCCTATTACTAGTAGGTTATATCAACTAGCACTTGCATCAGAGGGGGTACAAGGATTACGCCAATAGAATACTATATAAAAATAAACATGGTAAGAAAGTGTAGTTCAAAATATTTCAAGGTTGTTTTCAAAATTCACAAAATGTTTGTAATACAAATTTGGTGATAGAAAATTGAATGAAAGATTTGTATCTATTGCATTCATGGCAATTGTATAGTTGATGATTTCATGTGCTATTATGAAATGAGTTGGCACATAGTTTGTTTCCTTTTTGTGTATTTTGTTCCTACATAGTTAAAGAAGTTAGTGGATGTACATTAGAAATTCATACTTGGTTTTATGTAAACGGTATAATTTGTATAAAAAAGTAAAAGTGTTAGAGAGGAATTGTAGGTGAGACAATATAAGATTGTTAGCATGTTAAAAGCAATTGTTGTAGAAGTATACGAATATGAATCAACCACCTACACATGATGAAATTGTGAGTAAATATATGACTATGAAAATTGTTAAACAACTTTCAATTATAATCTGCGATGAGGAAATTTTTTGTATCTATATCTTGTGTTGTAAGAGAGGAACTATTTATTGTGCTTTTTCCCCTAATAAGGTTATTGAAATATTTCAATTTTTTCACACCATTTTTTAAGTCTTTTGGTGGGTTATTCACATCTGCAATGAAAATCTATCACATGGATGTTGGTGAAATGAAGGTCATGCTGGAGGTCTTATCTATCACATATAAGTTTGTACAAGTATTAAATGGTGAGACTACCTTAGAAACTATTGGGCCACAATTGATAGAAAATATGTGCACAAATTAGATCATGGCCCAAGACATGGGCTTATTACTCTCAAGGAATTATTAACGAGGCTGGCAAATAAAAATATTCATATGGTCAAACATACAATTTAATTATGAAACCTTCTTAGGGACTAGCAACTTACTCTCAAGGAATTATTGATGAGGCTGCAAAATTGTCCTTTTAAACACTTAGTGATATTGCATAACATATCATAAAACATATTTTCAAAACTGCGGAGCTAGGGTTCATTGCTTACTTGTTTAGAGCTGGAAACCAAAGCTTCTAAAATTTTTGTTGTTGTTGTTGTTGTTGTTGTTGTTGTTGTACTTGTAAATCCTCTTCCCTCTCTTATAATGCTACCCTTTTCTCTACTATTTGTTTTGCTATTATGTTTCCCTCCCATACCATTGAATTAAAGTGACAAAAAAAAAGTTAACCGCTATGTCAACCTTTCAAACAACAAGAAAAATATGTTTAGAGAAAAAAATTGACCATTTTTGTCTTTATTGATTTGAAATTCATGTTTACAAATTTGAGTGAGTGAAGGGACACATCACTTACTCAAAGGTAAATAATTCTAAATAAAATTTAGATCACGAAGGCTTGATGTGGGTTTTTCAAACTGATGGCACACAGGATCATTTCCATGTCCATTTGGGTCCCTATTGAGATCATCTCAATTAGTTATATGTTTGTCCATATGAATATTTTTATTTAGGCTACAATTAAAATAAAATTTTCATTCCAATTAAAGATAGATTATATGTCAAAAACGTACAAATCATTCAAGTTAAAAAATTGAACCTTTATCCTAAATCTTCATAACCATCCTCGCTGTGAAATACAACGTTGATTATGGAAAACACATTTTTGGCCTTTGAAAAAGCCTAAGGCTGCCCAAAGGATGAGAGTAAAGGAAAAATAGACCAGAGTATTCAGAAGATTTTCACACATATGCATAGTTTTAAGCGACAATATTTTTAGAATTTACATAGTTTTAAGTAGGAACACAGTATATACAACCATGAATTGTTTTTAAATATTAAAAAATAATGGAACAGTAAATTGATGCAACTCTAAAGAAAGAAATAATGATTATCGAAAACGATTATAGGAAAATTGTAACAAATCTTTTTTTTTTTTTCTGTATCTAAGAATATGGATTCAACCTTGATATTTTACATGTATTTTGGGCCATAAAAATGTTCTTAGCAATTGAAAAAGCAACTAACTAAACTCTCAATGTCTTAGAAGTACGACTTAAAATTCTAGATTAGAAAGATGATTTTAGTAGTTGGTATGAGGGGATGTCTTATAATTAAGGAATAAACACCAAATGAGAGCAACTTAAACAACCAACATCCATGACGTTCTTTTTGTGGGGTCTTGGATGCCCCAAATAAAGAATAACGTGCTACCTATTTACTTTCAGCCCCCTCAGTGGAAGGAAAACAATAAGAGAACATATATCAAATGTTAGATATTAACAAATCCTATAATATCTCCTACTAATGATGGTGAGGAGACCCATATGTCCCCATAACAACTATTTATATCATCACCAAATTTGAATATAAAAGATCTAGCGTGCATTGGAAAGAGACTTGAGAACATAGAAGCAATGTAGAAAGTGGAAGATCTCAAGCTAGAAGTTTGAAGGTCAAGCAAAAATTGGAGGATAACAAAATGTTCAAAGAGTAAATAGAAAAACTGTAGAACCTTGTGGTTGTTGGGCAACAAAAATGGTGCACTACAAAGCAAATTATCCCTCGTCCAACAAAGTCACACATTTTTCACTAACAGTGTAAATGAGTAAGACTCAAATAAAAGAGCTACCCCCAAAAGATGTTGAAAGGAAATAAAATGATCTAAGAAATGAGGTAGAAAAGGCTAAGATGTGGGTACAAGCAGTATTGGCTTAAGAAATGAGAGTTGATGGCTTGATCAACTCATCTCCAACATATTTATGAACACTTCAAGCGGTGATAAAAGGTAGTGGGATTGAACATATTTTGTGTTGGTGTGTGGCGACTGATCATGCTATACTATACGCTTCAACAGAAAAGGAAAAATCAATGAAAAAGGGAAAAAACCGACTTTGTAGAACCCTAATCTGGAAGCTTCTAAGCTTGTTAAAAAGGGGTTTGGATGTGGGTTACAGTATGATGAAAAATGCGATTATTCGTAAGATTGTAATAGGTTTTGCACTAGATAATAAAATCATTGGATGGCTGCTGTTTGGTGGATGTAGACCAGATTGGGTGAACCATGTTAAATTCTCTGTGTTATAATTTATTCTGTGTGTGTTTTAGTTTCTCTATTTTATTAATTAAATTTGCATTTAATTGTTAGATATCTACCATTTCTAACCCTAACATTTTGAACACATTCAAAACCAAGATATGTGAAATCTGTAAACCTGAATGCATTAAAAGAAAGGATATTTTCTATCATTAATAGGAAGAGTAGAGGCGAGTGAGAAAACTAGTGCAAGTTGTCTTGCTTTTTCATTTATATCTTCTTTTCATTTATTGTGAGTAGATTGAAGCAATGGTTGTAGGTAGAACATGAGATCTGATTTCATCAATGGGAACCAATAACCATGAAACTATTGACAGTTTAACGACAACCTGGGAGTTGTTTCACAGTGTGAGATAGGTTTTGGCTTAAATCTCACACCATATAAGCCTATCGGCTAATAAGATGCTTGGGGTTGTTTTTGACTGTTGGTTTCACTATTTTGGGATGCTTTTGAACCAACGATTTTGTTTTTAAGATATGAGGAAAAACACCTAAAACATAGTTGTACCCTTTATCGGCACTAAAATTGGCTGAATTTTTTTTTTCTTGGCAAGGTTGGCAACTAGAAAGAGTGGGTGGAATATTTTTGTTCAATGACACAGTTTGTATTCAATTTGATGTCTTTCCATCAATTTTTAGGTGATGAAGTTTTTTATGTCACTTCTATATTTCTTATATGAATTGAAGTTAAATCTTATATCAATGAGTTTTGTGTCATGCCATTTTCTAATGCTAATTTATGAGATTGTCTATGGTAGTTGTCCAATTTGTGCATTCTTCTCTTCTAACCTTTTGAAAATTATTTGTTTGGATATTTTTGGCCAATTTTTAGACTATTTCTCCTTTTCTTTTCTTCTTTCTTGTTGTTTTGTCAAGTCTTTTCAAGATACATAATTTGTTGCTAAACTTATTAGATTTCAAGTAAGCTACTTTCCTTGAATCATCCCCTTGCTAATGGGATACTAAAGCTTGGATTTGGAGAGCCAGGGAGACGCCTTCTTCTCAAGGACATTAATGCTTTTATCATCATTGGCCTTATGACTTCCATTTTTGCTCAAGCAATCAGCGTGGAGCATGTTTCAAAGGTAGCAATGTTACCCGTTTAGCGTCTTTAAGGTAAATTTTCTTTATTTACTTACAAATTTTGTAGTACCAATCTTTGAACAATATAGATACTACCAAAAAAGGGAGTTTTATCCCAATAATAAAGGTGTAGAGTAGCAAAAAGTTTTTAAGGATATGAATATATTTTTTAGTTGTAGAAGCAATTTCAAAAAAAAAAGCGATGAGGTCAAGATCATGTCCTAAATGAATTGGTGGAATGGACACCCTTCAATCCTTAACTCTTAGCTGTAGAGGTTTCGACTTAAGACTCATGTTCCCATATCAAATAACAAAAATGATCTTGTGGGTGATATAAAATCCTCCATGTAGTAACGGAAAAAAGTATCCCTTTTCCTTAATTTGGGAATAATTAATAATAAATGAACCTAATGTTGTCTTGATTTAGTGTTGTAATGTGTTTTACAAATTCACATTAAGTCTAGGACCATTTTTAATAAAATGGACTTAATTCAATGCCTCATTTAGGGTGTTGTAAAGTGTTTCTTTACACTTTCACACTAATCTAGGACTTTATTAATTAATTGAGGTTAATTAGAGCTTAATTGGCCCCTTAAATTTAAATCCAAACCTTATTTATTGCATTTTTTGAAGGATAAATCCTGACACTCGTTAATAATGTTGCATAACACTTAATTTGGCAAGGTTTGAGTCTCAGGATAGTGACTTGGAACCCATTCACCACCTAGCGAATGGGTCCTCCTTAACTTAGGAAACACCTTTTTGAAGTTATTCTTGGCGGGATTTTAAAGATTTTGAATACTAGATCTGAGGTCGGCTTGTGTTATTTGAATTTTGAGATTAAATATTAAGATAAGTATAAATATAAGGTTAATTCACATAGTTTCATCATAGATCTTAACAAGCAATCAAGAGTACTTTCACAAGAGCATTATAGAGCATTCAAGAGCAGATTATCAAGATTTATTGCATCAATCAAAGGTCATTTCATCATGTTAAATTCTTGCATGTAGTTGAGCTAAAGTGTTGATGAGGCATTGAAGATCCAATTCAAGCATATTCAAGGTGTTGTTTCTAATCAAGTGTTGTGATCAAGATCTACATTCCTTATGGATACTTCGTGATAAGATTCAATTTGCATTCCAAGGTTCAATTGAGGATTGGTGAGTTGCTATGGCTTGTTGTTCATTCATATTTCCTTCTATGCATTATTTCAATTCAAGGTTTAATTACCTAAATGGGGTTTGACCAAGGAAAACCCCTATTCCCTAACAAAAAATGATTTTTATTCTTCCTTGATGTGTGATTGCAAGTTTTTAGGTTGAAGATCAAGTGGAGAATAAAAGTTGCAAAGTTGTCAAGATTGAAAAGTTGCAAAAGTTCTCATCTTTGTTGCAAGACATGGAAAGTGCTCTATGGAATTTATTTCTGAATTTTGGGAGCTAGGAGTGCAAACATTGAAGAAAAAAACCCATAAATCACTTTTTTAAAACCCTAGCAAGGACCCATTTGTCAATGAGCGAATGAGTCCTTAATGACCACCGAAAAAACACTTTTTTAGCAAGGTACACATCATTTTAGCATCTTAAAACCTTCCTTATTGTTGTTCTAATAGTTAGGATTTATTTTTTATTCTTATTTATGCAGTTTACCTCTCATAATTGAATGAAACAAACACTTAAGCAAAATTAAGTTCATCCATTTGGTGAGTCCCCATTTGGGTGAACCTCTTTTTCTATGTTTCATTTTGGTGAATCTGATTTCTTGAGCATTGTAATTGTTTGATTTTGGAGTCTATTTGCATCCTAAATTAGATCTCATTTAGGGTGTCTTATTTTGCATTCAAATTTGCATTTCATCTAGGGTTTTAGAATTGCATTGTTGGCATTATTTAAATCTAAAAAATATAAAAAATTAGTCATCTTGCATATCATTTAGATCATATAAACTTGCATTTGAAAATCAAAACAAAATTGCATATCAAACTAGGTCTTGCAATTCAACACTTGTCACATTTTCATTTTGCATTTCACATTGCATTTACAAAAATTAAAACCTAAAACTTATTGTGGCAGACCTAAATTTGAAATTCATTAGAAAAGCTTAAAAATTAGTAAAAATCAACTTCAAAACCCTAATCTAAATTTCTAGAAATTGAAAACTCTTGTTTTGTACTTCTGTTTACTACTGTTACATCTCTGTTTTAGTTTGTTGATTTTTTGTTTCATTAATTTCATTAAATATAGCTTTATTTGCTTCATTTAGTGCAATGTCAAAATTCAAAATTTTTATTTACAACATTTCATTTTCAAATTGTTGCATAGTGTAATTGGAAAATTACCTTGTTTAGAATCTGAAAATTGCATTTCATTCTAGGTCATTGCATTGCCTCTTTCCATTTTGGGTTTTCACACTAAGTTTGTAAAACTTATATGAGCTTTACAACTTGGTGTCCTATTATCAATACTATTGTTAGATGTGGTTTGAGGCTCATGTCATCCCACGATATACCATTCGTCATGGATCTTGGGTTTTCTATATCTCTTCCTGATAGTGTTGATAATCAATCCTCTATGGCTCATAGTTCGCATACCTCATTTCCCATGACTTCCACTGATGTGCATGATGTCCATCTCTTGCAAGAAAACATAAAAAAGATTAGATAAAAACATAGAAAACTTACAATACTTTATCCTTACTGAAAGCATGGACATTAGTATGATTCCTACTTTACAAAATCTAAGGAAAGTGCTTAAAATAGGAAATGGAACACAAATTGTCAATAGCCTTACTTGATTCCTAAGGGTGCTGGCAAGAAGTTGAGTCCACTTTTTGGCCAAAAAGTGGAAGTGTTTTCCCTGATTTTGAGAATTTGTCACATTTGACCTTAAAATTTGAAGCACTTAGAGATGGAATCTTTAAAAAATTACTAATCATAAAAATGTAGTACTCGGAATCTAGTTTCCAAATATGTAATTTATTTTAATACCCATATGATACAAATTTATTTTTAATGGGCGTTTCTAAAAACCACTGTTTAAAAGTCACTTTTTTTATACTATACCATGCATGTGTATGTCATCCATATTTTGACCTAGAAATAATAATATTTTTCTAAATCCTTTTGGGAAAATATTTTTAACTCACTTGAGCATGTTTTCCATATTTTTTTATTGAATAATTTTTTTTTGTTAATTTTTTACTCTCCATATTTGGTGTTTTGAAAAATCATCGTGTACGTCATGCATAAGATGACCTAACTTATCATTTTTTGATTTTTTTTCAAATTGAAAAGAATTTTCTAAATTATGTTTTCATAAAAAAAAAAAATCAAATTAAAAAAAATTGTTTTTCAAAAAAATATTTTAATAAAAAGTTATTAAAATACTAAAAATCCCTGATAATTCAAGTTTATGGGCCTATTTCATCAGAAATTAATTGAAAAATAGAAAAAATAATCCAATTGAAAAAAATACATATTTAGAATTTACACTATCTCATCTAAAATGGGTTTTAATTTCATAAAATAATTCTAAAAAAGCCTCGTTAACCATATTGACAAAGTCAGTTTTTTCTCTCGATATTGTCATGACCTTGTACTTGTAGGTCTAAGGCTAAGGTTTGGGTTACAATTCCTTTTCTAAGCCTAAATCCAAATGAGAAACATGAATTGTGATTTTAAAACCTTTTGGAATCAGTGCCCACTTTAAAAAGGGCACCTATTCTAAAAAATGAATGAGTACCTATTTTAAAGCTGAAAAATGACACTTCCACTAGAAGTGGAATCAACTTCTTGCACTTACCCTTAAATGAGAACTTAAACAAACAAAGAGAATAATAACATCCTTGCCTCAGTCAACTTTATCTAAACTAAACCTCGTAAGGGCTCAACCAAAAAGCCTCTTGATATTGCTTTCTCACAAAAAGACATACTTAAACATGCACCCGATGGACCTCTTTACATAGCCGGAAGAATCAATAACAAGCCTACTAATGGGATATTAATTGATCCTGTTTGTGGAGAAATGTGATCACTGAAGATATCCTATTTTTTCATGAACTTTATCAAGATACATATGACAAACTGAAAGTATGGATCAAGACACCTAATGGTTTGCTTGTCCTACAATGGACTCGATAGATCTTCCTTTGAAAGTTGGACTGAAAACATTAAATGTCTCATTCACCATCATCCCACAATCAGACCGATTTCATGTGAAGTTAGGCTACCCATGGCTTCACTCCATGAATTTTGTCCCCTTGGTTGTGTATAAATGTTTAAAGATCCCCTTTGGAAATGATATCTTTATTGTGCATTATAGTGGGTTTAATCCTGCCTCTTCTCAAGGGAACTTTTCATTAGATTTCTTTTGGCCCAAGCCTATGGAACCTATTAGACCTCATGAGGACTTCTTTTTCAAATCATAACAAAAGTTTAAGGCAAAGTGCATAGCAGAATTATCCCTTCAAAAGATGCCTCAACCCATGATTGAGCCACCTATCCTTGACGAAACAATGATTGAATTGAAAGTCCTTCCAACCATCCAAGAGCTGCTTATGACAAAACCTCCTGCAATTTCCTACAAGAGACCACGAGAAAACCAAAATAATATTGTTGTGCCTCATAAAGTGAAACAAGTTTATAAAGCTAAAGAGAAAGTGGTTGAACAACCTCCTATTGTTTCTTTTGTTCCTTCCATGGAAGAGAAGAAACGTATGGTTGACAAACCCGCTCCTACACAAACAAAAATTAAGAACAAATTGAAATGAAATTGGAATGCTAGAGAGCATAGGTGTAGACATTGTGCTATTGCTCATATGTTACAAGTTAAAGAAGAAAAGAACAACACAAAAAATCAAAATTCAAACTTACCCAAAGCAATGCATTCTAACTCTATACCCTTGTTGCAACATAAATAAGAACCTTCAAGACACATTATCATTCAACCTCCTAAATTATGATTAATCTAGATGATGACATTGATATTACAAATATTGATGAACAAGTGCATAATGAATTGAATACATTGTTTTCCTCTCCTATGAGATTAAACGACAAATCTCCTAAAAAGAGTGTTGAACTTGGTGCTTCCCCTAGTTCGACACTTGTTGTTGTCCCTTTGGCTAGTTGTTCACCTTCCTTTTATACCAACCAAGATTGAGATGCGAATGGACTGCTATAGGTTGACTCGCATGTGCCTTACTAGTCTTTTGTTTTGTTTCTTTATGTGATTGCATGTGTGTAATGTGACCCCTCATGATGTTTCATTTGATGTATCTCTCTCTCTCTTTGTGCATTGTTCTATATGTATCTACATTCTTCTCTATGTCATAGACATTTTATCTTTTCTTTGTCTTGTGTTTTCCTTTTGGGGATGATGTGCGCCATAGAAAAATGGCCCCTTGTCATTTTCATGGCCTTTTAGGTCTTTATTCATGATTCTTGGTCCATTTTTCTTTGATTTAATGTTGTAATTTGGCTTGAACATTCACATTAGGTCCTTAAAATTCAAATTATGGTGTCTTGTGAAGGTGTTGTAAAAAAATTCTACACTTTTCTAGACTCTATTCATCACAATTCACCTAAAAATCACCTTTTCATCACTTATCAAGACCTATTTTGAAGTGTTGTAAAGTCTTGTAACAAGATTTCATGCTTTTCTAGGCATAATTTCACTATTTACACCTTTCTTGTGCTTTATTTGGCCCCGTTATTCCCTTATAAGGCTTAATCAAGTATATTTTTGAATGTAAACCCGAAAAACAACATTAAATGCCACTTAATTCTCGACACCCACTTTCAAGTCCAAGGTGGGACCCATTCGCCATGGGTGGCAAATGAGTCCCCCTTGGCTCCAAATTCAAAAAAAAAAAAAATTCCTTTCGAGTTTTTATTCAAAATTACTTGATGTCATCCTGTGATGAGGTATCATGGGGTTACTAAGGCACAAGAATGTATAAAAAAGTGTTTTTACATCCATTCTAACCCCCATTCATTCAAGGATTCATCAAGTTCACTAACTCACTCACTCATTCAAACATTTGAGCACTTTGCATCATCTAATCAAGCATCAATCAAGCATTTTGGAGCAGCCATTGATACATCTTCAAATTTTGAGCATTAAAGGTGTGGTAAGTTTATGACATTTGCATGTTATCTATTTATCATACTCCTTTCATTTCATTTCATTGTTTAGGGTTTGATTACCAAAGTATTATCTAACTCTCAACCATTTTCCCCCTCTTGCATGTGTATTTGTAGACTTGTGTATGCATATTTAACAAGCATTTAGGTGTTAAGAGTGGTCAACAAGTCAACAAGGTGCTTCAAGTCAAAGCAACCTTCTTTCAAGCTTGGAGAAAACATTTTGTCTATTTTCTGTGGAATTAACTTCGTCAACCCGACAAGTAGACAACCTTAGATTTGGTGTTGCAGAATTGTCCCATGATTTCTCATAATTTTGGGAGAGGACTAATTCACCATCAGTGGCGAATGAGTCCCACCTTAAGACTAAAAATCCAGATTTTGTCAGATTCCAAATCTCGACACTCAGAAATTAGTTTCTAATAGTTTTCATCAGAAGCAGGATTGATTCACCATCTGTGGTGAATGAGTCCCACTAGTGATTTTCAATGATTTCAATCAACATTCAGAATATTCAAGATTATCCATTCTCTCCAAGTGCACTTTGAATCAACCTTCTTGTTTTATGTTTTGCATTTCTCCATACTTAGTGTTATCTTTTATACTTGCACCCAAACTAAGTTGTGAAACTCAGTTAGCTAGAGAAACATGGGAGCATTCTCAGGTTGTGGGTCATCCAAAATGAGAATGAAACTTTGGATAGGCCATCTTCCTAGCTGCTTATATCACCTAAACTAATAATTTTTGAGGGGAAAAGGGAGAAGGATTAATTGAAAAGGAAATGCTAAAAATAAAATTATTGGGTGATACACAAAACTAACCAAGGAGCATGAATATTCAAATAATAGACACTTGTTTATAGTGGATGAAACTGAGACTTGCACAACTCACTCTTGTATTCTTGCATGAATATTTTATAAAAAGGCCTTGATGCCCATACTTCTAAAAGGAAAAGAAATTCACTATTAGAAACTATTTTTCAACTCTGACACTAAATATAACCTGCATTAAAATACCATTTTTTTCCCAAGGGTGCTAAATATGAGACAAAGCTAAAAGGAGAAGCAGATAATACCTCAATATCAACTTGATCAAATCAATGGTGCACACAAAAGAACAAAGATTGAGATGGCAAAGAAACTTCAAAACATTGTTGTTCCAAGGTCTGTACTATTATTCATATCCAAAAGAGCTACAAAATATGTCATAGGACTTCAAAAGTCACTAAGTACAAAAGCTGCATAATTAGAACTAACTCAAGAACGAGTTACAAAAGCAACTAAGTAGCAAAGCTCCAAACAATTGCACTAAACAAGGAGTTTCCAAACTCCTTGGGTTGGATGCAACAATAAGGCCTAAAATCTAGCATGTTGATTTTATCCACAAAAGCTCTAGAATGTTGAAATAGTCAAATTTGACCATGTCAAACATGAAGGCACAATAAATTGATTCCTATATGATCTCAAAACATTTAAAAGGTAAAAAAAAACCACTATATTTTCTTCATGTGTTTGCAAACCAAAATCAACCTCCCCATATTCTTGGCATGTCATAAATAAAATCATATCTTCAACTTCTCCCTCTTTGCATGCATGACTCTTATATCTTAATTTTGCATTTAAAGAACGTCAATACTTAAGGTGATTTATAAATATCACTAAAGTAAGTGTTTCACATCTAAAAGAAAGCAAAACTAAGAAAGACCCATGACGCGGCCACAAGAAGTCAATGCAAGGACTTACAAAGTCACAAAGATTAGTGACATGGAGCATACAAAGGAAAGAACACTTAGAAAATTATAAAAAATTCTAAGGCATTGAGTAATAAAGCATAAAAAGGCCACAACTAATGTTGATATTTCATTTTGGAAAAAAAAGAAGATAAAAATCTCCCATCCGCATCCACATAGTATTTTAACCCTAAGTAAAAGAAAAAGCTAGAAAAGAATGAAACATTATTTCATTTTGTATCGAAGCTTCATGAAGAAGCTGAGCCACCGTTCTAGGGTTTCTAGAAGTTCTGCTATATGTTTTATCATTTTCATTCTTCACCTATTCATGGGCCGCCAGCAGAGGGTTTCCACTGGGTCTTCACTAGATTTTTTTTTGAAGGAAGAAATCATTGTTACAGAGATACAAGACACTCACAGGTAAGAAATTATTTAATATTATCCACTATTTTGTGACTTTTTTCTGAGAAAAAAGAGCTCGACCTTGAGCCAAAACTCTGTATTATGTCTTCAATACTCAGATTCTTGTGTTTTTGGCCGTGGGCATACATTTTCTCTGATGATTTTAATATTCTTTCCTCCTTGTTTAGAATTTTGGGTGTATATAAACCCGCGCCACCATCATGAAGGAAAACTCTACACTTTTCCCTGTATGGCCATGGTGTTTGTAGGTCTCACAAATAGAGAATTATTTTTTTCCCCTTTGCAAGGGTAACTCTATGTTTTGTCCCTTTCTCATGTTTTTTTGTGCCTCCCTTTCCATGGTTGCACATTACTTTATCGGAACTAGAGTTTATTTTACCCATTTGTTGGGTGCCACCATGATTAGCACAAGTTGAGGGCCTAAGAAAACCTTTCGAGCTCCACCTTTATTTTTATGTTGATATTTAAACATGGATACCTCTATTTTCTATCTAGGATACCATATAATTGTGGCCAACATTTATCATAATCACCTTTTCTATGATAAGATCGTGTAAAATTATAATTATGAATGATATTTAATGAGAGGTCGAGCTGTTGAAACAAGAGCTACCTCAGTCACTGTGCCACATGACAATGATGCCTCATAAAATGGTCTGCAAGATGATTTAATATCATTTCACAATACGACATAATTCAAAGACTCTACAAATCCTTTTTCATTCCTTCATGAATACTACCCTTCACTGATTAAGGATCATCCCAGCCTCACAAACCGTGGTCATATCTTGCATAAACTTATGGAGTAATCGAGGGTTTACATTTATTTGCTCCATTTTCAAAACAAAAGAAAATTCCACTATTTCATGATTGCGGATTTGTACTCTTTCATATTTCCTGAAAAATTCTTCCACCCCCAGCCACAAAATTTCACTTTTTCTTAGCTTTTGATGCATTTCTAGTTTTTCCTTGAAATTTTTTAATGATCAAATTGTGCTTCTTTGATAATTGCAAAAAATGCAGCTCATCATGTATACTACTGTTGTGGTCTTCAAAGTATCAACTTCATTCAAGTCACAGTGCTAATTTGTTACTGAACTTGTGAATTCACAGTTCACCTTTCTCATAGGAATGTCACTGCTACTGTGTACCTTAATGTTTTACCCTACTCTAATGTGCAAAATAACTCAAAAATGCAAGTGATAAAAGACCAAGGACACTTCAAGATTAGCCTAAAGAGTGATAAAACAAGAAGGAAAGTAGATAAAACAATATGCAAGTGATTTCACCTTCCTTGCTATTGAAGACTCCTTGATTGGCCCTTGCTTGGGATGATTTTGTGTGCTCCTTAGATGATTTCTTGAGTGACTAAATGCAAGATCAACTTATGCAAAGTGATTAGAATGGATAGCTAGATGATAGTGGATGATTGAGAATGCAAATTGGCAGCATATAGTTATGAAAATCCAAAGTGTTCTCAAATTCCCTTGAAGAGGGGGTATTTATAGGAGAATTTGAATTCTCTAGAGAATTCAACAGTCAAGATGCATCCAACAAGGCCAAGATGAAGGGCTATGGTGGGTTGAGAATCCACAAGCCCTCACATCTTGACATGTGGATGGTGAAGTAGCTAAGGGGAGATGAGGTGTAGGTGAGGTGTCAAAAAGGTACATGAGGTGAAGGAAGGACAAGCACCTTGGGGGGTGAGAAGATTTCCACAAAAAGGGATTTCTTGTTCCCAAGTGGGAGTGAAAGGGACATTTGAGGAATTTTGGAATTATTCAAAAATCTACATGGGAAAAGGAAAGGTGGTTGAAAACATAAATGTGAATTAAAAATTCACTTTCTTAGGAGAATCTAAAGGATAAAAGGTGGGCTCTAAAAAGGTGGGACTTGGTCACATGTGGAGATTGTGACAAGTCCAAGGTTCTAGAAGCCTTGGAAGGATAAAATGTGAATTAAAAATTCACATATAAAAGAGGGGAATCTAGGATAGATAAATGTGAATTAAAAATTCACATGTGGAAGGGGGTCAATGCCAAAAGAAGGAAAATGCAAAGGTTGGCTAAAAAGTGGTGCTAAATCTGGCTAATGACCTTGGTTAAGGTTGTGCAAATGTTGGATTAGACTAATTAATGGAAGATTAGAGGCAAGTGGAAAATGTAGGAGGATGTGACATTAATCTTTGATTATCATAATCGTGAATTAATTAAATTAATTCATATTAGGGCAAGATTATGGAGGATGTGACAAGGAGAGAGAAAATGAAGAATTTTAAATTCATTTAAAATCAAACGGGTAAAAATGGCTAAATTAAATAAATTATTGTATTTATTTAATTTAGAGAGGAAGAAGGTGAAAGATAAAGAATTTAATTATTAAATCAAATACTTCACAGATATGAGAAAAGGTGTAATATTAATTTAATAAATTAACATTTTAATATGGTAGACGAAAAGGGAGTAAATTTAATCATATGGAAGTGATTAAATTTAGATGTCTATAGCTACTTCCATGGTAACTCTTACTGCCCTCCAGATCATGATGATTGTGACTGTATTTTCACTCAAAAAGAACTATGGCTTAATTTTATATCATTTATGGACTACACTGTTCCTGCTAATCAAGTACTATCCTATCATACTCATCTCTATAACATGAATTTACTCTATCCTTGATTCATGAAGACCATCTTCTCACCCATAAACATAGATGCTATGAAACATCATGTCATTTAGCACTGTGTTCTAAGCTATCATCTTCTACTCACTATTCTCATGGGTTTATGTAAAGCCTTGGACTCGTGGATAAGACTATCTTATAACTCTGCATTATTGCTCACATATGCAGATTACTCTTCACTATTATATAGTAAATGTCCTTTATTGTTACTTATGCAAATTTTTCCTTTTAAAATTTATTTTGCAGAACCCTGTAAGTGCTCTTTGCAGAGATTTTTGGTGTTCTTGAGTTTTCCTCTCCAAAAATCACTTGACTGTACCATACCTAATAGATAGAAATTGTTCTTTTGAAACCTTTGATGAAGGTGTTCTTGAAGCTTCTCGAACTGCTTCAGTTGTATCATTGATTTGTAAACAAGGCATTATGTATGCCTGTTCACTATTGTTCCATGTCATGTTGATATGATGACTTTTAAGATTGCATTTCCTTGTTAAATAAGCTCAAATGAGCTCATTATTTGATAACTCTGCATGTCAGGCTCAACCCTTGTGGGAGCCATGCTTTAACTTGATGAAGCAAATCAACAACATTACTTTTCCTGTATCTGCATATGAAGCAAACATATTAGTGAAATAAATGCAAATTTTTGGATGTTTTTATGAATTCAATGATTTTCTAGGATATCCAAGGCATGCATTGCTTGTTTAATGCACATTAAGATTAGTTTATACATGCATAGGTACTTGTTCATGTAAGGTTGAAGACTTTTCATTGCTTAGAGCATGGCTCTAACATAATTTCCTATGTCAAATGCAAGAACTAGGAGCGATATGAATCTAGGAAGGACACAAGCAGCTCGGAGCAAGAACAGGACAAGATGACAAATTTAGAACCAGTCATGTTAAGGCAATGACTAGTCTCCTTCCTTATATGCACATTTCTTTTATTTACTTATTCATGTATATACTTTTCTTTATTTGCATTGAATAAGTTAAGTCAATCTCATGACTTGTGTGAGATAATGCACATTTCTACATTCAATAAAGACTACTACTTTTTTCAGAAAAGATTTGAATCTTTCTTCTATTGCATGCACTTGTATGAATGCAGTAATTTGTAATTGTAATCTTTTATGGATTATTTCATTTATGCATCTGAATGTAATGTAGGAAAGATTTAAAATGCACCTTTTCATCAGTTTAAAATAAACAAGCTCTACCTGATTGAGCTATAAGTGAAAATCTGGTAAGACATAGTCCATTTTTGCATATCACATTGTGTTTTCAAATGTTGCAAATTTATTAAGTTTTGTATTGATAATCTATCAATTACTTAGCTTAGTTGCATTTGTATCATCTCATTTAGTCTTAATTATATCTTATATTACATAATTTGAGTGAACCTAGCTAGACTTTTGAGTGGGGTTTATCTCTCTCCTTTTAGGTGAAACATCCTAAGAGCACAAGAGAAGCCTATAAGCCCTACCCAAAAATCTGCGGTTCATGATGCAAGACCTCGAGACATTTAGGTCTCTTCCATGTTGACCCAAAAGTTTATCCTTCATCTTTTTCATCTGTCTTGTGTTTTCCTTTTGGGGATCTAATGCAAGGCATTGAGGTACATAGATCTCTTCCATGTTGACCCAAAAGATTTCCTTTATCTTTTTCAGTTGTCTTGTGTTTTCCTTTTAGGGATCACGCAAGGCGTTGAGACATTTAGGTCTCTTCCATGTTGACCCAAAATATTTCCTTTATCTTTTTCATTTGTCTTGTGTTTTCCTTTTGGGGATGACGCAAGGGGTCAAGATATTTAGTTCTCTTTCATGTTGACCCAAAGGATTTTTCTTTGTTTTCACTCTTTATGTGTCATTCTTCTAGTTCTATGAGTATTTGGGGTTCAATGATGATAGTTTTGAGCTCTATAACTCCATAGATCCCTTATATATTTTTGGGGGCAACCTCTCCTTCCTTTTCCATGGTGGAGCTTTATTTCAGAAATATATGACTTGGCATAGGGTTTTGCAAGGAAATCTCTCATGTCTAAGGAGAAAACATTGGCTACTTTAAAGCAGTTGCTCACAACAATGATGTTAGCAACTGCTTTAATGTGGGGGCATACATCGATGACATCTTTCGACATTTTCCATATTTCATGGCGTGATTTTATTTTTTCTTGTGATGTGTCCTTTTCATGGTGGTTTCATTGTGTTTGATGTCCTTCAAGAGTGTGATATTTCTAAGCGTATGATTTCTCTTAGTGGCATGATGTGAAATGAGGCATCCCATAAGTGGCAATATGATATTTTGGACTTGTCCTCTCCTGGAGACATTAGACACAATGTTCCCTAGAAAGAAGACCTTACATGAAACAAGATCCCCTTGAACTTCCTAATAGACATAAATTGTTCTTTTCAAACCTCTGATGAAGGTTTTCTTCAAGGTTCTCGAACTGCTTTAGTTGTATCATTGATTTGTAAACAAGGCATTATGTATGCCTGTTCACTATTATTCCATGTCACATTGGTATGATGACTTTTAAGATTGCATTTCCCTCTTAAATAAGCTTAGATGAGCTCATTATTTGATATCTCAGCATGTCGGGCTCAACCCTTGTGGGAGCCACGTTTTAACTCGCATGCTTTAACTTGATGAAACAAATCAGCAACATTAGTTTTCTTGTATCTGCACATGAAGCACACATATTAGTGAAATAAATGTATATTTTTGGATGTTTTTGATGACTTCAATGGTTTTCTGGGACATCCAAGGCATGCATTGCTTGTTTAATGCACATTAAGATTAGTTTATACATGCATAGGTACTTGTTCATGTAAGGTTGAAGAATTTTCATTGCTTAGAGCATGGCTCTAACATCATTTCCTATGTCAAATGTAGGAACTAAAAGCGGTATGAAGCTAGGAAGGACAAAAGTAGCTCAGGGCAACATCAGGACAAGATGGCACATTCAGAACCAGTTATTTTCAGGCAATGATTGGTCTCCTTCCTTATATGCACATTTCTTTTATTTACTTATTCATGTATATACTTTTCTTTATTTGCATTGAATAAGTTAAGTTAGTCTCACAGCTTGTGTGAGACAATGCACATTCCTACATTCAATAAATATTATTACTCTTTTCATAAAAGATTTGAATCTTTCTTCTATTGCATGCACTTGTATGAATGCAGTAATTTGTAATTGTAATCTTTTCTGGATTATTTCATTTATGCATCTGAATGTAATTTAGGAAAGATTTAAAATGCACCTTTTCATCAGTTTAAAACCAACAAGCTCTACCTGATTGAGCTATAAGTGAAAATTTGGTAACATTTTTGGTGACATCTGTTGCATGTTTTCCTGCTAAACATCCTAACCAGTTGCCTAGACCTTTCCTTGGGCATGAAGTCACTTAAAAAACTAGAAAACAAACTCAAAACTTTTGTAACTCAAATTTGACCAATGTGAAAGACACCTTGGCACTATTGAAAACAAAACAATAGAAAGGAAACTATCTAGTTGTGCTTGAAAACACTTAGGGAATGAAACTTTCATCTAAATTATAGTGCTACAACACTTTATTGAAAGAAAAAAACCTAACCTAATATGTATAAAGGTAGATCATACCTCAAAACAGTGTTTGAGGTGTATCCCATTAACTGGGATAGGCAAGATTTCTCCATCCATCTTTGATAACTGGAATGTGTTATGCTCCTTGCATTCAGTAATGGAAAAAGGGCTAGTTCAGAAGTTGTCAAACTTTGTGTGCTTTCCTGGCATGCTTTTCAACTCATCCAACTTTAGTACATCACCTTCTCTGAATACTCTTGGGGTTTCTCTTTTTTCAAAGACTTTCATTGTTTGGAGTTGATGATACTCCAAAGAGTTCATTGCCTTATCTCTTGTCTCTTCTAGCTCCATGATTTTAGCATATCTAACAGACATTGGGTCTTGTTCTTCAAACATTTCCAATTGATGTACAATATCAAGAGTTGGAATCTCTACAGATAGAGGCAATCTTGCCTCTTTTGATAATTTTGATCAGGTTTTTGTTTGTGCTTTCAGCCAAACCATTACCTTGAGGGTAATAATTAGAAGATGTATTCAAATGGATGCCATTTTTAACAACCCAATCTATAACTCTTAATCCAACAAATGCAAGAGCATTATCTAAGATAATTGAATTAGGTACTCCAAACCTGGTTACTATATCTTCATAAAAGCTCAAAATAGAAGATTCATTAGCTTCTTTTAAACCTACTGCATCTATCCAACGTGTAAAGTAGTTAGTTGCTATAAGTACCCACCTATTACTAGCACTTGAAGGTGGATTTATTGGTCCAATAAAATCAATGCCCCATCTCATGAAGGGCTGCTCTACTTGAATTGGCTGCAAAGGAAATGCTGGCAGCCTCTCCTTTCCTACAAATAAAGCACATTTTACACACTTTCTTGCCCAAGCATGGGAATCCTTGAACAAGCTCGGCCAGTAATAACCGACTCTCATAATCTTCCATGTAGTTGTTCTTGGGGAAAAATGTGATCCAGGTGTATCTCCAAAACTTGAAAATTGAAGTGTTCTAGTTTCTCCCAGAAGTGATGCCATGACAAAGAGCTCGAAGAACTAAATCCGGTGTAACTTGAACGGGTGAAAAAGGAGTCTATTTGCTCAAGTTATGCGCAGTCAAAGATTTGGTCAATAGGGAGTCAGAGGCCATCAGAAAGAAAAAAAAATGATCATCTCAAAGTTGATTATAATTGATGTCAAATTGAAGGGCTCAACAAAATGAACCCAACAATGTTTGTTTTGTCGAAATCCGAGATCATACGTACGAGATATCGTCGATCAAAGGTCAGTCAACTTAGGGGCCAAGGACGAAAAAAGGGTCAAAATTTGACATAGTCAAAAGTGGTCGATGTTGGTACCATCATGAAGATCTCATTGAGAGATTTTTGAAAATGTTTGTTTCATTGAAAACGTAGCATGTACGCGAAATATATTGTCAGTCAAAGTTACAGTTGACTAGAGTTGACCAGGGGTACAGTCGATGACATTAGCATGCTGGCATGGCATGAATGTACTATACGACATTGATGTGGACTAATAGCGTCTTGACATGTGGCAGGATGTACGGGTGCCTAAGCAGTCCAAGTGGCAGTACAAATGGTGACTGGGCAGCCATGTCAGCTGAACAGACCAATCCGATGTTGACACATGTCATCCATATAGAGGACGTGGCACTGACTGTGCATCCGTACCGTGATGTGTCATGGTGAGTTGGCATGCTAGCATGGATGTGTTGTACACTAACTGGTCAATTGATGTGGATAGGTCCGTTGACGTGGATGGGTCTGACAAATCTTGTCACGACACATGGCATCCTTGTGTTCTCCCCGAGCGGTTTCAAAACTGCATACTAAAAAATTGAAGGGTTAGGGGATTGAACCCCTGACCTCATCAGTAATGACAACGGGTGTGGCCATTGCACCACAACCAGCCTGCTAATTATAGTTGGCAACGGGTATTTTTTATTGTTTGAAAATCACTTATAAAAGAAAAACCAACGACGGGTTTGGAAACCCCAACCACCCACCTTGTAAAAGGTATGCATACTGTTGCACCATGCAACGTGTTTGAAATGTATGGTGAGTAGGATTTTTAATAACCCATATTAAGCCAAACAACCTAACTAATAACCAAGTGGTTATTAGGTTGAGGTTTCAAAATAAATATAAAAACAAATCCCAAAACAACCAAAGCCCAAAATTGAGTAAATAAGGGGCTTAACAAACAAATTTAAATGATTTTTAAGGGGGGTTTTTATTTTTTTTCCTAATGAGGGGATTTTATTGTTTTATATGTAAAAGTGGGGTATTTTGTAATCTTTGGTGGTTGTGGCCTAAATGGAAAACTCCCATGTATAAAAGGGGAGCTAGGAGGTCTTTGAAAATCATCACTTTCAGAGTTGATCTCATTCTTTCTCTCTTTCTCCTTGCTTGTAAGCATTTTTGTAGGAGAATTTTGAGAGTTGAATTTGAGAGGAATATTGTTCTATGTCTATAGTAGGTCCTTACAGGTTAGAGTCAATGTTTTCACCCTTGGTAAATCATTCTTAGCTTTCAGAGCTTTTGTGAGGTGATTTGAGTGAGATGCTTTTAGGACTTTGTGGATAGGCTACAGTTCTTTGTAAAATAGTGTTGCAAGAGGCTCCTTTGGAGATTGTATTGCTAATTCAGAGCATTCTAATAGATTGGCCACTTAGTTGAGCTAGACTAGGAGACGTAGTCCACTCGGCCAAACTCCATAATCAAATTTGTGTCTTCTTCTCTCTTTTTGCTTGGTGTTATCATTCTCTCTATATATTGTTCCTGTTACTCCATTGGTTAATGTCTTTTCACCTTTGTGCATAATCACTTAGCAACACTTGTCATATATCCCTTTCGCCTTTCGAATCAAGTGGTATCAGAGCCAGGTTTGGCTGGTTTTGTAGGAGTGATTGTGAGTTAGTTTGCTACAAGTGGACATTTGGAGTTTGGAGCAAAGATGGCATTAGAGAAGGGTGAATCTTTAGGGATGACATTGACCGCATCCATGGTGGATGATTTCATGTCAATGAAAGGCGTGAAGAACTCTATCAAGACCATCGAGAGAGGACTGATAGGATGCAAGAGTTGGAGGAAGCCAATTGATGCCTGCAAACAGAGAATGCAAAACTTAAGCGATTGCTTGAAGAATCCAACATGGAGAAGGAAAGACTGCAAGTGTTGTTACAGGAGGTCTTGGAGGAGCAGAAGAGGAGAAGTCCTATATTAGGGAGTGCACACATATGTGTCTTTTTTCTGCATTCTGAGGATACTTCTTCCTCATACTCCTGGCATACCCCACCTGATAGTCTGGAAGCAACTTCAGTAGTGAAGTCTATTGTAAAAAGTCCTAAGTCAAAATTGGCTTGTGGTCATGACTGGGCTAATCCACCTAGTGCAACAAAATGTGCTTACTATCAACAAATGTATTAACCGAAGACCCTCAAAGTGCCTGATAGCGACAGTAGTTATCAGGTGGCATCTTTTGCATCAGATGGGAAGAAGCAAATGGAGGATGAGCAGAACTCTTTCAGACACTTTGAGAAGCACACTAAAGGCATTGAAAACAAGCTAATTTCCAAAATGGGCTATAGCGGCAAAGGATGGGGCACCTCCACTCAGAGCATTGCAAATCTTATTGAGGCCAAAGAAAGACCTCAATATCAAGGTTTGGGCTTCGAAGCAACTGGAGAATCATCCAGAACTCGTAACTACTACACCCACTACAAGATTAGTGGGCATTGGGATGAGAAATTCTAGAAACTACATCCAAAACTTCATCAGAGGCCAGCGGTTGCGAAGCTTGACTAGCAGGAAGTTGTCGAGACAAAGGCAAAGCCAGTGAATGCTACCACCCCTGCGGTAGTCCAAGAGGAAACTCAACAAAAGACTGAGTAGCCAAAGAAAGAAAGTTCCTTTGAACAACTCCATAAGAGCTAGGAACGCTTTGCCTCTAACTAGTTGTGTCGGCTTTGTGTATGTTACCTTTTTTATAGTGTGGTAATATGTATGTTGATACTAAAATAGTGTGGTTTGGAGTATGAAACTCTGAATAAATTGTTTGTAATAGTTTTTATGAAGTTGTATTTCTCTAGAGGTTGAGATCTTGTAAGGCTCTTGAAGCCACATCTCTTGTAATCAGAAAGGAGAATACTTTATAACTTATTATTGTAGGTTTTTTTTAAGGACTTGTACTTGTAGATCTCAAGTGTGAAGATTTTGTTGAAGAGCACTTTCAGACAAAGAGTTGCCAAGAATGGTCAACAGTGACCTTGCATGTTCTCAGCTTGAAGACTTAGTTGAAGTCATTTTGAGGATAAGTCTGAACTCAATTGAAGTTCTTGAAGGATTTTATCGATGACCTTGTTGCTTCAGACAAATGGGACCCGAGCTGTATGGTGGAACCTTGAATCATCTATTTTGAAGTACAAAGGTGAAGGAAAATTTCAAGTTGAGGCACAAATACCATGCTCGAGTAGTTGGACGAGTAACAAAAGAGTGCTAGAAAAGATGGCGAGAGATGCAAAATGTGAACTACCTTGTGAGAAGCACTGAGAGACAGGTTTACCATACTCAGTTTTCTTCTTTCTTTGGGTATATTAAGTTCCATTTTGAACTACATCATGATGAGTTGTGAAGTCTTCTATTTTTGAAATGTAAGACCCCTATAGAGGGAAAATGTGGCGATAAGGAAGCTCTTGCTGACAGTACATTGTCAAAGTGTAAGACCTCAACATGCAGATGTGGGAGTATGTATGTCTTGGTGTTGAGATCATGGTGAGTGGAAAAATGCAGAATGGGAGATGATTTGAAGGAATTGTAAACTTTTGGGGACCAAACGTTCTTTAATGGGGAGGTTTGATCCAGGTGGATATCCAAAACTTGAAAATTGAAGTGTTTCGGTTTCTCTCGGAAGTGATGCCATGATGGAGAGCTTGAAGAATTGAATATCACATAACTTGAATGGGCGAAAAAGGAGTCTATTTGCTCAAGTTACACACAATCAAAGATTTGGTCAATAGGGAGTAAGAGGCCATCAGAAAGGCAAAAAGTTGATCATCTTAAAGTTGATTGGAATCAACGTCAAATCAAAGGGCTCAATGAAATGAACCCAACGATGTTCATTTTGTCAGAATTTGAGATCATACGAGATATCGCCAGCCAAAGGTCAATCAAAGGCAGGTCAACTCAGGGGCCAGGGATAGAAAAAGGGTCAAAATTTAACATTGTCAAAAGTGGTCGGAGTTGGTACCATCATGAAGATCTCATCGAGAGCTTTCCGATGGCATTCATTTCATAAAAAATGGAGCACATATGTAGAAGACATCGTCAGTCAAAGTTTTAGTTGACCAGAGTTGACCAGGGGTATAGTTGATGATGTCAGCATGATGTCAGAATGCTGGTGTGGCATGAATGTACCGCACGACGCTAATGTGGACATATAGTGTCTTGACACGTGGTAGGCCGTACGAGTGCCTAAGTAGTCTAGGTGGCAGTACGAATGGTGACTAGGTGGCCATGTCAGCTGAACAAACCAATTTGATGTTGACATGTGTCACCCATATAGAGGATGTGGTGCTGACTATGCATCCATACCATGACGTGTCATGGTAAGTTGGCATACTGGTGTGGATGTGTCATACACTGACTGGTCGGTTAACGTGGACAGGTTGGCTGACATGGATGGGTCCGACAAACCTTGTCACGACACATGGCATCCTCGTGTTCTCCCCGGGCGGTTTCAAAACTGCATACTAAAACATTGAAGGGCTGGGGGATTGAACCCTCAAGCTCGTCGGAAATGGCAATGGGTGTGGCTGTTGCGCCACGACTGGCCCTCTAATTATAGTTGGCGGCGGGTATTTTTTATTGTTTGAAAATCGGTTATAAAAGAAAAACCAATGATGGGTTTGGAACCCCCAACCACCCACCTTGTAAAAGGTATGCATACCATTGCGCCATGCAACGTGTTTGAAATGTATGGTGAGTAGGTTTTTTAATAACCCATATTAAGTCGAACAACGTAACTAATAACCAAGTGGTTATTAGGTTGAGGTTTCAAAATAAATATAAAAAAAATCCCAAAACAACCAAAGCCCGAATTTTAGTAAATAAGGGGCTTAACAAACAAATTTAAATGATTTTTAAGGGGGTTTTTATTGTTTTATATGTAAAAGTGGGGGATTTTTTAATCTTTGGTGGTTGTGGCCTAAATGGAAAACTCCCATGTATAAAAGGGGAGCTAGGAGGCCTTTGAAAATAATCACTTTCAGAGTTGATCTCATTCTTTCTCTGTTTCTCCTTGCTTGTAAGCATTTCTGTGGGAGAATTTTGAGAGTTGAATTTGAGAGGAACATTGTTTTGTGTTTGTAGTAGGTCCTTTCAAGGCAGCTTCAGTGTTTTCACTCTTGGTAAATGATCCTTAGCTTTGAGAGATTTTGTGAGGTGATTTGAGTGAGATGCTTTTAGGACTTCGTGGATAGGCTACAATTCTTTGTAAAGCAGTGTTGCAAGAGGCTCCTTTGGAGATTGTACTACTAATTCAGAGCATTCTAATAGATTGGTCACTCAGTTGAGCTAGACCCAGAGATGTAATCCACTCGACTGAACTCCATAATCAAATTTGTGTCTTCTTCTCTCTTTTTGCTCGGTGTTATCTGTAGACATGTAAAATATACTGATTGACATTGTGCATTCGATCCTTACTTACTAACATTGTTTATTCCAGAATCATCCCTCAGTCTAACCATTTAATCAAATTCCCCCTATCTAATTAAATTCATCAATATTCGTCTCTTAATTAAATAAATCATTTTATCTAATTAAGTCAATTCCTTTTGTTAATTAAATCACCCAATCTAATCTAATTATCCCTATTTAATTAAATAATCAATTTATTTGATTAAATATCTAAAGTCTATCCATTAAATTAAATAAATTAAAACCTTATTTGATTTAATCTAACATCATCCCTTTTAATTAAATAAATAATTTTTTTTATTTAATTAGCCTCTTATCATATTCCCCTCTTATTTGATTTAAATAAACCCATAAATCTAAGTCAAATAAGTCACATCATCTAATCTCCTATTAAATTAATTTACCCTTGTTTAATTTAATCTAATCTCATGTCACATCCTCTAGATAATGCAAGTTGCATATGAAAATAGATTTAATTCATTTATTAAATCCATATTTTCCCTCACGTGGCATCTTTTGGAATATTCC
>VDFB02270651.1:784482544-784874663 GCA_007258455.2 Sequoia sempervirens
GCCTAGGTGCACTTTGTTTCATCTCATTTATTTTTGTTTTGCATTATTTCATCATTTAGTTCTTTGTTTGCATATCACAGTATGTTTTCAAACATAGTTTAAATCTTAGTTTTGCATTCAAATTCAGTCATATAGATCACTTACTTGCATTTAGTTCACTTCATTTAGCTTAGATAACATCACATATAACATAATTTGAATGAACCCTTTAACATTTTTGGCCTAACTATATCTTTTTAGGTAAAAAACCCTAGAAGAGTTAGAGAAGTTTTAGGAGCCAAAAAATCAACAGTTCAACTCTAAATTCCCACCAAGAACTTGCTTGATAATATTTGAATCCAAACTTGTCAAATATATTTTATATTAGCCAATATTCTACCCCAAACTTGGCAAACATGCTTGGAAGTATCATTCAAAATCCATTGACTTTATTTTCACCAGATATTTCAACAAATTGGACCAAAACAAATATCACACAACAAATTAAGGTTTTTTTGCCGCAAAGAAGAACACAACTAATTAACAAGAAAGTCTTGGATAGATTCATAATTATTCCATGAAATTCCCATCAAATCACACCATAATCAACAAAGGACAATGGTAAATGAACAATCCAAGAGTAAATATCTACCATTATCTTCAACTAGAAGCCATAAGATGTACAACTATTTGGACCAATAATCCCATGTTTTTTAAGATTATCGTAATGAATAAATTTATCCAAAGTAGAAAGCCACATGAAATTATTCACCTTAGTGTAGCATTTTGGATGCCAAACCTGATTCCAAAGCTTAGAGTTATGAACTTCTAGGTCCTCTACAAAAAGAGTTTTATAACCAAAGTGCACTATGTAGATCTCAAAACCTTTCACACCCCATCCAAGAAAATTGAATGGCTAAGGAGACTCTCCAAGAAGCTAAAATATGAACAAGTTAGTCAATGAGATGAGGAAATTGTTGGCTTGACCCTAATTCTTTAGGTTTCCATTTCCAAGTTCTAACACCATCTTGTATGACATCATACTGAAAATATAAAACATAATTTTGATAAGCTTCTACACATTATATTTTCATTCAAGGAGGTAAAAAAAATCCACACAAAGAGGGATATGATTATCCCAATCATCATCCTAAGAAAGAGCATGATCACCCTTCCCCATAATCCAAAAGAGAGTAGATTTAATTAAACTATTTTTGGGTTTTCGTAGTCAAAGACCAACAGACCCTACCACATTTGTACAATCTTTTATATCCAAAAATTTGACATTTATAGACTAGGGATCCAATGCCCTTGTCCCACTAGATCAACCTAAAATTCATATGGTAGGTTCCTCTTTGTCTACACTTTCCAGTTCTACTCTTTTTTTTTGTTTTTCTACTCTGAGTTTTCTAGATTTTGTAACAATTTGTGCTTTTAGTGTTAATTCACCTAGTTTGCAACCTTTCATAATTAATCAACCACATCACATCTCATCAACCAAAAAAATGGGACCAAAACCTTAACCAACTATTTGGATCTCCATTGAATACATGCACCAAATAGTTTCTCTTGATTACTTTTGTATCCCCCAATGCATATGTTGGAATGTGCACGAATTATGTTAGGTGCTTACCCTAAATCCCATTTCACCATATCATAGTATCATGTAAATCATTTGAGTGGATTTACATATCATAAATTTAATAGTCATGACTACATAATTTGGTGAACTACCCTTTCCTTTACTCTTTATTGATGTCCTAATACTACATATCTAAATATGTCTAAAATTTATATCTTCAAATGTGCCCTAAGTTTTACAAAGGTAAAAACCTTGGATATTCCTTAGGATTAAAAATGGTAAGAGCCTATACAATAAGTGTTCATCTTTTTCTTAAAGAGGATTATGATATTGGTCATAATTTTTTTGAAGAGGTCATTTATCAATTTGGGGCTAAAATGGCCTTATTGAAACCTTATTAGCTTACCTAGTGTGTTTGATCTTTGACCATCTAATTTGGCTTGTGTAACTTTAGTCATATAATCATGTTATTATTTTGCATTCTACGAGTGTTGGAGAATTTGCTTTTGTTTAATCATTATCAGCTTTCCAAGTTTTGATTAAAAATACACTAACCAAAGGAAATAGAGGTTCTATTTCACTTATTTACAAAGAAGATAAATCTCCCTAATGTTTATGATTATAAAGTATTGGTGTATTGAGATATTTTTAAAAGAGAATGGAATATCTTTAAACTATTATCAACTTAGGGGAAGTAAGGGTCTATTCACCTCTTCCAAAAGCAAATAAATCTTTCGAAAGTTCAAGATTACCAAGTCTTAACATATTGAGATTATTTTAATACAATGTATGGATTATCACAAAAACACTGTATTATTGATGAAAACTTATGTGATATTTCTTATATTTTTTATACATATATATGCACTTTTAGTTCCCTAGTATAGGTATATAGTAAAAGTTATATACTAGAATATATCATTGAAATGAATTTGTTTATATGATGCTTATATCTTTTATTGACATGTATACACTTCTAGTTCTCTATTTTAGGTTTACACTAATATTTGTATAATAATTTAGGCTTTGATTATGTCACCCAAATGAAGAGGCAATTGTCATTAGAGGTATTAAACTATTAATATTTCATTTCTCTTTGTTCTCCTTATTAATCTAGATGAATTTTAAGCCTTATGATTTATATAATTAATATTCATTTTTAAAAAATTACGAGAGATTTATTTTTACCACACTTTAATTTAATATTCTTTATCTCTAGAATTTCAAGTTGCACATGATGCAATCATGTTAAGTGGATTTATGTTTTTGAAATTAAAAGTGGCAAATAAGGGTGTCGTCCCTATAGAACAAGGCCCAGCAGGCCAACAACAAAGAGAATGAGAAGAGCAACAAAACAAGGGTGCAAACCCTTAGAACAAGGCCCTACGGCCCATCAACAACAGACGAACACCGTAGTGACAATAGAAAAATAAACAACACCTAGTCATAGATGATCAGGAGTGATAGGAAAGAAGGACCCAAAGTAGTACAATCTAAAAACAGACTTACAACCCATTCCTGGCACGAAACCAAGAGCAATTGAATGCATAAAACCAACACCCTACAACAGCAGAACAGTAACAAACCTTCCACTCAAAAGGCCACAAACCATCTGCAATTAGTTTCATGTGTAATCTTGGTGTTATTATTTGTTTAATAAGAGGTCTTATAGGTCCTTATTAAAAATTAGTATAATGTTCAATATTAGTGATAATTTATTTGATTTTACTTATATACAAGGTGTGCTTGTTGGATATCTAAACTTGCTTTTAGCGTTTCTCTTTTAAGTGTATTTTTACTGACCTCTACTTGATCACCCTTATTGGCCTTGCAAATCCAAAAATGTAGATGATAATTCCACTCTTTCTAATTAGCTTATTATATTCTATAGCCTTTAATGTTTATTCTCCCCCATTGTATTTGGACAATCACACATTCTTAGGTCTAGATCTTGTGTTCTTTCTTGAGTATTATAAGGTATGTAGTTTAGGTACCCACAAAAGTGTTCAATTTTCTAAGGGAGAATTTACTTATAGGTCCCTTTATCAATTTTGTTGTTTCTAATAGGAAACAAACATATTGATCCTTAAATTGTTGTTGTCTTTGAAAAAACCTCACCAAATAAATAAAGTGGGCTTGGTAGATACACTACAAATCATATGAAAATCCTCCATTTTTTGCTACACAAGAACACCCCTTTAAATTTATGCACATTGATATTTTGATAAATATAAACATTTTACATGCTACCAAGTTCCCTTTGAACAACTACTTTAATTGTTGGGGGAAATAAAGAAAGAATATGCAAGGGCCCCTATCTTTCCATATTTATCATTACCAATGAAATATCTTTGTTGCTCCTTTTCAATAACACTACAGGGAATACATAATATATTGGGCCATTTTTGAGTAGTTTGTTAGGAACCACCACATTTATTGATAGGTTGCACATGGCAACATTTTGTTCACCCTTGAACTAGCAACCTAATGCATACTGTAACGTCTAGAAAGTGCAGAATAGAAAACAAGTTAAACATGCAAAGCAATCTAAGATTCTAAATGCAATCTAATGTTAAGCAACAAAGAACAAAGGAAAGTAAAAAACATAAGCAAACTGAAACAATTTCACCGAATTTGTACATATTTCCATGATTCATCTCGATTTCCATTCTCCATTTTGCTTGTAGTCGTATAATTTCCCTCAGATTTCTCGTAAGTTCGTGCAAGTATAGCCTATGATAGTAATTTAGCAAAACATCGAAGATTCAAGATAAGTGCTCTCAAAAGTTATAATATTTCGCAAGGTTCGAAAAGAGATTTCAATTTCGAGAGAGATTGGAATGATGAAGACCAAATCAATTTATAGAAAATTGATTATTCGAATGACAGGCTAGGATTGAAAGATCAACAGACGGGTGAGATTGACTGATTAGACATGCATTCTAATAACTGTCAGTAATAACATGAGTGATACAAATTAGAAATAGAATTAAAGATTAAATAAATGATTTAATCTTCCAGTTTGGTATTCAAAAATAGAAGAAATATCTTTGCATGACAAAGATAAAGATTGATTAAAGCAATTCATGTTCGAATGCATGCACAAAGTTTAATTAATTAAATAGGAGTATTTAATTAATCTGCATGTACATGCAATTGAGTTAGCATTGGACGATTGAATGATTTGACGAAGAGATTACTCGAGAACGCCACTCAGACATTACACCAAGAGTTAACTGAGCGATTAAAATAGATCTTTGAGTCGAGTAAAAGTGAATACTTAGATAACTCACATAATTATCTAAATATAGAGGAATGTGTTAAAATAGAATTCATGAATTAAATAATTCATTTAATTCAAGATTTGATATTTGAAGAATAATTAAATAAATAAGATTTATTTAATTAAGTGATGAAGGGACTTTAAAGGAATAATTAAATAAATAAAGAATTTACTTAATTATAGTTGAAGTATGATAAAGAGTAAATTAAATAATAATTTATTTAATTTGACAAGAAGAATAAGGTTAATTAGTAACATAATTAAATAAAAGGTGTTTATTTAATTAATAGAAGAAATGAAGAGTATAAAGAATAATTAAATAATTGACATTATTTAATCATGACCATGAAGAATACGAATTATGAAGAATATTTGAAGTCGCAGGCTTAAACCAAATTTCGGTGTCTACATTTGCCCCTCTTTGATACAATGTCATTTCGGTGTTGTGTCAAAGAAAATCGATAAGAAATATGGCCCAGTGTAAAACAGGTGAAGGTATGCCCCCTCGGGAAAATTGACAAATTTTCAAAAAGTTTAATAAAAATTTGGAAATAGTCCTGATTAGGCCATTGGATGGCCATAAATGCAGTGGAGTTGACAGAATTTAGTTTGGAAATATTAGGGACGGGTACGGGTTGATCAAAATTGGAAGCTAACACGGCTAGTAGGAAAGGATGCCACCAAAACCCTAGGTATATATAGAAATTGGGGTAAAAACCAAGTCATTTTCACCCTCCTAGCTTTGAAAATTGAGAATTTGCTTTGTACTCACCGTGACGATGTCCCCTGTTCCGAACACCCATCATCGAGCTTATAGGATTCGGACCTTCCTAAGGCCAGCCGACGCGGACCCCCCGGTATGTACCTCAAACTTGTCTTTTGAAATATTTCATTTGCGCGTAATTTTATGCATTTAATTCCAAATTTATGTATGCGTCATTTTAATAAAACGCCACATGTGTATGTGCGAATGACGCATCTGCATTCAAAAAACCGCATTTGAAAATTTATGTGCAATGTTTAGTTTAGGTTTGTTGTGGTTCGATGCATTTGTAGATTAATGAACCGCATTTGACAATATGCATCGCATGTGCACGTAGAATACCCACATATGTTTATTGTGCAACGCATTTGAATTTCCCTCGACGCACATGTATTTATTTCAACGCATATGTTATAATGCAACGCATATGTGATAGAGTTAGCTGAATTTGTTTTTGTGCAACGCATTTGAATTTTATGCACCGCATATGTAAAATAATGACGCATGTGAAAAATAATGACGCATTTGAGAAACAATGATGCATTGAATAGCAGTTTGTTATAGGCAGTTTGCATTAGAATAGATGTTTGAGGCTGACATGAGGCATGTATAACGCCATTGTAGGTCATGTTGGATACAGTATATATCCAAGAGTCGAGGCCGATGACTTTTCGGTTCAGGGACAGCTTACGGAGTGCAGAGCGACGTTTCCTCTGGCACCTTGGTCTTTTGCACGTTACAGACATGCCTCAGATTTAGGCGAATTGGGGATTATTGACAGCTTTGTGTGAGCAGTGGCACTCAGAGACATCGTCTTTCCACCTACCAACTAGAGAGGCCACTGTTACCTTAGAAGATGTCTACAAGATCCTCAGACTTCCTATTAGAGGCACACGGGTGACGTATGATACCCAGAGGGGTGTAGCTGAGATGTGCAGATACTACCCACATGCAGACATTAGGCAGTTAGGATTTGACCACTATGAGATTAGGTGGCGTGTGTTAGCTCAGAGGTATAGGCAGCTAGACTATCTATTGTGTACATTGATAGGCGGCATAGTACTTCCTGACCATTGATGTCATGGTTTTCCCATGGGGTGGGGAGAGATGCTAGTAGGCATGCTAGAGCGTCGAGTGGTGTATGCTTGGGGTTCATGTCTGCTCAAGATGTTATACTTTCATTTGCATGATATTTCCTACCGAGAGGCACAGTCTATGAGTTGTGGTACCACGCTCCTGATGGTATGGGCGTGGGAACACATTGCTATTTTTTGGCCACCAATGATAGTTGATCTTCCACATGGAGCTCCTCATTCCTTCCGCTATGCGCGGGCTAACACTCAGCACCACATAGGAGATACGGGTTATTTTAGACATGCCATAGACACGATGGTGCAGTTTACATGGAGACCATACTTGGGCTGCGCCGATTGGTCAGATGAGGATGAGCATTTGTCAATTTTCTGACAGGTACAGTTCTTGATTGGGCGGACAGTGTCACATGTCCACATTATAGAGCATCAGTTGCCAGATCGTGTCCTGCGACAGTTTGGAGAGGTGCAGGATGTGCCTAGAGGATGGGCAAAGTTTGCGAGATCATTATGAGAGGTCCCTTTATGGGGCCCAGAGATTCCAGTGGCCACAGCTGAGGCAGACATTGATGCACTATAGGCAGTTCCATGGGGGATGGAGGGATGGTCCAGCAGACCCAGGGACCACAGAGGAGTATGATCAGTGGTGGGCAGTACACAGACTGATTTAGCTGATAGATCCAGAGTAGCCAGCACTGGTAAAGCGACGAAAAATAGGTCTGCGAGGCAGGCATAGCAGAGGTAGAGGTTGGGGAGACAGAGGAGGTCGTGGTGATGGAGGAGATGATGGCCGAGGTGGATGACGAGAGGGTCGGAGAGGGAGACGTGGTCGGAGGGGACGAGGGCCACCATTATCACCGATCCATGAGGAGAGACGAGGAGAGGAGGATGTGGCCATGTTAGACATCAGGAGAGGAGGGGAGGAGGTGGATATTATGATAGGCAGAGAGGAGGTGTAGCCCATAGAGACGGCTATTCCAAAAATCCCTGCAGAGGAGTAGGCAGGTACCGAGGAGGCAGACAGAGAGGAGGCAGAGATTGATGCCTTGGGCTTATTAGGTGCCTACCAGGAGGATGACGAGGAGGATGATGATCATGAGAGAGAGATTCGTGATCAGATTCTAGAGGATTTGGATGAGGAGGAGGATGGGGTAGTGAGGGTCAGATAGGATGAGACAGGGTCAATAGATCCTGATACTACTACATTACGAGCCCAGGTTGCATCCTTGGAGGAGCAGATGAGAGTCCTGATGTCAAAGAGGGATGTGTTTCAGATGGAGAGGGACAGAGCCATTATGGACAAAGATCAGGCTATAGCTCATAGATAGGAGACAGAGCAGAGATTCTCAGAGCTCATAGCCTTATGTACTGGACCATCAGTTGCCTTCGCCAGAGAGTTAGTCAGAGCTGGGGAGAGAGAGATATTACCGTGATTTATATGAGGCAGAGATTCCTCCAGAGAGACGGGCTCCCAGCTTCTCATAGGCACATAGTAGTAGGTCATAGACTAGGACCCACACCAAGACAGTTAGCACAGAGGGGGTGGAGCAGCCACGCAGAGCAGGTTCGTATGATAGACCTCCCTCAGGTCACCGATCGTCGAGTTCCCATCATCATTCCTCCACACGCTCCAGGCATGATAGTAGTGGTAGTTCAGGGTATGGGTACCTCTTGAGATGCATCCAGACATTGTATTATGATCCTATAGCCTACGGGCTTCCATGTATTATTGATACATTATGACATTGCGATGTGACATGGTTGAGTGATATATATATATGGTTTTGGCGGTGATTCTCATGATATGCATTTCTATATATTAATTATGTAGTTGTTTATTTGTACATGTGATGTTTATATGACATGCCTATGTGATGGATGATGATATCTTTTATAATGTGTTGATGCAACTAATGATATAATGTGGATTTATATGATATTGATTCTATGTGCTATATGCAGTTTATAAATTATGAAATGCAATATGATGTTATATGTATAATGCAGGGTACATGTGATGCTAATACAAATGTAATGTGATGCATATATTTACAGTTGCTTTGTATATGGGATGCTTATGATAAGTATTGTATGATGATGAATGTTTATTATGCCACGATGACCTAGATTTGATATATGCCTATTTGTATGTATTTTTCTAACATGTATGTTGATGCAAGATGATGTATAATGTTTTGTGTCACAGGACTCCGTCATAATGAAAGAAAGAAGAACTGTTAGTGCAGAAAGAAAGATTGAGAAATATTTGAAAGAGATGGGATAGATGTTAGTATTAGCAATCTTCGATGTTTCGTTGTATCACAAAAGGTATTGCACTTTATCATCATTGGGCGGGACTAATACAAATGGAGATAAACACCATGATATGACATAGATCAAGGTGTGTAAGGTCATCCACTTGCTAACAACAAACAGTTGCAGACAAGGATTGTCGTTAACTCATACTAAGGGTACAAGTTGCCCTAGTCTTTTTATCACGACAAACCACAGACAACAAACAAAGGAAAAGACAAGTCATGAGACGTCATTGCTCGTATAAATCCTGCATGGGAAATCCTCGAGGAACTAGTAACACGACTCAAAAATCAAAGTTAAAAGACAGTCGAAAGACATCAGTCAAAGAAAACAGAATTCGGATACATCGTTGCTTCTCTAAATCCTTCATGGGACATCCTTGAGAAAGCTAGTAACATTATTCCGAGTCATCAAGTCAAATAAAATGATAAGATAAGCAAGCCATAAAGTCAAAAAGCCAATAAAATATTTTCCAAAACTTGATCTGTTTGTTTGATTTGTTTTGATTGATAAAAGGATTGATTTGATAGTGCTTGATGTCAGGAGATACACATACAAAATAAGACTGTGAGTCTAGTTTCAATGTTATGACTATCTGTATAAGGTATGACAAAGCTTGATTTCAGAAAGATATGTATCGTATAAGACGTTGAGTCAGATGTTGTTGATGTGATAACCTGTGTAAGGCTAGGTTTGATTGTTTGACAATGTCGATTATGCAGGAAGGACTCATCCTGTATAAGACATAGATTGTTTTGCTGATATTAGTATTTAGGAAGGACTCATCCTGAATAAGACACAGGTTGATTGCTTTGATGGTGCCTGTTTCCAGGAAGGACACATCCTGTAGTAGACATAAGTTGATCTGTGCTGATTGTTTCGTTTGGAAAGTTGTATGATTTGACTTAGAGACATTGCTGACTTGTTCACCAGATTGATGCATGACTTGATATGACGTGTTGACAATTGATAGTGTGTGATGAAAAACCCTAAAGGACTGACCTAGTGTGGCCTCGGAGGCTCATCGATTGATGGCCTTGCTATGTTATACATGCAGAGACCTCATAGTTTGACTTGACTTTGACCAACAAGACTGACTACAAATAGAAGATGTGTGTGAAAGTGAATGTGATGAACCCTAATGGACTAACCTAGTGTGGCCTCAGGGGCTCATTGATTGATGGCCTTGCCTACGTTATACACGCAGAGACCTCGTAGTTCGACACGACCAATGACCTTGTCATATAGACAATGAATCGAAGCATGATTTTATATAGACAAACCTAAACGGATTGACCTAATGCCTCGGGGGCACATCGGAAGATGGCCTTGCCTACGTCCAGTCGCAGAGGCAACATAGTTCGACAAACGACAAAGACGGACAAGTGCGACTGACTTTGACTCTGTTTTTGGATTTTCAAAATGTTTTTTTTTTTTGTCTTTTTGAAGTTTTATGATGTTTTGTGTTTTCTAGGTCATTTTGTGATGTTTGTGGATTTTCCATATGGTTTTACGTCTTCAACACAGTCAATGGAAGAATCAATATGACACATGTCAAGTGTTTGCCCCTAGTCGAGTATAAGACCAATTGATTATGAATAGGGTAAAATGGGGGATATGAAATGTGCTCGATGTCAATCGTTCCAAGTTATGGAAAAGACTACCACTTATTATGAATGGTATATACAAGTGATGGATACAAAATATAAGGGATATGTATAGGGATAGGTAGTATGTACATGGATAAGGACTGTGTATAGGGAAGTGGAATATGTACAGGGATAGATAGTACGTATAGGGATAAGGGCTATCTAGAGGGTAGGTAGATTAGAATAATAGTAGACAAAGGAGTAGAGTTAACTACACATGGTGCCTGTTTTCCAGGTTTTCACCATGGTACCTATCCAAGGTGCCACCGAAGTGGTTTTCACCATTGGACGAATTATTTGTCTTTACTATTTTCTGGATTATCTAAAAAAAATTTGTTACCAAGACGCCTGTTTGCCAGGTTTTCACCTTGGTAATGATTTTTTTTTTGTGATTTTCTAATTTTTTTGTATTTTTGCTAATTAGGACAATGCTCTCAGAAGCTATGTGTAGAACTTCTTCAGATGTAGATTATTGATTGGCGAGGACAACGGTTCCCCTTTAGGAGTAGAGAGTTGGTACGCTCTGGATCCAAAAGCTTCTGTAACAATATAAGGTCCTAACCAGTTTGGTTCAAATTTTCCTGGTTTGTCTCTTTCTGCTTGATTCTTTGGGTTCTCCATTAAAACCAAGTCACCAATGTCAAAGTTTTTGTTCAATACCTTCATGTTATAGCTACAACGAAGGTGATTTTGATATGCTTGGAGATGGTCAAGTGCCTTATGTCTTCGCTCATCCAGGAATTCTAGCTCATGGAGTCTCGATACCTGATACTCTTCATCATCAATGTGGCCTTTCAAGGATACCCTTAGGGAAGGAATCTCGACCTCAATAGGAAGTATAGCTTCAGAACCAAAGAAAAGTGAATAGGGAGTGGCACCCGTGGGAGTTTGGATACTTGTGCAATAAGCCCATAAGGAGGGATTAAGCTATAAATGCCAGTCCTGACCAACATCATTGACAATTTTCTTGAGGATTCTAATGATGGTTTTGTTAGATGCCTCTGCTTGGCTGTTACCTTGTGGGTAGTATGGAATGGAAAAGTGATGTTGAATACGAAATTCATCACATAGATGGTAGACTTCTTGATTCTTGAATGGGCGGCCATTATCGGTAATTGTGGATTGAGGGACACCATACCGACAAATGATATAATTCAGGATAAATTTAGAAATATGTGTGCCGGTAATATATGTCATAGGAATGGCTTCAATCCACTTCATAAAATACTCCGTGACAGTGATAATGAATTTATGTCCATTAGATGAGGTAGGGTGGATCTTACCTATGAGGTCGAGTCCCCATTGGGCGAAGGGCCATGGTGACATTATAGGACAGAGCTCTTGTGCTGGTGCATGTATCAAGTCTCCATGAACTTGGCATTGGCGACATTTATTTACAGAGACATATGAGTCTTTTTCCATAGTAGGCTAGTAATAACCCAATCTCATAATCTTTTTGGCTAAGGTAGGACCACTAGAATGAGAACCACATATACCCTCATGCACCCCACATAAGGTTGCTTATGCTTTAGTGGAGTCAAGACATCTCAGTAGGGTATTATCTAAGGCGCATCTATATAGGGTGTCTCCGACGATGGTGTATTTGGTTGACTTGCGGAGGAACGTCCTACATTGGTTGTTTGATAGGCCAGTGGGTATGAGTTCGGCATGAAGGTAGTCATAGATTTCTTTGTACCATGGGGAATTAGGACCAACAATGTCACACACCATTTTAGAATCTGGGATATCGTAGGCTGGGACCAACAGTTGTTCTACCAAGAACTCAAACTTAGGCACGTTGTTAGGAATGTCAAGAAGTGATGCAATTGTAGCCATAGTGTTCTCTGCCCTGTTTAAAACATGAGGTATCTGATGAAATTTGACCTTGTCAAAATACTCTTTAAAGCTATCAACCATGCATTTATAGGGAATAAGATTCTCATCCTTAGTCTCATAATCATCATTCACCTGTCTGATTACTAGTTGAGAATCAACATATACTTGTAGATTCTTAATTTTCCACTTGACGGCCATGCATAATCCTGTCACTAGAGCTTCATACTATGCTATGTTGTTTGTACATGGGAATGCAATCCTGAATGACTTAGGGATGGAATCACCTTGTGGTGTGAGAAATAAAATACCAGCCCCTGAACCATGATTTGTATGTGAGCCGTCAAAGTACAGTTTCCATGTTATGTTGGTGTCAATGTTAAATATAAACTCATTTGGAAAGTCTGCAACTAATGGATGATCTGCTTGTATTGGTGTGTTAGCTAACTCATCTGCAATGACTTGTCCTCTAATAGCCTTTCTTTCTACATACTGGATATCATACTCACTAAGTATCATTACCCATTTGGCCAGTCGCCCTGTTAATGTTGCCTTACTGAGAAAATATTTCAGAGGATCTATTTTGGCAATCGACATTGTTTGATGGTTTAACATATAGTGCCTCAGTTTTTGGGTAGCAAATACTACTACAAGACAGGCATGTTCAATGGTACTATAGTCGAGCTCATAACCTACTAAAGTCTGACTGATATAATAGACTGCCCTTTCATGACCTTCATCGTCATTTTGTGCAAGCAATGCTCCAAGCGATGAATGGGTTGCAATAATATAAAGAATTAATGGTCGTCCTTCAACAGGTGGCATTAAGACTAGTGGTGTAAGTAAATATTCCTTAATCAGTGAAAAAGCCTCTCCACACCTAGCTGTCCATGCAAACGATACTCCTTTCTTTAGTAGATGTTGAAAAGGATGTGTCTTATCTACTAACTACACTATAAATCTTATGATGGATTGCAGTCTTCCTTGTAGTGTCCTTAATTGACTAAGATTAGTGGGTGGAGGCATGTCTATGATTGCTTTTACCTTAGCCGGATCCACTTCAATGCCTCGTCTAGAAATGATATAGCCTAATAACTTTCCTGACTTGACTCCAAACAAACATTTCTTGGGATTGAGTCTCACTTTATACTTCTCCAGCCTCTGAAATATCTTTTCTAAAACTTGTAAATGTTCTGCCCTTATCTTAGATTTGACAATAAGGTCATCAACATAATCCTCCATAAGAGTGTGTACTAGATTATGAAAGATAGTAGTCATGGCACGTTGATAGGTTGCTCCAGCATTCTTGAGTCCAAAGGGCATAACATTTCAACAATACGTTCCCAAAGGACAAGTGAAAGTTGTCTTAGGTTGGTCTTCAATTGTAATTCTGATCTGGTTATATCCTGAAAATCCATCCATAAGGGATAACATCTCGTACCTTGCTGTCATGTCAACTATCATGTCTATGTTAGGCAAAGGGAAGTCATCCTTAAGACATGCCTTGTTGATATCTCTAAAATCAGTGCAGATGCGGATGCCCCCAGCTGGTTTAGTGACCGGTATAAGATTGGAGATCCAATCGGCATAGTCGATTGATCTTATGAAATCAACGTCTAACAGTTTCTTGAGCTTTGCCTTGACTAATAAAGCAATTTGTGGATGCATTTTTCTCAATTTCTGTTTTACTGGCTTAACACCTGGTTGTAAAGGCAAGTGATGTAGAACAAGTTCAATATTCAACCCCAACATGTCTACATATGACCAAGCAAAATTTATCTGTCTCTGTGCAAAGAAGTTGTGGAACTTTGGCTGCTCTTCTGTTGTCAATGATGCTACAAAATAAACCAGTCAAGGATTCTCTTTGGTTCCTATGTTGACTTCTACTGATTTTTCCACTAGCATGGGTGAGTTTTCCTATGCAATGGGGAGAATGTTCAGACCTCCATCCTTAGGTGCCTCAGAGAGGTTTTCACCTTCAGATGCGTCCTTTCTTTTTACTTTTTCATTGTCTAAAGGTGCCTTTCAGTTTTCACCTAGAGACTCATCCCTTTTATCGTGTTTATTCTTTTTCTCATTTTTGCAACTGGAGGGTTGAACAGATTCCCCAAAATATGCTTTATTGTCCAAGTCAATGGTAAAACCAGCCTTGTGATCACCGTTAGGTATGCCTTCAAGTAATCCCAAGAACTTAGCAATTGCTTCGTCGTTCTCAAAAATGTCTAAGACGGGTGTGTCTTGTTGGTCCCAATCAATGAGTTGGGGATAAACTAAGGGCATGTCATCGTCAGATTTATCAAATTTTAATGGGGTCAAGGTAAGGATTGAGTTATTCATATGGTCACAAAAGCCTTGTACTAAGTCTTGTTTGCTCTTAGGTTTAGGTTTAGGTGGATGGATAGGTGGGCCTAATGCCAAGGTTTGATTATTTGAAACAGATATATCTGGTTGCCAAGAGGTAGGATCAAGTGATTCCCAATAGTAGTGTTTAAACCACTCCTCCTTTGTCATTTTCTTTGGTGGACATGAATTTAATGGATTTGGTGCAGAACTTAACATTAAGTCAAGTTCCCCAAATAACTTGTCAAGGTCCATGGAAGAGGTAGAGGATAGGGAATCCCACTCATAATCGTTAGAATCAGGGGAGTCACAGTGAGATTGGTTCAATGGTTCGTGAGATATCTTAATATCTTCTAAAGCACTTACTTCCTCAAGTAAGGGTGATGGGGTACTAGGAACATCAATCTGAATCAGTTGAAACCCTAGCCCCACTCCTTTTGGCCACTGAGAAACAAATATTGGTTCAATCCTCCCATCTTGGTTTAAGCCTAAACCACTCTGTCCATCATATCCTTTGCTTTGCATGATTTTGAAACCCTTTCCATATAGATTTGTAGGAATATGAGCAAGTAAGAGGGGTTCTTCATCATCTTCCCTATACAGCCAGGAAGTGACATCTTCTGTATTTACGGCCTCTTTGCTTAATTCTCCCCATTTAATGAAATTTGTTGTGGGAGGAACATGTATAGTGACCATAGATTGTCCCCAATCTGATGTAGGTAAACCATATGTCTTAGGAGGGATCAAATGACTAACACAATAAGATGTCGTCATGTAATACTCTCCACAACCCTTGTCCTGGATCTCAACCCTAGGAGTGGTAGGCATTGAGGGTGAAATAGATGTTCGGGTGAGTGTGGACGGATCAACATAGGAAGATGAATTGGATGATGAGGCCTCTTGGTTTACTGGCACTTGGCGTTGGGGGATCTCTTTTAGATTGGTGCAATATTGGAATGGATCTGGGTCACCATCTATAGTTATTTCCGTGCCATTGTAAGGGAATTTAAGACACTGATGATACGTGGAAGGGATTGCCTTCATAGCATGAATCCATGGTCTACCTAGCAAAAGGTTATAAGGAAGGGTGAGATCCAAGACCTGGAACTTTGTCTCCATTACTGCAGGACCAATTCTAATAGGAAGTGTTACCACCCCCTTTGATTTCCTTTCTTCATCATCATAAGCTTTAATGACAATACTTTTGGTTGTGTCTACGCATGCTTCTGAGAAACCTAATGCCTTAATTAATTTTAAAGTACATAGATTTAACCCTGCTCCTCCATCTACCAAAACTCATCTAACCTTGGTGTCATCAACAAGGACTTCAAGATGTAAAGGATTATTATGGTTGGTCTTTTCAGTTGCATAGTCCTGTTCAGAAAATGTGGCATGATGATTATTGGTCAAATAGCCGACCATTTCCTCAAAATGATTGACATCAAGATCATTGGGTACCGTGGTGTTTTGTAAAGCTTTATCTAAGATAGATCGATACTTAGGAGAAATACACAAGAGTTCCAAGATTGAAATTTGGGCTGGGGTCTTCCCCAACTGGTCAAGTAGGCTATATTGTAACTTGGAAGGCTGTGGTGTTTGCTGCAATGGAGGGCCTTGGATAGTGATCTTAGTAGGACGAGTATTGACCGTGCACTCAGGATTTATATTGATAGTAATGGTATTGATATTCTCTTCAGCAGCGTGAAGGCAATGCATGATTTTTCCACTATTATAATCATGCTTGATACTCGCATAGTTGGTTGAAATATTGGTCTTAGTACTCGAACTGGGAGCAGTTCCCTTCCCATGGTCATGTAATGGGTCAGAAAAGACCTGATGATCAGTGTTTGACAACTTTGGTTTTTGTCCACCAACTTCAATTATTCTCCTTTCGACAAGATCCTATATGATGTTCTTCAGTTGTCAAAAATTTTGTAGGTTGTGTCCCTTAGTTCGATGATAATCACAAAAGGCATTATCATCCCACCAAGCTGGTTTAAATTGTCCTGGATTGTATTGTCTTGGTTACTACAACTATATAAGATTATGCTGTAATAGTTGTTTGAATATAGACTCAATGGGTTCCCCTAAGGGAGTGAACTCATGTTTTTGAAATCTCCTTTGTTGTTGTGGACGTTGAGTATTTTGGACTATGTTAGGAAGTTGATTGATAGTATTAAGCATGTTGGCAGACGTGTGAGGTCCTTGTAGTGTGATGAGTGGTCCCGCTTGTACTGTTTTAGCATCAACCACCCCATCATTAGTGACATTTTTGTTACGGGACCAAAATTTGTTTCTGTCAGTGGGGGTGTTTTGTACGATCGGATTTCTATTGGGTGTTAACGTCTTAAGTTCCCTTTTTTCAATGAGATCCTTTTCTATTATAACCCCTTTCTCCACTAGTTGCAAAAAAGATGTACAACAATGTACCCTTAAGTTACTCCGTAGTTTTGCATGAAGGCTCTCTTGGAACATAGTAACTTTTTGTTTTTTAGGTATCTCAATAGGACATCGACTAGCTATAGTCCTCCACCTCTGGAAGAAAGCAATAAATTTTTCACCTTTGTCTTGTGTTGTGTGACACAGAGTTGCAATATTTATATCGTGGTCTATGTTGAAGGAGAATTGCTCCACAAATTTCTCATCCAGTTCGCCCCAAGATCTGATGCCAGAGTCTAGACCTGAAAACCATTCTAGTGCAATTCCTACAAGACTTATTGGAAATAATCTCATAAGATATGTGGGGTCATAAGCGACATCTATGCATATTGTAGAAAATTCCCTTATATGTTCTATTGGATTTCATTTTCCATTGTACTTAGGGAGGTTTGGTATGACATACCCATGACGGAAATGGGTCATGTACAATGATCTATCAAAGGGAAATGGGCATATGTCCTTTGTTGAAAATGATTTCTTAGTTGACACCGACATGTTGTCCATTTGATTTTGTAGTGCCTACATTTGTGTTTGTAAAATGTCAACTTGGGTCAAGGATGTGCTAGGGGGATTATGCGGATCCGTGTACATATTCTGAAATCCAAAGTCTCGTGATGGGTTTCGATTGAATGTTGGTATCTGAGGTGGATTTGGATTCAGAATGTTGGTAAATGTGTTCTGGTCTGGAATCTACATAAATTAGTGTTGACCAGGGATCTGTGTAAACGGATTCTGAGTACCACTTTGGGAAAAGGGATTCTGGTTGGGTATCTGTGTAAATGGTTGGTGTCTTGGAATATATGTAAATGGATTATGACCACCGATCTGAGAGAATGGATTCTGATTGGGAATTGGTGTGAAAGTATTCTGACTGCCAATCTGGGTGAACGAATTCTGATTACCAAACTGGAATGAGGGAATGCCTCCTATTTGTGTAGTTTGCGGTATAGTACTAGTGACCTAAACACTAGGTATGGCCATTGACTGCTGTATGGTACTGATGTGAGGTATGGTCATTAATTGTGGTATGGTATTCATGACAGTGACATTTGGTGTAGAGGCTAATGTTTTAGATCTTTTACTCCCAACAAGAGGACCAAAGGGAGTGGACGACAATGCCCCTACAGTGAAGTTAAATCCCAATGTTATGCCAGACATACCAAATGGAGACATATGGACTGTCGTACTATGTGTAGGTATGCTAGATGGTATGGTAGTAGTACTAGCAGTCGTTGTGTTTGTCCCTTGGGTAGGTTGAGTTTGTAAGGTGCTAATATCGAATCCTGGGGGTAAGGTAGCGCTTTCAGCTAGCAATTTGTCTAAGTATCATTGACGATCATTTGCTAGGTACTCATCCACAAAAGAGGAAAATTCAGGGTCTTGTGTTGCAGCCTCTATGTCTTCTACTGTAATGTGTCCCTGAGTGTTCCTAGTGGTGAACTTGTCTAATAGAGTCTTGTGAGGTCTAGTGGAGAATGGGTTAATGAATTCATTTGGGTTCAACATCTTTTCTCTCTCTTTTCTCTTAGACCTAGTTTCAACCATGTAAGATAAGCTCAATATGCAAGGAATGCAAAACTACGTCTATGGATAGTATGACTCTAGTCTATGTTTTTGGCATTTTCTGAATGCAAAATAAAGAATGTTCTAGGATGACGCTAGTCTAAGATCTAAAGATGTAAATTCGAAGTAAACTTCTATGGGAAGCAATTATGTAACTCAAGACGGAGGGATCAACTACCTAAAGTCTAACCAAGGCGTCAATTTAGTTAAGTCAAGGAACCAATGTAGGACGAGGATCAAAGACAAGTTGAGTTTCCTAACTAGACTGATGAGCTAGGATGGAATCTCTGTAGGACAAAGGATAAAATGATAAGACTAGGTTCAATGACAGATTTCGTTGATGCTATGATTTTTCTTGAGTATAGATGGTGGACCTATCCTAAATCTTATAAAAATGACCCTCCTAGAAGTTTGATCTAAAGGCAATATGTAATCTAATACGAGACCAAACTCTAAATGAGACCCACTATGGTAATGACCAAATGAACCTAAAGGATGCAAAATTGAGCAAATCGTTTTAGGTTTCTATCCAAGTAAAAGTAAGATAGATCAAAGACTAGTATGATAGTGTGGACTAGACAATGACTGTGAATTCTAGTTTTGTAATCAGGCAAATGCATTTTAGGATTTTACAGATGCAGTTTAGTTTAACAGTTGCAGTCTTCTGTTGATCAATTGCGTGTCCCTGGTAAAGTTTAATGTTTGACTCTGATAGATGCGGTTAACTTTCTAACAAATGCGACTCGTAGTGACAATTGTGACTCAGAATGTAGCATATGCGGTTTTGTGCAAAGTGAATGCGAGGTAATCTGACATATGCGACTTTACGTTTAACAGATGTGACTGACAATGACAGATGTGACACTACGCCTAATAGATGCGACTGAAAATTATAGATGCGACTCTTTACCTAACAGATGCGACCTAAAAATGATAGATGCTAGCTAAAATGACAGATGCAACTCTAAAATGAGTAGATGCGACTTTAGAAACCAATTGCGACTTTCTAGTGAACAGTTGCGACTCTCTGTGTATTTTCAGTGATTTGAGATTTGAAACTGACTCTATTTTTCGTGATCAAATTCTGGCAAATAAAGACAATCATAAGACAAAGTGTTTTTAGTTTTGATTTGGACTCAAAGAACATTTAAGTTGATAACAGACAAGCACATCCTAATAGGCCAAAGGCCTAGGGTTTGTATACTTGGTATAGCCCACCCGAAATACCCCGGATTGGTGATAAACACCTTTCCTTCTCGAGAGTGGATAGCTTAGAAATTTGGTGGCATTGGATCCCCTCCACAACTCATTAACATCTTTTGAGCACACCAATTTTGAATTCTCTGGGCAATGACCTCCCAAGAACTGCTATCTCTACTCAAGGGGATCGATAGTGAGTCTCTTCGGGCATGATACTGTACCCTGCACTACACCAAGCAATGACCACAAATAGGTTGGTCTCTAAAATAAGAGGTATTTAGTATGGCATTCCATTTGTGGGGCATGATCCATACAACAAGAGCGAGAGTCCCCTTTCGGATCCATCTCATCATAACCACACTCATGATTCTTGGGTTTTCTCCAAGAACCCACTTTTATATACTGGCTACAAGTCCCTTGGGTTCAGGGTGCTACTGGTCTGAGTCATCCTGAGGTGAGTACTTTTTCCCACCAAAATAGGCCCAAGTTCTAGAGTTGGTAACCGTTTCTCTTACACCCAGGATTGCACAGATGCGCAAGGGGAGAGGATACTTCGATGTACCAAATCGTGAGGGTAATTAAACTTGAGCTTTTGCACCAAACATAGTAGACACTTGTTAATTTTAAACCAAATGAAAGATTTGCTACGCTACCAAACAATTTGTTTAAAAAATTAACTAGGGTCTTCGACAAGCGTCCTGCAGAAAAATTTGTTAGTAGTTTTCAATATCGTCTTCGTTAATCGTCCTGCAAAAACTTGTTAACTCCAAAAGGCCACACACATAAAATTAGATATTAGTAACACACAAACTAATTGCAACTTTCAGATTTCCAAAAACAAAAACAAAAGGTTACTAGTCAATTGCGTCGATGTGTTACTAGTCAGATGCGTTGATATTCTCTTCAATTGTATCTTAGTATTCACCAATCAATTGCGGTTTAGGAATTTGCAGATGCATCGTAGTTTTGCAGATGCGTCATTTCTGGTGTCAGATGCAGTTTAGAAATTCAATTATGTCACTTCATCAAACTGATGCGTCTGTGAATGTCAATTGCAGAGTTTCGTCAAGCTGATGCGTCGTTCCGTATGAAACCTGCAAAAATCAAAAGAAAAGTCTACAAATATGCGAAGATGGTGTCTTCACGTCGGGTTCACCAAAATGTAACATCTAGAAAGTGAAGAATAGAAAACAAGTTAAACATGCAAAGCAATCTAAGATTCTAAATGCAATCTAATGTTAAGCAACAAAGAACAAAGGAAAGTAAAAAACGTAAGCAAACTGAAACAATTTCACCAAATTTGTACGTATTTCCATGATTCATCTCAATTGCCCTTCTCCATTTTGCTTGTAGTCGTATAATTTCCCTTAGATTTCTCGTAAGTTCATGCAAGTATAGCCTATGATAGTAATTTAGCAAAACATCGAAGATTCAAGATAAGTGCTCTCAAAATTCATAATATTTTGCAAGGTTCGAAAAGAGATTTCGATTTCGAGAGAGATTGGAATGATGAAGACCAAATCAATTTATAAAAAATTGATTATTCAAACGACAGGCTAGGATTGAAAGATCAACAAACGGTTGAGATTGACTGATTAGACATGCATTTTGATAACTGTCAGTAATAACATGAGTGATACAAATTAGAAATAGAATTAAAGATTAAATAAATGATTTAATCTTCCAGTTTGGTATTCGAAAATAGAAGAAATATCTTTGCATGACAAAGATAAAGATTGATTAAAGCAACTCATGTTCGAATGCATGCACAAGGTTTAATTAATTAAATAGGAATATTTAATTAATCTACATGTACATGCAATTGAGTTAGCATTGGATGATTGAATGATTTGACGAAGAGATTACTCGAGAACACCACTCAGACATTACACCAAGAGTTAACTAAGCGATTAAAATAGATCTTTGAGTCGAGTAAAAGTGAATACTTAGATAACTCACATAATTATCTAAATATAGAGGAATGCGTTAAAATAGAATTCATGAATTAAATAATTTATTTAATTCAAGATTTGATATTTGAAGAATAATTAAATAAATAAGATTTATTTAATTAAGTGATGAAGGGACTTTAAAGGAATAATTAAATAAATAAAGAATTTACTTAATTATAGTTGAAGTATGATAAAAAGTAAATTAAATAATAATTTATTTAATTTGACAAGAAGAATAAGGTTAATTAGTAACATAATTAAATAAAAGGCGTTTATTTAATTAATAGAAGAAATGAAGACTATAAAGAATAATTAAATAATTGATATTATTTAATCATGACTATGAAGAATACGAATTATGAAGAATATTTGAAGTCGCAGGCTTAGACCAAATTAGAACTAATGAAATGTAGAACTTTTGATTTAATTTATTCCTATAATTTTTAAAATTAAAAAAAAAATTATTATGTTTTTATCAAAATAAGGACAAATTTTGGAATGCTGAAAATTTCAGAAAAGAGTGACTTCATGGTCCGTCAAGAAACAAATTGAAAAAAACTTCTTTTCTCCCTATTTTTTTTCTCCAAATAGATAACTTCAATATCTTGTGCATGGAATTTTTTTTCATATTTTGATGTATATTTTTCTTGTAATAATGTTTTAAAGTCAAACATGTCAGAATTTGACAGTTTTCACAGGTCAACTATTTTCAAAAATTTTAATCATTTTCAAGAAACAAAATATACCCTTTTGAAGAAGACTCTCTCCTTTTGTGCCCCATATAAAATTTTAAAAAAAATTAATAAGTTTTACTATCTTTTTTTAAATTTCTAATTAGCCTCTTTTTTATTTTTAAAACTGTAGACATGCAAAATTCACATTATGCATTCGATCAGATTCGGTCAAATTAGCTCTTACATTAGGCAAATTCATCACTTTCATCCATTCATTAAATAAGTTCATTTATCAAATAAATCCTTATCATTCAACCTTCATCCTGCATTATCCATTTAATTAAATAAATCAAAAAGCCATTTAAATCAAATCTTAAATCATTTATCAAAGTCCAAAAGGTCAAATCAGTTAATCAGCATTAAATCAGCATAATCATCATTAAATTAATCTAATCCTAATCTAATACTAATCACATCCCACTTGCATTATCTAGACCTAGCCACTTGCACAATAAATTAATTTTATTGATTTATAAAAACCTCATTTTCTTTCAACATGACAAGTCAAACAGGGCATTTATTGCTCTCCTTTTCTTGTCCCCCTCTCTAAATTTATGGCAAAATTTGAATTCAAATTTTCCCCCTCTTGGGCACTCTTCCCAAATCTTGCACACACATCAACTAATCACATGATGACAAGTGTCCTCAATTCATTGGCTTGTTTTTGATCCCACATTGCTCTCTCATATGCATTCTTTCAACTTGATAATCTATAAATGAGAGGCTCCATCCTCAAGCAAATCCTTCACAATCTCTTCACAATCTTCACAATCTCCACAATCTCTACACAACTTGATGCAAGGTCATTCTCTTTGAGAACTTATCTTGTCCATTTTATCATCTCCATCATCTCCATTGGCATTTTATCAATTTGAGCTTTGGTCAAGGATTGGGAAAGGGTCACTAGCACATGTGACACCAATCCACTATGAGATAGAGTTGGATCATGTCTTTCATATGCATTATTTAGTTTCTATTGTTCCATTTTTTATTGCATGATTGATGTGTTTCATTATTTCATAGGGATGTTAAAATGGTGTTTTAAACTAACCATTTGCAGATTTTAACATCCACATAAATGGCGCTAGAAGGAGGGCCAGTCACTTTGACTTGTTTTTTTCAATGAAGTTCAAATGACGAGCCACAAAAACTGCATTTTAGGCATTTAAAATAACATTCACATTAGTTACTATCATTTCTCATACTTCACCTATGTGTTTTGAACTAGTATTTTCTAAGCACAATCGGTTTTAGGCTTTGTCTATGTTTACTGTTGATTCTGGTGCTTTATCCAATCTAAATAAACAAAAATTTATTCTGTCACATGCATGCCTATTTATCTTCTTTGTTTCAGATGACATGGACGATATTTTTGTAATAACCTTTGGGGAGTTCTCATTAGATCTTTTTGTCTGATTATGGAATAGGAGACATTTCTCTTTTGAATTTCTGCTGCTGCTCTTGAGAATCTTGAATCCCACCCCAGGATTCTTCTGCAGTATCATTTCCATGAAATATAGATTCCTTACGGTGGCAGAATACTGGAATGGTTGGAGACTTTGGCTTTACGCCTGCCAATATTATTTGCTTGAAAGCACCTAAAGCCTCTTCATCGAATCCTTTCCATAGCACACCAGTAGAGAGGATGCTGGGACACCTGCGGAATTCAGCCTTACACCCGCTAGTTACATTAGTTTGAAGAATATTCAAATGGATTTTGGGCGCGTTTTTCTTTATGCCTGCCATTCGCATTTACTTGGAAAGCTTTTCAACTAACTTTTTAGCGCATCCTTGCACCTGCCATCTGCATTAGTTTGAAAATTCTTCATATGGCATTTATGGCGTGACTTTAAGTATTTACAAGGTTTATTCGACTGCTTTAAAGATATGAAAATCATGCTAGTTGAACATTTCAAAGATTGTGATTGATATGATAGTGATTTTTTTCTTAGAAAACTGATACTCTTTTGCTGTCAATCACATAAATCAATGATGTAATGGTCATCAATGTTTCTATCTCTTTCCACCGCGATGTTTCTATTTATTTCTTTCTCTTTCCACAGTAGTAAAAAGAGTCGAAACCAGCATATATTAAACACCACCTTTGATTAAGCTAACATTGGTCCATAAATTTTGTTGCACACTCTGCAAACGTTGGATTCAAATCGAATTTAGCCTTCAAACATGTTGCTGCAGTCACAGCGCTGTTGTTTTAAAGTTTGGTGTGTTTCCTGTCCAATACATGTCTGAAGAATTAAATGGATCGCTCAGAGCTTGTCTTATTCAGTGCATTAAGTTTGGTGTGTTTCCTGTCCAATACAGTCATGTCTAAAGTAAGTTAGTGTGTTGAATGGGCATTCTATTTACCAACTTTGTAAATGACTTGTATCTGACCTTTCATCGACTGCAGTGAACTTAAATTACATCGACAGTGGCATTAATGTGTTTGACAGTGATATATACATTATAAAATCTGTGCGTGATAGGTGGTTCACCATCCAATGCTTAGATTCAAGCCATTAAATCACTGATAAACTCTGAGCCAACCACCGTTGTTATCATTTGAGAAAAGACGTATTCACCACACATTATGTTGTTTTCTGCAATCATCAACAAAACAAGTGCGAATAGCCTCGTCAGAGTAGAAGGATTGGGAATGCTGCCATTAGCTACGGATGAGCATTTACTAATCAATGACCCAAAGCCTGCGCTACTGTAGCTCTAATCATCTGTCAAAAGCTCATTATTTATAGCATGTTCTTAATATTGTGATCTGGGCCGTAACTTTTTTTTTCTTTAATGCTGAATCTTTTACTTCTCCAATTTTTTTTTTAGTAGCTGCTAAGCGGATGTCTTCTTAGCTTCAACTTGTCGAGCAACAGCCTAATAGTAAAGTTAGCCAAGTGAACTTTTCTGATTTTCTCCTCAGTCTCTTAAAATAACATTGGTCGGTGAGCAGCATGGGATTGGAATGCAGACAATCTTTTATGTAGCAGATTCTACTAGACAAAACGAACACAGAAGGTTGGCATTGTTGGCAAGTATGCTTCATATTTGGTCATAATGAATGGCTGCGCAGGTACATCAAAAAGATGGAATTGATATTGATTATCTTATCAGATCTATTTTTGTAGTTTCACTTTGAATGAGATTTTGGGGTAAGATCATTCGGTTGTCATTTGGAATATTGTTAGATCATTTCCTATTACTGGTCATAACTCAAAATTTTTGTTTTTCTACATTAACATTGTTGTATATGGTTTGAGTGCTAACAATTTGAGCAGAAAGAAAAATGACAAATTACTAAGAGAGGCGAATCATGAAGGCTACAAATGATTGAATAATATTGTTTCCTTTGAGGGCAAACTCAACAAACTATGATTTTAACATGTGTTTTCTTGGAGTAATTTGTTTTCTAAAATATATCATTATAAAATTTGCAAATTTAAATATGTCAAATTGATTTGCAGGATTTAGGTACAAAAGCAAACGAAGGTACAAGCGAAGGTACAAGCGAAAGGTGAAAGGTACAAAAAGGGAAACAAAGACTAACGAAGGAGGTACAAACGAACAAAGGCGAAAAGATGCAAAGCAAAAGAGGAGGAGGATTCTTGTTTGAAAACACATTGTGTTTTTTAACACTTTGAATTTTTTGATCAATACTACTTCACGAAAGGAGGGAAATGTTTTTTTGAAAACACAATGTGTTCTTTAACACTTTAAGTGTTTAATCAACACTACACGAAATTGTTTTCCTTTTCGTTTTTAGAACATTAGTTTTCAATTGGGGCTAAAACGAACAATTTCATTTTTATTGCAAAGGGCTTAAAACGAACCTTAGAACAAATTTACTAGATTTCGTTTTGGTTTAAAATTGAACAAGGCAAACTTCACACTTGATTTTGGTGCTTAAAATGAAGTCATCATTGCTTTGAGGCTAAAACGAACAAGTGCTTGATTGTGTTATTTTGTCTTTTGAGTGCGTATCCTCTCCCCTTGCGCTTCGTGCGATCTAGGGTGCAAGAGAAACACTCAAAATACATTTTATTGCTTTAAAACACTTCATTTTGGGCTTAAAAATTGAACATCTTGTGCGAGAGTGAGTAGGGGCATTTTCGTACATTCTCGTTCTTTGTGCCATCAAAGATCGATCGAGTTACGGATTGTGTCTTTGCTAGCTTTTGTTTATCTTAGAGGGCCTGCCTTGGGGAAAAAGTACTCACCCAAGCTGACTCAACCGGTAACACTCTAAAGCCAAGAGTATTTCCAAGCCGGGATATAAATGAGGATTTTGGTTAAACGCCATAATCACGCGGTTGGCTCCGACAAGATGGATCCGAAAGGGGACTCTTGCCGCGTTAGTCAACTCCTACTGAACGGAAAGTCCTTACTAGAACCTATGTGTTAGAATTTTCCAAAATCCTTAATCTTTGTTGGTGCAAGCGGTGGATTCTGAAAGGCCCCACAATTTTTACGGCTTTTAGTAGAGATGGAAGCATGCCATGAGGTTTTCATGGGTGTTGATGTGGGTGCCCCGTGAAGTGAGTGCCGTGGAGGGGAGCCATGGGTCAAACATCTAACCATCCGCTAAAAGTAAAGGCGTAGCTGGACTTGTCAAGTGGGGACTCAACAAACATTGTCTATCACATCCATAGGACTTGTAATTATTCTTTGTTTGAAAAACACAGTGTGTATTCGAAAACATTTTGCAAACAAACACTTAAACATGATCATGCAAATTTCAAACCCCTTTTGATAGAGCAAATACCTTTTGACAAATTTAAGTGTTGTTGCCTTCCCTTGGGATTATGTCCTTAGAGGTTTCTCATCACTTGAATTTATATCGTCATTTGCTCTAACTAGGGTTAACCTAGGAAATCCCTTTGCCTCAATTTCTTGGAACTCCCACACAACACTTTGTGGGAAGAAAAGGAATTTTGACATAGGACATCTTTAGTTTGAAACATAATCAAGAGAGTGTTTTTTGTAAAAAGAGCTCATTAAGCAAAGATAAGAAATTGGACCCCACACATGTGCTTGATATCTTTTGGTCATATTGGTCTTTTGATTGCTCTTAGAGAAAAGTGTGTTCTTCAATACCTTGGCCTAGTAAACAAAGTCTCTCTAAGTCTCTTAGGATCATCAAAACTTTCATCTATCTTCCAAACATTCATCAAATCCATCTCACCAAAACAACTTTAGATCTTTGCAAACATCATTCTAGACTTGGGTACATCCTTAAACCGAATCAAAGTCAATTGTTTAATTAGGTGTGTGGGAATGCATCCTTTCTCATACATCTAATTGAATTAGCAAACCTTTTGAACAAGTTCATCCTAAGGATAACATCCAACATCTTAGGGTTTACAAGTTCATCATCCACATCAAACAATCAAAATCAAAATCCCTAAGTCTAGCATTGATTCAAAGTTCCTAAACGTTCATCACTCATATCATCCACGTTTCATCCTCCATATCATCATTGGTCCTAAGAATCTTAGAAGTCACTTTCATAACAAGGTCAAAACACAAGAACAACATGGAATATAAACTTGATCCATACATCTTGGGTAATCCAAATCAGTTGAATCTTCAAAGCCTTGCAATGCCTATCAATTATCAAAATCCATGCATAGGATCATTTCCTTCGACAAATGTCAATGGTACAACAAGTGTGGGTATGCCCAATCTGAATTTTGGAACACATCTCCCCATGATAGATTTCAATCAAAGTCCAAACTTACAAGTCTATCCTCCAAACAATCAATACATGAGTCTTCAAACGAGCAACATCATTCCACCAAATCCCTACAAACCAAATGTGGATGTACCAAATGCATTTTTTCGAAACATGAATCCTAACTCGGAAACCTTTGGAAAAATGATTCCCAATACCAACATTGTTCATCCTATCATGCCAAATCAGAACATTATCCAAAGTCAATTTTCCCATAATCCCATTCAAAAATCGCAAGCATGCATGCCAAAACTACTTGAACACAAGCCAAATCAACTATCTCAAGTGAGTCAAAATCAAAATCAAGAACAAATTTGGCGAGATCAAATTGCGGAACTTTCCAAAATAGTTGAGGCATTGCGCCAAGGGAAATCTCCACCACCATTACCTACATCATTCCTTGGTTTAGGGATTCCCCCTTTACCTAACACCAATCACGCCACCCAAATCAATCCACATAACATCAATCAAACCATCACGACAAATCCTTTGAATATACCATCGACATCACACCAATGGATGGTATCTAATCAAACAACAACATTGATCCCAAATCAAAATACGGTCTCCCAAGGGCCTATCACCTCGGTCAATCCAACCATCACTATCCCTTCAATCATTCCAAACACCACTATCACTCCCATCACATCTCAGCCCCTCACTACCATGATCGCTCCGAGCGTATCTCAAACACTTGTCACTACATCCAACACAATTTCAATCCCACCACCACCACCATTGCGACTAAGCCAAGTAAGCAATTACAATGCTTCATTCAAAGCATACCAACAATTGCTCCAACAATATGAAACAATTCGGCAAGCGCCTATAGCCACGCACGCTTCTCAAGCTTCACAACAAAATCAAGCTCAAACATCGCTGCAACAACAACAAGCAACACAAGCTCAACAAGTGCAACAATCCTTTCAAGTTTCCCAAGCCTCTCAAGCTACCCAACCAACACGAGCACAAACACAAAAGATGACAACTATTGAAAACAAGGATCAAGATCAATCCATCACTAAGCACACGTTTACTTCATCCAATGATCAAATCAACAAATGTCAAGAGTCACTTTTGAATCACGATCAAAATCCACCAACAAAACTCGACAATGAGCCAATTCCAGAAATATCAACATCCGCGTTAGGTAGAAGACATTCACAATCTCTCCATACATGATTGTCCATATTAGTCAAAAGAGCACTACTCCATGGGGGCACATTGAGATATGTCTACACAGTCCGATGATCAACTCACCATACATCGAAACCACTTTTGTGATCTCTCTTTCAAGGTGTTGAGATTATTTGATCCTATTGACATAATGCACAATCGGTTTACCTATGATCATGTTGAAAATGTCTCTACATCGCCTTACGAGTTAGAGGACATATCTCAAGAATTTATTCCAAAGCATGATCAAAATCTTTCACCAAAGTCTAGCAATGGTCCTTTTCAAAACATGTTGATCCCCTTTGACTGCATGGTTACAGATACTAAAGGAACCCTAAACTCGACACTTGAGGATGTTGAACCACTTACCATGTCCAATGAAGATATCCAAGCACCATTTTTTGAAACCGACCCATGTCAAGAGCTTGATCCAAAGCATGTCGAAAGCAACTCCGAAATTAATCAAGATCAAGAATTTGTATCTCCAAGATACTACAATAATCTAATGAACACTCTCTTATCCATGCAAGATGATCACATCCACATAGCACTTACTCCTCCATCTACCCTTGAGATGCTTTCTATGGATGGACACGTAGATGATCTTCATCAAGAACAAGATTTTGTTACACAAAAAGAGAAGATTCTTAACTCCTACAATCAAATGGATTTGTCAACATCAGGATCGAATATGTCCCAAACTCAGATTGAGGACATCATGAATAAAGATATCCATCATTATCCACCCAAGGAAACAAGTCAGATAGAACATCCAGAGTTAGCAGAGCAGAAAATTGAAAGAACGTCAACTACGGTGGTCATCTATCAGAGAACACTTATTGAACAAGAGCTCTTGGAACAGGAGAAATCAAAGCATGAAGGTACTACTTCTACCATACTGGGGGCAACTTCGTCTCAAGCAAACATCAACATAAGAGGCATGAAGAATCCTTATGATGAAACCGATGTCAATACTACAACCAGTCATGTCACGAATCTTCATCCACCCATCACCCCATCCATGAATTGGGACCAACGTCAAAAGAAAGATCTGAATCAAAGCACAAAGAATGTTATCAAATCAAGAAAAGCCGAGAAGCATAATGGACAAATCAAGTACAAATGGATACCAAAGAATACAAAGAAAGATCATCCCTATCAAACTCCATCAGTCAAAGAAACTATGGGGCAAGATCAAAGAGGGAAAGGTATCCATCAAAAATGTCTGCAAAATCAAAAGCAGGCTTTTCAAGCGACGTACAAAGTATATCAAGCAGTTGGTCCTAATTCCACGCACACTTCCGTATCCATCCATCATTGCTCATCTTCCCAAGTTTGGAGAGTCAAAGGTTCCAAATTGTCAACCAATCCATCACCTATCCCTAAATGCACTCCATCCACGCCTCCACGCATGATATCCAATTCTCACATTGACCGTGTATTGGCAACAACCCTTCATCATAAGGATTCAGAAGGCAATCTATTGCGATGTACGCACAGAGACAGAGTTAACCCCGGTATCGAGGAAGCAGAACGAGAATCCCAGAAGTGGCATTCAAGTGCACGTATCTTAGCAAAGCAGCTCCTTCGGGCGGATATCGATGGCACATTGGAAGCGTCGTCCAACACCACCGGTGGTTCAGTATGAATCTTCGGAAAAACCAAAAAAATCAAAAAATATGAAAATCCAAAAAAATTAGAAAAAGGATAAAAAATAGTAAAGATAAAAATCGTCCTCTAGTGAAAACCACTACGGTGGCACTTTGGGCAAGACAATGATGAAAACCTGGCAAACAGGCGTCATGTGTGGAATCGAGCATCTACGTGCGCCAGTTCAGATGAAAGCATCTCATCCAATCCGTAATAAATCAAGCATTCCATCCATCTTATCCATAATAAATCCATCCATCCATAAACCATTGATCCAATCCATTTTCATCCATATTCATCCATAGTCCAAGTTATCTTGATCTTGATGAAATTTTGGAGCACACTTTAGGCTTGCTTGACATGGGCCGTTTTCATTGATCCTATCCTATGCAGCATTATCCAAGCCATGAAAGCATTATCCAAATGAGCATTCGTTATCCAAATACCTTATATTATCGCAAGATAATCCTTGGCATCCTTTGCATGCTTATCATATCCATCCATCCATTCACCTATCTGAGAATCTATCCATGACATTCCATACATTGCTAGACATTGGGGGCAAATATCTACATCTTGCTTCGAGAATAAATCTTGGTCTATATCCTCCAACTTATGTGGCGATCCGAACATTGGAAAACATGAAATCAAATTGGTCAAACCACTTATGAGCAAAAATCCAAATCACTAGCCCATGGCATATTTTGACAAGAAGGCATTCCATATCAATCTTCATCATTCATCGAACATCAATTCGAACAATCAACATCAGTTGCATCTAAGTTGAACGTCAAACATCACATCAAATCATCCAAACATCTTTTGTTCGACACCAAGCTTCATCAACATGATCAATCAAATCCAATCAAAAAATCATCATCTCGGGATATCCTTGTGTTGCTTAACACTATCCTTGCATTGTCGTGTATCCTCGACAATGTTATCATCATCAATCTCATCAACATCCCAATCCTTGTGTTGCTTAACACTATCCTTGCATTGTCATGTATCCTTGACAATGTTATCATCATCAATCTTGACCAATCAATCCTTGCATTGTTGTGTATCCTCAACAATGTTATCATCATCATCAATCCATCGACCCGATCGATCAACCTTAGCTTGGTTTTCAACAAAATCCCAAAACAGAGCACTGATATCATCACACACATCCATATCGAAATCGTCAAAATCATCAAAATCCAAAAACAATCAAAAAGTCAGAAAAACATCAAAAACATTAGAATCTGAACTACGTCGTCTCTGAGCTTAAACGTAGGCAAGGCTCATCTTTGATTAGCCCCCGAGACATCAAAATCCAAAAACATTCAAAAAACATCAAAATCCAAAAACATTCAAAAAACATCAAAACCCCAAAAACATCCGAAAAACATCAAAATCCAAAAACAGCCTCAAAACATTTCAAAACGTCAAAAACATCCAAATATTTGAAAAAATCCATCCGTCTCATTTCGCTTTCACCCGCAATAATCAATCATCCATAATAAACTGATCATCACCTTCATCCTTTGGCAACACAAGCATAAACAATCATAGCAGTCAGCAAAATCAAACTTCAATTGCAAAATCAAAATCGAAGTAACAAATCTTTAAAACACAAAATCAAAGTCTTGATCATTTTTCAAACATGTCAATCGACCTTATATCAACAGCCTATCAATCAACTTATCAAACCATCATCATCCTATACAAAGCATGTCCTAGGATCCGTTCCGACAATGGGCACTTTTATCAAATCAACCACTTTGGGTAAACAAAACGACGTGTCATTAACATGTCCTAGGATCCGTTCCGACAATGGACATTATCTTTTGGCAATGAGTTTTGGCTCCCATCTTTTGAAACACATCCCTTTGGCTAGAGGTATGAAGAACATTGGCTTGTTTGCGTACTTGATCTTTTCTTTTGATTTATCTTATTGCGCTCATTCCAAGGACCTCTCGATGATATCCGAGCGAAGGATTTAGAGAGATAGGAATGGGAACAACGATCATTATCTTTTTTCTATTGTGCTTGTTGGACGTTCTTGTAAAATAACTTGGCGAATACTTGCTTTGTTAGGTACGCCCTAGCAAGGTTTCCGTATGTCAAGTGTGAACAAGAATACTCCTATCTGCTTGTTGAGTCAAAGTCCATCACACTAAGTACAACGCCATCCTGGTCCTTCATACCTTGATGCATCGTGCTTAGGCGTGTTATCAAACAATAAAGTAAGTGATCCTTTGAAAATCCCAATCCTTGATAAGCATCATCATCATCATCTATCATCATCATCTCTAATAAAGTCTCGACCAATCATTGGACTTGTTGGATCCTCTTGTCATCATCTCATTTCGCACTAACATCATGCATCCATCATGCATCCATCATGCATCAATGCAAGCATCATATGTACATATAGGAAACATTGATCATTTCATGCATTGCATTGCATCATCATCATAATATAGATCTGTTAGTCTAAGCATATCATAAATCATCCGTTGCATAATCCTGACATATCACATCATCCATCTCATCCATCTCATATCATATCATCATTTAAGTTGTTTAGGATAATATAGATTTGTTTTAAAAGCATCTTGAAATCATCTTTGCATGTCGTCATCCATAACCATCCATTTTGAACCTCTTTATCGCGAGATCGACCCTCAAATTGAATCTTTTAAGCTCGATCTCTGAGGGCAATGTACCGATGTACTTCTTTCGCGGGGCATCGAAAAATCATGAAATTTTTTAATTTCGATTCGCGGCAAGTTTATTCTTTGAACCAGCGTAACAAGTACATTGCTTCAAAGAGGGGCAAAATGTAGACATGCAAAATTCACATTATGCATTCGATCAGATTCGGTCAAATTAGCTCTTACATTAGGCAAATTCATCACTTTCATCCATTCATTAAATAAGTTCATTTATCAAATAAATCCTTATCATTCAACCTTCATCCTGCATTATCCATTTAATTAAATAAATCAAAAAGCCATTTAAATCAAATCTTAAATCATTTATCAAAGTCCAAAAGGTCAAATCAGTTAATCAGCATTAAATCAGCATAATCATCATTAAATTAATCTAATCCTAATCTAATACTAATCACATCCCACTTGCATTATCTAGACCTAGCCACTTGCACAATAAATTAATTTTATTGATTTATAAAAACCTCATTTTCTTTCAACATGACAAGTCAAACAGGGCATTTATTGCTCTCCTTTTCTTGTCCCCCTCTCTAAATTTATGGCAAAATTTGAATTCAAATTTTCCCCCTCTTGGGCACTCTTCCCAAATCTTGCACACACATCAACTAATCACATGATGACAAGTGTCCTCAATTCATTGGCTTGTTTTTGATCCCACATTGCTCTCTCATATGCATTCTTTCAACTTGATAATCTATAAATGAGAGGCTCCATCCTCAAGCAAATCCTTCACAATCTCTTCACAATCTTCACAATCTCCACAATCTCTACACAACTTGATGCAAGGTCATTCTCTTTGAGAACTTATCTTGTCCATTTTATCATCTCCATCATCTCCATTGGCATTTTATCAATTTGAGCTTTGGTCAAGGATTGGGAAAGGGTCACTAGCACATGTGACACCAATCCACTATGAGATAGAGTTGGATCATGTCTTTCATATGCATTATTTAGTTTCTATTGTTCCATTTTTTATTGCATGATTGATGTGTTTCATTATTTCATAGGGATGTTAAAATGGTGTTTTAAACTAACCATTTGCAGATTTTAACATCCACAAAAACCTACTTGCATTATTTTAAAAATAAAATATATTAAAACTAATCAAAATATTATAAAAATTATATATTCGGATTCTCCACTCTGAGCTCTACAAAAGGGTATTTTTATTTTTTGTAGAAAAATCATTTTGACTAGAGAAATACTCTGCCAAAGTTGAATGTTTCAGAAAATTCTAAAAAATGATAAGTTGGCTGCCATGTAGGATGCCAACTAGACATTCTCGGGCGAGAGGGTTTCAGCCAAGCATGTTTCAGCCAAAACATACTCGGCTAAAAAATGTCTTGATATTTCCAAGCCATAAATACCAGATACACTCACTTTTCCATTTTTTGGCCAGTCGTATTCGGCTGAGTAACTTTCAGCCGAAACCTCTTCGGTCAAAAATTTACCTACCACGTCAGCGCCACATGGTTTTTGTTGAAAGCGACTTGGCCTAATATCTTCTAGTAAAAAATAGTTTGCTTGGAACTATTTATTTGGCCAAAAGTGTGACACACTATTGTGCTTTTACCCAAAGAAGACACACAAAAGACACAAAAATACATAAGGTTAGTACTAAAGGGATTCAAGTTGGTAAGGCAAAGAGAACTCATTCTTAAATTGTCTCAAATACCAAATGTCATCCATTGAATAAATTTTAGACGAGAGAATGCTCCCATGAGGACTAGAAAGTTGTGTTATGCCACATCACTCATGAGCCACATGGATCTACTGGCTAGCAAGTTGCATTATGCTAGGTGTTCATGCAATATGATGGGTTCCACAAGGCTGACAAGTTGTAGTATGCCAAAATATCATGAAAAAAATAGCTCTACTATCAAGCAAGGTGTGTTATGCTTGTAGAAAGCTACATTATGTTGAATCCATGAACCAATTTTGCCAAAGTCTCAACTAAAAAGGTGCAAAAACTCACCTAAGAAGGCTCATAAATTCCAATACTCACCTAAGAAGGCACAACAAACCACCTAAGAAGGTGCATTTACTCTCCTAACACAACAACACAACAGGAAATTAGCGCCAACTTTTGCGCCAGATTTTAGTGTATTTGAGTCCATCATTTTGGAGTCATCTAACAGTGCAAAATTCAGTGAAAACCTGTTTCTTCGTTTCATCGCTAGATTTTGTGTTGAATTTAGCACCTACATTTACATTGGATTTTGTGTTGGAAATTTGGTGTCGACAATAACATCTCCTTTAACACCGAGAATAGTGTCAGAAATTGGCATCAGGAATAGCGCCTAAATTGGTGCCCATTTTGGCTTCCAGTTTTGCTTTCATGTTTGCTCCCATTGTTGCTTCTAGTTTTGCTCCTAGTTTTGCTTCCAGGTTTGCTTCCAGTTTTGCTTCTAATGTGATGTCCAATTTTTCTTCCAGAATTGCTTCCAGTTTTACTTTGATTTCTGCTCCCATTTTCATTTCCATTTTTGCTCCCATTTTTGCTTCTAGTTTTGCTCCCATTTTTTATTCTAGTTTTGCTCCCACTTTTGCTTCCACTTTTTCTTCCAATGTTGCTTCTGGTTTTGCTACTTGGTTTGATGTAATGTCCCCTTTCTAGTTTAGACATGTTGATAGGTTGTTTAGCCTATTCCTAACCCTCGTAGGCTAGAGCAGATGGTTAGGGGGGTCTTAGTTGGTAGCTTTCGGCATGGTTTTACCTTCAGAGAACAGTATGAGTTCAGGGTGACCTTCATCATACTTCATTTGACACACTTACTATTTATAGTAAGTGACTCTTTAGGGTTACTATTTATGGCAGGGAGCACTTGGATAGGCGAGATGCAGTGTTGACCTTTGATTAAGCCTTTGCAAATGTTTTAGGACTCATTTGCACGTACTTACTATTTATAGTAAGTCAACTTTCAAGAGTTACTATTTTTGGTAGGGCACCTGGTCATATGGGATTTACAGTGGACACCTTGGTTTTCAGTTGGATAGGCGTATGGGCTTCATTTGATTATATTATTATTATATCATTAATAAAGGTACTTTATTAATGATTATATGTTATAAAGGTGAAATATAAAGTGACCCACGAGGTCATGACCCTCACATTAGTTGCCACTTAAAAAGTATTTATTATATTGGGCACATAAACCAAGGTGATAACATAAGCCAATTAAAAGTGAGTTAAATATTATTAATGAATTAAAAGCTCAAAAAATGAAATTGAATTTCTTAAGGAGGTATAAAAGAAAAGTAAAAAGCAAATCAACCTCATTCTATTATGAGTACTTGAATTTGTTTTTGAAGATTTTGGCTTTTGCTATGAGAAACCAAGGGTTTCAGCAGTTTGGCTTCAATCCAGCCATTGGAGAACAAAAAACTCTTCAATGTGGAAGCAATTTTGAGGTTGTGCAAGACCAGCCGACTTATTGCACGAGGTTTGGCTTCATTCAGGAGTCAAAATAGAGCAGATTGGTGAAGAAATACAAATAATCTTAAGGGTTTGATGAGTATCTACTTGCAAGATTAAAAGACATTAGAGGGGTATTGTAGAATCCATTATTGTTGGCTGCTATAGTACCCACTACAGTAAGCCCTACAATGCACATGAACAGTGTTCGCTACAGTACCAATGCAAATATTAAGTGGTCATCTTCATAATTTCACTAGGGTTTGAAGAGAAGATTTCATATTATGCAAAGAACAACCATTGGTGAAGAGTATTTCAAAATTTCGAAGGATTTCCATTGAAGAATATCAAGATTATTATCTACTGTTAATGGTTTCAGTTGTATATATAAATCTAAGCAGAATTAAGACATGTCACAGGTGTAATCTACAATTATTAGCAAGCCATCCACACTCCATAGGTTGGCGTGTTCCTCCTTAGGAAAATCGATTGGCCTCTTGGATTGTTAATGCACTTATAGTGGGCGTCTTGCCATACTAAGATATTTGGTTTCAATTTGAAGGTGGGAACTTCATCTACAATAGCCATTCAATTTATTTACCAAACATCTTTTGGCTGCAATTTCTAGAATTTTATTAAATCAATGTTCTTAGACTTCTAGTTATGTTTGGTATTGTAAAGGATTTAAAAGAGATGATCAATAGATTAAAAGGTTGCATTGTAACTGTTTGCCAAATTTACCATTGTTGTAGATGAATATTACAGTCATGAATATGCATGCCAAGTGTTTTTTATAATGCCTCTTGTTGTAGATGCACATTCAATGTCTTTTTTCAGTACTTTAGTTGCATTGGGAAGGCATAAAAGTCTTATATTACAACTTCACTACTTGTAAAGAATTTTGGCATTTATTACAAGCATTATATCAACATTGGCAAACCTCAAAACAATAACACAACAAATTGAAAATCCAAAGCAACGAGATAAGACTTAGCATGACAACTGTTTGACAAAATTACAAGGGCAGAAAAGTGAAGAGTTTTGAGTCATCTTGGGCTAGGCTCATTATAGTGGTATCAGAGCAGTTTCCTGCCAGCTTGATTGGGTCATTCAAATATTGAGATTCAGTTACAAGCATGGCTTCAACAAGTGAAAGAGATTTGAAAGAAAGGATTTACAGGGCAAGGAAGAAATTAGAACATCCATCTCAGCAAAAGGAGGTTCTTCTAAGTACTTTGGAGGAGGCAGAGGCTTGTTTATGCAAAGTTGGACAAGATCCATCTCAAACAATGCAACTTGCTATAAGTCCATTGATAAGTTATTTGGTTAAGCCACAAATTATGAGACATCATGATGAAGTGATAAAACTTGCAGCCATCTCATGCATCAGTGAAACTATGAGGATAACAACTCCTCTTGATCCTTATGACAACCATATTATGAAAGAAGTACTTCAGATCATGGTGGCAAGCTTTAAAGGTTTGGATGACATCAAGAACCCTTATTTTGCTAAGAGGGTAAAACTACTTGAAACATTTGCAAAATTCAGATTTGAAAACATTATGTTATCCATGGATTGTGTAGACACCATTTGGAAGATATTTCATATATATTTGGAGTGTTATTAATGAGGCTCATCCTAGTAGTGTGTTTACTTCAATGCATTCCATCATATTTTTAGTTTTGTATGAGGAGGATGATGTAATTTCTAAACTCATGTCAAGTGACTTATGGGTTGTTTGCAAGAGATGTCACCCATGGCACATGAATTGTTAAGGAGACTAGTTGAACAACCTAAGGATAGAGATACTTCACCTATGATATGCAAAAATTTATATGGTGACTTTGTTAGGCATGTTGATGTAACTCAAGAGGATATGAGGATAGCCTTGGGTAATGATTTATCTACATCATCCTTGCATGAGATTTCACAAGAAGTTGCTACTATAGAGATTAATTATGATTATCATGATAGCAATGATGAAACTTTGCATGAGCATGAGAGCATACAGGACTTTGTAGGAAAATAATAACAAGCACAATTAGAGGTTTCTTCATGCGAGGTTGAAGCTAGAGACACTCTGCATGGTTTACATAATTTGATGAATTAGCTGAAGGTGAATGAGGATGGGATTGTGACAGCTTTATCTCATCATGACAGGATTCATAAGATGATTGAAAATCACCTTTAGACGGTTCAACTAGAGAGAAGACAAAAAGGAGTTGTGGTGGAGTCTCTCATGACAACTTACAAGAGATCAAAGAAGGTATGGGAATGATAAAGTCAAGTTACTTATACCTTCTTTCAGACCACGACCACCTTCTTAACCTTGTTGGGATCTATTCAGATGCCTTGATGAGGAAAGATGAGGAAGTTGATAGGCTTTCAGAGGAGCTTGTGGTCACTAGGGATTCTTTGGTGAGCACTCAGTTGGCACTTCAGGATTCTGAGAGACATGTGGATGAACTTTTCTTAGAGCTGAGGTTGGCTAGATGCACATCATGTACAACAAAGACTCATTCATCTAGGGTAGCCAGGACACTTGTTGATGATAGCAGTATGAGTTCACCTAGTGTTCACACTCAAGATACAGGCGTAGTGTCAGATGGTGGTATAGATTCATCAGTGTTGATTGCGGATTCAGATGTCAGTAGAGTTTTAAGTACCAGTCTCTTCTTCGCTACTCTAGAGGCTAACATTGGTCAATTGAATCAAAAGGAGATGATTCCTTCTAGGACTTGCATGTTGGGTTTTGGTATAGATCCAGTACCTTTTGAGGCAGTAGGTAGCATCCATGATGAGGGCAAGACAGTAGATGACATTCATGGTGATGTGGTTGCACAACCAACTCATCCTATTATGAGTTGTGAGCCTTCTTTCGAGGATGGAAGTATTGGATGGAATACACCTGAGCATTCAGTTATTCCAGTAGCGCAGTTAGGAGAGTTTCACCTCAATTGCATCTTGAGATGTGTTCATCAATTTGATTTCAGCCCACATGTATAGGGCTTGACTATGTCACTATTGGCATAGAGACGTGGGTTGAATATGAGGTATTCAGGTTCACTCTAGTATGATACATTTCCATTTTCTGGTGATGATTCCAAGTTTGGTGAGTCTTCTACTTTGTTCTCTCCTGCTAATTACTTATAGATTTGCTACATTTTGGAGTTACGGGGTATCAGAGTGGCACAACGAAAAGTGTTAGGTGTTGGCTTTCCAGCATCATAGATGCATAGGGTACAACATGTTATTCCAGATGATCAGTTGTGGGAGTTACAGGAGATACTTGTGGCTAGCGGGGACATTACACAACGCTACCCATGGGATCCAGGTGGTGTGATGTGTTCATTATTGGGATTGTTTGGGGACAAGCAATATTTGGGAGGGCAAATTGTAATGTCCCCTGTCTTGTTTAGACATGTTGACAGGTTGCTTAGCCTATTCCTGACCCTCATAGGCTAGAGCAGATGGTTAGGGGGGTCTTAGTTGAAATTTTTTGGCATGGTTTTACCTCTGAAGATCAATATGAGTTCAGGGTGACCTTTGTCAGACTTCATTTGACACACTTACTATTTATAGTAAGTGACTCTTTAGGGTTACTATTTATGGCGGGAGCACTTGGATAGGTGAGATGTAGTGTTGACCTTTGATTAGGCCTTTGTAGATGTTTCAAGACTCATTTGCACGTACTTACTATTTATAGTAAGTTAGCTTTCAGGAGTTACTATTTTTGGCAGGGCACCTGGTCATATGGGATTTACAGTGGACACCTTGGTTTTTAGTTGGATAGGCGTATGGGCTTCATTTGATTATATTATTATTATTATATCATTAATAAAGGTACTTTATTAATGACTATATGCTATAAAGGTGAAATATAAAGTGACCCACAGGGCCATGACCCTCACATTAGTTGCCACTTAAAAAGTATTTATTATATTGGGCACATAAACCAAGGTGATAACATAAGCCAATTAAAAATGAGTTAAATATTATTAATGAATTAAAAGCTCACAAAATGAAATTGAATTTCTCAAGGAGGTATAAAAGTAAAGTAAAAAGCAAATCAACCTCATTGTATTATGAGTACTTGAATTTGTTTTTGAAGATTTTGGCTTTTGTTGTGAGAAACCAAGGGTTTCAGGAGTTTGGCTTCAATACAGCCATGGGAGAATGAAAACTCTTCAATGTGGAAGCAATTTTGAGGTTGTGCAAGACCAGCCGAATTATTGCACGAGGTTTGGCTTCATTCAGGAGTCAAAATAGAGTAGATTGGTGAAGAAATACAAATAATCTTAAGAGTTTGATGAGTATCTACTTACAGGATTAAAAGACATTAAAGGGGAATTTTGGAATCCATTATTGTTGGTTGTTGTACAGTACCCACTATAGTACGTGCTATAGTGCACGTGAACAGTGTTTGCTATAGTACCAATGCAGATATTAAGTGGTTATCTTCATAATTTAACTAGGGTTTGAAGAGAAAATTTCATATTATGCAAAGAACAACCATTGGTGAAAAGTATTTGAAAATTTTGAAGGATTTCCATTGAAGAATATCAAGATTATTATCTGTTGTTATTGGTTTCAGCTGTATGCATAAATCTGGGCAGAATTAAGGCATGTCACAAGGTGCAATATGCAATTATCAGCAAGTCGTCCACACTCCATAGGCTGGCGTGTTCTTCCTGAGGCAAACTGATTGGCCTCTTGGCTTGTTAATGCACTTATAGTGGGTGTCCTACCCTACTAAGGAATTTGGTTTTAGTTTGGAGGTGGGAACTTCATCTACAAAAGCCATTCAATTTATTTACCAGACATCTTTTGGCTGCAATTTCCAGAATTTTATTAAATCAGTGTTCTTGGACTTCCAGGTATGTTAGGTATTGTAAAGGCTTTAAAAGAGATGGTCAATAGAGTAAAAGGTTGCATTGTAATTGTTTTCCAAATTGTCCATTGTTGTAGATGAATATTACAATCATGAATATGCATGGCAAGTGTTTGTTATAACTCCTCTTGTTGTAGATGCACATTCAATGTCTTTTCTTAGTCCTTTAGTTGCATTGGGAAGGCATAAAAGTCTTATATTACAACTTCACTACTTGTAAAGCATTTTGGCATTTTTTACAAGAATTATATCAACATTGGCAAACATCAAAACAATAACACAACAAACTAAAAATCCAAAACAACGAGATAAGACTTAGCATGACAATTGTTTGACAAAATTACAAGGGCATAAAAGTGGAGAGTTTTGAGTCAACTTGGGCTAGGCTCATTACATTTTCTTCCACTGTTGCTTCCAAATTTGCTTCCAGTTTGGCTTTCATTTTTTCTTTCATTTTTGCTTCCATTTTTTGCTTCTAGTTTTGCTTCTAGTTTTACTTCCAAGTTTGCTTATGAATTTGCTTCCAAATTTGTTTCTTGCGTTTCTTCCAGTTTTGCTTCTAGTTTTGCTTCTTGTTTTGCTTCCAGGTTTTCTTTCGCTTTTGCTTTTAGTTTTGCTTCCAAATTTGCTTCCAGTTTTGCTTTGAGTTTTCCTTCTAGATTTGCTTCCAGTTTTGCTTCTGGTTTTGCTTCCAGTTTTGCTTCTAGGTTTGCTTCCAGTTTTGTTTCCTACGTTCCTTCCAATTTTGCTTCTGGTTTTTCTTCCAGGATTGCTTCTCGTTTGCTTCCAGTTTGGCTTCCATTGTTGCTTCCTTTTTTGCTTGTAGAAATGCTTCTTGTTTTGCTTCCTTTTTTGCTTCTAAAAAATGCTTCTTGTTTTGCTCCCGATTTTGCTTCCAGGTTTGCTTTTGATTTTGCTACCAATTTTGCTTCCAAGATTGCTTATGGTTTGTTTCTAATTCGGCTTCCATTGTTGCTTCCTTTTTTGCTTCTAGAAATGCTTCTTATTTTGCTTCATTTATTAATTTAATGTGTTTTAATTCAAATTAATTATTTAAATATATGAGACCTCTTAAATAAATCATATGATTATAGAGTAAGTAATTTAATTATTTAACTCATATGATTAAATAACAAGATAATTATTATAACATGATCATCATCTATAATTAAAACAAGTGAGTCAAATATCTATAATTAAAACAAGTGAGTCAAATATCTATAATTTAATTGAATTTGACATCCATCGTGAGCAGTAAATTAAAATCATCATACGTAATAAATATCCATCCAAAAATCATCAACCACTTTTAATATATATAAATTGACAAGTCAATATTGAAAAGATCATCATCATATATAACTAAAACAAGTGAAAGTCAAATATGCCAGTAGATCAATAACATGTGAAAATGATACATGTCCAATAGTCGACATAAGTCAAAATGATACATGTACAAATGATATAATTAAAAATGATAATTTATTTAACTCAAATTGATACAAGTCAAGAGGATACATGTCCAAATGATATAAGTGAAAATGATAAATTTTAATATGATATAATTCAATAATATGGTATTGTAGGCCGTGAAAATGATACTTATGATAGTAACCATGAAAAGAGGCATCATAACGATATATCAACAATGATCCATGATGCAATCTATATGATCATGAATGTCACTGGGTAGTACCAACAACTACCTCATCATCATCACCACCATTGTGATCATCATCATAATGATATATCAACAATGATTCATGATGCAATCTATATGATCATGAATGTCACTAGGTACTACCAACAACTGTCTCATCATCATCACCACCATCATGATCATCATCGTCGTTGTCGTCATCATCATCATTTTCACTGGCCTAAGTTTCTTCCATATCTGTCATCATCATCCTCTTCCATGTGATTTGTACCAGTAGAACAAATATTTTCTGAATCTATATCATGATGAGGATCATCTTGATCTTCTAGAAGACCTGTGTTCTACAAAAAAAATATTTAAAATGAAAAGTTATTATTTATTTCATGCAATAATTTATTTTTTTGTTATATATCTAATATTGAAACATATAAGACAAGACCATAATCATATTACATCATATCAAAGTGCACATACCATAATAAAATTTCAAAAAAGTTACAGGTAATATGTGATTCCATTGATGTAAAACATGTAATAATTCTAATAAACGTTAGTAAAGATCATAAAAAAATTGTTATACAATTTAACTATCAACTGTAAATTCTATTACATAGCTTTAAGTTCCAACCATTTGCAAAATAATGAGGAGAATGCAAGAAGATTGGCTACAAGGGGCATTAGTATAGGATATGGACATGGCTCTTCCAAGCCATCTACTAAGATGGTTTCATACAAAAATGTGGAAGATATCCCCATTTCTAGAGAGCTCATGATTCAGGTTGATACGAAAAATGATGTTGTTTTGGTACCCATTTATGGCATCATGGTTCCATTTCATGTAGCCACCATCAAGATGGAGGGAATACTTATATAAGGATAATTTTCAATGTTCTAGGTACTGGCTTTAATTCCAACTACATGCCAACATTGAAATTTCCTAGCAGTATTTATGTCAAGGAAATTTCCTTTAGATCTAAGGATTCAAAGCACATCAACCATGTGGTACAAATGATTAAATACCATAGACGATCTATAGCAATGAAAGAGTCTGAAAAGGCAGAGAGAGCTATACTAGTGACCCAGGAGAAACTTCAACTTTCAAAAACAAAGGCAATTAGGCTGCTAGACTTGTGGATCAAACCAAAATTTGGTGGAAGAGGAAGAAAGACGACTGGAACTCTAGAGGCCCACCATAATGGATTTCAGTATTCAATCATGAGAGCAGAAGAGAGAGCTGATATCATGTATCAAAACATTAAGCATGCATTCTTCTAGCTAGCAGAGAAGGAGATGATTACTTTGCTTCATTTTCATTTGCATAACCATATCATGGCGTGGGAACCAAGAAGACCAAGGATATCTAGTTTTATGTGGAGGTAATGGATGTGGTCCAAATTTTAGGAGGGGAAAGAAGGTCAATGTATGATCCTAATGAAATTGTGGAAGAACAACAAGAGAGGGACAAGAAAAATAAATCAATGCAAATCTTCAAGGATTTGTCAAGCGAGTAAGAGAGCTATAGGATCAACCTCATCTAAAATATTTTGAACTAGAGTTTGATATACCATTTAGAGAGCTTGGCTTTCATGGAGTTCCTTTCAAAGCCCTTACTTTTATTGTTCCTATGGTAAATTGTTTGGTAGAGTTGATGGAATTACCTTTCTTAGTAATCACTATTAGTGAGATTGAGATTGTTAATCAATTAGGCACTAATTTCCTGTAGCAATGAAAGAGTTAGAAAAGGTAGAGAGAGATACATTGGCGACTCAAGAGAAACTTCAACTTTCAAAAATAAAGGAAATTAGGCTAGAAGACTTGTGGATCAGGCCAACATTTGGTGGAAGAGGAAGAAATATTTCTGGAACTCTGGAGGCCCACCATAATGTATTTTGGTATTCAACCATGAGAGCAGAAGAGAGAGCTGATATGATGTATCAAAACATTAACCATGCATTCTTCCAGCCAGAGGAGAAGGATATGATTACTTTGCTTCATTTTTATTTGTATAGCCTTATCATGGTGTGGGAACCAAGAAGACCAAGGATGTCCAGTTTTATGTGGAGGTAATGGATGTGGTCCAAAATTTAGGAGGGGCAAGAAGGTCAATGTATGATCCTGATGAAATTGAGGAAGAACAACAAAAGAGGGACAAGAAAAATAAAATCAATGTAGAGTTTCAAGGATTTGTCAAGCGAGTAAGAGAGCTATGGGAGCAGCCTCATCTAAAAGATTTTGAGCTAGAGTTTGATGTACCATTTAGAGAGCTTGGTTTTCATGGAGTTCCTTTCAAAGCCTCTTCTTTTATTGTTCATATGGTAAACTTTTTGGTATAGTTGGTGGAATTAACTTTCTTAGTAATCACTATTAGTGAGATTGAGATTGAGATTGTTAATCAATTAGGCGTTAATTTCCTATAGCAATGAAAGAGTCTGAAAAGGCAGAGAGAGCTACATTGGTGACTTAGGAGAAACTTCATCTTTCAAAAACAAAGGCAATTAGGTTGGAAAACTTGTGGATCAGGCCAACATTTGGTGGAAGAGGAAGAAAGATGACTAGAACTTTGGAGGCCCACCATAATGGATTTTGATATTCAACCATGAGAGCAGAAGAGAGAGTTGATATCATGTATCAAAACATTAAGTATGCATTCTTCCAGCCAACAGAGAAGGAGATGATTACTTTGCTTCATTTTCATTTGCATAACCATATCATGGCATGGGAACCAAGAAGACCAAGGATGTCAAATTTTATGTGGAGGTAATGGGTGTGGTCCAAACTTTAGGAGGGGCAAGAAGGTCAATGTATGATCCTAATGAAATTGAGGAATAACACCAAGAGAGGGATAGGAAAAATAAAATCAATGCAGAGCTTAAAGGATTTGTCAAGCGAGTAAGAGAGCTATGAGATTAGCCTCATCTAAAATATTTTGAACTAGAGTTTGATATACCATTTAGAGAGTTTGGTTTTCACAAAGTTCCTTTCAAAGCCCTTGCTTTTATTGTTCCCACGGTAAACTGTTTGGTAGAGTTGATGGAATTACCTTTCTTAGTAATCACTATTAGTGAGATTGAGATTTTTAATCAATTAGGCGTTAATTGCCTATAGCAATGAAAGAGTCTGAAAATGTAGAGAAAGCTACATTGGTGACTCAGGATAAACTTCAACTTTCAAAAACAAAGGAAATTAGCTTGGAAGATTTGTGGATCAAGCCAACATTTGGTGGAAGAGGAAGAAAGATGATTGGAACTCTGGAGGCCCACCATAATGGATTTCGATATTCAACCATCAGAGCAAAAGAGAGATATGATATGATGTATCAAAACATTAAGCATGCATTCCTCTAGCCAGCAGAGAAGGAGATGATTACTTTTATTCATTGTCATTTGCATAACCATATCATGGTGTGGGAACCAAGAAGACCAAGGATGTCCAGTTTTTTGTGGAGGTAATGGATGTGGTCCAAAATTTAGGAGGGTCAAGAAGGTCAATGTATGATCCTGATGAAATTGAGAAGAACAACAAAAGAGGGACAAGAAAAATAAAATCAATGCAAAGCTTCAAGGATTTGTCAAGCGAGTAAGAGAGCTATGAGATCAGCCTCATCTAAAATATTTTGAACTAGAGTTTGATTACCATTTAGAGGGCTTGGTTTTCATGGAGTTCCTTTCAAAGCCCTTGCTTTTGTTGTTCTTGTGGTAATTTGTTTGGTAGAGTTGATGAAATTACCTTTCATAGTAATCACTATTAGTGAGATTGAGATAGTTAATCAATTAGGCACTAATTTCCTGTAGCAATGAAAGAGTCCACAAAGACAGAGAGAGATGTAAATTGGTGACTTAGGAGAAACTTCAACTTTCAAAAACAAAGGAAATTAGGCTGGAAGACTTGTGGATTAGGCCAATATTTGGTGGAAGAGGGAGAAATATGACTGGAACTCTGGAGGCCCACCATAATGGATTTCGGTATTCAACCATGAGAGAAGAAGAGAGTTGATATCATGTATCAAAATATTAAGCATGCATTCCTCCAGCTAGCAGAGAAGGAGATGATTACTTTGCTTCATTTTCATTTGCATAACCATATCATGGTGTGGGAACCAAGAAGACCAAGGATGTCCAGTTTTATGTGGAGGTAATGGATGTGGTCCAAACTTTAGGAGGGGCAAGAAGGTCAATGTATGATCTTGATGAAATTGAGGAAGAACAACAAGAGAGGGACAAGAAAAATAAAATCAATGTAGAGTTTCAAGGATTTGTCAAGCGAGTAAGAGAGCTATGGGAGTATCCTCATCAAAAATATTTTGAGCTAGAGTTTGATGTACCATTTAGAGAGCTTGTTTTTCATGGAGTTTCTTTTAAAGCCTTTGCTTTTATTGTTCCTACGACAAACTGTTTGGTAGAGTTGGTGGAATTACCTTTCTTAGTAATCACTATTAGTGAGATTGAGATTGTTAACCTTGAGAGAGTAGGACTTGGGAAAAAGGAATTTGATATGGCTATTGTTTTCAAAGACTTCAAGCAGGAGGTACTCTGCATTGATGCCATTCCTCAATCTTTGCTTGATGGCATCAAGGAATGGTTGAACTCCATGGATATAAAGTATTAAGAAAGCATAATGAACTTGAATTGGTGGCCAATTTTGAAGACTATTACTGATGATCCAGAAAAATTTATTGAAGATGGTGGTTGGGAATTTTTTAATATGGAAGCTAGTGATTTTGATTCTGATAATTTAGAAGAGTCAGATCAAGGATATAAACCCTCTAATGTAGAAGAGGAATCAAAATTAGATGAGGAAGGTTTAGAAGATGAATCTCTTGTGGAGTTAGATGAGGACAATGAAGAAGAAGATTATGAAGGGGAGGAAGGTAAAACATGGGATGAATTAGAAGCCGAAGCCAAAAATGTAGATAAGGAAAAAGGAGATGAGTCTGACATAGATATACCCGTCTGATTAGAAATCTCTCAAGTACCCAATGAGTCTGACCAATCAATATCATCGACTGACATAGAAAAAGCACTTGAATATCATCCTCATCTTAGTGCTCACAGTGTAGGTACTGGCGCCATGTCACAGACTCTATGTCGTCAATCACTCTCCTCTAATACTCTAACTTACCCACTCTAGAATGAGTAAGGCGACTGACATATATGAACACATAAGGTCTCATAAGATGTCTTTGTCTAACCGAAACTGGACACATAACAACTATGTGCTCCCATGCCCACACTTGAAGCAAAGTAACATCGACTAACAAACGACGACCTCCAAGATATACAACCGAATGAAAATCATGATATAAGTGGGAAAGCATGCACATGCCCGAAGCAAATCTAGTGTTGTGAACAACCATACTCTCCAAAACTTGGCCCCAACCAACAGAGAATCCCTTAGACCTAAGATTAGGACTAAGGAATCCACTGATGAAACCAAAAAGAACTATGGGAAAAGTGGCATATGCATCGACCATCTCACGCCATGGAATCCACTCTCCAGCAATCTGAGCATCCTAAAATACCCTTTGAAGAGCCTCAATACCACCTTGCTCTGTAGAATCATAAATAACATCTCTAATGATGGGAAGCTGTGAAATCTGCTAGAAATCCTTTGGGGTGACTGTCATCTCACCAGTAGGAAGATGAAAGGTACCATGCTTGCTATGCCACCTCTCGGCTAGCATTGTCAACAAACCCCAATTACTCGTAATCTGGGGCATGAATAAAAGAGGAGAAAAGCTACAACATGTAATAATCACCGTGTCAGGTGGCACCAACTAAGGTATCAAGTCAAACATCCACATGAATCATTCTCGAACCTGAAGGTTCTCCAATGGCTCCTATCATCAACAAATTTTCAAAATCAAAACTTTTAGTCGAATCATTAAACATCAATTATCCTATCAAAACTAATCAAATATTGGTGATACTTTTGAACAAATCATCAAGCATCATTGAACCTCACCTATCATGAGGTCAAATCATCAATCATCATTGAATCTCACCTATCATGAGGTCGAATCATCAAGAATCATTGAACCTTTCCTATCATGAGGTCGAATCATCAAGCATCAGTGAACCTCGCCTATCATGAGGTCAATAATAAAAGCATCAAATCAACCTCGCCTATCATGAGGTTCATCAATCAAACTTCAATTATTCCTTGCCTATCATGAGGATAATTATCATTAATCAAACATCATCCCTCACCTATCATGAGGTCGAATATCAATATTTGATCAAGATAATCAATCAAATCAAACCAATGGCTAACACAGTAAAAAAATCAACAAAATCGAGGACACATTTGACAAAATTCATCAAACTGACATGGATGTGCTAAAACAGGCATTAAAAATGCTAAACCATGACATGCGACATTTCATCATTGAAAAGTGCTATTACAGATGGTCAAAGTGCCAAAACTACAAAAGTGCTATTTTACTTGGTTAACGTGTGAAAACTTTGGGTCAAAGCTCTAAAAATGTCAAAGCGCTAAAATAGGAGGCTTAAGCACTAAACAATTTGACTTAAGCGCTAAAGTTGTCAAAGTGCTAATCTATCCTACCAATGCGCTAACATAGTTATCCAAAGTGCTAATCTATAGAAGCGCTAATCTATCCTATTAAAGTGCTAAAACGAATTTCATAAGCGCTAAAATCTTAAAAGCTCTAAAACAGTAACTAAAAGTGCTACAACATAACTTAAAAGTGCTAAAAGAATCTCAAAATTAAAAATCCGTAACAAAACCAAAAAATGCATGAAAATGAGGTAAATGCACGAAAAATGAGGGGATAAAGGGTACATACCAAAGGTCCATATGCGACTGACCGCTGGTGACATCGTACATGCTCGAACTGGTGGGTGTGATAGGGAATCAACATCTCACTCCAAGTGGCACAAAAAGCTCTCTCACAAAAGTTTTCAAAATTCAAATGCACAAATGAGTATGAAAATGACCCTTTTGACCTTTTATAGGTTATTAAAGGAGGAATTTTTTGGTGGGATATTTAAATAAATTTTTGTGGAGATTAATTCAAAAACAACCTGGGCTACTTTCTACATCAATTATTGGGAGACAAATTTTTTTCATCACTGAATATTCATCAAATCTACATCAAAATCATCAAAAAATCATAAAAATTTGAAAAATTACAAAAAATAAAAAAAATCATCAATTTATCTCCAAAGGGGGCATATATCCATCAATCACCTAAAAATGATGTCTAGGGCATTCTGAATTTTTTTTTTGTCAATACTAGCAGCAACAACACAAAATTTTCTTTGAAGCAATGCATAAACACATCACTTCAAAGAGGGAAAAAATGTATACACCTAAAATGGTCTAGAAAATATAATTAATTAAATAGGATTTATTTAATTAATTAATCCTAAATTCGTCTACTTAGTAAATAAATAGAAATATTTATTTATGTTAAGTTCACTATTAATTCTTCTATACTTTATCCATTAAATTCTATCTTAAATTAAATACACAACTTTGATAATTTGTGTAATTTAATTATCTTATCATATTTCCTATTAATTAAATAAAGATATCTTGAAGAATTATTTAATTATCATATTCCTCTTTATTAAATAAGCAAATATCAAATATTTGTTTTATTTAATTAAATCATCCTATTTTGCTAAATTGAATAAATAAAATTATTCAAATAAAGACATAAATCAAATATTCCTCTATTCACTCACCAATAAAATTAGATTTTTTAGTCTAATTAATTAAACTGGCATTCATGGGAAAGCTTCGGGGACAAACTTGCAAGCAATCCTCTCAATCTTCTTCCTCTGATCTTTCTTATCATCTTGCCTGATGTTTTCATGGGGAGGAACAATCCCCATGATCAACTCAAGCTCCTCAATCTCTCACCACTAAAATCTCAAGATTCAATCCAGGCCTCTGCTGTGTTACCCCTATGCAAATCTGTTGCCATAAATCTATATATACAGCTTTCTGAAGCATGAAAATCATTCGAGAAAATCCCAGTTTTATGCAAACTTACTCTGCAGGAATTAGCACTCAAGCATCTTAAGAATAGCATCAATATTTTTAGCAATAGTATCATAGTATCATAGCATCATTAGATTTCATATCATAGTAGTATCATTAGTTTTTACTGTAGCTTACTTTTATCAACTTTCATTAGGATAGTTTATAGTAGCTTCAGATTAATTGGAAATAATTCTTAATCATCACATCATTTCATTTAGCATCCATTCCATTCTCTAGATAGACATTTTAAATAGTTACAATGCTTACAAATCTAAGAGCCTCTGTAACTTGATAAATCTTTGGAGATAGGAGACAATGAGACGTCTTCAGGCTTTTTAATATTTTAAATTAGTTTAATTCATGATAATCTTGATCTAATGTCTTATTAAGAAGTTTTTTAGTTGTTATTTTCATTATTACTTACTCACACTTACAATACCAAGTATGTTTGGGTTTGTCATCTCAAATTTCCTGAGATTTTGTTATATGTTCATGGTTCTATTTCAATAAAATGGTTAAAACACTTTGAGCAAATAATCATGATTTCAAGTGTGCAGGTTGGATTTGATAAGGAGAATTTGATTGATAATAAGAGAGGATTTGTTAATGTAATTCATTAACAATTGTAAATCCACTGGTTGATATTTATTTGCTGATGAATTATTTTTGTGTTTGACTCCATGGCCCATAATTAGGCATTGATTTATCTTGCAGCTTAGTGCATCCCAAAAACATTTTATAAATCAAAATAATTTTAAATCCCTATTGTTTGGTTGAGGTTTTGTGTTTTGTTTCCCAATTGCTGAGTAAGTGTTGAGTCACCAAGAATTAGGCCAGATTTGAGGTTTTCAATGCTTTCCTTAGTGTATTTTCATTGGGAGATATCTGCTATAAAAAGCAATGCCAATGTAATTGAATTAAGTTTTAGGCATTATATAGGTTGAGCCACCTTGGTCCTGCAGAGCTAGAAGTGTAGAAGATCTCAGTCTTTGACCGAATCTTGTCAATTGGCCCAATCCCTCTTTGAGTATGAGTATAAGAAAGTGGCTAATTCTTTAGGATTCATTGAACTGGTTGATTTGGAGCACCAACAAAATGGCAACTCTACTGGGGAGAATTTGAGAAAATTCTCATTGAAGAATCTAAAAACAAAGTCATATCATTTGCATAGAGTTAGTTAATTCCCATTCTAATTTTGGTTCAAATATTGAAGGATTTCAAACCTGGAGAAAGAATTTGTTGCAGTGAACTTGAGGATTTCATGATCTGTGGTGCTCTGTTGGTGAAAGGAACTCACAAATAAATTTACATGAGAAAGAACTTCATACTGCTTGAAGTTCAGTCCTCTAAGAAGAGAGGTGGAAACTCTATTACAAGAACCTATTGAAGAGGTGAATACAGTTCCAGATCTACAATATTTCCAATAAAAAGAATAATTTGTAGCAATTGCAACGTTTCCAGGTATTCTTCACTCTTGGTTTTCAAGAAATTCTTGTATGAAAACCATATTTGAACATTTTATGAAAATTTTGGTTCCCTATTGAGTGAATTAGCACTAACAAATGGAAAGGATAGTAAATTTAAGTATGCACACTTCCATTTGTTGTATCTATTGAATGTAATTGCAGTTTCATTGAAAGATTTGTCTAGTGCTCAAATATATGCTAGTATGGATGGTTAGAATGCATTTGTATATCTTAGGGATTTCCATCCATTTGCATTGTCATATGTGGTTATCACCATGTCAGAAATTTTCATAGTAATCTTTCATTTGGTCATGGTTGTCATTATGCAAAAATTAGTTGAGTCCTGATTTGCATATACCCAGGAATCATAAAATAGCCATACCTATAGATACTTTGAGACAACTTGTCAAGAAGTGTCATAAGTCTGATAATCTTCACACATTTGAGACCCCAAAGTGCAAGAATCCAAAAGTGCACAAGTCTAAGATAAGGCCATAATGGAAGGTTGTGTTTGAAAGAGGACTTAAAGAGATGGATGAAAGACACCGGATGTTCCTACACGCCCAGTTAAGAGACAGTCATACTGTTTCTACTTTCCAAATTGATGCACCTTTTGTCAATTCCTTTGATCCATTGTATGCCCAATTAGATTTTTCATGGGTTAATTACAAGGTTGAGAGTATGTCAACTCAAGTATACAAGAAGATGCCTAGATTTAACGGATATATACGATGTATGTGAAGGAGATGCACATGTCAAAAAAAATTCCAACTTCATGGAGAAGCATTCATTTGGATATCATGATATGTGGATGAGATTTTTTGTCAGATCCCTTGAAGCTAGAGCTTAGGATTGGTATATAAGTTTTCCTGAGAAGTCATTTCCTTGTTGGGATAAATTAGTGAATGCCTACATAGAAGAATTTGCAAGACAACCTTCTGACCTTATCATGAGGTTAAAGTAGATTAGAAAACAATATGAAGAGTCAAGTATTGATTTCAGTCATAGATTTGTTGTTGCTCTTTCACTAATTCTAGAAAATTTCAGACCTAGTATATCAAGTTGTATTCATATGTACTTTGAAGCCTATGAGGAAGGATCTAGTGCATTGTTAAAAGATTTTGAAATATTGAGTATGCAAATGGCTTACACATTTCTAGATAATTTGGAGAAGCAAGAGAATGAATATGTGTGGAGTTTATTGTCTTCCATTATGGGTAAACATGTTGATGAAATCAACAACTATGTGAATGCAAATGATCAGAGCTTTTTAGACAAGTGCATACTTGAGAAGGTATAAGACAAGAAGGAAGGATCATTAGGTGATAAGGAAGTTGTCTTTGAACAACATTTAAAGGAAATGCATCTAGTTGAAATTCGCATCCATGATGATAAAAGATATGATGAGAGAAATGAAACATGTGAAGTTTCTTTGATCTCCTTTGAAAAATGCAAAAATAGAGAGCAGATTTTTGGTAACAATTGATGGTTGCAAGGATGCATATAACTTCATGAATGATCATCTCAATTCACATTGTGTTGATGATACTTCCCTTTCAAGCAATGAGTGTGATATTGCAAGGAACAATGGAATTCTTAGTTTTCCAATCCAAGAACATAATGAGGGATATCAATTGGATTTACTCTTTGAAGAAGAGATATGTGATCAACAATGTGATCATACAATTGATCATGTCAAGTCTACATATGTTGAATGTAGCTTTGATGATAATGGGACATTGGAATTTTCTGATTTGAGAAATGCTCTTGAGAATGATAGTGTACCAACTACAAGTGACGAAGCATGCAATGAAATTCAGTTGACAAAATCAGCCACAAGCAACTACCATGAGGAAACCATTGGTGATTTTCAGTTTGATAGAGAAGATGTTTGTGTCTATCCCCAAGAGAATGAAAATGACAAGCTCAATGAAGACACCCAACTTAATACTAAGATGCAAAAAGGTGTGGATTGCTGCCATGACAGCCCTAAAGTAAGTAAAGATGAACAAGTGGACAACTTACTCACTGTGATGGGTTGCGACCATGCTCTTGACAAGGTTGTTAGAAATTCAATCTCCTATGATTGGGGAGATCCTATTTATGATCAACCTATTGAGTTTTCAGAATTTGAAGATGATGACATCATTGTATGTCCTGATTTGCAATTTGATAATGCATCCAATTCAAGTGAAATTCAAGAAGAGGAAGTGGTTGAAAGAATAGATCAGATCAATGATCTGCTGAGTTGTGAACAAATTTCAAATCTATTGACCACAAAATATTAGAAATGTACACATGAGAATAACTCTCAGTTGTTGTGTGCTGCCCCTATTGACTTTGACAGTGATGATGATTTGCAATATGCAAGGTATGATGTAAGTGAATTTGATTCTCTTTCCATTGATGAACTAGCTGATCATGATGATGATTATGAGGATGAAAACAAACAACCATTTGATTGTAATAATGAATTGTATGATGAGTATGAAAGTGTACATGCTGATGCAAACACAAAAATCTATTTTGATGAGTTTGAAGCAGCAGATAACCATGAGGATTGCATATTTAATGAGCCAATTTTTGAAGAATCTAATGTAGATTTTGACAAGTCTTTGTTTTCTGAATTGAATGAGCCTAGGCATGAGTCTTTTCATGTGAATATGAATGAGGATTTCAATAAGAAATTAGATTTTCTTTCTGAACCAGAATTTCTTATTATTGAGCAAGCTTGTGATGCTGAAGATGAAGACATGCTATGTTTAGAAGATAAAAAAATGACTACAGATGAGGACAAATCAAAAATATCTGATGATTCCCAATACTAGCATGATGAAGAACAGTTGCAAAGTGTGTTAATGCATGAGTGTATCTCTTTGAATACACTTGGAGATAGTTTGCATGATGAGCCAAATATTCTGGTAAGTTCTGGTGATAGTTTCACCTTTGATATGCAAGCTAGTGATCAGATTGAGCTTAATAGTACTAGCCATATGGCAGAATGTAAGTGCTACTTTTGTTAGCTAGAAGACGTTTTTAGAAAGTGTGGCAATGTGCAATTGATTGAGGGATGTTGTTCTCAACTTGAGAATGGTTTATATGATGAAGATGATAATTTGTTTCCACATGATAATCAACATTTTGAAAGTGTGCCTGAATTTCAAATCCGTAGTGATTATGAACATTTTGATGATGTTGTGTATGATGGCCTGTTAGGAGGTGCCAACATGTTTAATCAAGAAGATGATTGTGATCAAGCTATGCTTTCATATGGTCTTGATCACTATTGTCAAATGTTACCACTTGATGCAAAATTAGAAAATGAAGAGAGTGGCAGTGATGTGACCTATTTGATTTGGTTGCCATGTGATGACAAAGCTGAATAGAGAGCAAGTTTGCACTTGCATGAAGGCAACTTGATGCTTTTGTTTGCACAAATGCAGTCACCCATATTGTTGTGGTTTGACAGAGGCAAGCACAAGGTGAGGGAGATTAGCTCTTTTTATAGAATTGTGTTTGAGAGAGGTAAATGTTCACTTCCCTTTTTCATTTGGTGGCCTGGGGTCACTAGATGAGGTTGAAAAAGAAGAATGAATAAAGGAGCAATTTGATGACACTTGATGGACTCAGTATTTGGTCTACTCCCCAGAGATTTGGAATCTTGCTATGCTCGCAAGGGGCATAAATCCCCAGTCGGAGCCACTGATGGCACTCTCAAATTTTGCAAATTTGAGATGCCCATTTCAAAATTTTGCCTATGCACTTTCAGAAGTGCAAATGATAAATCTGCCCAAATGACCTACTTTGGAGGGTCATATTTTGATGCTAGTTGATTTTCAAGCAAAACCCATTTGCAAGCTCACTCATGTGACATATGTGAATGTGTATGTCAATTTTCAGCTTCCCACGATAAGTTTTGACAGGGCTTTGAAAAGTGAAGTTGGAGGGTTTTGGCACTTTTCTACTGTTCGCAAACTTTTAGTTTTGCAAAGTAGCCTCCTATTTGAGCTTGTATTTTGCAACCGGATGACTGTCATGTCAAAATGATTGTTGCTCTTAGTTCTCCATGCCTAATGTGCTGTCATGTTAGGTTTCAAAGCATTATGACAAGATTTTCTATTTTTAGCAAGCCAAAACCAAATGCAATTTATGTAGTTTTGCATCTGTATTCTTGACAACATTTCAGAGAGGTCAACTTTGACCCCTAATAAATTTTGATGGGAGATGATTCAAGCAAATTCCTTTTGTACACGTGCTCACTCCACCAAAATGAGCTAGTGTGTCCAGTGGCATCTTGCTAGGAGTTGATTTGGTATTTTTTCAACGAGGTGATTTGATCAGTTTTAATTGGTGTATGAACAAGCACAGTTGTAGAAAGTTTGAGTAGGAAACTTTTCCGATTAATATCTTTCACCTCGTGACTCCTTTTGTTGAGCTGTTTGTTGTACTCTATTCATGGACCCAATGTTTACATGCCTACAAGTTTTCATGGTTTCACAAGATCATTTGACTAGTTTTCAAAGCCGATTCCAGAGCCTACTTGGTCAGTTTTGCTCATTGTTCAAATGTGCTAGAAAGCAAGTTTTAATGAAAACCCATTTCGTCTTTTCATCTTTGATGCATTCAAGAGTTGTTTCAAATCAATTCAAAATGAAAAGTTGTTTCAAAACAAAACAAAAATTAGTCAAGCCACATGGGGCCTGACATGCTTTGCACTATTATTATGCTTTAAATGTTGCAAGGATTGGATGGGGTATGGGAATCCATCAATGGATGCTTCAAACAACTTCCAATTTTCAAATCATCACACAAGGAAAACTTTTGGGGATAACACCCAAGCATCTGATTGTAAGGAGTGATTCCCAAACTTTGAATTTTGACTCATGGCTTGTGGGTGCATTATTGAAAATTCTTGTCAAGTATAACATTTGAAGATAAAATCCTCACAAGTCTTTTCTTGCAAAGAAGCATATTGATACTTATTGTGAGAGAATGACACAATGGTAAATAACCAAGTATTTCTTACATGACTAAGGTTTAAGTTGAAGGGTGTGATTCATATACAAAGAATGAATGGCAACAAAAGTGCAGAGAAGAGGCTAAAGTACACATGGTGAATTAATATTGCAAAGGGTAATTCCAACGCACTTGCAATAAAATGCATCAAAAAAATCATTGTGGGGCACGTTGGATAGCAAGGTGCTTCAACAGATTTTAAGGTAAACATGAGTTGAGGGAGGTGCTTTACTTCATTTACTGTGAGATAGAGTCACATGGCTCTTTAATCATGCTTTTGTTTGAGCAACATTGCCAAGCATGTGACTTTTTATAAGAAAATAAAACCCTCAATAAAAGCACACTAGTAAAAGTGCATCAATTACCAGGTGAAAGAGGTCTTAGAGAAGCTTTTAGACAAATGCAACTACCGCCATTATTGCACACCTAGAGGGTAGCAAACAAACAAAATGCATTTGTTGAAAGGACTTTAGAAACTTTAAACCCATCTGCAAATGATTTGAAGGAGAATGCTACGTAGTCTAGGGTAGAATATTCACAAAATAGAAATGTTGAAAGTTTTGTGGAGAATTCAAGCCAATGTGCTGGCAGATAGAAAGGTAGGGACACCATTGTATAGATTGGAGAGGGGATCAAAGAGACAAAGGAACGCATTATTTGTTGCAAAGACAAAAGGGGGCTCGAACCTTTGTATTGAGAGATTGATGGAGCATGAACATGGAGAGTTTGTGCTGCGAATGAGCGCTAGGGCAGACACCATACCAAAAACTATCAAGGAGGGCCCATGCCAAACATAGATAATGTGTTGGGATTGAAAGCTACAAAGCATGGCCGCCATCACCAAGCTACAAAACATACCCTAAGAAGACCAACAACCTATTAAAAGGTTTTTGCTATAGGTGATGTCAAATGATTTGTGTGTTGGAATAGTTTGCACTTGCAGGGGAATGGATTCAAGACTATCCTATGAAATCTTTATCGCCATAGCCACTGGAGAAATTGCAGAGTCTGTGAAAGGTGAAGATGAAATTTTAGGGAAATGATTTAAAACCAAAATCAACAGCTGAGAATGGAGATCTCAATGTAGCCAAATCTTAGCCACTCCTCGCCAAATCGCTCAAACAAGATGCAAGTTGTTTAAAACCCGCGAGATGGAAAATTTTTGCCACATGGAAGAGGTGGGCCCGAGATATCTTCAATGCATGGGTATAGTTCCAAAGTTCCCAATGCAAATATTAAAAGGGGACCTCCATTCATTTCAAAAGTAAAACATTTTAAAAATTAAAATGTTGGTGAGAATGCATCAAGCGAAGGGTGGGCCCCTGACAAGAAATTAATGCACGGTATATAGTTTAATATACCTGAAGAAAATATTAAAGGGATTTTTAGTCTTCCCCGCTACTTTGCGGGTTTAAAATGAAGGGTTATTTAATTCTTGTGAGATGAGCTAGAATGTAGCACATGGACAGGGTGGGCCCGGAGAAAGTCTTCAAAGCTTTTCCAGAAGTTTAACGGTCGACTAAAGTATGAAGTCCATGCATAAAATTTATTTTCACTATATGGAGGCTTGATATTTAATTTGTTAAAGTCCTCCTGAGTTTTAAAAGTGTGAGATGAAAATATAAAGCGAGGTAAGGAAAAGTTCGACATCAATATTTTAAACATTTGTAATATTTTTTATTATAAGGTGAAATTTTAAGGGGAATATTAAAGTGAAGCCTTCAAATATTGATTGTGAGTAAAATCAAGGACTCACGACAAGTATTTTTTGAAAGCCTCATAGGTAAAATATTCAAGGTTGTTGTGGTGAAAATACAAAAATAATGTGGGGACGGGTAATGTATTTTACCCAATAAAATATTAAAAGGCCTTTATTATGTAAAACACAAGTCATTTTAATGAATGGAAGTATAAGGGTGGATTAAATATTTAATCCTCGAATGGAGTGTAAACATTTCCACTTGCATAGGCAAATATTTTAAAACCCATCTGGAAGTAAAGTGCATGTGGGAATATGTCATGAAAAGTGAATTTAATATTCACTTTGGGGCCAAATATTATATGCTAGGAAGTAATGTGCAGAAAATAAAGGAATGATAAAAGGCTTTCACATAGGTTTTTCATGGATAAGGAGAAATTTTTACACATCTGGGTGAATTGTGAAATTCATCACATGGGCAAGTTTTTTGTTGCTCAAAAACTTGGAGCAAAGGCAGAATTGGAGGCAAAAGTTTGTTGTTGCTCGGAGAGATGAGAGATGCTTTGAAAATGTTGTTGATGAATAGGAAAGAGGCTGCTAGATGTCATCAACATACTAGTTTTAGGGCTGCCTCTGTTTTCTATATATTTTCTTCTTCTCTCATTTGTAAAGAGTTATGAGAAAAGGGGTTCTATTCTGAATTCTTGTATGGGGTTGGGTAGATAGAAAATGCTAAGTCTGAGTCATATTTTGAGTCTGTAAATCTGTTAATTTTGATTTCATGAGCAAATATTAGCTAGTTTGTGCAAATAGATCATGAATGTCTTCAACGTGTTTGCATATTCATGAATATATTCAAATTGTCTCCAAATTTGTACAATTATATCATATGAATTCAATAATACCAAGTATGTTTGGGTTTTTCATCTCAAATTTCCTGAGTTTGTGTTATGTGTTCATGGTTCTGTTTCAATGAAATGGTTAAAACACTTTGAGAAAATAATAGTGATTTCAAGTGCACAGGTTGGATTTGATAGGAGAATTTGATTGATAATAAGAGAGGATCTATTAATGTAATGCATTAAAAATTGTAAATCCACTAGTTGATGACTTATTTTTATGTGTTCGACTCCATGGCCTAGAATTAGGCATTGATTTATCTTGCAGCTTAGTGCATCGCAGAAACATTTTATAAATCAAAATCATTTTAAATCCCTATTGTTTGGTTGAGGTTTTGTGTTATGCTTCCCAATTGTTGAGTAAGTGTTGAGTCACCAAGAATTAAGCCATATTTGAGGTTGAGGTATTTTCATTAGGAGTTATCTGCTATAAAAATCAATGTCAATGTGTAATTGAATTAAGTTTTAGGCATTGTCTAGGTTGACCCACCTTGGTCCTACAGAGCCAAAAGTGTAGAAGATCTCATTCTTTGACTGAATCTTGTCAGTTGGTCCAATCCCTCTTTGAGTTTGAGTATAAGAAAGTGGCTAATTCTTTAGGATTCATTGAATTGGTTGATTTGGAGCACCAACAAAGTACATTCATGGTTTGATCAATATTTATTTGCATGAACAGAGAGAGAACACACACAATATACCTATCTCACACTAGCAAGATTTTGTTCAATTTTTAAAAGCCCAAATTGAATTGTGGAGGCAATTTTTTAGACAACCTAATATCACCAAAAGACTTTTGATTCTCAAGATCGCCATGAAGCATGAGAGAAGTGCATACGTCTTTAAATGATATTAGTTTGTTAAAAAATATTACAAAACAAGGAAGACACATGTTCATTTTAGACTTCAAAAGTAGTAATGGGTTCTTTTTATAGCACCAAGATGAAATGTTTGGAGTTGTTTGTTCAATTCTTAAAACCAAAAACCAAATCTAGTGAGTTCCTAATGTTCATTTTAACCCTTTGATTATTCTTTTTAAAACCAAAAGAAATGTATTTGAGTCCTAAAACCAAAGATAACAAAATTTCCAAAGATTGGGTTATAGGTGTCCCCAAAGTGTTTAAAAACACTTGTTACAATCGTGAAATAATGTCATAAGGGAAACCTTTTTCTTTGTTTCCTTCTTTCCTTATTGATCAACAAACCTGCAAAATTTAATCAATCTACAAAAAACAAAGCCACAAAATAGGTTAAAAGTCCAAGGTGTTAAAAAAAAAGGCACATGTTAAAATAAACTTGAAAGTTGAATTTTTACCCCAACCCAACATCGCAATCCACAAAGGTGTCGCTATTTGGAGATTCAGCATCGCTCTAGTGAAGTCAGTGTCACTCTGTGGAGAAAAAAAGATTGTGATTGCATTGGTATAATATTGCACAACATTACTTTTTAGAGTTTGACAAATCCATACCTTAGGAGAATTACTGCAATGTTGCATTTTGGAGTAGAAGCAGTGTCGATATATAGTGATGCTAGACTGATAGCATCACTATTTGTCCTTCTAAGCATCGTTGTTTCCTGAAAGCACAAAAATTTGAAAAAACAACGGAATTGACCCAAAAAATGTGTTAATTTTGAAAGATTTTCCCTCCTTCTAGCTCCAAAATATGAATGCTTGGTCTAGACCTACTCAAACATAAACAAAAAATCAAACATTAGTCAATAAACAAGTCTATAACAAACATTCCCCATGAAATTCATTCAAACACAATGAACTAGAAAACAAGATAGAATATCAAATGAAGACTAATGAAATCTTATTCAAAACATTCAAACCAACATCCCATTGGGGAATTGGTGCTTCTTTGATGTGGAAAGAATCCCTTTCCCAATTCCTTGACAAGCTTGATGTGTGCTCTTTGATTCAAAATGTTGATAATCAAGCTAAGATTGATGAAATCTATGAAAACTAGGATGATAATGTGGATGAACTTTGCTCAATTTTGTAGATAGTAACCTTGCATGAAGTTGTGAATCCCAAATCAAAAGAGAAGTCCTCCATTTATAAGAAAGAATGATGGAGGAATGAGCAATAGTAAGAATGTGGGATTAAACTTGAACCAATGGCATTGTGCCACTTGTCAACATGCTAATGAAGGAGAGTGGAGCACATTTTGAACAATGTGCATGGTTAATGCATGTAGGTGGATTCAAAATTCAAAAGATGGCTTGTGTAAGAGGGGATGTAAGAGGAGTTAATGTAAAGGTGGCTCAAGAAGAGGACATGTAAGAGCCATAAATGCCAAGGTGGAGGAAAAAGTCCTTTTGGTAGGGAGATTTCAAATGGGCGGAATATTCCAAGAATATGCCACATTTGAATGAAAATAGAGGAATTAATAAATCAAATAAATTGATTTACATGTGCAAGTTGCATAAGCTAGAGAAATGGAGGGTTAGTGTTAGAAGTTAATTAGGATTAATTAACTTAGATGAAGTTAGTTGATTTGACATTTGATTTAGATAGTTAAATTTTATTTAAATAAAATGAGAGGGTATTTGAAGATTTAATTAAATACATTGATTTATTTAATTAAAGGAGATGACATTGGGATTAAATAAATAAAGATGATTTATTTAATTAAAGAGAGAACATTAGAATTTAACTAAATAAAATTGACTTATTTAATTAAAAGAGGGAACATTAGGACTTAATTAAATAAAGTTGATTTATTTAATTAAAAGGGGAATTTTGATGAATTAATTAAATAAAGACTATTCAATTAATTGGTTAGTAAAGGAATGATTAGGGAAGAATCAGTGTTAGTAAATCAAGATTGAGTGCATGATATCAATCAAGATAATTTGAACATCTACAAGTGCAATAAATATTTCAAAGAATTCGGTAATGCATTCAAGGACAAAGCATATATATATCAAATATCATTTCTTAAGAGAGAAGGTATTGGAGAATAAATTCAAGCTTGAATATGTGCCTACAAAGGATCATATTGCCGATATATTTACTAAGGCTCTTCCTAAGGATACTTTTGAGCATCTCCGAGAGAAGTTGGGGGTTACTACCCCTCCTTCTTTGAACTAGGTGCACATACAAGTGCATTAGTCTAGTGGATCCACAAATTCATCACTTTTCTGGATTGATGATTGGTGTCTACTCCTTAGGGGGAGTAGGAAGTATCATTGTTGTAGTATGAGATGTGTGTTTTCATGGGTGCACTCCTAAGGGGGAGTGGTCAAAATTATATGGTTGAAGCTATTATGTAAAACAAAAAATTCCATTGATGTCAAAGGGAGAGAGAGAGTCATGTGAAAAATAATAGTGAAAGAAAAAGGATATTGGTTTCTTTGATAGTTTTTCACATCGTGTGTTGCCATCAATGACAAAGGGGGAGATTGTTGTAAGTATGAATGAGTATGGTGGTGTTGTCGTTAATATTGTCATTGATGTCAACATAGTATAGATTGTTGTAGAGAAAGGAAACGGGTGATTGCAGGTTGTGCATGTATAGTTGAGATACTATAGAGATATTGGGAGTACATGGAACTATCTTTATGGTGTTGTAGGTGTGCTAATATGATGATTTTCCAAGTTCTTTTGAGAAAATTAATAAATAGTGAAGACAAAATTGCGTGTGTGTTTAGAATGTGCTGGGGTATGTGCTCCACATATCTTTTGTGTTTATCCTATGCTTGTGCAAATCTGAAGTGTTGTTTAAGGACATCCTTGGGTGATGTATCCTAGATTATAGCTTTTGGTTTGATGAAGAGTGAAAGTTGGGTTCACTGGTTTGTGAACTAGTCTGGCATAGTTGTTTATCTGCAGACTGGGAGAAATATATATTCTTCGTAGTCCTCCACTGGTTTGTTTTAGGTCTTGCGGATTTGGAAGAAAGTTGTTGTAGTATCTACAGATGAATATGAAGGAATATAAGATGTGTTCCAGTGTATGGTGGATCATGTTATGTGGTCTACATGTTATCTTCTTGGTACAAAAGTTTGTACTTAAAATTTCATTGGTGTTTTCATCAAGTTTGGTCGACCTGGTGTTTACACATCATACAAATGATAAGTACCAATTAAGGAAGTGTGTGATTGATACAAGATGGTGTTTTGGGTCCTAGTTAAGTTCTAGTTTGGTTTGCTCTCATTCTTATCTACTGTGGGAATGTTGAGTTGTTGACCTAGTTTGAATTTGTAAAATGAAAAGTGTGTAGCCGACCTTGGAGAAAGTTTCTAAGATTGAAGATGGTATAAATACAAGATAAGATGTTAAGGAGTATATGCCACAAGTGTGAGAAGCAAGTTAGATGTCAGAAATTATGCAACAGAAATATGAGGCAATAAGGACTTAAATGTGTTAGACTCGTGAAGGCAGTGAGTTGATGGTGTCTGCAATTCTCTAATCAAGGCTGTAGATGTGTGCAATTTTGTATGGTGGATCTTCTATTGCACTGAGATAATGTTCTCTATTTAACATTCTTCTTTCTATCTTTCTATATCTATAAGTAGTGAGCTTCCCATTTGGACAATGAGTCCTATCTTGGGAAGTGAGCCTCTTTGTAAACGGTTTTGCAATTACTCTTATATTGTGAGTTAATCCTCACTATGGCTTTTCCCTTATTGGGTTTTCCACGTAAATCTGGTGTTTCTTGTGTTGATATTGCTTTCTATTATTTGCACTTCATTCTCATACTTAATAACAAATTAAAGTGGATGTGGAGCTAATAATTGTTTGAGATTTGTGATGAATGTGATTGGTGACAACTGATTCACCCCCTCTCAGTTGTCTTGTTCATTTCAACATTCCGCTAACCATAATTCCTTGGATTTGGCTCTCCAATACTCCTCTCTTACTAACACCTCATTGTATTAAGCTATAAATTCATTTTCTTTTAAGTAACCCCCTTGGTACATTCCTGCTTCCATTACTTTGCTATTTAAAATTTCCAGTTATTTTTCTAAATGCTCTTTCTTAGAGAAAATATTTTTGAAGATTTCTTTATTCCATGCTTGAATCTTTCCCTTAATATAGTTGAGCTTATTTGAAAAGTTGTAACTCTTAGTACCCCCATATCTTGGAGCAATCTTCCACCAAGATTCAATTTGTTCCACAAGTCCTTCCTTCCGGAACCACATATTTTCACATTTGAAGTAGGATTTATTTTTTAGGATCTTCAACAAAAATGTTTAATCTAATCGAGAGGTGATTTGAACCAAGCAACGAGATTATTGTTCCTTCCAGCTTTGATTTTCTAGCTAGCCAGTCTTGGGAGAAGATAAATCTATCTAGTTTCTCTTTGATACATCCTTCCCTTGATCTTTTATTTGACCATGTGTAGGATCTATTCCTTTTATGTGCTTTCACCAAGTTATTTTGTTCTAGAAAGCCCCCAAATGCCTCCATTGAGGGAGTTATTATTTACCTTCCACCTAGCTTTTCTTCTATCCTTAGAACTACATTAAAATATCCTCCCATAATGATTCTTTTACCACCTAACTTAGATATGCTCTGGCTCAGAGTGTTCCAAAGAATTTCTTTTTCATTATTTCTTGTTGGTCCATAGATATTGAAGATGTAAAATTCTACATTATTTTTCAAGCTTTTTGCTTCACATAGTAGCAAATTATTTTCCTCTGTTATTAACTTAATTTCATCCATCTTAGTTCTCTAAAGGATTCCTAGGCCACCTTCCATTCCATATGATTTTTTCAGAATAGTTTCCCATCCTTTTTTCTATGATATCTTTTTGTTTTCATCTTCAATATTTGTTTCTTGTAATAGTATGATATCTAGCTCTCTTTTTTCAATTTAGTGCTTAATCAAGCACCTTTTGGTTGGGCCATTGAGTCCCCTAACATTCCAGTTAAAATATTCATGGTTCATCATTGTTGGATTGCTCCTCTCCCAATTTATTTTGGAGGAAATTTTTAATGTTTTTATTCATTTTTCTTGTGCCAGTTCTTCTCTTTTTTGTCTATTTGTCTTCCTACCATTTTTCTTTCTCCCTTTTAGAATAATTGGGGCCAATATTTGTGCCACTGTCTGAGAGATGTTCCTATTTTCTATTATATCCAAATCTTTGAAGTCTTCATTCTCGCTTTCTAAAAATAATTCTTCTTCCTCCTATCTTAACTATGCATTCAACTCCTCTTGTATTGTCAATAAGTCTATTTTTTTGGCGCAGAAATCTCTATCTTGTCCTTTTCACCCTTGTTGTTTCCCTTTTCTATTTTGTATTCTAGATATAACTTTCTAGCTTCTTTTTTTCAGTATTCTCTTCCTTCAAGGTAGGCTCTGTCTTTTCCTCTGTTGTCTTTCTTCTCCATACTTTTTTCGTCTTTTGAAGACTTCTGCAACTTTCTGTTTCATGACCACATTTTTTGTAGAGTATGCAATAAATTTTTTTTCTTTCTATTTCCACCTCTTACTTCCATATCCCTTCTTTATATTTCAATGTGATTGTCTTTTGGATCTTTCTTATTGTTGCTATTTTGATTCTAACATATAGATACGAGTTATTTTCTAGTATTTTGGTATCCAACTCAATTAGGGTTCCTAGTGTTTTTCCAAAATTTTCCAAGCTCTCCTCTGACCAGTACTCTAATGGTAAATTGTACAATCTTAACCAAATTTCTTCGCTATATGGGATTGACCCTATTGGGTTTAAATTGGATACCCATTTCTGCTTGAATACTAGGCTACCATCGAAATCCATCGGTCCTCTTTCAAAAATATAGAACTTCCTATCCTCTTCTTTGAGAAAGATTATTATGAAGTAACCATCTGGTAAGAACTTTAATCCATGATTCCACTTGATTCTCTTTTTTTCCTAGTTTTCTATCATTTCCCCGCTTCTTTTAAGGCCAATGATTCTGCATATAATGAAAACCTTCCACAAGAGGTCCAAATCTTCTGTTATCACATCTCCTAGATTGATTTGTATTTGATTCTCATATTCTTTGGTTTCTCTAGCAAAGTCCTTTTTTCTTGTTTTGGGTCTAGTCTTCTTCTTTCTCCCATCTTTTCTTCCCTTTGACTGCTTTTTTGATCTTTTTTGAAATGTTTCTTTTTTCCTTTTTACCATTGTTTCCCTGTTTCCTTGGGTGTTGCTATGGAAAGTTTTCTTCCTTCTCCCTTTTATTCAATGACCTCTCTAGAATTGTTTTCCTTCTTCTAAAGTTTATTTCCAGATTGTTGGGCCAAGTGATGTAATTTGGAACTTTAAAACCAACCCTCAACTTGTCTTCTTCCACTCCTTGTATTCTTTGAAATTTTCTTCTTTCCCTCTTCATAGTTTGTTTTATGTTCTAAATTTCTCCAACCTACTTGTATTTTGAAATTTTGATCATCTTTTCTCGCATTCATTTTTGCAAAGCCTTTTTTTCGTAGGTTTATATTCATAATCTGTAGTTCACAATTTCTATTCACTGGTAGAGTCTTTTTTTATTTTCAAGCTTTTCATTATTCTATTATACATTATGTAAATATATCAATACTATATAATTTAAATATATTATATATATAATATAATATAATAAATATATTTATTCAACGCTATTAGATTTCCATAATACATAAGAACATCAACTTTGTTATTTTTGGATTTGATTATGTACAAGTTTTTGAATCAACATTTTGGATCACACTGCGTGATCCGTCATCAGGATAGAGAGCTCAAGGATATGAAAAAATGGTTAGTTATAGACCAAACTGGTAGAAAAAGAGGTAGAAGGATGACTAGTTGGAGGCCTAAGACCCAAGGGAAGGCAAAGAAATATTTAAAAATGAAATAAATTCCAAAAGGAAGGGGTTAACAAAGAAAATAAAGAGATGTGTAAATTAAGGATAGAACAAAAATACCCCAAAACATAAGAGAGAAAGGACAATTCTCCACTAAAATAATTTAACAAATTGAAATGCAAACTCAACAAAAGAAGAGGCAATAAAGAGTAATATTTGATAAATCAACTATAAGAAATTACTAATAACTACCAATCACACCTTGGGGTGCAATGGGTACACCGAAGACAATATAGTGAACTTTGTGTTAATTTTCTTTATTAAAAAATAGGAAAACTAATTTATAACTATAAAGTAGAAATATTTTTTTACTTAATTTCTGGAAAAGATGAAGTTTGAAAATTAGGTTTGTGGCCATGAACTATCTTGTCCCACATTCTCACAATAGTTACCTTGATATTTGGGGGACTTCAAATCTATAACATTGTCATCCATACCCTATTCCAAAGCTCCCATTTTGGCACAGGCAAGGAGGATGTTGGTGAAGGTTGGAGAGTCTAGTTGTACACCTGCCAATTGCATTTTCTTGAAATTTTTTAAAGCCTTTTTAACAAATCCCTTTTGTGTACACCCGAGAATGATGGCATTCCATGAGATCACATTATTTTGAGACATTTTTTCAAATAGTTCATGTTCCTTGTTTATGTTGTTTCCTTTATGCTTTGGTGAATGCCCATACACCATTGAAAAGCTCCCATTTTGACAAAGTCAAGGAGGATGTTGGCAAAGGTTGCAGAGTTTGGCTGTACACCTACCAATTGCAGTTTCTTGAAAGTTTCTAAAGCCTTTTCAACAAATCCTTTTTTTGTATACCCTAAAATTTTAAGAATAAATAGAAGATTAATTTCAATCCAAACAAAGGTTAAGTAGTTGAATTAGTACATTAATCTATAACTTATACAAAATATTACTAAATAAAATACTTATTTATTATTCCTTTTTTAGCATAGGGTGCATAACAATTTTATAGCAAATCAACATAGAAGTTGAAATTGATAACTATTGATCACCTATACTTCACATTTATTTGAGGAAGGTACTTTAATCTAGTTAGAATTTGTCTTGTGTATGCACAAAATTGGCTATTGAACCTAGTGTTACCAACTAAAGGAAAATGTATAATTTATCCTCATCTTGCATGCAATCAAACAAAGTACATATATATATATATATCAGTTTGAATCTAATACCCCACTACCTCATATACTTGGGAGCATCCGAAACCCCATATTATACAGCCACAAATGCATATCAACAACAAGCATTAAAAAATGACTTACAAAATACTCCTATCATAAAAAAAAGTTTAGAATAGACTGTAACTCATAGACCCTTAACATTGAAACTTCTTCAGTGAGGAAAACCATAGATTGCACAAATTAAAATTATTTATAAAAATTAGAAGAAAACCAATGGCCAGAAGTCAGATTTACAAAATTTTCTTGTCTTAAGAGAAATAATAGATATCCAACAATATGAGTAGAATTCATAATGAAAAAATATTGGAAAAGTTTTAAAGAGTTGCATAATATTTACATTATCAGTACCAAGTTATTGCACAATATTTTCATGTTCAAACTGACTTAGAAGAGCAATCTCCTACAAGTCCCCTACAAATTGTGAGTTCTTCAATACTAGAACATTATCTATTTTCATGGACACCAATTTTGTATGGTAAGATTGTAGCAACGTATGGTAGGAAAGTTTTTATCTTTGTCCATAGCACGAATCTTGATATTCACTACATTGTCTTCTATTCATGAAAGTTTAAAGCATAGAAACGAGAGTTCTTAAATTTGAGCTTATTAAACTATCAAAAAAATGATAAATGAAAATCATATCTTTCTAAAATTTGAACTTATTAATCTAAAGACTGAAGACAACAACATTCACTTTATTGAAACTATAATCAATTTGTGAATTGACCTAAAATAGAACATGTCCTTTCATACTTTAAAAGAGCTCTGTATCAATTGGTGTGAAAAAAAAAAGTGCGTGTTAGAAGCAGACATGGAGGCTTGCTTGTGAATTATGCAAAACATCTGAGCACAATCCTTCAAATATTCTCATTCTTGTAAAATCAATATTAGTAAATTTCAGTGAAAAACATTTGTAAGTAGTGAAGACGAGTGACAAAGTGTCATGAGGAGATAGTATATGCAAGGGAAAGTTATATTTTGATATGGAAAATGTAATTATGTTTATAGAACAACAATATATATATTTATGAACTAAAAAAAATCTTTAAAATCTATTATATCATAAAAGGAGTGAGTATGCTAAATAAGTGTTGTTTCATTGATCATTCAAACATGATTACATATTTAGAGAATTTTCAATGTTACAAGAATTACTAAACCAACTCTGACATAACAAGAAAAACTACCCAACTGAACATAACAACAAAATACCTCAAAAGGAGTAATGAAGGTTTCAGCTGTAAGCTTGTAGGAGGGAAAATATCACTCTGTAATAGAATAGGACAGTTGTAGTAAGCACCCAACAAGATCTTCAAGGCCCAAACCACATGACCAATGGTCTAAACTAGATAAATCCTTAAGGTATCACCTCCAATCATCTTATTGGCAAGGGCTCTTAGAGTGGACAGATCTATTGTGATTTTTCATGAAAAATATGACAAAAATCATCCATTGAAAATTGATAGAAAAATTAAATTATGTTTCTACCTGCATACATTGTATATCTTCTCTAATAAAAATGGAAACTTACCATAACATGAGAGTGGATTTAGCAGAAAGCTTGGAAATAGGCAAAAAGTCTGAGGAAAAAGCATAATGTAACTTAGATATGAGGAATTTATAACACAAGTTTAAAGATCAGGTGAAGAAAGCACAATATATAGGTGCAAAAAGATTTATAAATAAGTAAAGTTTTACCATTGTGAACATAATTAGCAGGGGAGAACTCTAGTATAAACAATAGCTTCAGTAGAAGATCCTTGAAGACTGCTTTTATGTCAATTGAGCAATTGTCAAGGAAGAACTCTTTGTAGAGTGAAATATGCTTGTGTTTATAAACTCTATGTTGAAAGGGTTGATCTTAACAGTTATGTAGCTTTGGATGAGGGCCTAAAAATAAAATGTGGTAAGTGAGGATGAGAATGGATACTCAAAGTATGAAGATATGTATAAGCAATTAGGAAGGGCTAAGTAAATAGTGATTGTACATGTATGTTTTGTTTAACTAAAAAGAAGTTAAGCATTTCAAGTGGTTGATGCCGATAGTGTTGACAATCGATTTTCTTCACTAATCCTACATGCAACATAAGGGTTTTGTTTCATGTATGTGTATCTTTCAAAACTGGATGCAGGGTTGATACGAAGGTTGGAAAGCTAAGTGACACTAGAAATTGTTATGAAAGTCAAACCTTGTTGGTCAATGTTGTCGATGTCAATGGTGGCCACCTGAAGTGTAAGCCCCTATGATTTGTGGATGGTTAAGGCCCATGCCATTTTAAGTGGAATTTGGCATCGACCACCATGACTCATCAGGATAATAGGGACATCTTTTGGATTTTTTGTATCCTAGGCAGGCCCAATGTAATTCTTGAATCAAATAACAACAAACAAGGGGAGCTAGGGTGGTTTTTTGCTCTCCTTATAGACTATTTTTGTAGCTCCATTAACAAGGAAAATATCAATCCATAGATTATAAGATAGCATAACCTTTTGGTTGACACAAAGTAAAGTCTTAAGTTGGAGTTGCCCATCATTTGGATTTGAGTTGAAAGAGCTCCCTATGTGCTTAATAGTGGCTACAACAATTAGTTGCACTAGAGACAACAACATACACTTATTATGGAGTGAGACCTTTTCATTGGTTGCATAAATATGTATGGATGATAAGAAAGTAGTTTTTTTTTTTTTTTTTTTTTGTATATGTTAGTGTCGAGCTTGGCCTTGACATTAGCAATTTCCAGTCTACAATAGTAGGTTCAACCTTTCTTAAAATGCCCAAGAGATCATAGAATAGAAGTTGAATGAGATCCTCTCTAGCTTGACGATTTTTTTTTTTTAGTGTAAAAACTATTTGGAAGCTCCACCATAGTTTCCCCCCATAGGAAGTAGAAGAGTACATAGGAATGTCTTTGACTGGTGGTGTAAACAAATATTTTGGCACCCGAATGCTTTCTAGCCATTCTAGGGTTTTTCACCTAAAAGGAGAAAGATGGGCCAAAATGCAATGTTACATTCAAATATTGATGTTATGAAGGATGTGATATGTCTAACTATGATGCCTAAATGCAAAAATTTGAAAAGAAAAGATGATTATTAATGTAAAACCTAAGAAATGCAAAGTGCTAGAAAACACTGTGATGTTTGCAAAACCACCTAAGAATGCAAATAAATGATGAAAGAATTAAACAAAACTGAAGAGGTGCACTTGGAATATGGAATATGATGTAGAGAGGTTCTGGAATCATACATATTTGATTGGAAATGTTGAATAGGACACTTATGCCAAGCTGGGCGACTTAGTCTAGTTTCAGAGAAAATATGTCGGAATGGGAATTTTCCAAATGGGTACTCATAAATGTAAAAATAAAATTTCAAGCCTGGCAATGGAACTAATTCACCGTAGATGCGACTTAGCCCTCCTAGAGATTTTTGGAATTTTGGGATAGGATTTTGTAGCTTCTGCTCTGCACTTGCTTTTCTGACAGGTCTCTGATCCTGATTCTGTAGAAAACAGGTTGAAAAGAGTCTCCAAGCATTAATTAGGGTTATGTTGACTTTGTTGGACTGTTAGCCAATTGTTGACACCAAAATTTTACAAATCTGCATACAAGACCCGTAAACACACATGTAAAGAGGGGAAAAAGGGTTAAGGGTTAGAGGATAGGGGCTTGCCTTTGTCAAACCCCACTTTGGTAATCAAACCCTAGATAATGAAATGAAATGAGAAGAGAATGATGAGTAAACAAAATGCAATGTCAAGAACTCACCAAACCCTTGATGTAGAAATTTGAAGATATTTATTGAAGTGCTCCAATGGATGACTTGATTATGCTTAGAGTGCTTGAATGCCTGAGAATGATTAAGTGAATGGATGAATTGGTTGAGTGAGTGAATGCTTGGATGAATGGGGGTTAAAATGAGAGGAAAAACCCTTATTTATACTTGATTTTGTAATATTTCTCAAAAATAACACATCATAGGCTAACCTCAAGGGCAAGAGAATAAAATCCTGCCAAGAAATTAAAATTATTTTGATTTTTGTGCCCAGTGGGACTAAGTTTCCTTAGGTGGCAACTTGGTCCCACCAAGGAAATTTCACTAGGTTTTAGAGATTAAAGTTCATTAAATAATGTTTAATGAGAATATCCTAAAAAATACACTTAAGTATGACTGGAAATTGCATTAAGGGGTCATTTAAACATGAGAAAGGGTTGATTTAGTGACGACAAGTCTAGAAAAGCATGAGAGTTTGTTACAAATCTTTACAAAACTTTAGAATAAGACTTGGTAAGTGATAAAAAGGAGATATTCAAGTGAATTATAATGAAAAGGTCCTAGAAAAGTGTGAAAGTGGACTACAACACTTCACAACATTTTTACAAGACATCCTAGAAGTCTAAATGATTCACAAGGGTGAAAGACCTAATGTGAATGTGTTGGCCACATTACACCATTAAATCTAGGAAAAATCAAGACAAAGTCCACTTAGAGGGCTTGAACATGAGAAAAAGTAAAAGGTTTACTTTTTCCTTGTTCATAGCTAGTAGCTAGTCGAGGTCTTGAAAGAGTAGGATTGAGCGGCCTCCAAATAGTCTATGGTTGTTTGTTGGGAAAGCTTCGCGCAAGCGGAAGTTGATACGTTCAAGCAACTTGGGACCGATGAAGCTTATTTTGTCTATTAAAATGTAGCAAACAAAATGCATTCTCTTAGAAACTTTCTAGTGTTTGGCCTTGCAAGGGAGCCATCTCTTTGATGGGAATTCAAAGTGCAGAATGAAATGTCGATGCTCCAATGTTGAATGCTGCAACACCTATTGGTGTGAGAAGTAATAGAAATTTTTTCCCATTTAGAGCAGAACAATTTAGTGCAGGCCTAATTTGTTTAATTAGGTGTGACTTTGGAGTTCCTATAGTTCCTTGAACTATTATTTTGAGTGGTGGCTGGTAAGTGGTGGAGGATAGGTGTGAAAACACTAAATCTAGTGTTTTCTTTTGTTTCAATGAAAGGTCCTGTTGGGTATTTACAATGGGCGGAAGGGGGACTTGATATGTTGTGCATTTTGAGTCTACAAAGTTGGATGCTATAGTGAGTTCTATTGGATTTATGGAATGAGTATTCTAGTAATGGTTAAGATCTATTTCATGGTTACCTAGCATGTCAAGTGCATCCAACTAGAGTGGATAGCCTAGGTGAACAGTTGAAAACACTTTCCATTTAGATTGGTTCCATTGATGTGGGGGTTCTACAATATTCGAAGGAGAGTCAAGTTCTATATTAGAGATTGTATTTAATTGAGTGTGTCACACATGCCACAGATGGTAAGTGCATGTCATCCTCTCCCACTGTGCCATAGTTTGAGTTGGTGATGAACCAAGGTCAATTGCAATGTTACAAAAAGGTTTGTAGAGAATCAATTCACTCCAACATAAGTCATGGAAAATTGGATCATCCTTTGGAGGAATGCTTGTGAAGCGGGGGGAGACTCGAACAATTGCTTTAGAGGAACGCTCTTTCCATTGGTTCACTTTTGCACCATAGAAAAAAGTACCCTTTGCTTGAAATGGGAATAATTCATGATAATTTGGACTTAATGAGGCCTTGATTCAGATGTTGTGAAGCATTTTATGCCTCCAAACTAGCTCTTGGACCCTTGCAAATTAAATAGCATGCTTTTATTGATTGCTTGTAAAGGTGTTGTAAAGTGTTGAAAAGAACATTCATGCTTTTCTATACTTATAAACTCATTTCTCCCTAATTCAACATTATAAAACGTGTTTAATAACATCATCACATCAATCTAGAAGGCTTGTAAAATAAACTTAATGTTAAACTAGTGTTGTAATGTGTCTTGCACATTCACATTGGTCATTGTACCTTCCTAGGCTGTGGACCTCATTTTAGTGTTTTAAAGTGTATTTAATCACATTTTCACATTGAATTTTGTGTCCCAAGCCCTATTTGACCTTTGAATAATCACTAATAGGCCCCTAATAACCCATATTGTGCATCTTGAGGCTTAAATTGGTCAAATACTTGACAAAGTTTCAATTTAAACCTTATTTCCTTATCTCCTGGCATCCTAGATGTCAAAATGGCCCCTAAGGGAGCCATTCGCCATACATGGTGAATCAATTCCATCTAGGTGGGACCCATTTGCTATGTGTGGCAAATCAATTGCATTTGGCCCAATTTTAACCTTTGAGTAGGTAAAAAGTGAAATTTAAGTTTATTTCTTCATGTCGGCATGTGATGAGGTATTAACGGGTAAAATAGGTGAAATACCTATAAATATAAGTATTTTTACCCTAATTCACATCTCTTTTCATTCATTCATCCTCTAATCTTCCATATCAAGTCAAGCAAGCTAGGGTTTTATCATTTCAAGGCATTTAGACATTAATTTTTAGACATCCAAGGATAAATCCTTCATGTTTTGTTACAAAATACCAAGATAAAAAATCATGGAATGGTAAAAGGTAATCAATTCCATTCCTTCATCATTTTGGTTTAATTACCTAAAATGGGTTTGACCAAGGCAAACCCCCATGCCCCAACATTCAACATTTCTTCTTCTTTTCTTGTGTGTTTGCAGATTTAGGACTCTTGGAAGCTTGGAAATCATTGTAGATCAATTTGAAAGGTTTCTCAAGTTTTCTCTTCATTCAACAAGTCTAAATATCAACAAAAACTCATTTTCAGGTTTAGAAATAAGAGTTTTAGAAGTAGACACCTATGGAGAATCAAAGTGCAGATCGAAAGCTCCGAATTCCACTTTTGAATATTTAGAAATTCAAAATTGGACTCATTTTCCATGAGTGGTGAATGAGTCCCAATTCCAAGTCAATTTTGAGTTTTCTCAAATTTTAGATACCCTTTTGTCTGAAACGGGTTTTAGTTCAATTTTATAAAACTAGGACTGATTCACCCAAAATGGTGAATGAGTCCCACTAGGCCTAAAAATCAGCATAAAAAACATTTCAAATTTCATTTCTAATCTTCATCCACATTCCAGGTGCACACTTTCAATTTCGTCAAGTTTTGTTACAATTTGCATTCATTCCTAGGTGTTCTTGCATTACACAATGTGTTTTCAAACATTGCATGTTTCTTAGGTTTGCATACTTCAATCAATCAATATTATCAATTAGTTGTATCTAGAACATTGAAAATAGACATAATTTCATCATACAATCCTTATTTTGAATGAACCACCTATATTTTAGGTGTGGGATCTATCTCTTTTCATTAGGTGAAAGACCCTAATTGAACAAAAGAGACCTAGCATTCCTAGTCCCAAAAATATATGGTTCATTTTGGTGAACCTTCTTTTTGACTGCCTCGTTGACTGATTTGAAGTCCTTCATCATCATAGATCTAGCTTTCATTATGGATTGCATGATTCATTTGCATGCTAGGTGTTAAATTTTGCATTCATAAGAAAGTGCATTTAGGTTGCATTTTTCATGTCTACATTCATTTCAATTTTATGAAATTCTACACTTTTAACTTAGGTCTGCATCAAAGCACTTAAAAACCATCAAAATCACTCAATTTTTTTTGACATTTCTGAAAAAGGTCCATACTAGGACTCATTCGCCACCCTAGGCAAATTAGTCCCTTTTGACCTCTGATACTACATTTTACAAAATTGAAAACTCTATTTTTAAGCTTATGTTTGGTTCCTTAACCTACCTATATCAGTTAGTTGCATTTTTGTAACATGCATTTCATTAAATATAGCCTAAATTAGCTCATTTCATTCATGGTTTCAATTTCAAGTTTGCATTTACATTTTGTTACATATCATAGCTAGTCAATTGTCATTTTTAAAATCTGGAAAATTGCATTCCTTTTTTGCATCTTTGCTTTAGCATTGTTACATTTCAAGTTTGTAAGATAATCATTCCTTCATGTTTTCATTATAGAGTTCTATAGTTATCATCTTGCATTTTCTCTTTTTAGATCTTATTGCATGTTGTAAGAGAATTTTGTTAAAAGCATGCGAATATGAGGTCCTTTCCCCTCTCTTTTTGTTCATCATAGATCCCTCTCCTAGTTCCACTTTTGTGGATGAGGTTAGTCTAGTGAAAGAAACCATGGATAAGCATAACACTTACATTTTTTCTTCTCCGATTTTCTCTCCCACTTGTGAAGAAGAGATTATAGTGTTAGAAGAACCAATTGATGAGAGTTGTGACAATCTGAGTTGTTTCTCTCCTCTTACCTCTCCTATTAGACATAACATTACTAAATAAGAGGACATCACACTAAGTAATCATGATGAAGATGAGATCATAGACACATTTCTAGACATTACCTTACCTAGTCTCCATACCTATGATAATCAATCAAACTTGTTTTTCTCTTAATATCCCTCCTTGATGCAAAGAGGATAGGTTGGTGTTAGAAGATATACCTATTCAAGATCATGAGAACATGTCCCTATTCTATGGGAAGATCTATTTTAAAATCATAATGGTTCTTCTCTTGATGCCTCTCCCACTTATGATGAAGGTAATTTGAAAATTTCAACTTAGATGAACATATTACAAGCTCTCCTAGTAGGGTAGATAATATGGAATGAGAGAATGATACCTTAGAAACAACGAATGATCGAATAGAGTCTTCCCCTAAACTCCCTACTATCAATTATCAAACACATTCAACCATTAATAACTCCCTTATTTGTGATGAAGTTATTTTGGATGAACCAAACCTTAATTAATGTAATGAACATGTGGTTTTTTGTTCTCCTAAGAACTCTCTTTCTAGGGAGGATATTATGACCCAAGACAAAGATAACATTGGAACTAATGATATTATGCCCTTCAAAGACAATGAAGACTCTCACTTGTTACAAGATGTTGACATTATTCAACCTCAACTCATCCTTTATCCCCCTTCACATAAACCTCCCCCACAACCCAAACCTGAATTCATCCCCTATCCACCTCAGAATAATGTATCACAACAGTTGAGTTATAATACCATTGCTCATACATATAACACTCAAAATAATCCACAACCACCGCAACCAACCCCACCCTCCTTACCTTTACCAAATCCACCTAGTTCTCCTTGTTACCTCCCACACATAAAGGAGTATGATCTTGTTGAAAAATTAAAGAATACTCCTGCAAAGGTTTCCCTCTACAATTTACTTCTAAACTCACCAAATTCCCACAATATTCTTCAAATGGCCTTAAAACAAATTGCAATTCCTCTTGTTACAACTCTGACTAATGTGGTAGCTTTAATCCATAGCATGAATCTAGACATTACTTTCAATCAACACGAGATCCCTCCCTTAGAGTTGCAAAAAAAAATGAAGCTTTCATGATCATTTCTCGATACAACTAAATAGGGATAAAGAGAAACCTTATTGATAATGGTTTTGCCCTTAATGTGTGTAATGTAAATCTCCTTGATAGATTGCATGTTGACAAGTCAAAAATAATGCCTGATTTTGTATATGTTCAAGGATTTGATAATACAACCAAGCAACCGCTCAGTGTAATCACTTTACCTATTATAGTTGGGGTGGCTACTTTGCAAACTCTTATTCATGTCATGCCTTATGATCTTTTGTATAATCTTCTTTTTGGCAGACCATGGATTCATGAGATGAATGCAATACCTTCAACCCTTCATTGTATAATGAAATATGTCTATAACAATAACATTTATCAAGTTGAAATAGACCTCAAGCCTAAAAGTTTCTTACACCTTGAAAAAGGAGCTACAAGTCCTCTGAAAACATTGATTCCAACATCCAATATAGACCCTCTATAATGTCCCCATCTCAAGCCTGATCTTTTCAGTGACCGTTGGCCTATTCCGGAGACCCGTAGGTTAGTCGGAAGGTAAAATTAGGGTTTCCTATTTTGAAGGAAGTTCTTGCTCGGAGTTGGTTGTTTCAGTAGCGGATTCTTTCTAGGTTTTCAGAGAGCTTCACAGTGGTATGTTTTTCTCGGCATTTTGAGCATCTTCAGGAATTTACTATTTTTAGTAAATTCTATTTTTGGTAGTAAATAGGTTGGTCTCAGGTAGTTGACTTTCCTCTTCAGCTAACTCAATTGGCGTATTCAGTTTCGGGCTTCAGAATGCAGTTTCGGAGAGATAAGCTCATTTTACTTAAAAATAACATTATATTTTAATGTTATTTTACCACCTTGGCCTAGTCTATTAACTTAATGTTATTTTAAAAGGTGGACTTGAAGGGTGGCACCATCATTGAGTTTATATTGAATTTATATTGAATTTATTAAGGTTGAAATAAGAACCTTAAGTGGGACGCTTTTTCCTAAGTTGTGAATTTAATTAAAAAGTCAAAGAGAAGAAAGGGGACGCCATCTCTTGGGATTAGAGTTTGACTCAAAAAGAAGGTTAGGGTTTCGAGAAGGGGTCAACTGAAAATTATAAAAGGGAGCTTTTGGTTATCATTGAGATCATCTTTTGTCTATAGTATTGTTATGCTGCCGGTTTGGCTCTGGAACTGCTTCGGGGAATGAAGGCCTCCTAGCTCGGGCATCGCTTCTTGTTTGCAAGACAACAACTAGTGGTGATTCAGTCTATTTTGTGAGTTGCATTTAGTTTGTGCATTGTATTCAGCTTATTGCATTGTTAGGTCTGATTGGCATATTAGTGGTTTTCAGCATATTACATTATTTGATACAGCAGATTCATGTTTTATTTCATAAGTCAAAAAACATCAAAAACATTGTTCTGGGTATTAGCCCATTTCCATTGCTAGGCATAGGCGTCATCTTTCACCAATTTGCAGAATTTTTAGAGCTTGCTGTGATTTTCTAGAGCAGATCGCCCTTTTCATGAAGTCGTACCATTCAGCTTGTGCATTGGGATCTATGCAAATTAATTAAAGGTTTTAAGATCTACTTTTTGAGTTCTATCCTAGGCGTCTTCTCTGTTAGAGCATATTGCATTTTGTTTCAAGTAAATTGGATGACATACGAGAGAGATATGAGCATATGAGTGAATTCCATAACTGCTGGTTCTTAGTTCAAAGTGTAGATTTGTAAAGAAAAACATAATTTGTATTGTTGATCATTGAAGGTTTATTATCTTGGCACTTCTAATCAAGCTAAGGAGAATTATTATGATGTAATGTTAGTCTATCAAATTCCTAAGTTATTGGCAGGCGAAAGATCATTATTTTTGTAAACTGACAGTAGTACTGGCAGTCATCTTCAGTATTGTTCAAGTCTGATTTGTAACACTCTCGTTCATTGTGAAGTTGTTTTGAAATAGATACATCTCCACCCTATGGTAGCTACTTTCCCATTCTGGGTTAGCAAGCACATTCTGGGTGTTGAGTATTTCAATTTTTAGTAGTTCTTTAAGCATAGTATTTTGTAACACTCCGTCATATGGTCGCCCCTCACTCCATATTGGATTGGGTAGCACATACTTGGCGTCAAGTTCCCTTTCAACACTTAGTGTAAAAGATCCTCTGACCATATGCTCGCCATCATCGGCGCCATTCTTGGTTAGAGTTCCCGCATAATCAATTTGTTTTAGATCCTCTGACCAATGCTCACACCTTGCCCACATCGGGATCCTGGTGTACATTCTGGTTAGAGTTGCTTCAACACATTTTGGTTTATCTTCTAACCTTAATGGGTGCATTGCTTTGTAATTTGTAATTTGTAAAAATCAAAAAAATTGGGTCGAAATATTTGAGTGGTATCAAAGCCAAGATCCTGCCATCCTGTGCCCAACAGAGTTCATTTTACAAATGAGTGACAGAGATACCAAACACTAAATACAGAGAGAGATGAATACAGAGAAGTCTCTACTTGAGTTAATGCATGAACTATGTACGCTAATGAAGGATCCTAACATAAAATGGGGAGTCAGAAAGATTTATGCTAAGTCTGAAAGTCAGGATAGAAAGGTGCACATGCCACATCAGAATTATCATGAGCTTGATGAAGATACCGTGGAAAGTGAAGAGTTAAGAGTAGAACCCCATAATACTTCCCTTGACTTGCATGTAATTGTAAGTGATGAAGATCAACTTGGTGAAAAGAACAGAACGACAGTCTTGAATCCTAATAAGGATTCAACCTATGAAGGTCTTGAAGCTAAGGGCTTCACTGAAGATTTTAGTAATACTGTTGTATGGGATGAGTTTGCTGATGAAGAGCAAGTAGAAGGAAATACTTATGGTCCCGTTGAATCAGCCTATGAGCATTGCCAAAGTGATGAAGTTGGTAATCATTCCAACATGACTGTACCACCTCATGTTGAAGAATTGGTGGTGGATAGTTTTACTCTTGTTGCTGTCTCAACTCCCCAAGAAGTTCCACATGAGGAAATCAGCGACATACTTTCTCATGATGGTTCCATAAAAGATAATGAAGGTGAAGTTTTCGAAACAAGCAGCATCAAAGAATCTTCACTTCATTTTGGTGGTGACATTGTTGGATTTGGGTTTGACCAGCAAACCAAACCATTGGAAGAAAATGTTTTTGAAGATATCAACTTAAGAGATTCAGAATCTGACTTATTCATTGAGTCAATACTTCCAGTGAAGCATGAAAAACCTCTTCCTGTTGATCATCTCAGTCAACCCCTTGGAATTTTGGATCCAGGTGTGTTGGCACCGAGGTATAACAAAGAACCTTTGTGGGATGAATTTCCCTTTGATCCTGATGAAGACCAAAATATTGTCTGCCTTGCAAGCTATGAGGAGGCTGAAGGAGAAGTTGTTTTTGATGAAGAAGCTTACTCTAAAGAGCTCCATGGTGATCCCTTCAAGTTGATTGCAGCCACCAAGGAGGATGTTGTTACTTCTGAAACTTTCAAACCAGCATTCAATGATTGTTCGTTTGAGTCAGGGGCTTCCATAGCCTTTGATCAAGATGGTAGTGAGATGGATGAAGAGCTTGAAGACCTTACGGATTTTGAAGAACAAAGGTTCAATGTGGTTTTAGATCACAAGGCTGATCTACCAAGGCAAGAAGCTGATTGCAAGCTTGAGGATGAAGAAACTGTGGAGTATGTCCCTCTCCATGACACTGAACATTCTCCGTTAGTTGAGGATGAAAGACAAGAAGGTTGGAGCAGCTCTAAGGACAACGATGTCACAAAACAAAGTTCTGATTTTGAAAAGAAGCCAACCAACAATTCACCATCTTTGCATATTCTTGAGTGGGAAGAACAAGTCAAAGAGTCCTTTAAGAGGGAAGTGCGAGTTCTATCCCAATTTGATCGCACTCACTGTTTGATTGAAGATCTCTACTGGAAGGCTCAGCTTGAAGAGAGAAGAAGAAGAGTTAAGGATGAAGTTGCTCTTCTCAACTTGCAACTTGTCAGAGACTCTTTGGAAGCATTGAAATCAGATTGTATACACCTAATGAGGGATCAGGATCATACCGTTGAATTTGCAAAAATGACCTTCAGTGTTTTCCAAGGAAAAGAGAGAAAGGTTGATGAGCTTACTCATGAGCTTGAATCAACAAAGGCTATGTTAGAAGAGACTCAAGTAGCATTAATGGAGATAGAAGGTCAGTTTGTTGATTTCAAACTTTCCAAGGAACAAGAGAATGAACATAGAGCTGAAGAAATTGAGCAAGTGATTAAAGAGCTTGATAATCTTGAAGGAGAGTTTGATCTTGAAAGTTTCACTAGAAAATCAAAGATCACTAGTGTTGATTTGGAGCAGCAAGATGGAAGGAACGACTTCCTAGTGTTTGACATTCCTCTTTTTGAACTAGGTGAAGAGGGAGCTTATGAGAAACATTCCTTTGAGGTAGATGATGGGATTTCAAGCCTTGAGGAAATCTCTTATGACATCATTGTTGAAGAGGGGAGTTCTAGCACTTCTAACAATGGAACGAGGATGCATGAGTTGCATAACGAAGAACTCACTGCTGCTCCTAGTCTCCCCATTCTTCAGGAGGTGGAAAATCAAGAAGCTTGGTGGAATGAAGTCACTAATCTTGATTGGCAACAAAGAGATGATTGACACTTCCATGAAGAGTTCATTCATTTTCTGATGGGGATACTTGTCAGGTTCCTATCGGGCTTCATGCTTACACCATATTCTCTAAGAGTAACTAACTTCATAATGGAGTTCGATGAAGGATCCATTGAATCCTTCCAGCAATTCTTCTCTCATGATTTTGAATTTGACTTTCTCAACAAATTCAGATTTGTTGAGTACTTCTTGGAGTTTCAGGGTGCGATGATTCAAATAGAACGTATTTCCCAAAGTGTTCTAGTAAAAGTAATTCTCCATTTGCAGAATGACTCTTCTTTACTTATGATGTGGGGCCCAGGTATCAGCTCGCTTTTGATATGTGGAAAGAAGGTATGTTGGAGTGATGAGCCTCAAATTCACTGTCCTTTGGATGTTGTTACCTTCTTTATCAGTCATTTGAAGTTCACTCCTAATGATCAATGTGAGTTTTGGAGAGAAAAGTTGAACAAGGATTGGTACTTGGCTGTGATGGGATCTTCAATGGGTCTATCCTCAGTGGTAGATTTGAGCAGACATGATATTTTGAGTGTTGATTTTTAGTTTTGCAGCGGCTATCTATCTCCTTGGATGCTGATTTTCATAAAATCAGATTTCAAGTTGACCATTTCAGTCTAGTTGGGTTGCTGGTTCATTCAATTTCAAACCTTCCAGTCTCTTTCGAGGGACAATTTATGGTTTCACATGAGAAAATTGGTGGTGTGGGCTGAGAAAATTCAGCATTTGGAAAGAAACCATACTCATTCTAATGGTTTTCTTGGTACATATTCATGTACAAATAATTGGAGCAGCAGACCATCGCTTGACTTGGCTTGGCATTTCGAGACTCCTACTGCTAAGATCGTGTTCAATGCCTTGATTCTACATTCTGAGACTCTTGGGGTTGGAATTGTGAGAAACTTCTTCAGAATTCTTAGTTGTGCCATGATAAATCAGCGGAGGCATAAGGAATTCATGTGGAATCATGAGTTTGAGTTTGTTGAGTTCTTGCAAAGGAAAGCTTTCCTCTTTGCAAGAAGAGTTGAAGATGTCACATTTGCAGTCATGGTTTCGTTTGTTACCATGTGGAGGTGCGCTGAGGAGATTGATTTTGAGTTGGGTAGCCTATCTTTCTTCTCACCTAGAATTGTGGTTGATAATGATATGGTTGATATTGTTGACTTTGGGCATCTTGGACATGAGATGTTACTTGATATTAATCTCAGTCCTTTAAGATCTTTAAGATCTTTCAGTTTGAGTATCATAGATGGTAACACTTTGGAGTTACACGGGGAGTCAGTGCAGCATTGGCATGATATTTTCATTGATGTGATCAGAGTGGTACAGCATCGGCATGGTGGGTCCTTCCTGAGATGCACTTGGGAACCAGGGATCATACTTGTTTCTGTATGGATTAGTTTTAAAATTTCTGGAGTTGTGGTGGTATTGCTTGAGGGCAAGCAATTTTGGGAAGGGCGGATTGTAATGTCCCTGTCTCAAGCCTGATCTTTTCAGTGACTGTTGGCCTATTCCGGAGACCCATAGGCTAGTTAGAAGGTAAAATTAGGGTTTCCTATTTTGAAGGAAGTTCTTGCTCGGAGTTGGTTGTTTCAGTAGCGGATTCTTTCTGGGTTTTCAGAGAGCTTCGCAGTGGTATGTTCTTCTCGGCATTCTGAGCATCTTCAGGAATTTACTATTTTTAGTAAATTCTATTTTGGCAGTAAACAGGTTGGTCTCAGGCAGTTGACTTTCCTCTTCAGCTGACTCAATTGGCGTATTCAGTTTCGAGCTTCAGAATGCAGTTTCGGAGAGATAAGCTCATTTTACTTAAAAATAACATTATATTTTAATGTTATTTTACCACCTTGGCCTAGTCTATTAACTTAATGTTATTTTAAAAGGTGGACTTGAAGGGTGGCGCCATCATTGAGTTTATATTGAATTTATATTGAATTTATTAAGGTTGAAATAAGAACCTTAAGTGGGACGCTTTTTCCTAAGTTGTGAATTTAATTAAAAAGTCAAAGAGAAGAAAGGGGACGCCATCTCTTGGGATTAGGGTTTGACTCAAAAAGAAGGTTAGGGTTTCGAGAAGGGGTCAATCGAAAATTATAAAAGGGAGCTTTTGGTTATCATTGAGATCATCTTTTGTCTACAGTATTGTTATGCTGCCGGTTTGGCTCTGGAACTGCTTCGGGGAATGAAGGCCTCCTAGCTCGGGCATCTCTTCTTGTTTGCAAGACAACAACTAGTGGTGATTCAGTCTATTTTGTGAGTTGCATTTAGTTTGTGCATTGTATTCAGCTTATTGCATTGTTAGGTCTGATTGGCATATTAGTGGTTTTCAGCATATTGCATTATTTGATACAGCAGATTCATGTTTTATTTCATAAGTCAAAAAACATCAAAAACATTGTTCTGGGTATTAGCTCATTTCCATTGCTAGGCATAGGCGTCATCTTTCACCAATTTGCAGAATTTTTAGAGCTTGCTGTGATTTTCTAGAGCAGATAACCCTTTTCATGAAGCCGTACCATTCAGCTTGTGCATTGGGATTTGTGCAAATTAATTAAAGGTTTTAAGATCTACTTTTTGAGTTCTATCCTAGGTGTCTTCTCTGTTAGAGCATATTGCATTTTGTTTCAAGTAAATTGGATGACATACAAGAGAGATATGAGCATATGAGTGAATTCCATAACTGCTGGTTCTTAGTTCAAAGTGTAGATTTGTAGAGAAAAACATAATTTGTATTGTTGATCATTGAAGGTTTATTATCTTGGCACTTCTAATCAAGCTAAGGAGAATTATTATGATGTAATGTTAGTCTATCAAATTCCTAAGTTATTGGCAGGTGAAAGATCATTATTTTTGTAAACTAAAAGTAGTACTGGTAGTCATCTTCAGTATTGTTCAAGTCTGATTTGTAACACTCTCGTTCATTGTGAAGTTGTTTTGAAATAGATACATCTCCACCCTATGGTAGCTACTTTCCCATTCTGGGTTAGCAAGCACATTCTGGGTGTTGAGTATTTCAGTTTTCAGTAGTTGTTTAAGCATAGTATTTTGTAACACTCCGTCATATGGTCGCCCCTCACTCCATAATGGATTGGGTAGCACATACTTGGCACCGAGTTCCCTTTCAGCACTTAGTGTAAAAGATCCTCTGACCATATGCTCGCCATCATTGGCGCCATTCTTGGTTAGAGTTCCTGCATAATCAATTTGTTTTAGATCCTCTAACTAATGCTCACACCTTGACCACATCGGGATCCTATGTACATTCTGGTTAGAGTTGCTTTAGCACATTTTGGTTTATCTTGTAACCTTAACGGGTGCATTGCTTTGTAATTTGTAATTTGTAAAAATCGAAAAAATTGGCTCGAAATATTTCAGCCTCTTGAAATTAAACAAAATAATGATGAATCAGTGTCTAAATTATTTAGTGATGATTGGGGATCCTTAGAATTCACACCATCATCAATGGGGGAATACATAATCACACAAAAGAAAGATGAGAAACAAGAACAACCAACCATCATGTCAACACAAAATTTGGAAGACCTTTCAAAAGCATCTACCTCAACTACTTTTGACAAAGAAGAAAAATACACACTTACCTTTGACGACACTTATGATCAACCACCACCTGATCCAAAAGAAATGTAAAATATTTATGGAAAAGGTTAGGAACTCATGGAACAACATGGATATGGTGGAAAATGATGTGGTGCTTGAGAACAAGGTATCTGCAACCCTATAGAGCTTAACACACAATAAACGACTCATGGTCTTGGTTATTGTCTTTTGTCTGAGATCAAAAAACCTTCACTCAACATTAATAATCTCACACAAAATACTCATAAATTAACCTTAACTGTCGAAAATAATGGTCTTGAACATCATCCTTTACAAAATATGACACAAACAAGTACACCTTCACTTAATGCCAATGTCATCTCACAAAATGCTCATGATTTGAATTCATTATATTTTATATCCTCCTATAATGGAGAGAACAAAATCTCAAAATCTAAAGATTCTTATGTAGGTATGACATCTAATACTAAGAAAGATGTATCTTTGACGCAAAACACAAGACCACCTTCTACCATTAATCAAGAGGGTATCTTGTTGAGACTCCTCCAAGATCACTTGATAACTCTTCCCCCTAGAACTCGAAAGAAATGTTATTAAAAGACTTCATTTTGTGCATATCATAGAGTTCATGATCATTCCAATAATGAATGCAAGGCTTTGAGTTGTAAAATCCAATATTTTTAGGAGTTTGGTATACTTCCCTATGTAGGGGAACCTAATTTCTTTAATTGCTCTTGATTTTCACTCTAGCATGCATTTCATTAATCATTTAGGCTGACCCTTGTCCTAGACTCAGTGGGGGAAAGGGATTATGTAGCCTTAACCTCTTATGTCACTTTTGGTTGCCGCCTTTGGCTAGTCGTTAACCTTTCATGAATATATAAGAGAAAGCTTGGGATGTGGATGACATGCCTTAAGTTGGCTCGCCTATGACATACTTCTCTCTTTCATGACGCACTTATCAGAAACATATGACTTGGAATAGAGGTTTTTGAGTAAGCTCCCATGTCTCCTTCCTGTACTTTAAAGCAATTTCTCATAGTACTAGTGTTCGTAACCACTTTAAAGTGGGGGCATACATCACCGCTCACATTTCATCGTGTGATTTCTTTCTTCTTTTGATGTGTCCTTTTCTTGGTGGGGTCATTGGGCTCGATTCCCTCCAAGAGCACAATACTTCATTGACTAATCCTCCCTTGGAGATGTTAAGCATAGTGTCCCCTAATATGAGACCTTTCATGAGCAAAAGAATCCCTTTGAACAATCCTTACACTATTCTGCATTAACAATTTCTATGAGTGTCAAACATACAAAGTTTTGCTTACCTCATAGAGCTCGAAAAACCATTTTCCTTTATGGCACCTTATTGAAGTGATCAAGAGGTATAACTTTGGTATGGTTGAGTGGGAAGCCCATTCAACGTCATGAATTTCCCCATAGCCACCTATGTGTTTGAGTGCATACCAACTATTGTATGTTTCTCACCTTTGGGATTTCTCACCCTACAAACAATCATAAATTTTGTGGCCCCAAAGTGAGTATGTTGTGGACTTCTCACCTGGCAGACAACCAAGAGTTCCATTGCCCTAGAGTGAGTACACATTTCTTTTTCCAAACAAATAGCCTAGATCTAATGCACAACTAGCTAGACAAATGATCGAAGCTTTTCATTTTCATCTTTCTCTTGCCATTGTGTGATTTTGTATCTTGATGGTTTCACTCAGGATCTTGGATCCTGGGGGCTTGTACAACCTCCTTTAATCAATTTCATTCTTTTTCATTTGCATATGTACACTTGAATCTCTCTTGAATTTCTACTTTAGTGTGAGTTTTGTTGTTCCCTTAGCACACATGCCCCGTTTGGAATGGGGACCCTCTTTTTATTTCCCTTGCCAGGTCATTTTTGTCACCACCTCATTTTGTGTGCCCCATTTTTGCACCCCTGATAGTCAATGTACCTTCAAAGTTTTATCATAGGTTGACTGTGCTTCCCCTTGGCTAGTTTTGTCAAGTTTTTTGGTGCCTTGCGGGGTTTCTTTGGTAGTTTGCCTCTACCAGTGGCCTTGGGCCCGGCCGGGCCCACCCCCTCAGGTTTCCCTGGCTGGGTTTCCTTGTCGTGTCCGCTGTCCCGGACGGCAGATGGGTTGCATCCTCCCAGACCCTGGGTCTTGGCTCTATCTTCACAGTTTGAAATGTTTGTGAGGAAATTGGGACTGCTTTTGAGCCTTCCGGGCCCGACCCTTTAGGCTTTTGTCTCTAGAGTTCTGTGAGGGTTTCATCGTTCCCAACAGTGGACCTCTGATGGAACCCCGACCTGTGGGCCTTGGTCTTTTGTGTGCCGCCAGTAATTTCAGAGTCGAATTTTCAAAATGGCCACAGTCCTGTGCCTTCCCGGCCGTCGGACCTCGGGTCTCCCTCCACCGTCCATGTTTTTTAAATCCACCAACCTTTGTTCCTCTATACCTACATTCAATGAGGCCATTAATGGTGGTGGGGGTATAAAAGACCTGCTCAAACCTATCATTCTCACTTGACACTATCACAGTGAGAGATCAACGCTTGCTGGAGAGGATTCCACTGTCTTCAAGACCTTCACGCTCACACCCATTGCCTTCGCTTGCCAACCGCTGGTGGGTCCCATGCCTTGCCGCATCGAGTGTTCGAGGTAGGTCTCCCGTTCACCCTCTCGAGCAATTTTTTCATGATTCCTAAGGCTTAAAATGAACAATAATCATGAAGAAGACATGTGAATGATAAAACATGATGCAACTAACAAAACCCATGTCCTCAAAAATTAAGAAAACCAACATAGCACCCTCATGATTAATTTAGAGCTTTATCCTCGCGCGACCGTTCTTCATAGGGGCATTCGCGCCTCTCGGGCCCGGGCACTCCCTTCGCTGACTGAGACTTAGCGAAAAACCAAAAATTTTGAAACAGCCTTTAGCCCTCTTGGCCCCGGGTCTCTGGGATTCTGCACCCTGACTTCCACAACTTGTTCCCCCCCTGAGCTTCTCCATCAACGAGACTAGTCCTGGTCAGCAAAGGCTCATGGCGGGCTCCTTTCATCTTGCCGATACCTTCGCTTTCGGCGAGACTCCTAAGGGTCGCCAGGACCTCATAGTGAAACTTTTCTCTTGGTGAGCCTAGATCCCCTATCGGGGTGACTTCATAATGTTGGCAAGAGGTTATGCGGAATGAACTCTTCATTGGCAAAGCATAACATATTCGAAAAGACCTTACACCGACCCCCTCATCCTTAGGAAAACACGAAGCAAGTTGGGGAGACATCACCAGGTCAGGGAGACCTTTTTTCGACTTTGACTATTATGTCGAAGGCTCCCTTTGTCGGCAGGACCCTCTGCCTTTGCCAAGACATCGCAGCGACATCGATCTCTCTTGGAAAGTCCGCGTGGTCTTCACCATTGCAAATGAAAAATGCCTGGAATCACTCTACCCCCAGGCCCCCATTCACCACTGGGATCCAGCTTGAACGATAAACGTCCTCGATCGTGCCGGGCCCCGACCTCTAGAGCTCTGTCCCTCCTCTGCCGTGCCGAAAAAGAAAATCCTCACTTGCCTTCCAAAAATTTGGCTCCAGCTTCCCATTGCCACGAATACTCAATAAGAAAATCCAATGGCCAAACACTGATGCCGGGCCAGGTACACCTCTTGGTGGTCGGTGGGACATGCAGAAGTCGCTAAGACCTCCCACCGAGCATCAACCTCTTGCCGACATGCTTGTTCAGTGAGACATTCAGATGTCGCTGAGACCTTTTGCTAAGGACACAAATCTCTCACCGGTTGGCATTCTCCTCGTTAGTCAGCGAGACATTTAGATGTTGCCGAGACCTTTCGCCGAGGACACAAATCTCTCACCAGTGGGCATTCTCCCCGTCAGTCAGCGAGACATTCGAATGTCGGTGAGACCTTTCTCTGAGGCAGATTTTCACATTGACTGGAACTTCTGGTGATCGGGACAATAAATGATGTCTCACCGATCGGCTATTGGTAGGGTGAGCTCCGTCTATCCAATTGAAAATTGAAAATGAAGTGGCGGCTTCCTCTCCTCCTGGGCCCAAAGCTCCAGACTTCTATTTGATGATCACTATCCCGAACGACGAAAGCACCATGACATCTCGTCCCTCTGAGCCCGATAATGTAAAACTGTGGACCACCCTGTAATCTGCCAGGCCTCGGACCCTGGAGTTCCATCTCCAAAACTTCGTTTGTGCTCAGCCATCCCAAACAACCATCTTCGGACGACTCTCCAACCCGGGACCTCCAGATTCTCCTAAAACGATCCAAATGAGTCCAAATTTAAATCTAATCTCAACCCACGTCCTTAATTTGGTCCTCTTCATTGCGACCCCTTTAAATTGTTGAGACTCGATTGAAAAGAGTCTCCCAAATTGTTCTGCCCCGTTTGCCGGACCTCCAGACCTGAATTGTCGAAATACCATCAAAAGACCAATGACATCGGGAGATGAAAGTATCATGTTATGCTTGATAGATTATTTAAAATGAATTTCATCTTTGGGATTTCAACTAACATGAATGCTTTCATGATCAATGGCACTTACTACATCTTTGCTTGTAGAATATATGGAATCGGGTGCAGGACCTTTAGGGGCACCCGTCGAAAAGGACAAGGGAAAGAAGTCAGGAAAGACTCCTCGAGGGAAAGAGGACAAGGACCAAATGAAATACCAGTTCCAGGGTGAACCCCTGCACTCAAAGGTTACCACGGACTGGAAAGACATCACCGACACCAACATAGGCCATGTCAATATTGAAAAATTTACACACATGGTCAGGGTCAATCCAACGACCAAGAATGCAAGATTGATAAGACAAAGTGGAATAGCAAAGGCAATAGGCTTTCCTCCATCCCTTGTGGCCCTGGAGCTCGTCATGGCCTATCAGTAGGCATATCAACCAGATACAAGAACAATTGTTGATAGGGATGGTAACATTCTCATCGACATGTCGGCTAAAGGAATCACAGAAACCTTCCATATCCCTACATTTCAAGCAATGGAATTGCCTACCATAGAGGAATGCCAAGCAACGTGGGATGAAAACCCGATAGGATGCAAAAGGTTAATAAATCAACATTGGCTTAAGGAAAAGCGCGGTAGTGCTGCGAAGGTTCCTCACGAACTCTTCCATAATGACTTCCACAAAGACTACCACGACTTGGTCACGATGCTGAGCAGGGTGATGGGTCTCCCCACGATGGCCTTCTTTCAAGAATGGATGGTGTACTTTATCGAGCAGATCCTTCGTGGGAATGAAGATGTTACTACAAAGACTGCATTTTATTGGGGAGGTATAATAAGCGACTGCTTCCATGAGCAATTCGTCAATGTTAAGAAAAGCTCCAAATTTTATATGACTTCATACCTCATATACTCCTTAGCAGACCAGAGACTATACAACGGGTTGTTTGTGGCACCTAATTAGGAACAGGGGCAAAGATTGAAGGCCTCTGACAAGTACCCCCAACTCCATTACAAAAACTTCAAGAGGGAGTACTGCAGAGTAAATGACGCCTTCATCGGCCATATTGTCAGAATGATTGCCGGGAATTTTGAAAGGAGGGTTTCCCAACAGTGCTCGGGCATTTTTGAAGCAATATGCCTTCCTCTTCATCCAATACCCAAAGTTCACATACATCCATGCCCAAGGATTCACGAAGAGGCCAAACAAGTTTCCTTGATACCCCAATGAATGAATCATCCTATTGGAGCTTTCTCGACAACTCCAATACATATAGATAGTCTTTAGCGGCAAACATGTAGTAGGGATCTCTTATCCCATGACTCTTGGCTAGGGCATGTATAAGCTACAAACTTCCCAGTGTGCTGGTAACTTTGAGAAAGAACTGAAGGATTACCATTTTCACTTGCACACTACTCGCCCATGGATGGACCCATATGGGCATGTAAGGAGGGCACTTGGACCGGGGTTCACTCATTTGCACCACATTGAAGACTTTTGGGGGGATTGTCAAGATGACAAAGAGGTGCGTGCAAGGCACTACATGCGAATGACTGCACATTTTGTAAGAAAGGTGCAGCCCTTTCCCATACCAGACCAAGTCGAAGAAGACGAGAGCACCTCAATTGACCCCAGATACCTCACAGTTGCCAACTTGCCATTACCAACAATAGACTGGGACAAGCAGGAGGTCGATGACCTTGATATCATAACCAAGCTAGTCTTGGCCCATACTAAGGAGTGGGTTGATGGGCAGGTAACCTAGTTGAAATAGTGAGGGGTGGCCTTGACATATGAAGGACTCAAGAGTGAACCAAGTGCCATCGAAGACACTGCTGCCATCACTTCGACGGGCATAACATCCAAGTCTCCTCCGGTCACTAGGCTCAAGAAGAGGAAAGAGATGGGAAAAAAATAGTCTCTTGACCCCAAGGTCTATACAAGAAAAGAAATAGGTGGCTCACCCTCCAAAAGACTTAAGCAAATAGGGGGTATGGCAGAGCAACCCCTAATCCAAGAGGAAGAAGTAAAGGGTACAAATCAATTAGAACCCCTCTTGGCTCTTCCTGCCTCGACTGTCGCACCATCTACTTCTCTGGCCATGATTGCCACATCTCCGCCAGTGGTGGACATCTCTGTCCATCTTTCCCCTTCACCCCCGACTGAGCCTATGATTGTAATTGATTCTTCTTCCACCATGACTACTCCTCCTTCCTCCGCTACTATGTCACCCACCACTCCGCTCCCTTTAGCTGTGGTGACGACACCTATACTCACATATGTTTTTCCTAAGGCCTTCTCCAAGCATATGCAAAACATCCCCTTTGAGCTCTCCCAGATCCTCATGGACCCCACACTTCAAGCTGCCTTAGCTCAGGTCCTCGCTACTACCAAACCTTCACAACCTCTGACAGGGCCTCCAGCTATGGAGGCCACTATGTTGATCTCTAAGGAGTGGGAGAAACAAGAGCAAGAAGACTCAGGGTCCTTTGAAGAGGAGGCTAATGAATACCACGAGCACCTAGAGTATGAACATTGCACTATTGACAGGGTGGCCTACAAAGAAGAAGGAACTAGCTCCTCGGAGGGCGGAGACAAGGAAGATAATGTCGGTGGAAAGGTCCTCGTGCGGGCCTTCAACGATGATCTTAAGGAAGAATTGGCCTAGCAGCCGAAGGGCACTAAAACAGAGCCAGAAAGATCGCTCCTTGAGGAAGAAGAATAGCAGCAAGAAGACAACTGAGGGAGAGGCCCAAGCTGTCAAGGGGCTTGAGATTGAGCAATTCAAGGAACATGTGCATGAGATTGAACAAGTTAAAGGAAAGGGAGGGGAGGAGATGGAAAAGAAATAAAGTCCCCTACAACAATCATTGGCCAAGCCTCCTATTAAACGCCTTTTGTTCATCTAGGACTCCGATGAAGAAGAAGGAGATACTACCAAGGAGAAAGGAAAGCCCCCAGAAGATAAGAGAATGGAAACTTTGGCCTTGGCCGAGAGGGGCGAGAGTGACCATGATCCACCTAGGGGCAAGTCTTTCGTACCAGAGTGGTTAGAGAAACAACTCGACAGAAAAACTCCTGTACTAAAGGACCCATGAGCAAGACTAGAGGATATCTTAGCCCGAGCTCAAATCACAACAAAGAAGGAGAAGAAGCTGAAAATTAGATCCAAGGTAACAATGGGTACCTCTGGATCTCAGGCTACACAAATAGCAATGCCTATGGTTGGCCAGGCTGGGGTGAGTTACAACATCTCCACCATTGACTTGGGAACTGCCACCAAAGAACAAAAGGTAGGGCATCTTGAGGAGTCAGTGGCCACAGTGGTGCATCTGATAAAGCAAGACAAGATTTCAAAAGATGAGCTCAAAGCATAGGTGGCTGCTTTAACAGATTACATCCAATAGTGGTCATTGGTGGATGACCTGCCTACCACGTCCACAACCGCACCACAGTTGTTGTCCAAAGAACAAATCGATAAGATGGAGAGAAGAAAGAACTTGGAGAAGACTATAGAGGACTGGTTCCAATAGGTCCTGTACGTTAGAAATATGGGAATTAGTCAGGCTGTATGAACAGCCAACAAGTTCTTGGACCTGTAGCAATCTTTGGAAGGCACGAGGAAGCTTTGCAACGACTTCCCTGCAACATACAACTCTACCTTTCCAAAGATCGAGGCTATCCCTCAGTTGCCAAAAGCCACATGGGAGAAGGAGCTCGCGTTCAACAAAGATGATCACTGGCTAATGGATGTATGGCGGCGAGAATTTGACAACTGAAAGAAAAGATTGGAACAAATAATGAGCAAAGTGGATCCGGATATCAAATGGATCAGAGAAATCAGAGCGGAATGTGCCTGGTACTTCAAGCTAATGATGAAATACGACATGCCCGCAGTATAGATGGATCCAGAGAAGGCAAAACCTTACTTCCAGAAGAAAATGGAGGACGAGATGTCTAATGAAATCATAGTGGAATTCATGATTTTTGCTGCCCGTGCCTTCAATCAGTCAAAGCTATTCAGGGATCAAGGTGCAAAATACGATGAGGACTGGAAGAGGTTAGAGGATAATGCAAAGGAGTGGAGCTACCAAGTGCTGCGGTATGAGATCATTTAAGTAGACAAACTCCAACCAGTCATCTTGAAGTTCATAGAGTACACAACATAAAAAAAGCAGGAGGACAACCCCATTGATGATAAAGAGCTCCCTAAAGAGTAGCTACAGTAAACAACAATCAGCAAAAAGACAAAATGCTACAGTGCCGTCGCTAGAAGACAATATAGGGAAGGGGACAAAATGTTGTTTTTAAATTGTAATATATTGAGGGTTGGTGAAACCCTATTTTGTAATGAATCTTGGCCATCCATTTAAATTTTTGGGCACTATAAATAGGGCTCTCCTCTCATTTGCAAAGGGAATTGAGTTGTTGTAAAAACATGCTGTAGAAATTTATAATGAAAATACATTGACTTGGTGCATTTTCAGAGTTTCTTACATGTTACTTGATTCAACCTCCATTGTTAGATGCTTGACTTAGATTTGCATTGCTGTTCTAGTTAGTTGTATTCTTGCTTTGATAGATTTTAGAAATGTTGTTTTGTGGTTGTGAAAATTCCTATAGTGTAGATGTCTTCTTAGTCCATACTTTTTGCTATTTGCTGATGGTAGATGGCTGTGTAAAGTTAGTCTGGGATTAAATTCAAAGCTGCTCCAAACTTTCATCTTTGTTTATGCATGCACATGGTAAATGAAAGACAAAATATCCGCATACCTCAGAAGATAGCACAAATTCCATGAGACTATGAGATTTTTGGTTAAGTGGAATATTGTTTCCAGGAAGCTGTCCATTGCAGGAACTCCATTATCACTGTTCATAGTTAGTTGCAGGTCCAGGAACCTTCTCTATTCCCTGCCCTTTTTTCTTTTTTTTTAGTGAGTGACCTATGCTAAGGTTCATTACACATTATAAAGCTAAATCCAATGACAAAAATGGAGTTCAAGACTGCTGTTTAAACCTACAACAAATGCACAACAATTCTCCCATCTTAAGAACTCCATTTGTAGATCCAACTTCCCTTGCTTTGTAATTCATCTGTAAGTCCTCATTGTGATTCCAACAAATCACATCAAACAATTGAGATATTCCAAGCACTGTCAAGACCTGACATTAGAGACCTTGGGATAGTGTTCTTTAATTTGATTATGGAAGATTGTCTTTCAAGAGAGGTAGTGCACCTACACATTGCCTGTGTTGAGAAGTGCATAAAAAACACATCAACAAGTTTGAAGCAAATTCATCCTCTCACTAAAGTGGGGGCTAAATGCACCATAGAAAAAAGTACCCTTTGCTTGACATGGAAATAATTCATGATAATTTAGATTTAATGAGGCCTTGATTTAGGTGTTCTGAGGCATTTTATGCATCCACACTAGCTCTTGGACCCTTGCAAATTGAATAACATGCTTTTATTGATGTCTTGTAAAGGTGTTGTAAAGTGTTGTAAAGAACTTTCACGCTTTTCTAGACTTAATAAACTCATTTCTCCCTAATTCAACATTATAAAATGTGTTTAATAACATCATCACATCAATCTATAAGGCTTGTAAAATAAACTTAATGTTAAACTAGTGTTGTAATGTGTCTTGCACATTCACATTGGTTCTTGTGCCTTCCTAGGCTATGTGAACCTCATTTTAGTGTTGTAAAGTGTATTTATTCACACTTTCACATTGAATTCTATATCCCAAGTCCTATTTTACCTTTACATTATCACTAATAGGCCCCTAATAACCCATATTGTGCATCCTGAGGCTTAAATTGATCAAATACCCAAAAAATTTGCAATTTAAACCTTATTTTCTTATTTCCTTATCTCCTGGTATCCTAGTTGTCAAAATGGCCCCTGTGGGAACCATTCACCATGTGTGGCAAATCTATCCCATTTGGCCCAATTTTGACCTTTGAGTAGGAAAAAAGTGAAATTTAAGTTTATTTCTTCATTTCGGCCTATGATGAGGTATTAACGAGTAAAATAGGTGAAATACCTATAAATATAAGTTTTTTAACCCTAATTCACATCTCTTATCATTCATTCATCCTCTAATATTCCATCTCAAGTCAAGCAAGCTAGGGTTTTATCATTTCAAGATATTTAGACATCAATTTTCAAACATCCAAGGGAAAATCCTTCATATTTTATTGTAGACTCTCAAGATCAAACATCATGGAAATGTAATCAATTCCATTATTGCATGTGTTCATTTCATTCCTTCATCATTTTAATTTAATTACCTAAAAGAGGTTTGACCAAGGCAAACCACCATACCCTAACATTCAACATTTTTTCTTCTTTTCTTGTGTGTTTGCATATTTAGGACTCTTGGAAGCTTGGAAATCACTAGAAAAATATCAATAAAAATCATTTTCAGGTTTAAAAATAAAAGTTTCAGAAGCAAACACCTGCAAAGAATCAAAGTGCAGATCGAAAGCTCTGGATTCCACTTGTAGACATCCAAATTTGACCAATTCCATATGGTCAAAGTCATTTCCTTAATCATCTCTTTGCTCATTTAAATCTTCCTCTTTGCCGGTATTAATTAAATCATTCATTTAATTAATATTTTGGTATCTTACATAAGGTTTCCAAAATTATTTAATTTAACAAATACTTTTCCCCTCTTTCCTCTCTAAATTAAATAAATGCATCACTTTATTTAATTTAGTCATATTATCTTTTGAAATTTGAAATTTATTTTTAAATTCCTTATTTTCTCTCTCATTATCACATCCTCCAACTTTTGCAAGTTGGCCTCCCTCTTAGCAATCTAACCCTCTTTCTTAATCATAATTAATTTATGATTAAGATGTGCACACTCTTCATCGTTATTAGGGTCACATCCTCCATCATTTCCCACTTGCTTCTAACATGTCATTAATTAGTCTAATCAAGTACTTGCACAACCTTAATCACCTAATTAGGTCATCTCTAATCCCCATATCATTTATGGAATGTGTCCTTAGTCAACTTCATTAAAAGCTTCATCTTTTTGAACAAGACACTCCATTCCCCATGTGAATTTTTAATTCACATTTAATCCCTCAATGCATTTAAATGAATTTTAAATTCTTTCTCTCATCCCCATGAGAATATTTAAGGAATTTTTAATTCCTCACATGTCCTTTCACCCACATGGGGACAAGGACCTCCTTTATGAGGAGATATTGTCCAATCCCAAGGTACTCTATAGTACCTCCATGTCATGTACTATCCTTCCACCTCATGTACACATCATTTTTTCAAGCCATATCACATGCCACATGTCAAAATGTGATGGCTTGTGAGTTCTCAACTCACCTTAGCCCTATATATTGATCTTGGTGGCTCAATCTTGACCATCCATTTCTTGAGAGATTTCCAAAATCTCTATAAATACCCCCTCTTTTCTCTCATTTTGGAGGAGATCATGGATAGTAGCCAAACTCTTGCAAAAATTTTCCTTAAGCCATACTTAGCCATTTTTCATACTTGCATCCACTTTCCATCCATCTTATAGCTTGCATCTATTGCCATCCAAGGAGCATACAACACCAATGATCGAAGGGCCAACCAAAGGATCGATTCGAGACAAGGTAAAAAGTTTCATTTTATTTTGTATTGAATCCAAGTAGGCTAATCTTGAGGTGTAGAGTGTTTTTAGTGTTATTTTCTCTCTCTTGTTTGTTGCTCATATTCTAATACTTAAATTTTCTTTATCACATTTCTGGCACGCCCGGTGGGACCCACAAATGGGTCTCTTGCTTTCACATTTGTTGTTTTTTGACTTTCTGCAGGTGTAGGTTACAAAGGGGCGGACCCAACCTACAGAGGGGTGGATTTGACCTTCCTGGGGTGGACCCAACCTATAGGGGCAGACCTGACCTGACATACAGGTGGACTTGCCCTCCACAGGTGGACCTGACCTTTCCCAGGGGCGGACCTGCCTTCCATAGACCTCAGAAATTATTTTTGGAAAAAAATTCATAGAGGGGCGGACCTGACCTAACAGACAGCCGAATTTTCCCTCAGAGACAACCAGATTTTCTCTCACAGACAGCTGAATTTTCCCTAGACAACATTTTCTAGAAGGTAAAATTTCATTTTTAGCAATCTTTTTGGCTATTTAAGGGTTTTTAACCCCTAATTTAGGAAGATAGTTTAACTAAGAGGTGTCAATCAACCTTGTTTGCCATGTTTTTGGGTGAGCTATTTGACGTATCCAATCCCTTGCACCATTCGGCGATCCTGGGTGACGAGAAATTGTAGCTTACCACGTCCTTTGAGTCCACCCCTTTTATTTTTCTTAGCGGGACCTGCTTTGGGATTTCATCACCCCAAGGGATGATTCCAACCATGTGTACCGGTGGGGTATATAAAGGGGGGAGAATGAAAGTTGTACCTCAATCCAACCACACTGTAATTGGTGAAGCATCAGGATGATGTGAAGAGTTGGTCTGAGCCTTTAAGGTTCCTGACTCACGCTTGTAATGGGTTGGTGTTCATGATTTGGACCTCACATACCAGGTGTATATCGAGGACTCCCTAGTAACCATGTTCATCCTAGATTAGAGGACTTTGTTGACCATACCCTTTTTACTAGACTTAGGCTTGTGCTGTCTAAATTGACTTCTTTGTTCAAAACTAGTGATTGTCTGATTTATTTCACTCAACCATATCCTTTTGATTGATGATTGCTGTGTTTTGAGTCCTTTGCCTTAGTATTTTTGTCAAAAGTCAAGTTAACCCTGTAGACAACTGGATTTTCCCTTACAGATAGTTGGATTTTCCCTGACAGATAGCCGGACCTGACCTCTGCACAACCAGATTTTCCCTCTTTTGTAAATTTTTTTGCTCCTTGGGTGGACCTAACCCATCCAGGGGAAGACCTAACCTATAAACTAGTCCTTTGGAGCCTATTTTAACCAAAATTTGACCAAATTTTGCTCCTTGGGCGTACCTGACCCATCCAGGGGCAGACTTGACCTGTTGACCCACCCCTTTCAGGTCCGTTTTGATCAAATTTGACCAAATTTTTCTCCTTGGGCGGACCTGACCCATCTAGGGGTAGACCTAACCTTTGACCCACCTCTTTTAGGTTTGTTTTGACCAAATTTGACCAACTTTTGCTCCTTGGGCAGACCTGACCCATCTAGGGGTGGACCTGACCTTTGACCCACCTCTTTTAGGTTTGTTTTGACCAAATTTGACCAACTTTTGCTCCTTGGGCAGACCTGACCCATCCAGGGACAAACTTAACCTTTTACCCACCTTTTTCAGGCCTGTTTTGACCAAATTTGACCATCTTTTGTTCCTTGGGTGGACCTGACCCTTGACTGATTAACTTTTTCATCTGCTTTGTCATTCGGGACCTTGATTTCACCGTCTTGATCACTTGTCTCCCCGTTTCAAACATTCGTGCACCCGTTTCAGGAATCCATTCACCATCCTAAACATTCATCCCCTCAGCTCGTGCATCCATTCACCCATTAAGAGTCCTCATTTACCCATTTTGAACCCACGTTCTGATTATTGTTTCCATGTTTCAGACCATCGGTATCCCATTGAAACCTCGTTAGAGTGGTTATCCAAATTGACCTAGGTGTTCATCTCTAATTGCCATCCATCAAAACCAAATTAGGATTGTCATCCATCCAAAGTCATTCATCCTTGTTAGCCCAATCAATCCACTTATATCTCAAGTTGGATTCGATGTCATTATCATACATCCCCCCTTTAATCGATTAATAAACACCTAGCATTACCAAGGATCACTCTTGAACTTGGTTTTAGATTTTGATCACTATCATTCATCCTAATCCATCTTCAATCCAAATCGAATCATTATATCATCCAATTTGGATCAACTCATTAGCTACCAATCAACCCAATCCACTTCGGTCAAATCAAATCAATCCTATTGACCCACATCCTTTTCAGCTAATCAATCTTCAAATCAAATCAATCCTTTCGTCACCTAGGTCATCCTAGTCCATCATATCATCTTGCATGCCCATTCAGACTTGGTCACAAACAAGGAAAATGGCCTAACAACAATCCCAACCAAACATCCCTCAAGACTCGAACAACGCAGTTAATGCCTCACAAGACCCCAATAATGGTGCGAACATCCCTCGAGATCCACACAATGGTACATCATCACAATCCAATATCGACGGTCAAAACACATCACCCCCCATGGATGAAAACATGGTCATTCAACCTGAAATTACATTTGAGGAATACTTTAGTAACCCAGTCAAGCTGCTGTCAGGTATCGACCTATCCAAGTATGGCAGTTTTGCACCTAATATACCCTAAGGTTCACACAACGCACCAGGGAGTTCATATGTCCCCAATGTTCCTCTTGTAGAAGGTTGGCACCAACTTGAATTCGACAACGCCATTCTGTATCCCATTAGCAATCCCCTGCATCCCGCAATCTCAGTCATAGGGGATCCCCAAACCACTGATCCTAATGATCCTTTTGGCTTTGGCATGCCACAAAACATCCGGCAACCACAACCACTAATGCTACCAGCACCACCCCCTTCAAATCCACCTCCTGTCAACATTGGGGGCACCCCTTTCACTGTGTTACCTCCACCTTCCGGGGCCATAAACCTTCCACCGCCTTCATATGCATCTCCACAGCCCCCCCAATCTAATCTACCACCTCTGAATGTCCCCTTCGGTACCCAACAACCTCCCTTGCAAAATCCCCCTAGGTTATCTCAGCCGCCCGAACAACAACAACTGCTATTTTCCTCCCAACAACCACCATATCAGTCGCAAAGCAATCTGTCCCAACCTCCCACTTAGACCATATCCCCCTTCCTCACATACATCCTACAACCGTGAGCTCAAACACAATACAACATCTCGTCTCAACCCACGCAATATCTCACATCACATCAACAACCACCACAACATCATTATTACCAATAGTAGTCCCAGCAGCAACCACCTTATGCAGCCTCCCAATAATCACAACAATACCCTCAGTATCAATAGGTCAACCCGCAACATCACATCCAAGCTCCTCAACAACCTACCTCACATTTTTATCAAACGAATCCGTACTATACCTTACAACAACAACCCACGTATCAAAAAAATCCCCTAGCATACCAACAAGGGATGTCATCACCCCACTATCAAAATCCATATCTCAACAACCCGACACTCTCTTAGCAGGATCCTTTATCATCCTACCATCCATATCCATCCAACCCACCACCAGGAAACTCAAATTTGCTAGAACTTAAAGCTGCACTGAAATATCTTCAGGCGGGGACTGGCAAACAATCATTCAAATTCGAGGACATATGCCCATATCCATTTGATCCCTCCATCTCATTGATCCCCTTTCCTAAACGTTTTGAAATACCAAAATTTGACAGATACAAGGGGAACAAGGATCCCAAGGCCCACTTACAGGAGATTTACTCCTAGTGTCAAGAAGTTATGCATAATGACAACTATCTCTTGCACCTCTTCCCTCGAAGCCTAACAGGCAAAGCCCTAGAGTGGTTCATAAGCCTCAAACGTGGGTACATAAAATGTTTTGCAGACCTGTTAGAAAAATTTGTCTCCTACTTCTCCTTCAATTTGGAGAAAGACACTGACACCTTAGATCTCCTCAAAGAGAAACAACGTGAGGGTGAAACCTTTGCTAGCTACCTTCAAAAGTGGCATGCACTAGCAAGTTGAATGAAAACCCCTCTAAAAGAGAAGGACATGGTCACTCTCTTCATGGAGAACTCTCATCCCGACATGGATCATAACTTTAGGTTACATTGTATCACCACTTTCATGGAGATAGTGGAAAAGGGACCTATCCTTGAACGTGCCCTTGTTGCCAAAGGACACATCAAAATACTTAGCCATGATAAAGAAAGGTCATTTGGAGATAAGCCACATTTTTGGAACAAGAACAAGAACACAGTGAATGACGGTGTGACTGATACTAAACATGTCCAAGTGGCTAATACATCCCAGAGACAACAACCATCCATACCTAACGCCATATCTGTACCACAGGGGGCACCTCATCCTCCTCAACAGTCAAATCAGAATAGCCAGGGAAACGCTAAATGTTAGTATGCTCAATTATGAGAACCCTTGAGTGCCATCTTTAATAAGTTGTTATAGATCAGCTATCCAATCATGTATCTTGTCACCAAGCCACTTAACGAATCCAAACCCAAGCCTGCATGGTTTAGGGAAAATGAATATTGTGAGTTCCATAAAATCAAAGGACACTCTTTAAATAAGTGTCAAGGTCTGAAAAACTATGTCCAAGATCTTATTGATCAAGGAGATATCAAAGTTGACACCAATCATGCTTCATCGTCCAATGCTTAATTGCAAATATATCAAAACGCCTTTCCAAACCATAATCAAGGCATGAGAACCTCTAGCAGTAATCCCCAAGACAACAACACAAATAACGTAAGCTATAAGAATGTACCCCTTAATTACGAGGGTGTTATCCATTACATTGAGCAGGTAGAACCCCATGTATCTATGATACATGTCAAAGCCAAAGACCCTTAGTGTGTTGTTACTACACAACGAGCCTGCATCACTGTCCTTGCGGCCTCTACACCTACCCAATCAACTCCTGTAAGCTCTTAGTACAACATCCTTGATCACTTAGGAAAGACCCTTGCTCATATCTCCATTTTGGATTTGCTTAAGTCTTCTCTTGTACATCAAGAAATCCTTAACAGAGCCCTATAGGAAACCCATGTACCTAATGACATTGATCCTACATGATTCCAAGCTTTGGTAGGACACCTAGGTTTATCTTATCAGCTGCACTTCAACCAAAATGACATGTCAAACATCGATGTCAATCATAATCGCCCCTTGCATATCAAAGTCATGGTTGCCCATCATAAAATAAAAAGGGTCTTGGTAGATAATGGCTCTGCCCTCAATCTGTGTACTCTAAAATTCATAAAAAATATGGGGTATACTCAAGTAGATTTAAGTAATCAGATCATCACGATCAAGGCCTATGATAATGCAGAAAGGAATTTAGAGGGAATTATCAGTCTTCCTATCCAAGTGGGACCTATGGTTCTGTACACTACCTGTCATGTCCTTGATCTAGACTTGCCATATAATCTCCTCCTTGGCCGCCCATGGCTCCATGCTATGCAAGTTGTCCCCTTTATGTACCATCAATGTCTAAAATTCTCAGTTAACAGACAAGAGGTCACCATCTATGATGACCCCCAACCATTTGAATACTACCGTTCTTTAGAAGCGTCATTTCCCCATTTAAATTATTGTCCCAGGGTCAAAATGGGGGCATCTCAGTCATCATCTACTAATCCACCCTCCACCATGACAGCCAATCCATCTTCCACCACCAATCCTATAGTCACAAAAGTCCAGATCATTGAGAAGGGGTGTGGTGAATACGAAATGCATACTGCTTTTAATGTAGCCACCATGCCACCATCACCACATGAGTACAGTCAACCTTCACATGCTACTCCAAAGGAAGACAAGACCATCACCTTCAGTGGTAAAAACATCCCTACCACCACTTTCAGGTCACCTAGTATCAAGATAGATGCACCAGAAGAGGATATAAGTCAATGGGTATACCGAGAAGAACCCCAACTAGATCCTCCCCTAAAGGAATATTTTTAGGAAGCATATCCTTGGTCAGCTAAGTTTGCAGAAAAGTATAACTACCAAGGAAGGGGCCTAGGTAAAGAAGAATAGGGGCGGTTGTAGCCTATTAATACATCAAAGCTACCAAAGAACATAGGCATTAGATACGATAAAAAATAGAAAGGCCCTACAACATCATCTAATACCTCCAATAGTGTTTCCATGGATGATGGCTCATTGGAAGATATACCCAAGGAGGAATCCATCATACATGCATACGATGCCGTCGATCACACTGACCTATCATCCATGTTCGAATGCCTATCCGTCTGTACCATTAGCCTATCCCTTCGCCATCTTGAGCTTATTGATTGGGATCTATGTAATAGCACACCTGTCAATATGTCTGTAGATACATATGTCAACCTCATGGGATTAGGGGAGGATGAACACTCCAGTTGCAAAAATAAGAATAAGAAAAATAAAAAGCTGTCATCTAGTGAAAACCTCCCCAAGGCACTTCCTGACCTTGAAAAAGTAAAGATAAAGGACACATCCGATGGTGAAAACCTTGAAGAGGTGCTAGAGGATGGAGATGTTCATCTTCCCCTTGTGGGAACTTAGTTATCTGTTTGATCATCCATTCTAATCGAAGAGACTCAAGAAGTTAATCTCGGTACTACTGAAAATCCTAAGATCACCTATGTAGCTAAGTCACTCTTAGAGCAAGAGTATCCAGTCACCGTGCAACTACTCCAAGAGGGAATCATTAACTTTGCTTGGTCATATTCAAATATGCCAGGCTTAGACCCCGCCTTAGTGGTTCATCATCTAGACCTTCACCCAGATGCCAAACCTGTCAAACAGAAGCTCTGCAAGATGCATCCACAAGTAGCATTGCTAGTCAAGAAGGAAATGGAGAAATTACTAGATGCAGGTTTTATCAGACCAATTGACTACTCTGAGTGGATTTTCAATATAGTACCAGTTGCCAAACCAAGTGGAGACATTCGGATCTGCACGGACTTCAGAGATCTTAACAAGGCTTGCCCAAAAGATGATTTCCCTCTGCCTAACATTGACATGTTGGTCGACCTCACAATAGGACATGAGATGCTATCCCTTATGGATGGCTTCTCTGGTTATAATTAGATTCAAATTGCACCTGAAGACCAACAAAATACCTCCTTCACAACACCTTGGGGTACTTTCTGTTACAATGTTATGCCCTTTGGTCTCAAAAATGTGGGGGCAACATATCAGAAGGCAATGCCGGTCATCTTCCATGACCTCATCCATATCATCATGGAGGATTATGTCGACGACTTGTTAGGGAAATCCAAAACTCGAGTGGAACATCCTACCGTCTTGAAAAGGATCTTTGAAAGGTTGGAGCATTACAAGTTACGGCTAAATCCAAAAAATTGTGACTTTGGTGTCACGTCAGGAAAGTTGTTGGGTTTCATAGTCTCTCAAAGGGGTATTGAGGTTGATCCCACCAAGGTGAAGGCTATTCTGGACATGCCACCCCTGCGCAATCTAAAACAGTTAAGAAGCCTCCAAGGGAAGATACAATCCATTTGTCGGTTCATAGTCCAGCTCGCAGATAAGTGTCAACCATTCACTCATCTTCTGAAGAAAGACTCCACCTTCCGATGGAACCAACAGTGTCATAAAGGTTTTGATAAGATCAAAGAATACTTAGCTCATCCACTGATCTTGATGCCACCTATTCTAGGGAAACCCCTCCTGCTCTATATCTCTGCCACTCTAGTTGCATTGGGGGAATTGTTGGCACAACATGATGAATCATCAAAAGAGAGGGCGATCTACTACATCGGTCGAACATTGGTTGGCTATGAATTAAACTACTCTCCCATGGAAAAGGCCTGCCTCGCACTAGTCTTCAGCACACAGAAACTCTGACATTACATGCTCAGCCATCTGGTCAAATTAATTGCTAAAATTGATCCACTGAAGTATTTGTTATCTAGAACCACTCTGACTAGCCGCATGGCCAAGTGGGTCATGCTCCTAAGCGAATTTGACATAGAGTATGTGGAGTAGAAAGCCATAAAGGGATAGGTCATAACTGATCAGTTGGCTGAGGCACCATTAATAGATGCTTACCCTCTAGACACTGAATTTCCAAACAAAGAAGTTTACATAGTTACAGAAGTACCAGCTTGGACATTGTATTTTGATGGCTCATACACTCATAATGGATCAAGCGTAGGGATTTTATTAGTTACCCCTCAAGGTGATTACATTCCAAAATAATCCAGGATAGCATTCCTATGTACCAACAATATCGCAAAGTACGAAGCCCTCCTCACTAGCCTTCGAATTGCAAATTAGTGGCATATAACTCACTTGAAAGTATTTGGTGATTCATTATTAGTCATCAAGCAGGTTAATGATGAATTCCTAACAAAGGATGATAAGATGTTACCCTATAAATGCATGGTGGATGATTTCAAGAAATATTTCACCTTCATACAATTTGACCAAATTCCTAGGGTACATAATAAAGCAGCAGATGCAATGGCCACTATCGGTTCCCTGATTGACATGCCTAAAGATCGGATGGAATTTGAGTTCCTTGTCGAAATTTTTTTAATCTTGGTGTATGATATTCCTAAGACTGATATGGTGTGCTATATCGTAGGTCCTGCCTCCCCTTGGTACTAGGACATATATACCTATCTCCATGATAATATTATATACCCAGATCTTACACGTAATCAACGCAAATCCTTTGTTCATTGCTCTTCCCGATACATCATTGTCTGTGATATGCTTTATCATCACGGGTATGATGGAATCCTCCTTAGGTGTCTAAATGAGACCGAAGCTTGCACAACACTAATAGAGGTACATAGTGGTGTTTGTGGGGCTCACTCAAATGGTATGGCTCTGGCCAAAAGGATTCTCCAAGTAGGATATTACTAGCCTAAATTAGAGCATGATGCTTGTGAATTTGTGAAGAAGTGCTTTCCCTGCCAACAACATGTAGATTTGATTCATGCTCCAGCACAGGATCTTCAACCCCTCCTAGCTCCGTGCCCATTCTCTCAATGGGGTTTAAATTTGATTGGAATGATTCACCCACCATCATTTGACGACCATACATTCATAATTACTGCCACTGAGTACTTCACTAAGTGGGTGGAAGAAATTCCACTCTCACAGATCACCATTATTCAGATCTCAAAATGCATCCTTTACCATGTTCTCTGCAGATATGGTAACCCATCCACCATCCTTTTTGATAATGGAAAACCCTTCAAAAACCAAGCCATGAAACACCTCTGCGACACCTTTCACATCCAACATCATTGGTCAATGCCTTATTACCCCCAGGGTAATGGTCAGGTAGAAGCAACCAACAAGACCCTCATCTGCATCCTCAAAACAGTTGTCAATAACACTGGCTGAGATTGGCACCTCCATATTCATCCCGCCCTCTGGGCATATCGCATGTCCATCCACACTCCTACAGGTGCTACTCCCTATTCTTTAGTCTATGAAACTGAAGCCATCTTTCCAATTGAAGTTGAGATCTCATCGCTGAGAATTTCTATAAAAAATCTTATCAGAGAGGAAGATGCTTGCGTTGCATGACTTGCACAACTAGATTTACTTGATGAAAGAAGAATCAAAGCCTATAATCATCTGCAAGCATATTAGAACCACCTCAAGTGTAACTACAATAAGAAGGTTTTCCCTCAACAGTTCCAGGTGGGTGATCTTTTCCTCAAAGAGAATTAGCGTACCCAATAGGACAGAGACAAGAAGGGAAAATTTGAGGCAAATTGGTTGGGGCCCTATATCATAGCCGCTAAATATGGATCTGGGGCATACAAGTTGACTATTTTTGAAGGAGAGCCCTTTGAAGAACCCATTAATATCCTGCATCTAAAGAGGTTCTACACCTAAGTCTACTTGGCAACCCCACCTATAAAATAAAAAAAAATCAAAAAATCAAAAAATCAGAAATCAAAAATAAAATAAAAAAATCTGAAAAATCCAAAAATAGTAAAGAGAAATAAGTTTGTCCTATGGTGAAAACCACTTTTTGGTGTCACCTTGGATAAGTATGGATGGTGAAAACCTGGTAACAGGTGTCATCTGTAGAGGGCTTAATCATTATCTTCCTGGCATCCTAGTTATTTTATGCTTTCCTCCGCACTATCGTCCTCATCCATCCCATTCTTGGCTGCTTGGTATATTTTGATTGAGCATTAGATGACTCATCTTGGTTGTTGCTCATCCTGAGCTTTTTAGTATCTTGCTTTGAGCTTATGTCATTTGTTTGCTCGTCGGTCAGTTTGTGTCATCACGTCGCCCCCCATCGTGTTGGTCTCCATCTCGGTCTCATCCTGTCGCATCCTCGGTCGAACTATGTTGCCCCTGCATTGTCACATAGGAAAGGCTGATCATTTGATTTGCCCCCAAGGTATTATGACCATCATGTCCTTGTCATCCATCATCTTCCTTCATCATCCTCTTTCCGCTTTATCCATGGTATTTTCATGAACTACGAGGGCTCTGCACTTTCATGTAGGCAAGGCTAATCTCTGATCAACCCCCGAGCCCCGAGGTTTGTAGGGTATGTCAGTCTGTGTCCTTGTCTAGCTCATTATTCTCAAACAAAATCCCCCATTATTAGAAGATTTGGTTAGTTAATAAAATATCTGGTGTCAAACTGAGCCATTCTAGTTTAGTATCCATCATTGGTCTCAACAAGATGCATCCTTCCTAGCAGACCTCATCAATCCCATCCATTCCCTTGATCTTATGGAAAAGGACATTTTGAAATTGATTGTGATCTTTTGATGTTTTGGATTTTGTTTATCATTTGAGCTCACTACCAACACTTGTCATGGTCACCTTGATCCATCATATCATGGTGTGCTTTGACTTGTCTACATAGTGGTTTATCTTGGTCTTTTCTCTATTATTGTCTTCTTAGTTGCCCCACGTAGTACCCACTAAGATCCCTGAGGTCTTGTGTTACGCTGGGGAATTCTTGTGTGTTTGTGGTTATCCCAATACCTGGCCCAACCAAGGTCATCATGACCTTGGGGTGTTGGGGTAGCCTTTCTATTTGTTGTGTTTGTTTCATGCATTGGATGCCAACTTGCCTTGGTCTTACATATCAGGGTATCCGGTATCTTATGCTATAGCAAAAATTAGTGCTCCAAAGATGGAAACTCATATTAGGATTGCATTTCATCATCTGTTGCATTGCATCCACCCTATGATTTTGATTGTGCAAATAATTTATCTTGCTCTCTTCCATTCTTCTCAAGATACTGAAAGTTTTTGACAGGTAACAAATTACACCCATTTTTTACAATCACTACATACCCATCTTCCATTATCATGTTAGTTCTTATTGACACTTATGACCACGTGTTATTTCCTTTCATTATTAATTCACTATAAATTACAAGAGAATTATCACATATTAGGTTCATTCTATTAACCACACATACATCGCCACCTGCATCACAACGTGTTAGAACCACACATACATCACCACCTACCTCACAATGTGTTAGATCCATGCATGCATGGCCACCTGCATCACAAAGTGTCAGACTCATAATACATCACATCTTGCATATATAAAATATTCATACATAATCTATCATACACATATACATACATGTCAATAAATCAAATAGGAATCCATACACATAAGTCATCATAGATATAACATATGCATACATCATATCACCATGTGAATATCTGCATTAATAAAATCATCCATATTCCAGAAATACATAAACCCAATCATCCATTGGCATATCATAAATATGTGCATAAATAAATATACTCATACATCCACATAGGCATGAAGTATCATATACTCATACATCCACATAAGCATGTAGTATCATAAAAATGTGCATAAATAAACCAAAGTATCCATCTACATAGGCAAGAAATATCATCTACATAGTGCATAGTGTCAATAAAGATTGTCCCATATCATAATCAAAATAATACAATGTACGCCATATATCCATCATACATCAAAATCTATCATATATCCATCACATAGCCCTCATACATCATCAAATAAGGTACAAAATCCAGAGATGTAGAGCATCTTTGATCTCTATCGATAAGTACTAGATGCTCCACCCTGCATCTGTCAAAAACTCAGTAACCTGTAATCTTTCGAATGAGCTACCCACATCTAATCTCTATGGTGAATCAGGTACTGATCTCCTGCTTGGTGAGGCACCCGGTGAATCACTATAACCTCAGGTCCACGTCCCCAATGACTAGGATGGCGCTGGCATTTGTGGTGTGTATTGAACATACTGGAACATTCGCTATGCTGAGTCTGCAATTGCATGGTAATACGTGACCATCCAAAATCCTTCCTCCCTCGCATTCTCCTCTCGCTCAGCAACCTGAACCCGCATAGAATTCCACTCTTGATGATATCTATCCCGATCTCTCGTGATCAATCTCCTCTCCTGCTCCCAGGCTTCCTGGGATAGTAGTAACTATGCCACCTCTGCCTGAACCCGATCTCTCATCTCCTCGATAGCCACTACCCTAGCCACTGCTGCATCCCTCTCCCCCTGTAACCACTGTGTATTTGTCCCTATCACATCACTGACCTACACTGACTGCCATTGAGCCACTTCTGTGTCCCGCTCTCCTTGCAGCATCTGCATCCATACCTCTGCAACATCTCTCTCTACGCAGCCTGTGCCCGAGCCTCTACTGCATCCCTGTCCCTCTGAAGTGCCTGCAGTCTCAACTCGACAGAATCTCGTTCTTGTCGCAGATTTGACACCTGTGACACTACTGCATCCCTCTCTCTCTAGAGAGACTGAACCTCTGACTCTGCCACCAACCTCTCACTCTCATCCACCTAAGTGTGTGCCTGTACCACATCCCTGTCTCCCTTTAAGACTTGCACCTATACCTGTGCTACATCTCTCTCTAATGACAACATGCACATTTCTCTCCTTGTATCCTCCTCTCTCCATTGCATCAACCCCATGCCCCCAACTGTCTGCTCTAAACAGTCCACTCTGTCTCTGAGTTCAGCCCACTTCTGGTGTTAATCTGCTCTCTCTCCATAATCGCTCTAGCTGTCTCTGCAGACCCTCTGTATCTCCAACAATTCATGTCCCAGTCTTTGATGGCTCCTGCCCTGTCACCCCTCCAACTGTCTGTCATATTGTTGCCTCTGCCACTGAACGGTTTTGCTCCCATCTCGCTGCACCTCCCTCCTCATGCTCCTGGGCCAACTCCACTTGCAATCTCTTTATCACTGCTCGCAGGTCAACTAGCTCATCCTGTGCCTCATCTCTCTCTCTCATCAATCTCCTCTCCACATCGGATACCAACATGGCCAGGACTGCGTAATCTCTCTCACCTTGGGTGAATCGTGCCTGTAACTTGCTCAGCGCTACCTCTAATTTGATCCACTCCACCTCTGTCTATCTCAACACCACTGCAGGATCCTCTCCTCAGGGAGGTGCTGTTGACAGTGGTCGAAGGTCATACACATCCGTGTCAATGTCCATCTCTCGTGGCTCATACCCCTCACTCTCTACCGACACCTCCATCACATCCACATCTATCACCAAAGGGGCTCCCTCTCTCCCTGTCATCCTCTCCTGCGCTCTGCTAGCCTCACCCTCCTCTTGTCTCTATCATTGATACCCACCTATGGCCATGTCTACCTCCTGTCTCTCCCACACTTTGCTAGTCTCAACCTCCTCCCCTCTTTCCTGCTGTTGACCTCCTAGCTCCCCTCTCTCTAGATCTCTGGTCCCCTATCCTGCTGTACTACAGCCCTGGCCTCATCCTCTCTCGCCTCTGCTCCATCTCCTCCTCAGGCTCTGCGCCATCATCTCCTCCTCTTGGCTGCCCTCACTGGCTCCTCGACTGCTTCAATAGCCTCCTGTCTCCTCCTCCTGGTTGCCCTCACTGGCTCCTCAGCTAATCCCACTGCCTCTTGTCCCTCCCCCTACTATCCTCCTCTTGCCTGACCTCCTCTGTGTCATCCTCGGGGTACAAGTCCCGCTACCCTCAACCATCTCTCATCCTCTAACTTGAACCCTAATGCTCCCTCAATCGACACTATTGTGGTAATTCATTGCAATGGATGTCGCCTGAACCACTGCCGATATTGATCCATCACCCCTACATGCCTCTGCCCCTCCCGCCTATCTGGGTATGGCATATACTGTAGTGTCTCCAGCTCCTCCCACACTACCCCTAGGTCCAGCATGGCCCCCCATGGACGTTCACCTAACAGTCACTGAAACATCACCCACCCCACAGAAATATCTTGTCTCACTCCAAACTGTTGTGTCACCCGATCAAGCATGTGCAACTCCACTATAAGCGAAATCCGCCCAATAATATAACAATGAGTAAAGAAGTAATCGCCGTGTGCCTCCTCATTGCCCCTCCAGCCCCTAAAGTGCCGTAGCATATAAGGGCGCCACATTATCATCTCCGCCTACACATCATCTAGTCATCTCCTTCATATATCTATATCTCTCACATCCCGATACCGTAGTATCGCTCCCACCTCTTCTCCCAATCCCCAGGCCATGACCTCTTTATCATCCTGCTCTCCTAATCTATGCACAATTAGCCTGGTCACCCTGATGTGATCCCAAGCCCAAACTTGTAGTAGTGTGACATGGGCCACACTCCGCACCCTCCGATAGCATACTCGGTGCATATCCCGATACAGCTGTGCCAACATGTAATTCCCCCACGCGAACTGCCCCTCTTGGCCCTCGATGATATGCTGAATCACCTCAACGAACCTGAGATGCAAAAATCAACCACCCCGTTTTAGTACCGAGATCCCACTAATCAGTCCTGCTAAGTACAAAAACAATGTTGGTACCCTGTAGGACAGACACCTGTCCACATCCAGCTGCCCTCGCTAAACTGGTAGATCATCACTACAAAAAACAATGATCATAAACTCATCCAGCACCTCGTCTACCATCCAGTACTCACTAACTACAAGCTTTGCTATAGGGAGCCTCAGAATCCGCCAAACATCCTCCAAGTTCACTGTCATCTCCCTAGTTAGTAGATGGAACATCGATATTGCCAAGTCCCAGCGCTCTGTCAGGGCTGTTAGCATGGCCCTGTGGGCCTTAATAGTTGGATATGATAGCATATGAAATAATCCTACCTCTGCCAGTCTCTGGTGCTCTGCGCTCGTCATCTGTGCCATGCATCTTGTCAACACCTCAGACCGTCTCTCCCGCCTCCACAAACTCTCAACATTCTGCATCCATCACAACGACCCTTTGTTAGTTTCTCCTGTGTCGCTTTGCCCCTATTTTTATTATCCTACTTCTTCCTGCCTTGGGATTTTCCCTTCTCTATCCCATCATTTCTCTGTCCTAACCTTCCCGCCCCCCCTTTCCCCTTTTGTTCCTTTCGGCCTCCTACCTTGAGCCCTGGGTGGGCCCACCCTAGCTTAGGCAGACCCACCTAGCTCCTTGGGTGGACCCACCCCAGCCCAGGTGGACCCGCCTGAGCTCGCTGGGTGGGCCTCTGCCCAGCTCGAGTGGACTAGCCCAACTCGGGTGGACCCACCCTGGGCTCGTTGGGTGCGCCTCCGCTCGAGCCTGGGCAGACCCACTCGGGCTCGTTAGGCAGACCCGCCTGGGTCTAGATGCCCCGCCCAGCCTGGCATAAACCTATCCTGCCCTCTCCAAAACAAAAAACATATTTTTTTTAATAAATAAACAAAAAAAATTCTGCTAACCCATTTTCCCTCCCAAGCCACCCCACAAAACCCATATTTTTGTTTTTGCAAAAAATTGGCCAAATTGAACAAAATCACAAAGTGGGGTTTCAAACTCACCTGGCGTGACATGACACACTCGCTTAAGAATCGCTCTCTCATCCCCCCAATGAATGATGTTTGAATCGTACTTCGACATTGTGTCTCCTCCCTTTGGCTCTCTCCTCTTCTCCCTCTTCTCCTTACTTGAGAATTGTCCAAATGAGGAGAGATAACTCCCCCAATTACTTTTTATAGCTTTTTCCCCCCTTTTTTCACTTTTTAAAATAAAAGGAAATTTTCCCTTTTATTTAACCTTTTTTCCACCTCAACTAATTCACTCCCCCCTTATCTTCTAGGGGCCACAATTTGCACACTGTAATCCTGTTTTCCTCTGTTCAAGCGCCAATCTTCTCATTTTTTGTGCTCTTTCTAATGACATATACCACTTTATACTTTCGAGAAGTTTCCAAGGGCCTCCTTTTCTATCCCCGTCCCCTTCTCAAGGGGGCATACCCTACCACTCTCTCCCATTCTCTCATTATAAACCTTCCCTTGTGAAACTGAGGCATCCTCTTTGTTTCTCCTCCATTCGGGTAGTTCACACAATCTCTCCTATGCTGGGGCATCTCTTTTCCGATCACTTCTTCCATAGAGTCATCTGTGTTTTATGTTTTCTTCGAAACCCTATTATCCTAATAGTATTTCGAAGTGGGGCAAAATGTAGACATCCAAATTTGACCACTTCTATATGGTCAAAGTCATTTTTCGTAATCATCCCTTTGCTCATTTAAGTCATCCTCTTTGCTGGTATTAATTAAATCATTCATTTAATTAATATTTTGGTATCTTACATAAGGTTTCCCAAAGTATTTAATTTAACAAATACTTTTACCCTCTTTCCTCTCTAAATTAAATAAATGCATCACTTTATTTAATTTAGTCATGTTATCTTTTGGAATTTTCAATTTATTTTTAAATTCCTTATTTTCTCTCTCATCACATTCTCCAACTTTTCCAAGTTGGCCTCTAATCCCTCTTAGCAATCTAAACCTCTTTCTTAGTCATAATTAATTTATGATTAAGATGTGCACACTTTTAATCATCATTAGGGTCACATCCTCCATCATTTCCCACTTGCTTCTAACATGTCATTAATTAGTCTAATCAAGTACTTGCACAACCTTAATCACCTAATTAGGTCATCTCTAATCCCCATATCATTTATGGAATGTGTCCTTAGTCAACTTCATTCAAAACTTCCTCTTTTTAACAAGACATTCCATTCCCCATGTGAATTTTTAATTTACATTTAATCCCCCAATGCATTTAAATGAATTTTAAATTCCTTCTCTCATCCCCATGAGAATATTTGAGGAATTTTTAATTCCTCACATGTCCTTTCACCCACATGGGGACAAGGACCTCCTTTATGAGGAGATCTTGTCCAATCCTAAGGTACTCTATAGTACCTCCATGTCATGTACTATCCTTCCACCTCATGTACACATCATTTTTTCAAGCCATATCACATGCCACATGTCAAGATGTGAGGGCTTGTGAGTTCTCAATTCACCTTAGCCCTACATCTTGATCTTGGTGGCTCAATCTTGACCATCCATTTCCCTAGAGATTTTCAAAATCTCTATAAATACCCCCTCTTTTCTCTTATTTTGGAGGAGATCATGGATAGTAGCCAAACTCTTGCAAAAATTTTCCTTGAGCCATACTTAGCCATTTTTCATACTTGCATCCACTTTCCATCCATCTTATAGCTTGCATCTCTTGCCATCCAAGGATCATACAACACCAAATATCGAAGGGCCAACCAAAGGATCGATTCGAGACAAGGTAAAATGTTCCATTTTGTTTTGTATTGAATCCAAGAAGGCTAATGTTGAGGTGTAGAGTGTTTTTAGTGTTATTTGCTCTCTCTTGTTTGCTGCTCGTATTCTAACACTTAAATTTTCCCTATCACACCACTTTTGAATATTCAAAAATTCAAAAGTGGACTCATTTTTCATGAGTGGTGAATGGGTCCCACTTCTAGGTCAATTTTGAGTTTTCTGCATTTTTAGATACCCTTTTGTCCAAAACGAGTTTCGACTCAGTTTTGCAAAATTGGGACTGATTCACCCAGAATGGTGAATGAGTCCCAACAAGCCTAAAAATCAACATCAGTAGCCTTTTAAATGTCATTTCCAGTCTTCAACCACATTACAGGTGCACACTTTCAGTTTCGTCAAGTTCCATTACAATTTGCATTCATTCCTAGGTGTTCTTGCATTACACAATGTGTTTTCAAACATAGCATGTTTCTTATGTTTGCATACTTCAATCAATAAATCTTATCAATTAGATGTATTTAGAACATTGGATCTAGACATAATTTCATCATACAAGCCTTAGTTTGAATGAACCACCTAGATTTCAAGTGTGGGATCTATCTCTTTTCATTGGGTGAAAGACCCTAACTAAACAAAAGAGACCTAGCATTCCTAGTACCAAAAATCTATGGTTCAGCTTTATGGGTGTTGGATTCTAGTTGTTTTGTGGTTGTTCCTTGATGTCAAAATTGATTATGCAATGCTTTTTTATTCATGTTGATTTCACACATGGATGTTATGCAGTTACATGATATATTGCCTATGGAAGTTCATTGGGTTCATATTGATTCAGGTTTTTGATATATATTTGTTGAGGCTGACAATCTTCATTACTTATGTTTTAGTTTGATTTCTCAAAGACTACTTTTCAGTGATTTCCATAGGTATATTCAGTAGGGAACAACATTCAAAACAAGTTGGCCAATGCTTGGCATACTTTTGTCACTTATTTATGAGATCTTGATGCAATTATTTATATGTGCTTGACATATATGTGTCAACAATGTTAATGGGAATATAACTCCATCGATGGCATCATTATTCTCTATGATCTGAATTCCAAAAAGCTTTAAAGTTCATGTTATTTGGCATATTTAACATGTGCAAGGTAATCGACATTTGTGTTTTTTTTTTGACATGACAATATGATTAACAAAGGAAATGACTTTCTCAAAAAGTCACTTGACTATGGAAGGTGATCGAAATTATTGATACTATCATTTGGTTTTGATTGTTGTCGGCATTTTTAGCAAAGGATATTCTTGACAAAATATACTCACGTGGATTTCAAATATTTTTCAATGATTGAAAGCGATGGACTTGAAAAAGATTATCAATTACTATTGAGTTCAGTTTGAGATGATTATGTTTGTAAAAATCATTTCATTATGCTTGTTTAGGGTTTGTAACCCTAGCTGCCATGGATTTTTTGTGGTCTACAAAATTCTTTGATATCTTCAATCGACATACCGTGGATTTGAAAGCTAGCTCACTGTGTGAGCTTAGCCAACACATGGAATGTCTTGAGCTCGAGAAACTGTGAAGTGTAGGTATTTGGTCAAAGAAATGCCAATGGTAGTTAGAACTAGATGGTTATCAGGTTTTGTTAAGGCTCATTTCTTCTATTTTTTTCTTTCATCGAATCAGGTATTTACAAATTTTTGGTTACAAGCTTGGAACGATTTGTTATGGAAAAGGATTATTTTATTTTTTTAAAAGGAATTAAACTGTGATTAAGCTTGCAACTAATATCATTTCTTGGACAATTATCGTGTCGACTGTAATTTCTTTCTTGGAAGGAAAAAAAACCTTATGGGTTCTATGATTAAAATCTTGGTTGAACAACTATGGTTAAAGGGGTTAACAGTTGTTGGTTATTATCAAAACTTTTTTTGGGTTTTCGGCAGTTTGTTCTTATGGGTTTATAACAATTTTTATAGAGGTTATGATTCTTGTAAGAGTTAGTTGAAAAATCTTTGGGGTTCTTCTCTTGTAACCCTAACCTGAGATGGTTTATAGTTATTCAAACTGCACACAGAGATTATTATTCATAGTGCCTTTAAAAGATGACTTTCAAGCATTTTTCTGGGTTACTTGAAAGAGGAATATGATGTTTCAAATATTTAGTCCAAAAGTTGTATTGCATTGAAAATATTTATATTGATACTCAGATTATTGTATTTGAGGAAGATCTTGTCATTCTTATACAACATTCTTCAATGTGCTTATTGAAAATATTTATAGTCTTCTACTGAAATTCTAGGACTGCAAATTGCACTTATAAGGTTTTGATAGAATACTATGATTGTTGTGCATTGTAAAGGAGTTGGTGCTCTTGTTTCTTATGAAGTTGGTGCTTCTGGATTTTTTATGGAGTTGGTGCTCCTAAATTTTGTGGAGTTGGTGCTTTTGAACTTTAAAGAGTTGGTGCTCAAAGTGAATAAAGAAAGATTTTTTTGAGTGGTTTTTATTCCCCAAGAGGGTTTTCCACTCAGGACATATATTGTGTTATGTAATGATTTTATGTGTGTGATATTTTTCTTATCTGACTGATTTTAATGTGTTATCAAATGCATAATTATCAGTCTTTCATATCTGTTAATGTTATGTCAAATTTCATGCAAAAAAAGGTTTTATTATTAATGTGAGCTCTGATACATGTGAAAGTGTTATGTTCATTCTCTATTAATGTTATTTGTTTTTAACTCATGGTTCATGTAAGCACAATTCTATTCATGCACAAGTCAAGTGTATCATTTTTCCTTTTGATTCAAAGACAAACATAAATTCTTGATTTTGAAAAAGTTTGTGACTTTCATAAATCATTGATTCACCCCCCCTCAATGATTTCAGTGTTCCAACAATGGGATGTTTTGTAGCTCCATTTTTGAGTGACTTCAATCAATGGCATTGCCTCTAGACAAATAGGACATGCCATGTATGCATCAATGTAGTTTTTGTGTGATGATGTATATGTGGCTAAGAGTGGAACGTGTTGATAGTTTTTTTGGTTTACATTTAAAGAAACAAACATTCGACTACACAAGCAGAGTGGTAGTTTAATAAAAGGTGGAAAATTTCTTGGGAACTAATATCATGATCCACAAGGTTTTCAATGAGCATTTTCTTAAAAGCTATTTGTGTTGGCTTGTCAAGATCAATTTTTTTTTAAATATGAGAAAGCATTTCATGATATGTTTCGGATTTGGTTTTTGCTTTAGTTGCATATTTGGCTATATATTTGAGCACTGCATCTATTGAGAGAATTGGTTGGCAATCTACATTTGCATGCCAAATAGAGAGGATAGTGGGGTTGCGAAGATTCACTTGGTCATCATTATGAGCAGGGGTGTGCTTTGGCTTCCCACTCTCATTTCAGAGGTTTGAATTGTGTTGAATGGTCCAAGGGGCTTTATAGCGGAATTCAACTATAGCTCCTTTATTTGCAAGCATGTCTGCAAGGTACAATGTGTATGTCACTGAACACAATTGAGCAATTCATTGTAGTCATGTGAAGGGATGAAAAACATAATCATTCGTGTGTCCATTAGGCAGGGTTTGTTTAAGGTAGACCTTGAAACTATTTCATTTGAGCTTTGGTAGGGACACAAGTTCCAAGTAGAGACATATTTGTTAATGTACATTCGATTGCATTTTGTACTGATGCAAGATCATTCCATTGTAGTTTGGCAATATCAGTGAGCTAAAGGAAACTATGGACATCTGCAAATCCATGGTGTTTCCATTTATACCTGTACATAGGAGATGTTATTAAGAAAATGAGGTACAAAAGAAGTAAAAATAAATGATGTGGAGTATGTTCACTTGTACCAGTAGTCATTTTTTCAAATAATCTTCTCCAAAACCTCCTCATGAAATGTAGTAAATCTGTGATGCATGTAAAGTGCAAAGGTGTGGGTTTTGCACTATATTTTGGATCCTCCATTGAGCAGCTACAGAAGGATTTTTTGGTGTGGTAGACGACATGGCATTGTGTAAGTTTGGCCATTTAGTATCTATTGCACTAAGGGTGAAGAATAGAGTTGAACAACCAACCTGAATAACCATGTCAGGTAGCTCCCCCCTACAGTGAGTCCAAAAGGGGCGTGTACCATGGATTTTTGAGTTGAACCACATAACTTGGTCTACAAGATGTTCATTAGGGAGGTCCTTGAGTCTTTGGAACAAGGAAAATACTATTGTTGGTAATCTACTTTCCAAGTGTTTTTGAAAAAATATAGAAGTTGTGGCTTGGCTATGGTGATGCATAAGAATATTAAGTATAATGTATCTAAACTGTGGGTGTTGGATGAACCTATTATCATGGTATCGAAGAAGATGGACAACATATTTATGTAGCTTGACCTCTTTCATACTTTGTTGATTGAATGCAACTCTACCCTTTGGAAACAATGTTAGGAATGCCATAAAAAACAATCCTTCAATGATGTATTCATTGAGGGGCATAAGAGAAATTGGTGGCCAATCAATAGTAGGAGTTAGGTGTCCTTCCCCCAATTACAACAAGGCTCACAATTCTTGCACTTCTGAACATGTAGGGGGAAAGTTTGCCACAAATGATATTGTTGCTTGCACATTCTCTTGCAATTATTCTTCGGTTGTATTATCTATTTCCATAAAGCTAATATCAGGGGGGTTTGAAGTTAAGGTTGTTTCATTTAGAAGGTCAGAGATGTTAGTGGAGGCAATAGGCAAGCATAAGAGAGAGGCCTCATATAATTGGACATCTTTGTAGTAAGGGTCATTATAGATCTTGTTGGAAAAACAAGGAAACACAACTGAGAGGGGGGGTGAATCAATTGTATCAGAGACTAATTTTTTTTTTTTACTAATCTTAACTTAATCTCAAATCTGATGAATAAGCAATCAACCATAAATTGTAATCAACACATCAAAGAGACAAATAACACATTTTTTTTTGCATGGAAACCCTATTGGGGAAAAACCACGGTGGATGTTAGTCCACAAGACTATACTTTGCTAGAAGTATAAAAGAAATAAAAGGGGAATGCACATGCATTTAGGCACAATACCTAGAGATCATTGCTCAATTACAAAAGAGGACTCATTTTCCAACAATAAGGTTTGGATTAAAACCATCCAAGATTTGTGAACTAAGAAAATAGATTCTTCACAAGCTTGATTACAGTTCCAATTAAGCTCAACACTTCTTCACACTTCACACATTATTCTTTACACTCTACTTATAAATTGAATGGTATTCACACATTCACACATAGGAGCACACAGAGCCCCATCTTCAACAATGAACTAATCGTCCTTATATATCTGCTACATGAAATTCCATCACCACTTCGTCAGCCAAGGAAATAAAATATATGTGTAATGTCAAACCAGATTTACAAATAAACTTTAAATGGGAATCCACCAAGGTTGGCCACAACATAGTGGAGACCCAAAATAATATCTCCAATGTGAGAAGACTTTAATTAATTACACCTTGAAGATCCACAACACACTATCATCAACATGTCAACCATGAACAAGAAAAACTGAACATGCGCAAGACAAGATCTTCAACCATGAACTCTTCGAATAATGTGGGCATACCACAAAGATAGAGAATGATATAAAGACACCAAAGAAAGTGAAGAAACAATAGAGAAGCATTTGCAACAACTTAGAAAAGAATAATTACACAAACTTCATTTAGGAACACTGACAGAGACCAGCAATATACTGTAAGACCACAACATACTCAACACTTTACGTGGACCTCTGAAACTTCTGGTAGATGATCTAGAAACATTCAATAATAAACCCTTTAATCCACATCAGCTAATCTTCAACGTATAGAACACAACGCCTTCTTGACCTACACAGTTCTAGTGGGAACTAGGAATACTTTCTCTTACAATTTTCTCAATATCATCGGCTTTTATAGTCTTCAATACACCAAATGCTAATAGTGTTGACATCAATGACAACCACACATCAGCAACCATATGCACAACATCCAATAATCTCCCCCTTTGGCATTGATGGAAACACAAGATGTGAAAAATGAATACCATCAACCCAACACATTGACTTCTTTTGTACTTCTCTCAACTGAACTTTTCTCCACAAGAGTTTTTCACAGTGCACTTCTCCCCCTTTGACATCAATGGAAAAGGTAACCATGGCCTTTCCATGTACACGCTCTGAACCACATATCCACACATTTGACTACTCCCCCTGAGTAGTAGCCATGAAAACATCAATCTAGATCAGAATACAACAATGAAGTTCTCAGATTGATGCAAATAAATGCATCTTTAGCTCTTATCAGGAGGGGTAATTACCCCTAGCATTCTTCTGAGATACTTAAAAGTATCCTTCAGCAAAGGCTTAGTAAATATATCTGCAATCTATTCTTTGATAGGCACATACTCCAGTCTAACTTTTTTCTCATTCACTTTTTCCCTCAAGAAATAAACTTAATTGAAATATGTTTAGTCTTAGAGTGTAGTATCAAATTCCTTGAGATGTTTATTGCACTTGAATTGTCACAGTATATGGTAATACCCTCTTCATATATCACTCTGATATCTCTCAGCATCTATTTCATCCATATCACTTGAGTACAATTATTTTTAGCAGCAATATATTCTGCTTCAGCAGTGGATAGAGCAATTGAATTCTTCTTTTTTCTCAGCCAAGATATCAACTTCCTCCCTAGGAAGAAGGCACCACCACTAGTACTTTTCCTATCATCTACATCACCATCCCAATCTGCATCTGTGTATGCACACAAAGTTAGATAATCATCTTTTGGATACCAAAGTCCAAATTCAATTGTTCCTCTAACATATCTAAAAATTCTTTTGACAACAATCACATGCGATTCGTTTGGATCAACTTGAAATCTAGCAACCATACATACAACATTCATAATGTTTGGTCTAGTCTGTGTCAAGTAGAGAAATCCACCAATCATTGATTTGTACCAAGTTTGATTTGCCTTTGGAGAATCATCATTCTGTGTTAGCTTACATCTAGTTACCATGGGAGTACCAATAGGTTTGGATTCATCCATTCCAAACTTCTTTAGTAGCTCTTTCACATATTTGGACTGAGATATGAAAATCCCCTGGTCTAATTGTGTAACTTGTAATCCCAGAAATAACTTCATTTCACCAATCATGCTCATCTCAAATTCACTCTTCATTTCATCAACAAACTTCATACATAGATTATCATCTCCTCCAAAAATGATATCATCAACAAAAAACTTCTATAATAAAATCCTTATCATGATCTAACTTGAAGTATAAGTTTCTATCATCAGTACCTTTAGTGAATCCAAGCTTCAACAAATATTTTTCCAATCTAGCGTACCATGCTCTAGGGGCTTGCTTAAGTCCATATAGAGATTTCTTTAGTTGGCAGACCATATCTTCTTGTTCAGTCAATTGAAATTCATCTGGCTATTCAATGTACACTTCTTCATCTAGTTCTCCATTAAGAAATGCAGACTTCAAATCCATTTGATATACTTTGTAATTCTTGTATGCAGTATAAGTAATAAATAATCTCACAACTTCAATTCTAGCTATAGGGGCAAAGTTTTCTTTAAAATATATCCCTTCCATTTGAGAATAGCCTTTACATACCAATCTTGCTTTATTTCAGACCACTTCACCTTCTTCATTCAACTTGTTTTTGAATACCCATTTGGTACCAATCACATTTTTGTCTTTAGGCCTAGGAACCAGTAGCCATGTGTCATTCTTTTCAATATGTGTCAGCTCTTACTTCATAGCTTCCAACAAATGTTCATCTTGATAGGCTCTAGTGACACTCTTAGGTTCAATCTTGGATATCAGACAATATTCTTCTACAATTTTTCTTCTAGTTTTCACTCCTTTACTCTTATCTCCTATGATTTGACTTTCAGAATGATTCAACTTTAGTTAACTTGGAGTTTTGGGACTTTCTTGGACTTCTAGTTCTTTTGATCTTTCCTCTACACTTCCACTTGTCTGTGCCTCTACACTTGTTTGAGCTTCTTGACTGACTTGATTTTCCTGAACAAATTGAGGTTGCTTCACCAGAACATATGGAATAATCTAAAGTAGATTCAGTGTTTGAGTGTTCTTTACTTGAATTTTGTTGCCTTCATCTGAATCATAGCTACATCATTTGGATGATTTAATAGAGTCCTCATCTACTCTGAAATTTGCACTTTCAACCATCTTTCTCAGTCTTTTATTATAGCACCGGTATGCCTTGATCTTAGTAGAGTAACCTAGGAAGATCCCTTCATCGCTTCTAGCATCAAATTTTCCTATATCATCATCTCTCTTGATATAACACCTACTTCCAAAGATCTTAAAATACTTAACAGTAGGCTTGTGACCAAACCATAACTCATAAGGGGTCTTACTAGAATTTCCATTCACATTTACTCGGTTCAAGGTATACACAACAGTACTTACTTCTTCACTCTATTACATTTGAGACACATACCCTTCCATCATCATGGTTCTGGCAGCATCCAAAATTGTTCTATTCTTTCTCTGTGCAACTTCATTCTGTTGAGGGGTTTAGGGAGCAAATAACTATCTTTTAATTCCATGTTCTTCACAATAAGAGTTGATTTTCTTAGAAATGAACTCATCACCTTTGTCAAATCTCAGGCACTTGATTTTCAAACCTTTCTCATTTTTTGCCATAGCCTTGAAGCATTTGAATTTTTCCAATGCTTCACATTTTTCTCTCAAAAAGGAAACCCAAATCATTCTAGAGTAATCATCAATAACCAAAATAAAATACCTTTCTCCATGAATACTTCTGAATCTGGAAGGACCAAAAAGGTTAGTATGTAACATCTCCACCAAATTATTTGAATGAAATTTTTTGCTCTGAAAGGAGACTCTAGTTCGTTTACCCATCTAACATTCCTTGTAGATTATATTAGCAAGTTTCACTAATCTAGGTAGATCTCTTACTGCTTGAGTAGAACTTATCTTGATAATGTTGTCAAAATTTACTTGACACAATCTCCTATGCCACAACCAACTTTCATCTATTTGAGCAATCAAACAACTTCCACTAGCAATATTCAAGTGAAAAATGTTACCTTGAGTTTGTTTTCGTGTTGCAATCAAGTTTTTGGAACTTACATGTATCTTGCATCTTCTATCTTTGAACTATAGATCATATCCCTTGTGAACCATTTTTCCAACACTCAACAGGCTGTGCTTCAGACCTTCAAAATAGAGGACATAATTAGTGTTGTCCTTACCACCAAGGAAAATGGATCCTCTACCACGAATCACACCAACATTGTTGTCTCCAAATCTTACAACTCCACCATCATACTATTCTAGACTCACAAATTTTCTTTTGTCACTAGTCATATGATGTGAGCATCTACTATCAATGACCCACTCATCTTTTTCTTCAACTTGAGCTGCAAGAGATTTTTCATCTTTATTAGATTTAGTAGCCATAGGATTATTTTCAATGGTAGCAATGAAAGCCCAATCATTTTATTTTCCATTATCTTTATCAGATTCTTCATCAGTCACTGCTTCTTCAGCAAAGTAGCATCTCTTCGGGAATCTAGAATTCTTAGGTTTAGATCTAGGAACTCTTTGAGGAAATATTGATGAAAAATGACCTATTTTACTACATGAAAAACATTTAATAGGTAATATATATTCATACTTACCTTTTCCTCTCCCTTCTTGCTTTGCAATCAGTGCTTCCAGTTCTTCTACTTCTCTTTCTTTATCTTTGAGTTATTTCAGTTCTTCATCATACTTGGATATCTTCCTGGAACTCTCTCCCAGATTATATCTTTGTCTTTTGTTTCTAGACACAATAGCCTTAAATGCAGATTTAGTCTTTGGTGTGGATTCACCAAATTCACTTATCTCAAATGCAACAAGTTTCCCAATCAACGTATCTCTTGTCAACTTGTTTACTGATTTGAACTCTTCAATAGCATGAACCTTCATTTTGTAGGAGGGAGGAAAGGATGTGAGTACTTTAGCCACAATTTCATCCTCATCCATAGAACCACTGACACATGTAATAGCTGTAATGAATGATTTTTGCAAAACAAAATAAGTTAGTATCACATGCATGCAGTATTATCCAATCAACACAATAGAATGCAAAGGAGAAATGTGAAAGAAAGGGAATGAAACTAGAACAATCTCACCCATTTCTCTCCTCCATGACTAACTTCTATTATAACTCCTAGCTTGCTGTAATAATGGATGTCCTCAGATTTTGAGGAGCAAACTCTATATGCCTAGACCCAAACAAGACTTTGAAGGATTTATTTTAAAAGACTTATGCAAATAGAAAATGAAATCTAAGTGCAAATATTCAAATACTAATGGCTAGAATGTAAGAAATGACAATAAACAAGGAATCTAAAATGATTTTAAGAAATTCAAGATCACAATCAAGGTCAAGATTAAGATTAAGATCCCTGAAATGAGAGCAAAATTGTCATTTTATAGAAAAATGCAATTTTGCACGGACGGATGAGATGAGAGATTGAGAAAATGCCCTAGAATCAATGGTTAATATTCAAAATGGCAACTCTCTATTAGGGTTAGGGCAAAATTTCCAAATGTGTGAATAAGATTTAATTAAATCAAGGATAAATGTGACAGTTGAGATGAAATTAGCAAAAATCAGAAGATAAGAAGATGGGATTTTAGAAAATCAGTAATTTTAGAAATTACTTGATTTGTAGAAGAATATTTCTATTTTGAATTAAATTAATTCAAAATTTGGATTTTGTGAGATAAGGAGGAATTGATTTTTAAAATTAATTACTAAAAGAAGAATCAGTTAACTATGTGAGATATTTTTAAATAAATTGCTTTATTTAAAAATAAAGAAGTGTCACATACAACAATTAAACAATTAAAACAATTATTTAATTTAGAAGTGGTTAATTAATTAAATAAATTAACAAATCTATTTAATTAAAAGAGAGAATTTAGGAATTAGTGACATATTGAATAAATATATTAAAATATATTTATTTGATAATCAGGAGGACATTAATGACAAAGATTAATTAAATAAAATGAGAACTTTATTTAATTATGAGTTGACTTTAGATAATTAGTGACACATTAAATAAATATGATTTATTTATTTAATAATTAGGAAGAATAGAAGACCCTGAATTAATTAAATAATTGTGAATTATTTAATTAATAGTTGAAGATAGGTTAGGAACATAATTAAAGTGTCATAATTATGCTAGGATGAAAAGTGGTAAAATAGTGCTTGCAGGCCTAGGTCATTTTTAGGTGTCTACAATACCCATCACTATCTCATTTACTCTCTGCATAAAAGAGGTGATATTTTCATCTTCACCTATCTTTAGATTCTCATACTTTCCTTTCAAGATTTGTAGCTTAGCCATCTTCACCTGTGCATCTCCTTCATACAAAGTTTCCATTTTTGTCCAAATTTCATGAGTTTTATGCAAACCTACCACATTAGCCATGTCTGAATCTATCAAGGCACTCACCAAAGCTTCAATAGCCCTGATATTTCTTTCAACATCTTTGATCTCATCAGCAATAGGGGACCATTCTGAGGAATGATATATTGATTTCTAGTAATCTTCCAGATAGCATCACTAATACACATTAAGTGACATTGCATCCTCACTTTCCACAATGAGTATTTAGTGCCATCAAATCTAGGACTATCTTTCTTGAATGTTGTTGCCATCACCAATCACCTCAAGCTTTTAGAATTTCTTCAGAGGAACCTGCTTTGATACCTATTGTTGGAAGAAAAAGGACACACAACTGAGAGGGGGGGTGAATCAGTTGTATTAGAGACTAAAATTTTTCTTACTAATCTTAACTTAATCTCAAATCTAATGAATAATCAATTAACCATAAACAATCAACACATCAGAGAGACAAAGAACACAAATATTTTTTTTACATAGAAACCCTATTGGGGAAAAACTACAGTGGATGTTAGTCCACAAGATTATACTCTGCTAGAAGTATATAAGAAATAATAAGGGGAATGCATATGCATTCAGGCACACTACCTAGAGCTCACTGCTCAATTACAAAAGAGGACTCACTATCCAATAATAGGGTTTGGATTAAAACCATCCAAGATTTGTGAACTGAGAAAATAGCTTCTTCACAAGCCTGATTATAGTTCCAATTAAGCTCAACAATTCTTCACACTTCACACATTCTTCTTTACACTCTGCTAGAAAATTGAATTATATTCACACATACACACATAGGAGCACATGAAGCACCATCTTCAACAATGAACTAATTGTCCTTATACATCCACTACATGAAATTCCATCACCACTTCGTCGACCAAGGAAATAAAATATATTTGTAATATCAGCCCAGATTTACAAATAAACTTTAAATGAAAATCCACCAAGGTTAGCCACAACATAGTGGAGACCCAAAATAATATCTCCAATGTGAGAAGACTTTAATTAATTACACCTTGAAGATCCACAACACACTATCATCAACATGTTGGCCAAGAACAAGAAAAACCAAACATGCGCAAGAAAAGATATTCAACCATGAACTCTCTGAATAATGTGGATGTACCACAAAGATAGAGAATGATATAGAGACACCAAAGAACACTAAGAAACAACAGAGAAGTGTCCACAACAACTGAGAACACAAGAATTACAAAAACTTCATTTAGGAACACTGATAGAGACCAACAATACATTGTCAGACCACAACATACTCAAAACTTCACATGGACCTCTAAAACTTTTGGTAGATGATCTAGAAACATTCAACAATAAACCCTTTAATCTACATAAGCTAATCTTCAATGTAAAAAACACAACACCTTCTTGACCTGCATAGTTCCACTGGGAACAAGGAATACTTTATTTTACAATTTTCTCAATATCCTCAACATATACAGTCTTCAATACACCAAATGTTAATAGTGTTGACATCAATGACAACCACATACCAGCAACCATATCCACAACATCCAACAGATCTTATATTGCAAAGCCTCATGAACATGTGATTTGCAAACATAGAAGCTATATTGTTGGGAATTAACATTTTTTTATTAACTATGAGTATATCCAGGTCATGTATATGACATGGCAGGTAATTTGCAATTACTGTAATATCCTGAGGAAAAAAAATAGTGTGGCTACTGTAGTTTAGTTGTCCCCCTTGCATAAGTAACTTGGAGGAGAGGGCTAACTCTTGATATAAGCATCTCCTCGATCTGAGATAGGTGTTGTAAACATGCAGGCTTCTCTCTAGGGACCATGTTGTTCCACTTAGGGAATTGATTGCCATTTTTTTCTAAAATACATCTTGAACAAGAACTAGTACCATTTAATAGCCTAGTTTTTATTCCTAGATATCATTCCATGCATACTTGGAATGTTGATATATTTGATAGGTTGTCTAGCTTTGAATAGAAGGAATTCCTAGCGATGTAATAGTTTGGAGGAAATAGTGGAGGATGGTGGTTGTGGGAGGGTGAAATCGGGTGTAATGTAGACTGCATATGAGGTGTGGGTGGCTGCAATAGGGAGGGGTTATTGGCTAGAAAAGGTGGGTATATGGAGGATCTTTCAAAGTGACTATGATGGTTTTCTCTTCTTCATCTATTAATAGAATCCTTATTTGCATGGTACTGTAATCATTCCAGATGATTACGATGAGATCATTGTGCTTTCATAATTTTAGCCTAGTTGTCCATGATAGGGGTTGTTGAGGAATAGAGCAATGCAATATTGTTTTGCAGTAGTTAATGAAAAATTTGAAAGAATGCATATAAGTTAGATGTGTAAAATTAAAATGAATAACACTTGATGTAATAATCCTTGGTATTGACTAAAAAATAAGTGGAATGGATAGCTTGTAAAAACAAGAAATCATTTTTCAATACATCTACAAAAGATAACATTGTCGTATCAAAAAAGACTTTGTATTCAATTCATTTACAATTGTAGGCACACATGGTTACAATGGTGGTATTGATAGCAAAAAAAGTTGTACAACATAAGTGAAGAATATACAATATTATGGAAATTAAGAGATACATGCAAGCTTTAAACAGGTTTTATCATTGTAAGTATAAAGCTTTGTATTTCTTTCCCAACAAATGAATTCATTGTGATGGCCACTTCAAAGAAAAATTGATGCCCAAGAACTTGATCCAACACAGGTTTAGCAGCATTAGGTTTTGCCAAAAGTAGTTGAAATTTTTTAGCGGATACTCCAAACAAGTTGTTTGTGGGTCCTTTGAATTCAATGACTTTAAGAAGAGAACCTATTCCATCATCTAAATCAACTTTTACCATGTAGATAAAATCACATCTAGGGAGATCAATAGAACACTTTGGGAAATGAATGCTATTGGGGTTCTTTTGTACAAGCTTCTTCTTACATTTCTTATTTCCCACCATATGAGGACAAGAGAGGTAATAAAAATTTTCCAAGTGGACTTTTGATATGCTTATTTTTACGCAAACATTTCCTTTTCCAGGAGAGTATGTACTATTGATTGATGCAATGTCAACTGGATTTGCAAACTTGTTGGAAGAAAGATGATCTATTGAGAGGAAAAGGAAGGGAATTTCATTCCCTACAGTGGCATACTAGTCATGCAATGTTGAGGCTTCTAATAGTTTTTCATTTATTACAATTGTAGTTGCAAATATAATATCAAAATATTTTCCACACTAGGAGGTTATATATCTAGATTCAATCAAGATAATTGGAGGGTTTGGTAAAGAGGCATATTGGATAATTATTTTCTTTCAAATTCACAATTACGACCCCAAAGTGTAACATCAATGCTCAAGCATGACATGTATGTGATTGTTGTAGTACACTTGACTGTTTTGGTTCCATCTCTCTGTAGTGTAGTAGAATCCATACCCTTGCATTTTCACACTTGTTTAGGACCGCGTTGCTTTATTTATCCCTATTTATGTCTTAATTGGTCCTATTTTGCATCCACAATCCCTATGAATTATATATTTTTTGGCTAATCGTGACATTCTCTAATGGATAAATGATAATTTAATGATTTCATCTAAGTGTCCTTGATTTTTGGGCTAGGACTAAAACACCACCTAGGGAATCTTTGTCCCCCAAAGGTCTTGGGACCTTTATTTTGAGGTATCTTAGATGGGCCCCTTTTTGGTGTCTATGCCCCAAGTTTCATGACTTGGGACTAAGACACCACCTAGGTCATCTTAGTCCCCCTTGAGTTATTTTCAGGATTTAATTTCAAATTCTGGCAGGATTTAGCCTCCTTTATTTAATGAATTCATATGTCAGCTTGGTGTGATGTAATTTCATGATATTAAGCATAGAAAAGTATAAATACAAGGTTCCTTCTCTCATATTTTTACCTAGAAATCTAACAAGCAATCTAAGCATCCAAGCATTCTAAGATTCTAGCATTAAAGAGAAATTCATCAAGAATTTGGAGCCATCATCAAGATTCAAGGATCATTTCAAAGATATTTTTGCATCATGTGTGTTGTTATGCTAACATTTGTGATATAGGGTTTTGATTCAAGATCGCAATTCAAGATCCATATCCATTGCAACCATTTCACACAAGTTTGTAGATTTTACAATAAGGATTTGGTGAGTTGTAGCATTGCATGTTGTTCATTCATCATTTCCCTTCACTATTCTATTTCATTTCAAGGTAAAATTACCAACAAGGGGTTTGACCAAGGCAAACCTCCATTCACTAACAATCAACAAGTTTTTCCCCTCATGCATATTTGTGATTGCATATTTAGGTTGGAGACTTGAATATCATTTGGAGTGAAAATTTGCAAACTTGTAAAGTTGCATTACAAAGTTGCCATCTTCACGGTGTTGGAAAAACAAGGACATACAACTAAGAGGGGGGGTGAATCAGTTGTCACAAAATATTCAAACTTTTCAAGCCTTATTTAACTTAATCTCAGATCTGATGAATGAATAATAAACCACAAACAATCAACACATCAGAAACACAAAGAACACCCAGATTTTTACATGGAAACCCTGTTGCACGAAAAACCACGGTGGATGTTAGTCCACAATATCATACCCTGTTAAAAGTATAATGAGAAAATAAGGGGAATGCACATGCATTCAGGCACACTGCCTAGAGCTCATTGCTCAATTATAAGAGAGGCATCACTATCCAAGAATACAACAATATGGATTAGATCCACATAGTATGAAATGAAAGAATAGGTTCTAAACAAGCCTAATTATAGTTCCAATTAAGCACAAAAAACCTTCTTCACTCTTTGCTCAATCTTCTTCTCACTCTTATTTTCAATCGAATAATAGGAACACTATTCACACATCTTCACTTTCTTTGGCATACATTCACTCTTATGCACACACTAAATTTTCTCAAACAATTGCTCTTATGTATCCCCAACAAGAGATTTCACCAAAAACTTAGTCGGCTAGAAAATATAAAACATAGTGGAGACCAAAAATAACAACTCCAATACAAAAATATTTTAATTAATTCTACCTTGAAAATCCACAACACGCTACCACCATCATGTCAACCAAGAACATGAAAAATTGAACATACAAAGAAAAATATTCGACCACAAACACACCGATCAATGTGGATGTACCAAAAAGATAGAGCATGATCTAGAAGCATCCAAAAACAACAAGAACTAATAGAGAAACATCCACATCACTAGAAACACATAAAATTCACTTAGGAACACTGACATAACACACGTAAATACTGTCAAAACACAACTGTTCACAACACAATCAAATTTTCACATGAACCTCTCAAAATTCCAATGGATGAACTAGATATACTCAATAGAAAACCCTTTAGTCCACACCAACTAATCTTCAATGTATAGAACAAGACACCTTCAAGACCTTCACAGTTCCATAGAGAACTTGGAACACTTCTTTTAACAATTTTCTCAATATCCTCGACATATACAGCCTCTGATACACCAAATGCTAATATTTTTGACATCAATGACAGCCACATATTAGAAACACAACCACAACATCCACCAATCTCCCCCTTTGGCATTTATGGCAGCACATGATGTGAAAAACACCATCAACCCAACTCATAATCAACACTCTTCTGACTCTTCTTCCTTGACCTCTTCTACATGAACTCCAAATAAGCAAAAAAATTTCACATTACACTTCTCCCCCTTTGAAATCAATGGAAAAGATAAACATTATCTTTCCACATGCCAACTTTGAACCACATATTTGCACATCTGACTACTCCCCCTAAGTAGCAGCCACAGAAACATCAATTCAGATTAGAATATGATCATGAAATGCACAGATTGATGGAAATTAATGCATCCTAGTTCATATCAGGAGTGGTAATTACCCCTAGCATCCCTCTGAGATACTTAAAAGTATCCTTCAGCAATGGCTTAGTGAAAATATCTACAAGTTTCTCTTTTGTAGGCACATAGTCCAATCTGACTTCTTTCTCACTCACTGTCTTCCTCAAAAAGTTGAACTTGATTGATAAATGCTTGGTATTAGAGTGTAGCACTAGATTATTTGAAATATTTATAACACTTGAGTTATCACATTATCTGGCAATGGGTTCATCATATACTACTCTTATATCTTTCAACATTTTTTTCATCAACATCACTTGAGTACAATTGTTTGCAACAACAATAGAATTTGCCTTAGTAGTAGATAGAGAAATGGAATTTTTCTTCTTACTAAACCATGACACTAGCTTATTCCCTAGGAAGAAAGAAACACCACTATTAATCTTCCTATCATCTACATCTCCTACCCAATCCACATCAGTATATGCATTCAATGTAAGATCATCATCCTTAGGATACAAAAGCCAAAATCAATCATTCCTTTCAGATATCTAAAAATTCTTTTCACTGCAGTCACATGAGATTCTTTTGGATCTGCTTATAATCTAGCCACCATACACACTTCATAATGTCTGGTCTAGTCTGGGTTAAATAGAGTAGTCCACCAATCATTGACTTGTACCTTATTTGATTTTCCTATGGAGAATCATCATTTTGTGTCAACTTACATTGGGTTACCATGGGAGTACCAATAGGTTTTGAGTCTTCGATACCAAACTTCTTCAATAGTTCTTTCACATATTTGGACTGAGATATGAAGATCCCCTTTTCTAACTGAATAACTTGTAATCCCAGAAAGAACTTCATCTCAAATTCATTCTTCATTTCATCAGCAAACTTCATACATAGATTAGCATCTCCACCAAAAATAATGTCATCAACAAAGACTTCAATAATCAACTCTTTGTCATGAACCAATTTGAAATACAAGTCGTTGTCAGCAGTACCTTTATTGAATCCAAGATTCAGTAAGTGTTTGTCCAATCTAGCATACCAGGCTCTGGGGGCTTGCTCTAGTCCATATAAATATTTCTTCAATCGACAAACCATGTTTTCCTCATCAGTCAGTTGAAATCCATCTGAATGCTCAATGTAAACTTCTTCCAATTCACCATTCAAAAAAGAAGACTCAACATCCATTTGATAGACTTTATAGTTTTTATATGCAACATAAGCAAGAAATAACCTTACAGCTTCGATTTTGGCAACATGGGAAAATTATTCTTCAAAATGAATACCTTCTATATGAGAATACCCTTTACATACCAGTCTTGCTTTATTCCAGACCACTTCACCTTGTTCATTTAGCTTATTTCGAAAGACCCATTTGGTACCAATCACATTTTTGTCTTTTGGTCTAGGAAGAAGTATCCATGCATTATACTTTTCAATCTGCATTAATTCTTCCTTCGTAACTTCCATCCAATGTTCATCATTGCAGGCTTCATGAACATCTTTTGGCTCAATCTTGGAAATCAAACAATACTCTTTTGCAATCTTTCTTCTAGTTTGCACACATTTATTCTTGTCTCCTATAATTTGATTTTCAGAATGATTTAGCTTTACATACCTTAGAGTTTTGGGATTCTCTTGAACTTCTAATTCTTCTGCTCTTTCTTTTGCACTTGCACTTGTCTCTGCTTCTTGACTAATTTTTTTTACCGAAACCATTGGAACATAAGGAAAATATGGCATAATTTGAAGTTGATTCTGTGTCTGAACATTCTTCCCTTCTTTTTTATTATTTTCATCTGAATCATATCCATAATACCTGGATGATTTAGCAGAATCTTCATCTAACATTTTCACTTTCAACCATTTTTCTTAGTCTTATGTTATATCACCGGTAGACTTTGCTTCTAGTGGAGTAACCTAGAAAGATTACTTCATCGGTTCATGCTTCAAACATGCCTATATCATCATCTCTCTTGATGTGGCATTTGCTTCCAAAGAACTTGAAGTATTTAATAGTAGGGTTATAACCAAACCATAGCTCAAAAGGAGTCTTACTAGTATTACCATTCACATTCACCTGGTTCAAAGTATACACAATAATGCTTACAACTTCACTCCAATACATTTGAGACACATTTCCTTCAATCATCATTATTCTAGTAGCATCTAGAACTGTTATGTTCTTCCTTTTTACAACACCATTCTGTTGAGGGGTTCGAGGAGCAGATAATTGTCTTCTAATTCCATGCTCATCACAAAAATAATTAAACGCTCTGGAGGTGAACTCACCACCACTATCCAACCTTAAACATTTGATTTTTAGACCTTTTACATTTTCTGCCATGGATTTGAAACTTTTGAACTTTTCTTATGGTTCAAATTTTCTCTTAAGAAATCAACCCATATCATTCTAGAGTAATCATCACTAATCAAAATAAAGTACCTTTCACCATGAAGACTTATGACTCTGGATGGACCACATAGATCAGTATGCCCAAGTTCCAGTAATTGATTTGAATTATGTTACTTTCTTCAAAAAGAAATTCTAGTATGTTTTCCCATCTGACACTTCTTGCAAATTGTGCTAGCAGGCTTTACCAGCTTAGGTGGATCTCTTACTACTTGAGAGGAGCTTATTTTGAAAATGTTATCAAAATTCACATGACATAGCCTTGTATGCCATAACCAGATTTCATCTACTTGAGCAATCAAACAACTTTCACTAGCTACACTTAGGTGAAAAATATTACCTTTTGTCAATTTACTAGAAGCAATTACATTTCCAGAGTTTCCAAATATCTTGCATCTTCTATCTTTGAACTGTAGATCATAACATTTTTCCACCATCTATCCAACATTTAATAGATTGTGCTTCAATCCTTCAACATAAATAACATCATCAGTGTTATGCTTACCACCAAGACAAATAGATCCTCTGCCATGAATCACATAAACAATGTTATCACCAAATCTCACAACTCCACCATCATACTTCTCTAGACTTACAAATTTTCTTTTCTCACCAGTCATATGATGTGAGCATCCACTGTCAATAACCCACTCATCCTTTTCTTCAATTCAGGCTGCAAGAGCTTTCTCAACTTTAACAAATTTAGTAGCCTCAGGACTATTCTCCTTGATAGCAATGAAGACCCAACCATCTTCATTTCCATTATCTTTATCAGACTCATCATCAGTCACTCCTTCAACAAAGTAACATTTCTTTTGGAATCTAGATTTGTAAGGATTAGATCTAGGGACTCTTTCAGGACATCTTGATGCAAAATGACCAATTTTATTGCAAGAAAAACATTTGATAGGAAACTTTCCTTTATACTTACCTTGTCCTCTACCTTTTGTCTTCACAATTAGTGCTTCTATCTCTTCTAGTTCTTTCTCTTCCTCTTCAAATTTTTTCATCTCTTCCTCATATTTGAATGTATTTCTAGAGCTCTCCCAGAACGTGTCTTTGCTTGTCTCTTGCAGATACAATAGCCTTTAATGCAGTTTCAGTCTTAGGAACAAAATCGCCAAATTCTCTCAACTCAAAGGAAAAAAGTTTTCCAATTAGTGTATCTCTTGTCACATTTGTCAATGATCTGAATTCTTCAATAGCATGATCCTTCACTTTGTAGGAGGTAGGAAATGCTCTAAGCACCTTAGCCACAATTTCTTTCTCTTCTAGAGTTCCACCAACACATCTAATACCCATCACTATTTCATTTATTTTATGTATAAAAGAAGAAATATTTTCATCTTCACCCATCTTCAAATTTTCATACTTTCCTTTCAAACTCTATAGCTTAGCCATCTTCACATGTGCATATCCTTCATACAAAGTTTCTAGCTCCATCCACATTTCATGAGTTGTCTTCAAACCTAACACATTTTTCATTTCTAAATCTATTAGAGCACTCAACAAAGCTTCCATAGCTCAGACAGTATTCTCAGCCTCTTTAACTTCATCAGTAGTGGAAGGACCATTCTGAGGAATAACATATGTATTCTTTGTAATTTTCTAGTAAGGTTCACCAATACACTTCAAATGATACTCCATCCTAGCTTTCCATAATGAGTAGTTTGTTCCATCAAATATAGGTATGTCCTTATTATATGATGCCATCTCAGATCACCTCAAGCTTTTAAAATTCTTTAGAGGAACCTAATCTGATACCAATTTTTGGAAAAACAAGGACATACAATTGAGAGGGGGGTGAATCAGTTGTCATAGAATATTTAAACTTTTCAATCCTTATTTAACTTAATCTCCGATCTAATGAATGGATAATAAAACATGAACAATCAACACATCAGAAACACAAAGAACACCAAGATTTTTATGTGGAAACCCTGTTATAGGAAAAACTACAATGGATGTTAGTACACAATATTATACCCTGTTAAAAGTATAATGAGAAAATAAGGGGAATGCACATGCATTCAAGAACACTTCCTAGAGCTCACTGCTTAATTACAAGAGAGGACTCACTATCCAACAATACAACAATATGGATTAGATCCATAGAGTATGAACTGGAAGAATAGCTTCTACACAAGCCTGATTACAATTCCAATTAAGCACATAAAACCTTCTTCACTCTTCACTCAATCTTCTCTGCAATTGAATGATAGGAACACTATCCACACATCTGCACTTTATTTGGCATACATTCACTCTTATGCACACACTAACTTCACTCAAACAATCTCTCTTGTGTATCTGCAACATGAGATTTCACCAACTTAGTCGGCTAGAAAATATAAAACATATTTTCTAAGTCACCCAAATTACAATTAGATTTGCAATGTGAATCCACCAAGGTCAGCCACAACATAGTGGAGACCCAAAATAATAACTCCAATACAAAAATATTTCAATTAATTTCACCTCAAAGATCCACAACATGCTACCACCATCATGTTAGCTAAGAACATGAAAAACCAAACATACAAAGAAAAATATTCGACCACAAACACATCGATCAATGTGGATGTACCAAAAAGATAGAGTATGATCTAGAAGCATAAAAAACAACAAGAACTAACAGAGAAACATCCACAGCACTAGAAACACATAAACTTCACTTAGGAACACTGACAAAACACACAAAAATACTGTCATAACATAACTGTTCACAACACAATCGGATCTTCACACAAACCTCTGAAACTTCTGGTGGATGAACTAGATATACTCAACCGAAAACCCTTTAATCCACACCAAGTGATCTTCAACATATAGAACAAGACACCTTCAAGACCTTCATAGTTCCAAAAAGAACTTGGAACACTTCTTTTAACAATTTTCTCAATATCCTTGACATATACAACCTCTGATACACCAAATTCTAATAGTGTTGAAATCAATGACAACCACATATCAACAACACAACTACAATATCCAACACACAAAAACTCATCTTCAAGCCAGATCTGAAGGTTTCAGAACCTGAGATGGGAGAAGAAGGAAGTGTAGACATCAAGCCTTAGGACCATATTCAAATATTTCAGAAATTCCAAATGGGACTTGGACAACAGTAAAGGATTCTTGTTCCTCCCAATGTTATTTTTCAGAAATTCTTCCAGATACGGTTCCGACATATGAATATTTCGCATCTACCTCAAAAAATAGTAGCAGGACTAAGACAATAGTAAGGGCATATTATTCATCCATAATACTTTTTGGAAGCTTCTTCTCATTTTTGAAATCCTCACAACATCCCTAGACTTCCTAGTTACATACTTCCTAACTCCCTATTGCATAATTTCATCATTCACATTCTTCATTTAGCTTGCATTGTTAGATTTTGTGAGTTGAATGCTTGTTTGTCTTTTCCAAGAATTTTCTTGGTGGTGAAACCCTAAAACTTGAAAAATCCCCCTCCTAGGTCTTCCTTGTTGTGAATTGATTCACCTTGTGCGGTTGATAGTCAATCCAATTAGGACTCGTAGGACATTATTGAAAGATTGTGGGAGAAGAGTGGTATTGTTAGTGCACCCGCTTTTCATAACGAATCATTTTGGTGAACCCAACTCTTTTGCACATTCATTTTTTGATTTGGAGTTCATTCAAGTTCTAGATCTAGATTTCATTCATTCTTGCATTGTATTTTGCATTAGTGAAATTGCATCTAGGTTTTCTCATACTTACTAAAAATTGCATCTAGGGTTTCTCATATTTGCATTAGTGAAAGTGCATATAGGTTGCATTTTTTTCTCTTTTTGCATCATTTTATTTCATTCAAAAACTAAAAAGTGCATTGTTCATAATCTTAATTGCATTTAGAAACATTCAAAATTGAAAAAAAAATCATTAACTTTGCATTCAATTGCTTGTTACTATTTAACTTTTCTTGCATTCATTTGCACATTTTCCTATTTCTAAACATTAGTTTTGAATAGGCAATTTGTACACACTGTAGACAATCTAGAATTTGTTGTTTTTCTGAGAAAAACCTCTGCTCCTATGGTAAGTGCACGAAGATGGTTCCCAAAAGAGGGGCTTAAGTGACCACTTTTTTTTTTTCTAAATCAGGAAATACTGACCTTGGATGTGAAATTGAGGATAGTTATACTCAATATTTTGAGATAAAACAAAAACAAGGATCAAAGTGCTCCGAGTCTACTTTCTAAACTACTAATTTATTTTGAAAATGGTTGAGATTAAGGGACTCAAAAAAAGGATGTACACAAATTGGTGTTGTTTTTTCTAGAAAAACATAACATAGCAACTCTTGTATGACCCTAGCATGGTGAACTTTTTTGTAGTATTTTTAAAATCACTACAGACAAAAGTTAGCTAATAGTATTTAGTTAATACACAATTTTTCTGATAATTTTTTAATGAATATTTTGATTTTTTAATAATTTTCTAAGTGACACTTCCTGAAAAGCAGAATTTTGGTCATGCTCCCCCTACAAATTTTGGAAAGTAATTGATTTTTAAAATAAAATAAAATTGTAGAATGGAGTCTAGTTTCTAAAAATGTAGTTTATTTGAAATTTCGATGAACGGTTAATTTATAACAAAAAATTTACCAAACACTGCTTTTTGGAAAAAAAAGAGACATACAAACAAAATAAATTATGGATGAAAGGCTTAACATTGTTAGAAAGTGAAAAAAATTACATCGTTGGATAGCTAAGAACATGGACTTGATTATGTGAAAAATTGTAGAATTTGCAAAAACACGTCTCTAGTCATTGGGAATGCCCTCCAAGCCTTTGGGTTGGTATTTGAAGGAAAATACCAATCCTAAGGCTTGGGGATTCCCAAAGAAAAATATAACATGAATGCGTTATAATGTGCTCGTGTTATATCTCAGTTTTGACATAGTTTTTTGCTTCTATAGGAAATATGTCAACCAAGACATAACGTGAAGTCATTATAGCACCCTTGCTTTATGTCTTCCTTTACGTTAAATTCCACTCTATTGAATGCATGTTGATATATTTGTATGTTTGTATGTGCATGTATGCTTATATGTCATGTATGTATGCATGCATGCTTGTATGTATGTATGTATGCCTATATGTATCAATGCATGTATATTGTATGTATGTGTATATGTATGTAGGATTGTATCTACACATGTATGTATGTATGCTTGTATGGATGTAGGATTGTATGTACATATGTATTATGCTTGTATGTATGTAAGTATGCATGTATTTATGTATGTCTTTAGAGGGAGGGATAATTTTATGAGAGAGAGAGAGTTTTCTAGGTAGGGTGGGATGGGGAGAGGGAGAGGGGGTGGAAGTGAGAGTTTAAGAGAGAGGGAGTGGGAGAGAAGGGGTTGGAGTGAGAGGGACTTAGCTAGGTAGGGTGGGAGGGAGAGAGGGAGGGAGAAGGAGAGGGAGATGGAGAGACAAAGGGAGAGATAGAGACAAATACAAAGAGATAATTGAGAGAGAGGGAGAGAGAGAGGGGAGAGAGAAAGAGTTATGTAGGTAGGGTGCCAAAGGGAGAGACTTGAGATAGGTATTGAGAGGGAGTGTGAGAGAGAGGGAGTGGGAGAGAGAGGGAATGTGAGTGAGTGACTTGAGAGAGGGAGAGGGTATGGGAGGGAGTGACCTAAGAGAGGGAGAGAAAGAGGGGGGTGGAGTGAGAGGAAATTATCTAGGTAGGGTGGGAGGGATAGATAGGGAGATAGTTACCTAGGTAGGTTTCCAGAGGGAGAGACCTAAGAGAGATGGATAGAGAGAGAGGGTTTTGAGAGAGGGAGAGGAGGTGGAAGTGAGATTTTAAGAGAGAGGGAGTGGGAGAGAAGGGGTTGGAGTGAGAGGGTATAAGCTAGGTAGGGTGGGAGGGATAGAGGGAGGGAGGGGGAGAGAGAGAGAGAGAATTAAGAGAGAGAGAAGGGGAGAGAGATGGTGAGAAGGAGAGTGTTATGTAGGAGGTAGGGTGTGAAAGGGAGAGACTTGAGAGTGTGAGGGGGTGAGAAGGAGAGACTTGAGAGATAGTTAGTGAGAGGGAGTGCAAGAGATAGGGAGTGGGAGAGAGAGGGAGTGTGAGTGGGTCTTGAGAGAGGGAGAGGGTGTGGGAGGGAGTGACCTGAGAGAGGGAGAGAAAGAGGGGGTGGAGTGAGAGGGACTTATCTAGGTAGGGTGGGAGGGATAGATAGATAGAGGGGAGAGATAGAGAGAGTTACCTAGGTAGGTTTCCAAAGGGAGGGACCTGAGAGAGAGAGGGGGTGAGAGGGAGAGACCTACGAGAGAGGGGGAGAGAGAGAGTCTGGAGAGAGGGAGAGGGGGTAGAAGTGAGATTTTAAGAGAGAGGGAGTGGGAGAGAAGGGGTTGGAGTAAGAGGGACTTAGCTAGGTAGGGTGGGAGGGATAGCAGGAGGGACAGAGATAGAGAGGGGGGTGGGAGAGAGAATTGAGAGAGGGAGAGGGGGGAGAGAGAGAGAGAATGTGAGAAAGAGAGATTTATGTAGGTAGGGTTCCATAGGGATAGACCTAAGAGTGTGAGGGGTTGAGAGGGAGAGTGAGAGAGAGGGAGTGTGATTGAGAGACCTAAGAGAGGGAGAGGGTGTGGGATGGAGTGACCTAAGAGAGGGAGATAAAGAGGGATGTAGAGTGAGAGCGACTTGTATAGGTAGGGTGGGAGGTATAAATAGAGAGAGGGGAGAGAGAGAATTACCTAGGTAGGTTTCCAGAGGGAGAGACATGAGAGAGAGGGGGTGGGAGGAAGATACCTAAGAGAGAGGGAGAGAGAGAGAGAGTCTAGAGAGAGAGAGGGGTGGAGTGAGAGGTTAATAGGAGGGAGGGTTGGAGTGAGAGGACTTAGCTAGGTAGGGTGGGAGGGATAGAGGGAGGGAGAGAGAGAGGGGCAGGAGAGAGAGATAGGAGTGAGTGAGTGAGAGAGGGAGATAAATTTGAGAGAGGGAGAGGATTTAAGTGTTAAGGGTAGAGGGTTAATGGTAGAGGGGAGAGAAATAAGAGTGAGTGAGAGAGAGAGAGAGAGAGAATTGAGGGTATAGGGTTGATGGTTTAGTGTATTGGGTAGAGGGTAGAGGGTTTAGGGTTGAATTTTTAAGGGTTTAAAGGTTGATGGATTAGGGTAGAGAGGGAGGGATGGATGGATAGAGATATGGATGGAGATCTAAGATAGAGAGAAGGAGAGAAGAGGATGGAGGGATAGCAATATATGAGGGTTGAGGATCCAATGTATAGGGTAGAGGGTTAAGGACCTATAGGGTTTATGGTTTAGGGTATTGGGTTGAGGGTAGAGAGTTTAAGGGTTTAGGGTTGATGGTTTTGGGTTGAGGGTAGAGGGTATAAGGGTTAAGGGTAGAGAGTAGAGGGGAGAGAGATAGGATTGAGTGAGTGAGAGAGAGAGTTGAGAGAGGGAGAGGGGGTAGGAGGGAGAGAATTGAGAGAGAGAGATAGAAGGTAGAGGATAGAGGGTATAAGGGTAGAGGGGAGAGAGATCAAAGGAGTGAGAGAGAGAGATTTGAGAGAGGGAGAGAGGGTAGGAGGGAGAGAAGGATAAAAGAGGAGGGAGGGACAAAGATATATGAGGGTTGAGGATCCAATGTATAGGGTAGAGGACTGAGAATTGAGGGTATAGGGTTGACAACATATAGGGTTAATGGTTTAGGGTATTGGGTTGATGGTAGAGGGTAGAAGGTTTAAGGGTTTAGGGTTGAGGGTATATGGTTGAAGGATTAGGTTTGAGGGTCAAATTTATAGGGTAGAGGGTATAAGAGTTGAGGGTTTAGGGTTTAAGGGTTGAGGGTTGAGAATTGAGGGTTGAGGGTACAAGGTTGATGGATTAGGGTTGAGGGTCCAACATATAGGGTAGAGGGTTTTGGGCTTGAGGGTTGAAGGTAGAGGGTTGAGGGTTGAGGGCTTAAGTGTTGAGGGATAAAGGGTTGAGGGTTGATGGATTAGGGTAGAGCATTTACTTGGGTTTAATGGTTTAAGGGTTGAGGGATTAGGGTTGAGGGTTGAGTGTAGAGGGTATAGGGTAGAGGGTTAAAGGGTTTAGGATTTAAGGGTTGAGGGTTGAGGGTTTGGGGTTGAGTGTTTAAGGGTTTAAGGGTTGAGGGCATAGGGTTGAGCGATTAGGGTAGAGACAAAGGGATCGATGGAGGGAGAAATGGAGGGAGAAGTGGGATAGCAAGAAGGAGAGAATACAAGGGAGGGAAAAAGATAGATGAGGGTTGATGATTCAATGTATAGGGTAGAGAGTTAAGAAATGAGGGTATAGGGTTGAGGACCTATAGGGTTGATGATTTAGGGTATTGGGTTGAGGGCAGAGGGTAGAGGGTTTAATGGTTTAGGGTGTAAGGGTTTAGGGTTTAGGGTTTAGGTTTGAGGGTAGAGGATATAAGGGTTAAGGGTAGAGATTAGAGGGGAGAGAGATAGGATTGAGTGAGTGAGAGAGAGAGTTGAGAGAGGGAGAGGGGGTAGGAGAGAGGGAGGGAGGGAGGGAGTGGGAGAGAGATAGAGGGTAGAGGATAGAGGGTATAAGGGTTAAGGGTAAATGGTAAAGGGTAGAGGGGAGAGAGATAGGAGTGAGAGAGAGAGACTTGAGAGAGGGAGAGAGGGTAGGAGGGAGATACTTTAGAGAGAGAGAGAGAGAGAGAAGGATAGAAGAGGAGTGAGGGAGAGATATATAAGGGTTGAGGATACAATGTATAGGGTATAAGGCTGAGAATTGAGGGTATAGGGTTGATGACATGTAGGGTTAATGGTTTAGGGTATTGGATTGAGGGTATAGGGTTGAGGGATTAGGTTTGAGGCTATTGTGTTGATGGTAGAGGGTAGAAGGTATAAGGGTTTAGGGTTGAGGGTATATGGTTGAAGGATTAGGTTTGAGGGTCCAATGTAAGGGTAGAGGGTATAAGAGTTGAGGGTTTAGGGTTTAAGGGTTGAGGGTTGAGAATTGAGGGTAGAGGGTTTAAGGTTTGAGGGTATAGGGTTGATGGATTAGGGTTGAGGGTCCAACATATAGGGTATAGGGTTTTGGGGTTGAGGTTTTTGGGTTTAAGGGTTGAGGGTTGAAGGTAGAGGGTTGAGGATTGAGGGTTTAAGGGTTGAGGGATAAAGGGTTGATGGATTAGGGTAGATAGTTTACTTTGGTTTAAGGGTTGATGGATTAGTGTTGAGGGTAGAGGGTTTAATGGTTTAGGATTTAAGGGCTGAGGGTTGATGGTTGAGGATTTAGGGTTGAGTGTTTAAGGATTTAAGGGTTGAGGGTATAGGGTTGAGAGATTGGGGTAGAGACAGAGGGATGGATGGAGGGAGAGATGGAGGGAGAAGTGAGATAGAAAGAATGAGAGAGGACAAGGGAGGGACAAATATAGATGAGGTTTGAGGATCCAATGTATAGGGTAGAGGGTAGAGGGTTTAAGGGTTTATGGTTGATGGTTTAGGGTTGAGAGTAGAGGGTATAAGGGTAGAGAGTAGAGGGGAGAGACATAGGATTGAGTGAGAGAGAGAAATGAGAGAGGGAGAGGGGGTAGGAGGGAGAGACTTGAGAGAGGGAGAGAGAGAGGGAGAGAGATAGAGGGTATAAGGGTGGAGGGGAGAGAGATAGGAGTGAGAGAGAGAGATTTGAGGGTGGGAGAAAGAGAATTGAGAGAGGGATGGAGAGAGAAGAGGGGAGTGAGGGAGAGAGAGAGGGTAGAGAGAGAGACAGTGAGAGAGAGTTATGTAGGTACGGTGACAAAGAGAGACTTGAGAGTGTGAGGGGGGTGAGAGGGAGAGAGAGATAGATGGTGAGAAAGAGAGGCTTGAGAGTGTGAGGGGTGAGAGAGGGAGAGAGGGGGGTGGTAGAGAGAGATAATTGAGAGAGAGGGAGAGGGAGAGAGGGGGGAGAGATATAGTGAAAAAGAGAGAGTTATGTAGGTAGGGTGCCAAAGGGAGAGACTTCAAAGTGTAAGGGGGGTGAGAGGGAGAGACTGGAGAGATAGGTAGTGAGAGGGAGTGGGAGAGAGAGGGAGTATGAATGAGAGACCTGAGAGAGGGAGAGGGTGTGGGAGGGAGTGACCTGAGAAAGAGAGGGAGAGAAAGAGGGAAGGTAGAGGGTTTAAGTGTTTAGGGTGTAATGGTTTAGGGTTGAGGGTAGAGAGTTTAGGGTTTAGGGTAATGGTTTTAGGGTACATGGCTGAAGGTTTAGGGTTGGAGGTCCAATGAATAGGATATAGGGTATAGGAGTTGAGGGTCAAGGGATTAATGGTTGAGGGTTGACAATTGAGGGTTGAGGGTTTAATGTGTAGGGTAGAGGGTAGAGGGTAGAGGGTTTAAGGGAGAGATTGGGGGAGTGGGAGAGAGGGAGGGAGTGGGAGAGTGGGGGAGAGGGAGAGAGTGGGTATAGGGTTTAGGGAGAGAGGGAGAGTGGGAGAGAGAGAGGGAGGGGGAGAGAGTGGGAGAGAGGGAGGGAGTGCAAGAGAGGGAGGGGGAGAGAGTGGGAGAGAGGGAGGAGTGGGAGAGAGGGAGAGAGAGAGAGGGAGAGAGGGATATAGTGGGAGAGAGGAGGGAGAGGGAGAGAGGGAGGGAGAGGAAGGGAGATGGAGGAGAGGGAGATAGGGAGAGAGTGGGAGAAAGGGAGGGAGAGGGAGAGAGGGAGGGAGAAATGGATGGAGTGGGAGAGAGGGAGGAAGAGGGAGAGAGTGGGAGAGATAGAGGGATTGGGAGAGAGGGAGGGAGAGGGAGGGAGTGGGAGAGAGGGAGGGAGAGAGGGAGGGATAGGGAGAGAGGGAGGGAGAGAGAGAGGGAGATAGAGTGGGTTTTGGATTTAGGGATAGAGAGAGGGGGAGAGAGGGAGAGAAAGAGGGGATAGATGGTTTAAGGGTTTAGGGTGTAACAATTTAGGGTTGAGGGTTGAGGGTTTAGGGTTTAGGGTAGAGGTTTTAGGGTTTAGGGTAATTGTTTGAGGGTACATGGTTGAAGGTTTAGGGTTGAGGGTCCAATGTATAGGGTAGAGGTTATAGGGGTTGAGGTTTCAGGGATTAAGGGTTGAGGGTTGAGAAGTGAGGTTGAGGGTTTAATGTGTAGGGTAGAGGGTAGAGGGAGGGAGAGGGAGAGTGGGAGAGAGGGAGATAGAGTGAGAGAGAGGGAGGGAAGGAGATAGAGTGGGTTTAGGGTTTAGGAAGAGGAGAGAGGGAGGTGGTAGGGAGGGAGGGAGGCCGAGGAGAGTGGGAGGGAGGAGGAGGGAGAGTGGGAGAGGGAGAGGGGAGAGGAAGAGTGGTAGAAGAGAGTGGGAGAGAGGGAGGGAGGGATGAGTGGGAGGAGAGGAGAGGTGTGAGAGAGGGAGGGAGGGTGGGAGAGGGAGAGGGAGGTGGGAGGGAGGAGATGAGAGTTGGTTTGGTTTTAGGAGAGATGGATAGAGAGAGGAGAGAGGGAAGAGTGAGAGAAGAGAGGAGGTGGGAGAGGGAGAGAGGAGGAAGGGAGGTGGGAGGGAGGGAGGTGGGAGGAGGAGATAGAGTGGGTTTAGGGTTTAGGGAGAGAGGGAGAGAGAGATGGAGAGAAGGAAAGAGTGGGAGAAAGAGAGTGGGAGAGAGGGAGGGAGAGGGAGAGTGGGAGAGATGGAGATAGAGTTGGTTTTGGGTTTAGGAAGAGGAGATAGGAAGAAAGAGATAGAGAGGGAGAGATGGAAAGAGTGGGAGAAAGAGAGAGTGGGAGAGAGGGAGGGAGAGGGAGAGTGGGAGGGAGAGGGAGAGAGTGGGAGAGAGGAAGATAGAGTGGGTTTATGGTTAAGGGAGAGAGGGAGAGAGAGATGGAGAGAGGGAAAGAGTGGGAGAGATGGAGGGAGTGGGAGAAAGGGAGGGAGAGGGAGAGTGGGAGATAAAATGGGTTTAGGGAGAGGAGAGAAGGAGGGAGTGGGAGAGTGGGGGAGAGGGAGAGAGACAGTAGGAGGGAGAGGGAGAGAGAGGGAGAGAGGGAGAGTGGATTTAGGGTTGAGGGAGAGAGGGAGAGAGGGAGAGAGAGGGAAAGAGTGGGTGAAAGAGTGGGAGAGATGGAGGGAGTGGGAGAGAGGGAGGGAGAGGGAGAGAGGGAGGAAGTGGGAGAGTGGGGGAGAGGGAGAGAGTGGGAGAGAGTGGGTATAGGGTTTAGGATTTAGGGAGATAGGGATAGTGGGAGAGGGGGGGAGATGGAGAGAGTGGGATAAAGAGAGGGCGGGAGAGAGGGAAATAGAGTGGCATTTGGGTTTAGGGAGTGAGGGAGAGAGGGGGAGAGGGAAAGAATGCGAGAAAGAGAGAGTGGGAGGGAGAGAGAGGAGAGGGAGAGTGGGATGGGGAGGGAGAGGGAGAGAGGGAGAGAGTGGGAGAGACAAAGGGAGTGGGAGAGTGGGGGAGAGGGAGAGAGTTGAGATAGTGGGTATAGGGTATAGGGTTTAGAGAGAGATGGAGACTGGGAGAGAGGGAGGAAGAGGGAGAGAGTGGGAGAGAGGGAGAGAGTGGGAGAGAGGGAGGGAGTGGGAGAGAGGGAGGGAGAGGGAGGGAGAGGGAGAGGAGGGAGGGAGTGGGAGAGAGGGAGGGAGAGGGAGAGACTGGGAGAGACTGAGGGAGTGGGAGAGAGGGAGGGAGATGGAGGGAGTGGGAGAGAGATAGAGGGTAGAGGATAGAGGATATAAGTGTTATAGGTAAAGGGTAGAGGGGAGAGAGATATAATTAGGGTTTAGGGTTGAGGCTATAAGGGTTAAGGGTAGAGAGATAGAATTAGGGTATAAGGGTAGAGGGGAGAGAGATATAATTAGGGTAGAGGGTATAGACAAAGAGAGAAAATAAATCTATAAAAAAACCAACTTTCTCATAATGCGAGCGCATTTTGAAGAAGTAGAGATATGACTATTTTTAGCAAGAAATAACACACTCACGTTATAACGCAAGTGCATTTTGGCTTGCTCTAAAAATGGTAAAAAAACTCAATTTACTCATGATCTTAGCCCACATTCTGCATATTCTCTTGGTTCTGTGTGTGCTCCGACAAAAAGTAGCTTTTTAATTATGTTGTGAAGTGTGCATGCATGTGTTTAACATTCCACCACCTTTTTCATGATCTTTCCACCACCTTTGCATGAAATAGTATATTTTTCATGTTGAAAGGAATATAATATCAATTCAAGTTTGAATTCTAGTGAAACCTGATATACAATTGAATTTTGGAGGGGAACAAGCTTTTGAAAAAGTCAAATTGTTGAGGAGTTTGAAGAAAGAAGAATCAAAGGCTTCATAATTGGGTAGAACTTCTCCATTTGAAACTCTAGTTTTTTAGGTATGCGAAGTCTTTACACATTTTCTTTCATTCTATTATGGCTTGCTTTCTTTTTTGTTGTTTTGCATATTCCATGTTGATAATTTTTTTTTTTTCATTACAACCTTAGGTTGTCAATGGAAATTTTAAATTACACAATTCTATAAACTTGATAATTACATTTTTAAACCACATCTATACAAACCAGCTGATTGCCATGTTTGTGCTACCAAATTTTCCATACAAGTCTCTAAAACATTTTAATATACTCCTCCCACATTGATAGCACTGATTTAAACTATTTTTGTTTTCATCTATATTTCTAAATTACCTCATCAGTAAAGCTACCTCATCACCTATGTTGTCATATATGTTAAATGTTTCATTTATTAGTCTACCTACAAGGAATTCTAACCCTTCTATCCATTGTTTCAAGAATCTTTATTCAAGGATAAGTTAGCAAAATGGGGAAAGGTGAAACTTATCTTGCATAGCATCTACCAAAAACAACAAACCATCATGGGTACTTTGATGTAATTCTAGAGGAAGAAAACAACTTAATTGAATCTCACTCCAATCAACTTATCAAAACTAAACCAAATCTCAACTTGTCCATTTAATTAGGACTCCTTTACCTTCACAAAACTCATGGATACAAGACATCAAACTAAGTTCTAAGCACACAATCCCTTAAAAACTTCTCAAAAACTTTAAAAAACATCAATTTAATTGGTTCAACCCAATTCCCAACTTTGATATATCTAATATGAAAACCTCTCAAAATAGACTCTCCCAATCAACAAACTAGGCCCTTTTAGGCCCTATCAATAAGAAACTTCTCAATTCCAAGACTATTTTCACTTCTTAATGCTTAAAAAATGCATAAATATCTCTTTAGAACATGAAGGAATCATTCTCCAAACTTACTTCATGATAATTCATCAAAAATATATCCTAAACCACCATTCTTGACTGAAAATTAGGACGGTTACATCACTGTCATGGCAGGACAGTCACTAAATGGACTTCAAAAACTTGAAAACTCACCAAAATAAATATTGAAATATATTCACAATACCCCTAAACACCTTTTAAAAACATCTTCAAGAAGGAATCAAAAACCATAAACAAATTCTTTAATTCTCACTAAACACCATGCGTTTTCCTAGTTTTTCACCAAAATATGGCCTAGGGAATCATGATTTTAAAAGCTAACTATCACCACTCGGTCTGAAACTTTGAGAAATGAAAGAGTACAAAAAAAATACCTTATTCCTAAATTTCAAGTGATTCCATTGGTTAGAATAAGAGAAATGCAATTTTCTTTTAATTCTATTTACCCTAGCAAGGGTTTTGAACCGTCTTTAGTAAACAAGCCATAACTTACTCAAGTTTGCATGAAATTGAGTGAGACAAAAAGGATAATGTTTTATAATCATAGCTTAATCATTACAAATGACTGCCCCACAAAATATGGCTGTTTGAGGCCATACAATGCTTCACAATGTTGTTTTACCAACAAAAACACAAAAAATTGAATGTAAAACAAGGTCTCTTTATTGTTTTCTCCATTATTTGCATCCCCTCTATCTCTTGCTCAAGGTTCTCCATAAATTTAAATGTTTTATTGACCATATCAAATGAACCAACCCAACCTTTGACCTACTTGACTCTTAAACTTCCAAATTTTTCCATTTGTCAATTTTTGCATTTTTACCTTGACAACAATTTTGCAAGATTTGCTTTTTTCCCACTTTTGAATCCCTCAATGCCTACGAACCACCAAATTAACTAATTATATTTTTAAAAGGTCCACCAAGACCTTGTTCTAAGAACAAAACACCTAGAACCTATTTTGGACCTCTTTTTACAACATTTTACAATTTTTGTAAATTGGATAAAACAACCTATCTAAACATTCATCTAATGACTCAAACACCATGAACTAATATTCATCTCATTACCATGCTACAGGTAAAATTATCTACCATATGGAAGAAAATAATAAGGAAGAAACTAATAGATGAAGAGCTCCAAAACTTGGGGTTGGGGCCCTAGCTTGGTTGGCTAAATCTTTCTTGTAGCAGGAGGTTGGTCACAAGTTCTATTCTCCCCAACCCCCGTGGTACCGGAGGGCATGTCGCACCAGCACCGCCAGTCACATTAAAAAGTTTACCAGGCGCACTGCAGTTTATAGGGGGTTGTGCTACCTGATTCCTATAGTCTAAAAAAAAAAAAGAGAGCTCCAAAACTTCAAAGAAAAGGAGAGAGAATGGTTGAGGGAATATCATGAAAAGAAGAAAGTGGAAATGATTCATGAAAATAAGCCAATTGAAGAGGAACCTCAATTGTCAAAAAGAGAACAAAAATTAGCAACACAAAGGGCATGAATGCAAAAGCATCGTTGTAGGACAAATTCAGATACCATAGTTGGAGACATACCCTCTACCAAAAGTGAATACGAAGGGGTCACACCATTAAGCACAAGCGAATATGGAGGGAGACCATCTATTGCAAGTGAATATGGAGGGACACCATCTACCGCAAGTGGATATGGTTGGACACCATCCATCGCATCTAAAGTTGAGATTATATCATCACTCAGATTTGACAAAGAAGGTATGCCATAATCTCCACGTGAACCTCAAGGTATGTTTTCTACTCCACCCTCAATCGAAGGTACGCAATATAGCCCACCTCAATTAAATATTGATGAAATTGCTAATGTTGAGATGTATTTTCCTGGGAGAACACCACCTAGAATTTGTGTAGAAAGCCAAAGTATTTGATTAATATTGATGAAGATATTTTGCAGCACATGGAAGGTAAGATTCCAACATGCACTTGTAGAAGATATGTTGATAAGATTTGGAAAATCTTCTTTGAAAGGCTAAATGAGACCGCAAGATGTCAACTATTTGTTGAAATGATATGGGGTTTAAAGTATAGAAACATCACGAAGACTCTTGGGTTGAGAACATCGAATGCATCAAGTGAAAACACTATTGTGAAGAATATAATGGATGCTTATGAGAACGTTGGTAAGACCTCACGCTCAAAGGATAGTAATGTCACTCGATGTGTCATTACATAGACTTTGGTAAGCTATTAAACAAAGAGAGCTTGTGTCATTAAAAAGATGAGTGAAAAAATGAGAATTAGTAGAATTTTTTTATCAAAATCCGTTTAAATGTGACAAAGAATTGAGGGCACCAATTCAAATAAATTATGGGCATTCTTGGGGAGACTACCATATAAAGATAAAAATGTTTTTGAAGCATTGACAACACTAATTGAAGAGTATTGGAAGAGTGACACAAGGCCATCTCCGAATCAAAGGGATGTTGTAAGAAGGAGAATTGGTGGTCAAAACTTCCAAAACTTTTTTTGGATATGACTCAAACCCAATTTTTTCATAAATTTAAAAATGATTATCCTCAAATTAGTATTTATCAAAGGTTTTTTGAAATGATTAAACCTTTTTATGTCAAGATAAATCACACACACTACTTTTTGTAGATTACATATTGAATTCTCTAACCATTATGATGTTTACTATTCTATATGTTTAGATTTGCATACTAACAATGTTTTGCAGGATTTTGGCATAGAATCCCGACCAAAATCTTCAAGAGAGTTCTTATCAATTTTTTTATGTGAAATAGAGGATGGAAAAATATTCTATAGGATAGCATGCTTGAATGGTTCATGTGAGCATTGTAGTGGTTTGCAACAAATGCCAATATGTCAACATATGGAAAGCACAGATGAGGTGAGACATAAACTAGTAGAGTTTAGGAAGTATAAAACAATGGAATAAGTTACAAAAGATGGGTCTCAAGAAAAAACGTGTGAATTGGTTATTCAAAAAATTCTAGTGTATCGGTTTATGTCCATGTTTCGTGACAATATATTGTATGCGAATGTAAGGCATACCCATAAAGCCCAATGGATGGACACATAATTCAAGTTATGCAAGGACACCTTTCTAGTTGGAAGCATAGTGTCTATGGTTGACTTTGTAGAGAACTACACTCTATAGCCATAGCGTGAGGTGCAGTCATAGTATTACAACTCCACACATGTTTCAATATTTGTGCACATAGCATTCATTCATGCAGCTAATAGTACAGAGGATCAAAGGAAGGTATTGAGGGAGTATCACTTATATATTAGTGATGATCGCATACATTCTCTAGAGTTTGTGCAAGGTTGCCTCTAGTTGTTCTACAATGATTTGGCTCAGAGGGGCATATCATACAGTCGGCATATAATATGGTCGGATAACTTTGTAGCATAGTTCAAGAATGTGTGCATGTTCTATTGGTTGTGTAGGATGTATCTCACTACAAGTGTTCAACATATGTGGAACTTTTGTGAGGTCGGGCATGGAAATGGGGAGCATGATGGTGCAAGAGCATGCGTGAAAAGAGCATTATCATGAGAAGAGTTAAAGTATAAAGATAGTGCAAAGTTGATAGATGCAAGATCAATCGTCAAGTGGTGTAATGCTTTGATGGGTCCAAGTAATGAAGGTATGTCTTTAGTTCATAGATTTTTTTGGTTGATGGATGATACTAACATTGCACCATATGAGGATTTTTGTACACTAGATGATCAAGTGAGCTACACTCTTTCCTTAGCTCAAATGCAGGTTCATGGAGTATCGATACACAAAAATGGCATACTTTTGTTCTTCATGTACAATGCAAGCCTGGAATGATTATGAGTCAAGGGAGTGGGTTGACAAATGGTTGAAAAGTTATCTTAGATCACTTCACATGTATAACCCTCTGAGAGTGTTGGAACTAACACAGATGGAATCATCGGTGGAATTCAACCACGTATTAGATCTAGTTCAACTAGGTAATATATCTACTTGTTTATTATTTGAAATTCCATATTGTTATCTTACTTTTTACTATATTCACAATGTTGACTAATTTCAAGAGATTTGTTGCACTTATCAATGCAAGGCATGTTTATGTAGTTATTGCAGATGAAGACAATGAAGAGGGAACAAACTATTACTTGTGTCATTGTGTTGAGGCCAAAAAGAAATTGGAGGCCCCATTTATAGATGGAGAAAACATCAAATACCCTACAGGCTCAATTATTGTTACTGGAACGTGGGTTAGAAGGTACCCACATAAGAGTGTTAAACATTGGTTGTTTCAAGACTTTGACACACATCATAAGATTCTTCATTACTCAAACCTTGTCACGGAATCCAATGTTTTTTTGACCAAATATGGGGTTGGACCTTTGAACAAGACTAGTGGAAGGTTTGCGAGTCTGACCATGAGGCAATACATGACACAATAAAGAGTAGAGCAGACCCAAATGATTTGTTGGATTAATTTGTAAGTATATGCACATTAGTTATTATTAATTTTATACTTGTATGCATATTAATTTGTTTGATTCCAATGCTATCATATTCTTTTAACTTTCCTATTTGTAAGTAACCTACTAAACATTGATTAGCGTCCCCTTGCAGAAAATGCAGATTTATGAGCCATCCAAGAGAATCTCAGCCAAAAAAGAAATGCAACATCCTTATTTTGATGATCTTGAAAAATCTCAATTATGATTTTAATCCATTACAAAAGTGTGTGTGAAGCTAGGTGATGGAATTTCAAGTTATTCATTTTAATTTAATCTTATCATGAGCACCTATAATGTAGACATTATAAGAGCATCTTGAATTTCAAGTTACTCTATTCATGAGAGGTGTTGTGTGCAATAGGTATCTTGGAACTCCTAGTGAAGATGTATGACCAGGAGTGACTAAGTTGAGAGATTGGCATGCCTATCTATAATTTCCTTCCATCTATTTTCATTTCATTTCCATTTTGGATTCTCTTTCTTTTTCTTCTTTTACTTTTTGTATCTTTAAGTAACCTCCTAAACATTGATTAGTGTCCCTTTGCAGAAAATGCAGATTTATGAGCCATCCAAGAGAATCTTAGCCAGAAAAGCAATGCAACATCCTTATTTTGATGATCTTGGAAAATCTCAATTATGATTTAAATACATTACAAAAGTGGGTGTGAAGCTTGGTGAGGTAATTTCAAGTTATTCATTTGAAGTTAACCTTATCATGAGCACCTATGATGTAGACATTATAAGAGCATCTCAAATTTCAAGATATTATATTCATGAGAGGTGTTGTGTGCAATAGGAATCTTGAAACTCCCAATGAATATGTATGACCAAGAGTGACTAAGTTGAGAGACTGCCATTCCTATCTGTAAGTTCCTTCCATCTATTTTCATTTCATTTCCATTTTGGATGCTCTTTCTTTTTCTTCTTTTACTTTGCGTATTTTTAAGTAAACTACTAAAAATTGATTGGTATCTCCTTGCATACAATTATGATTTATGAGCCATCAAAGAGAATCTCAGCCAAAAAAGCAATGCAACATCCTTATTTTGATGATCTGACAAATCTCAATTATGATTTGAAGCCATTAAAAAAGAGTGTGTGAAGCTTTGCGAGGGAATATCAAGTTACTCATTTGAAGTTAACCTAATAATGAGAACCTATAATGTAGACATTATAATATGTATGAGTGACATTGGGTAAGTGGACAAAGTTGAGTCCATGAAACATGGAAGTTTTTTCCTTAGCCAAAAACACGAAATTGACATTGCAAAAATAGGATCCCGATTTTTATAAATGGAATCCCGATTTTTATAAATGGGATTCCAATTTTTAAAAATCGGGATCTCGTTTAGCTTCAGGATCCCAAGCCTAAATGTCAAACGGTATCTTTCTTTTTAAAAATTGGGATCCCATTTGTTAAAGGGTCCTGAATCGATGGACATAGAACGAGATCCCAATTAGTACAAAACAAGATTTCGATTTATAAAAATTGAGATCCCATTTTGTAATAATTAGGATCCTATTTTGTAATGGTATTTATTTTTTTAAAATGAACAAAACTTCATTTTCACTGTGCATGGTATCCTAATTTGGTGGGCGACAGTGACTACAAAACTAGCCTCCAGGTACACCTCCACCCCCACTTTTTAGCATTTTTTCATTTATTATTGAAATTTTTAGTAGAAGAATAAATTTTAGCATTTTTTTTAATTTACTTGACATTTTAAGCATTTTATTTCTTGTAATAGTAGAAATGAGGAATTGTATAAATAGATGAAAAAATGAAATAAAACCTGAGATATTGAATAGAAAGGAAAAAATGAACCTTGAATTGTATTTTAGAAACAAAATTTAGCTTTTGAAACCTAAATTGTTCAATCAAACCAAAAAAAATTGCATTTGAAAACCCTAATTGAAAGGAAACAATTTCAAAACCCTAGAAATTGAAATGAAATAAAAATTGTATTTAGAAACCCTAATAAGGATATTTAAAACCCTGAATTCAAATCAAACAAAAAAAAGGATTTGAAAACCCTAGTTTGAAATGAAACAAAAAAATTGCATTAAAAACCCTAATTGCTTAGATTGAAACCCTAAATTGAATTGAAACAATTTTTTTTTCTAAAACCCTAAATTGAAATCGAACAAATCATTTTGATTTTGAAAACCCTAATTTTGAGATCAAGAAAATTCATTTGCATTGTATGGAGAAAAAAATATGTTAAACTTTAGTTTCAATGTTAAATTATAATTAGATTAGAAAATAATATGTTAAAGAATAGTTACAATTCATAAATTTTATCAATATTTGTTTGCAAATTTAGTTAGCAAACTCCTAAATCCAAGAGTAGAATCCATTTCCAATTGTCACTTAATTAGATAATATTCAACATTCATTTCAATTTTATGTTTTGATCTCTCTTAGTCATTCCTTGTTTCCATTTCTTGTTTGCATGTGTTGTTTGTTGTCTTTTGAATATCTTAACCCTCATTCTAGTCAATTACTTGTTAATTAGGCTTCTAGTTTAGACTAAAATCTCAATTTGCACTAGCTACCTAGACACTAAAAGAATCTAAATATTTTTCTTTTCTTTCTTTTAGGTTCTTTCAATTCCAAACAATTGAAAATAAAATACTTGATTCAACATTAACTAATTTTATATTATACATTTTATATCATAAAATTCATTAAGTGGGAAATATTAATGAAAAAAATGTTAGATAAAATAATCTTATATTCAATTAAAAAAATATCCAATTAAAATATACTTCAAACTCAATCTTAATAATACATAATTATGTGTTTCTATTACATAAATAGTCAATCTATTCATAAAATCAAAAATATTTATAAACTAGGCACTAACTTGCAAGTCCATCATTCCAAAGGCCACCCAAACTTCACCCTAAGTTCCCTAAACCCTAAACCCTAAACCCTAAACTCTAAAATCTAAACCCTTAACACTAAAGCATTCATTTTGTCCTAGGACCTTAAAATGAAATTTGGTTACCTTAGGAAACTCCACCAAATTTTATTCCCTTAAGCTGTGTCATTTTTTCATAGGACCTTACTACATAGATCCCTATTGTGCCTTTAGCACAAACACCCCGTTTGGAACAGGGACCCTCTCTTTTCATTTTTTCAGGTCGCTTTTGTCATCGCCTCATTTTGTGTGCCCCCTATTTTGTGTCATAAGTGGTAGATGAACCTTAGAACAATCACTTTGAGTTGACCATATTTTGCTACCCTCAAATTTTCAAGGCCTTAGTCCTTTGTGGGATTTCCTTGGCTATTTGCCTTCAATCTTTAAGGCTGACGTCCTCTGAGCAACGCGGGTCTTCCCATCCAAGTCACTCCATGTGGGTTTCCTTAGCTCCTGGCCATTCCCAACGACTTTCACATGGCAACCTTCCACGCCCTGGGACCGGCAACATGGTTTACTCTTTTCACTGATGACGGTTCCAAACAGCTAACTTCTGACTGTCATCCACTTGATAAAATTCTGCCTCTCCCGTCACCGTTTTTGAAATGCCCATCCACCAACCCTAAATTCCATCATACGAGCATTGATGAGGGGAATTAAATGCTCAAAATTTAATAAATATCCCACCTTGAGCTATCATTTTCATGTGTCACTAGTCTAGAAACGAGTCAGAGAGCCTCCTACTAGCACTGCCATCGCACCCGCCAAGTTTGTTTGTTAATTTGAAGCCTCTACCAGTTGTTTGTTCATCCACCTTTATTAGGCTTCATAGGTCAGTCATCCGTCGCATACCCTATTTCATTTTTTCTTCAAATTCTATAAAAGTGTTTAAAATTCTTGAAATAAAGCTTAAAATCAACTAGATTAAACCTCGGTGGATAAAACCCATCTCTTCAAATCTTGGGAAAACCTTTGCAACCCCTCGTGGGTGACTTGTAGAACTGGAGTTCCCTGTGTCCATTCTCAAACTAGAGCATTCGTGCCTTGTGGGACCGTAGCCTATCCATCATCATCACCTTCCTTTGATAATGCTTAAACTTTAAACAACAAACACTCTCACCGGGTCTGCTCTTGCGGGAGCGCACCCCTAATCAGTTGTCCTGAACTTAGCTGAAATTCATCAACCCAAATGGAGATCCTTTAACCCCTCTCAATTCCTCTAGCGCAGGCTTCTTCCTGCAGAATGGCCTTTAGGATTCAATGATCCAAACAACCATTTGACCCCACCTTTTCACCCCACTGCCAATCAAACTCAACCTTGTTGAAATGTCCAAGACTCGATCCATTGTGGAGGTCTCCTCGTGAACCTCCATCTGTAGAATTCTGCCCCGGCTTCACCATTTGAAATGGCTTTCACGACCCATCCCTCCACCTATTGGGCTCTACCGTCCAATCCACTGCTCGAATCAAACCAAAGAAAGTTATACAACGGGGATCGTCCTAGGCGGGGTTCTACAAATCATTTTTCGTTGTTCAAAATGACCACTCAAGATGACAAGGTAATGAAGCCTTTCCGGTGGTCGAGCCCCAACCTCGAGTCTGTCGTTTGTTCTCCCGAGCACGCTAAATGACTAAGTCTGAGCTTCCCTACGGGCCTTGCCCTATGGTCTTCCATTCACGGACCGTTGTGGCAAGTTTTCCATTCAAACGAACGTTACATGACGCCCTTCCACCTAGAGGGACACGCACTCGCCATCTCCATCTGAACCCAAATGAAAACAAACAAGTTCCAAACCCTAGGCGGATCGCCTCTTGTAGGAAATTGTTTGTAGACTTCCATCTCACTCCCACAGTTTTGAAATTTCCAGAGACCTCCATCTGCCTGCTATGTGGGACCTGACCTCATCGTTTCCCTTAGACTGTCTATGAGCAAACAATTAAAGTGTGTGCCTCCTATAGACCCGATACTATAGGCCTCCCCAGTTGGACTTTGGTCCTGCCTATGTCATTTCAAACGTCTAAAACCCAATGTCTCCCCGCACCTTCCGACCCACAGTAGCTTGACCTCTGAAAGAACTGTGATGTCACCTTCCAAGACCATGGTTCGCATATGGTGGAACACTGCTTGTGGGATGTCGCCTTGCTAGTGTCATTTCAATGGTGGAGCTTCAAACAACCGACCTACCCTCTATTTTTGCATGCTTAAAAGATGATCCTAATGCCTTCTAATCTTCAAAGTGATCTCGACCCATGTGCTAAAATGGATTGACTTCCCTAATGGACCCCACCTCGTGACCAAACCTTGATGTGGGTTGGAACATGCAATTCGTTGTGCCCTGATTGTCATCCCTTTTGTAGCTACCTTTAGAATGGTTGTCAGCCCAGGGAAGTCTGCACCCCTGGGCCCACACTACTATAACTTCCCCAAATGAACATTTAACAATGATTCAAAACAAATGTTAGGATCTTTAAGTGATGAATTATCTGATCTAACGTTGTTTTGCAGGGTTTTGGCTAATGATCCTCATGTTTTTATGGTTGAATATACTTATGACTCTCTTTCCTACAAAATATATGGAACCAGCTGCGAGACCCTCCAAGGTGGCAGTGGAAAAGGGAAAGAGGATAAAGACCAAATGAAATACAAGTTCCAAGGGGAACCCCTCAATTCTAGGGTCACCACAGATTGGAAGGGGATCTGAGATACTAATCTGGGACATATTGATATCGATGAATTCAAGCAAATGGTCTGAATCAACCCCATGAAAAAAAATGATAGAAGGATTAGAAGCAGTGGATTGGCCAAGGTTGTTGGATTCCCACCTGCCCTCATAGCTCCTGAGCTTTTAATGACCTGCAAGGAGGCATATCAAGAGGACACGAAAAGAATAGTAGATAGGGATGGGAATATTTCTACCAAGTCAATAGGGAAGACCTTCCACATCCCTACCTTTAAGGAGATGGAGGAAAAATCCAAAGAATATGGCAAGTAGATGTGGGACGTTGATCCCCTAAAGTGCAAGAAGCTTATCAATCAGTGCTGGTTGAAGGAGAAGAGGGGCAGTGCAAATAAAGTACCACAAGAGCTCTTCCAAAGTGATTTCTATGAGGATTACCATGACTTGGTAACCCTATTGAGTAGAGTTATGGGCCTTCCAACTACAACCTTCTTTTAGGAATGAATATTATACTTTTTAGAATAAATAATCTGAGGTGAAACTTAATTCTACTAGGCTAGGATGATTAGCAATTGCTTGCACAAGCAATTTGTGGTAGTAAAGAGAACCTCATAGTTCTACATGACATCATACTTGGTCTATTTTCTTGTCAACCGTGCCAAATACATGGGTTTATTTGTAGCACCAAATCCAGCTCCAGGAATGGAACTAAAGGTATATGAAAAGTACCCTCAGCTCCAATAAAGGAATTTCAAGAAGGACAACTATAGAGTCAGTGATGCCTTCATGGGCCATATTATCAGAATGCTTGGAGGTGGCTATGAAAGAAGGGTTTCACATAGTGCTAATGATTTCATTTGTCGGTTTGGCTTTGTGTTCATACAATTTTTGAAGTTTACCTACATTCGAGCTTAAGACTTCTTAGAGAAACCATATAAGCTACCCTGGTACCTAAATAACCGACTGGTACTACTTGAACTCTTTCAACAACTACAATGATCACACACCCTCCTAAGCGACAAGAATAAGGAGGGTGTTCCCTATCCTCTCTCCTTTGGCCAAGGAATGTATGAACTCCACACATCCCAGTGTGTGAAGTATTCTAACAAAGAACTTGCAGAATATAACCTAGAGCTCCACACTATCTGGTCATGGATGGATCCATACAACAAGCTCAAGAAGATGGTCAGGATTAAATATGCCCACTTGCATAATGTTGAAGACTTTTGGGCTAACTGCAGAGATGACAAGGAGGTGTGTATCCGACACTACATGCACATAATGGCATACTTTGTTAAAATAGCGAACTTGTTTATGGTGTCAGATCAAATAGTTGAAGAAGAAAATATTGTAGTAGATCTGAGATATGATGTTGTTACCAACCTGCCACTGTTGTTAATCAATTGGAACAAAGAAGAGGTTAATGACCTCAATATTCTGATGAAGCCTGTTGAGACAAGAACCAAAGAATGGATCAACAGGAAAATAACACAATTGAGGTTGTAGGGATCTACCTTGACATATGGTGAGATTGAAGATGATCCAAAAAGCGAGACCAATAGTGGGATAGCTGCTGCCCCATCTGGAGAAACTTTGAAATCTCCTCCAGCCACTAAGCTAAGAAAGAGAAAAAAAATGGTTGAATGCCATCCTAAGCCCAGAGTGTACTAAGGAATGCCTCGAAAGGTGAACTTTTCAAGAAACCAAAGAAATTAGGCAATTTCACAGAGATTCCCACCATCCAGGAGGACCTGGTCCATGAAGGAGAGGAATAGGAGGCTGAGCAATCAAAATCACCACCTGTTGCCTCCACACTTGCTGCCCCAACACAACTGCTACTACTAATGTTGCTCCTCTACCTATTTCTTAGGTGATGGTTGCCACCTTTCTGCTCACAGTGGAAATTCTAGTTCACCTTTCCTCCACCTTGCCTACTGCACAAGTATTGGTAATAGATTATTACTCTACCACCACTTCCTTGCTCTTTTCCTCATCCATGTATCCATCATCTCTCCCACTACAACTACAATGATTCCAATGCCTACTCTCTCACTCTTGGAGGATTTCACTCGACACATGCAAAATATCCCAATAGAGCTATCTATAGTGTTAATGAACCTGACAGTACAAGCTGTCTTAGCACAGGTTGTTGCTAACCTTCCTATCCCTTCTCCAACAAACCACCCATGATGGAGGCGACAATGAAAATATATAAGGAGTTGTAGAGGAAAGAGAGGGAAGCTACCAAAGAAATGGAAGAAGAGGTGGATGATTATCATGAGCATCGAAAATACCAACACTAAGTAATTGAGAAAGTGGTGTGTGAAGAAGAGGAGGAAGAAACACAATCATCTGAATAAGACACTGAGGAGCTAGGCACAAAATATATTTTGGAAACTTTTGACCTAGAGCTCAATGAAGAGTTGGCTCAACAATTCAAGGATTTAGGAGTAGAAGTCAGGAAACAACCCTGTAATGAAGAGAAGAATACATACGATAAAATGGAGGAAGACATTGAGCCTCCAATTGGAGAACAAGATAAAATATTTGAGCATGATAAGGAGATGCTTCTTTCAGAAGAGCAAGAAGAAGAAGAGGCTAAAGCTATAAGGAAAAGCCCAGAAGAAAAGCATCATGAAAAACATGGGTATGAACAAGAGGAAGCATAGAAGACCACTAAAGGGCAAGACATCCCTAAGGAACATGCAGCTACTAAGTCCCCATGAAAGGAAATTGTATTCGCTTTGGATTACAATGAAGAAGAAGAAGAAAAAATAGAGCATGAGACCCCGACTTGTAAGAAAATGGAAATCAAACCTATTTAAGAGGAAGAGGATAACCATGAATCACCAAAAAGGGAATCTCAAATTCCTAAATGGATTGAGAGGAAATTGGATAAGAAAACCTCGACCCCGATGGATCCAACGACAAGAGTAGAAGCCATTCTAGCCAGGGCACAAATAAGTAAAAAGAAAGAAAAGAAGTTGAAGGTTAGATACTGCCTGATGATGGATGCATCTAGATCAAAGATAGTTCAAATAGCCACCCCAGTGATAGGAGAACAAGGGGTTGTTTATAATATTTCTACCATTGATTTGGGGACAACAAGAAGAGAGTAGAAAATCGATCATCTTCAGGGATCCATCGCCACCATTATGCACCAAATGCATAAGGATAAGACATCTAAGGAGGAATTAAAAGAACATGTGATAGATCTGACAACTTATATTCAACAATGGTCATCGGCTGAGGAGCTTCCCACCACATTGTCAAGGCCACCACAATTGTTGTCCAAGGACCATATTGATAAGTTGGAGAGAAGAAAGAATTTGACAAAGGCCATAGAGAACTAGTTCCAACAAGTCCTCTCTAATGGAAACATGAGCATTGGTCATGTTGTCAGGATAGCAAAGAAATTCTTGGAGGTACAAAAATATCTTGAGGACATGAAGAATTTCTGCATTGACTTCCTCGAGCTATATAGGATTACATATCCTAAAATTGAGGCAATCCTCAAGATGCCCAAAAGAACATGGGAAAAAGAGCTTTCTTTGGTGAAGGATGATCATTGGCTCATGGAAAATTGGAAATGGGGCCTTGATCACAGGAAGGAAATCTTAGAGCGGGTGCTCCATGAAGTGGAACAATATATCGACTAGGCTAAGGAAATCATGACAGCCTGTGGAGAGTATTTGAAGTTGATGACATATTTTGACATGCCCGCCGTTGAGCTCAACCCTAAGAAGATAAAGCCCTACTTCCATAAGAAGATGGAAAGTGGAACTGTAGACGTTCTCACAACGGACTTTATGGCTTTTGTTGTTTGGTCCTTCACCCAATCTGAGCAGGTGAAAGAAAATACACCCAAGTGCAACAGAGATTGGGACATACTCACCAACTGATCCATAAAATTAAACCTTTAGGTGCTTCAATCCAACATTATGGAGTGGAGCAAGCTTCAGGTGCTAATCGAAAAATTCGAGTATGCCACCATCAAGAAGAATGAAGGAAATCCCGTGATTGAGGATGAACTCCTCACAAAGTAGCTACAGTAGCAGGAAATCAACAAGAAGACAAAAAAGCTAGTGTTGCTCACTAGAGGACAAAATAGGCTAAAAGACAAAGATGTAATTTGATATTGTAAAATATTTGGGGTTAGGTGAAACCCTAGTTTGTAGTGAATCTTGGCCACACAATGAGATTAAATATTGGCCATTCATTTTTCTTTTTGGACACTATAAATAGGGGGTCTCCTCTCATTTTCAAGAGAGAGTTGAGTTGTTGTAAAGACATGTTGTTGGAATTTTAATAGAAATTCATTGATTTGGTGGATTCTTGAGTTCCAACTTTATGTTGCATGATTCTTCTTCTCATAGTTAGTGAATTAGAGTAGATTAACTTTGTTGTTCTATATGTTTTAGCTTGCTTTAGTAGTTTAGTTAATGTTATGTATTGGTTTTGAAGAATTCTGTTGTGTGTTGGAAACCTTCCTTTTCCATAGTTTTTGTTGTTTATTGATGATAAATAGTTGTGTAAAGTTATACTGGACATAAATTGAAAGCTTCACTAAACTTCTATATTTTATTCATGCTTATGGTGAATGAATGGTTGAAAATTTACAGTCTATAGAAGATTGCACTAGTTTCATGAGACTGTGAAGTGATATGGTTAAGTGGAACTTAGTTTAGGAAGGTTGTTTGTAGTAGATTCCTCCACTATCATTGTTCATTGTTAGTTTTAGGTCGAGGAACTTCCTCTCTTCCCTGCCCCTTTTTCATTTTTTTTAGTAGTGACTTTGAACAAGGTTCATTGCACATTGTAAAGCCAAAACTAAAGTTGAAATTTGAGTTCTAGACTATTGTTCAAACCTACAACAATTGTGCAATCACTTTCCCACCTTAAGAACTCCATTGGAAGAACCAATTCTCCTACAACTTAAATTGTGTAAGTCTTCCTTGTGATTACCAACAAGATCACATTAAAACAACTGAGAAATTCCAAGAAAGTCATGACCTAACACCCGAGAGACCTTGGGGTGATTTTCAAAAACTTGTTGTTGAAGATTTCCTTTCAAGAGAGTTAGTGCACCTATGCATTACCTGTGTTGAGAAGTTCAAAAACACCCATCAACAGAAATGGCACTAGGAGGGACCTTTTTAGTTAAGCTAGATCAAAGTGGCTCATTCTCCCCTAAAAGATCCTAACGATTTTTAAGATCAACACCAAATAAAGGGGAATTTCAAGAGCTACATCCCCCTACAAGGGCTAGAAGGATTGAAAGAGGGGACACAACCTCTTCCTCCTCCCACATTCCATCCTTTTCACCTTCACCTTCACCTCCCTCCTCCTTCCATTCATCCCATACTCATCAAAACTTCTCCGCTTCCACCTCTTCCATTTAGTCGTACCAAACTACTTTCCCACCACTTGCTTCCCATAGCCAGGGTGTTTCCTATGTCCCTGCCTTCCAAGTCCAAGGCAGAGTCCCAACTGCTGATGCCCCTGTTCAACCCGAAGTTGTTCAACAGAAAATACCACTTTTGCCTCCCCTCATGGCTTGGTTGGCGAGTAACCATTCTCCCATGTAGTTCAATGATTACCATGACATTCCCAAGAACCCAGAGGGATTTTGCACGAAGTTCAATCCCTAGGATCCACAAAGGATAGTGGAAGAACACATAAAAATATTTCAAACCACACTAAAGGATATGTAGATTGATCATGAGGATGTGGCATGTAGACTTTTCCCTTATTCTCTAGGAGAAGAAGCCATTTATTGGTATATCAATATACCAACGAGGACCATCACCACTTAGGACCTTTTGAATAATGTCTTCTTGAGGGAATAGAAGATCCTAGTCAATCCTTCAATGATCGATTTCATCAAGTGTACATGAGGTTACAAACTCCATATGTACTTAATGATGTTGTTTTACCAGTCTACTACGCTGACCTAGAAAATCTCACTAAAATGTTTGTGAAAAGAATGAACCCACCACCTGCCAAACTGGTAGATGCTTATGTTGAGGTAGTCAAAGACAACATAGACTTAGGAAAAACATTTCTGGTCCACTGCCTTCCTTGGGGAAGGTCGCTCATCCTATGCAGATTCAAGGGCTCAATCAAGGACTCCAACACCATACACCTCTTATGAACCAGGTGTCACAATTGCCCATAGTTCCTCATCTGGATAGCCCATGAATCAAGCACCTCCTATGCCTCATTATCAACAACCCCAACAACAACAAGCATATTCATAGCAGCCTCAAGTGTTACTATACCTACAAGGGCCCACATTTTTTCCTGCTCAAAAAAACCAACCAACAACATAGCTTGTATTTCTATAAAATAAAACACCACAACCAAGCAATATAGAGAAAGATTGGTTGGATGAACTAATGGAAATGATTAGGAAGATTTGCACAGAAATGATGCACTTGAGAAATTAGAACAACTAGCTGCAAGCGTCTCAGCGCAGCATTCAGGCTAACCTCAACTGAGACAATAGGGATAGTCATGAGTGCAACACCTCATTAGGGAAAAATTATGAATGAGGGAAAGGATTGAATTAGAACTACAAAAGGATGCCTTCCCATAGATAGAACCAAACATGGAATACAAGGCCAAGCAATGGAGGTGTTCCCACTTGTCTTGATCAACCTATTGGCATAACAAGTTGAGACAACTGAGAGGGGGGTGAATCACTTATCTCAGATTATTTAAATTTTTTCAAACTTTACTTAACTTAATTTTAGATTTGATGAATGAATAATAAGCCATGAACAATAAACACATTAGAAACATAGAGAACACCAATATTTTTGGAAAAACCACGGTGGAGGTTAGTCCACAATTTTATACCATGTTAAAAGTATAAGAATAATGGGAATGCACATGGATTCAGGAACACTACCTAGATCTCATTGCTCAAATACAAAAGAGGACTCACTGTCCAAAGAAAGTTTTGGATTAAAACCATCCAAATTGTGAATTGAAAAAATAGCTTCTACATAAGCCTAGTTACAGTTCCAGTTAAGCACATAAAACCTTCTTCACTCTTTGCTCAAACTTCTTCACACTTAGCTCAATATTCTTCACACTCTACTCTATAATCAAATAATATTCACACATACACACATAGGAGCACACCAAGCACACTTTAAACCGATGAAACAATCGCTCTTATATATCCGCAACATGAGATTACATCAACAACTTTGTCAGCCAAAAATATAAAACATATTTTCAATGTCGGCCCAAATTTACAAATAAATTTGCAATGCGAATCCACCAAGGTCTACCAAAACATAGTGGAGACCCAAATTAAGAACTCCAACACAAAAATACTTCAATTAATATATCCTCAAAGATCCATAACACACTACAACCATCATGCCAACCAAGAACATGAAAAATGGAACATACAGAGAAAAATCTTCGACTACGAGCACACCAATCAATGTGGATGTACCAAAAAGATAGAGAATGATCTAGAAGCATCGAAAAACAAGAAGGACTAATAGAGAAACATCCATAGCAATAGAAATTACCAAAAACACAAAATTCACTCAAGAACACTAACAGAACCCACTGGAATACTGTCAAAACACAACTGTTCATAGCATGATCAAATCTTCATGTGGACCTTTGAAACTTCTCATAGATAAACTAGATAATCTCAATAGAAAACCCTTTAATCCATAAGAAATGATCTTCAACATACAGAACAAGACACCTTCATGACCTTCACTGAATCACTGACACTCTGGAACTCTTCTTTTAACAATTTTCTTAATATACAACCTTCAATACACCAAATTCTAATAGTGTTGACATCAATGACAACCACATATCAAAAAAAAAATCATGACATCCAACAATCTCCCCCTTTGGCATTGATGGCAACAAATGATGTGAAAAACACCATCAACCCAACTCTTAATCAACACTTACTCCTTAGATTCTGAATCTTCTTCCTTGACCACTTATGCATGATCTTCTCCCTACAAGACTCTTCTCCTTAGATAAGCAACATGTTTTCACATTACTCTTCTTCCTCTTTGACATCAATGGAAAAGATAAGCATTATCTTTCCACATACAAGCTCTAAACCACATATCTACACATCTGACTACTCCCCCTGAGTAGCAGCCATGAAAAAATCAATCTGGATTAGGAAATATCTATGAAGCACATGGATTGATACAAATTATTGCATCCTAGTTCATATCAGGAGGGTTAATCACCCCTAGAATCCCTCTAAGATACTCAAAAGTATCCTTCAGAAATGGCTTGGTAAAAATATCTACAATCTGCTCTTTGGTAGGCACATACTCCAGTCTGACTTCTTTCTCACTTACTTTCTCCCTCAGAAAGTGAAACTTGATTGATATATGGTTGGTCTTAGAGTGTAGCACCAAATTATTTGAAATGTTAATAGCACTTGAGTTGTCATAGTATATGGCAATAGGTTCATCATATACTACTCTAATATCTTTCAACATCTATTTCATCAGATAGAGAAACGTAATTCTACTTTTTACTCAACCAAGACACCAACTTCTTCCCTAGGAAGAAGGCACCACTACTAGTACTCTTCATGTCATATACATCTCATGCCCAATCCAAATTAGTATATGCATTCAAAGTAAGATCATCATCCTTAGGATACCAAAGCCCAAAATCAACAGTTCCTTTTAGATATTTGAAGATTCTTTTTATAGCAGTCACATGAGACTCTTTTGGTTCAGCCTAAAATCTAGCAACCATACACACAACATTCATAATGTCTGATCTATCTTGAGTTAAGTAGAGAAATCCACCAATCATTGATTTGTACCTTGTTTGATTTTTCTTAGGATAATCATCATTTTGTGTTAATTTACAATTGGTTACCATGGGAGTACCGACAGGTTTTGAGTCTTCCATACCAAACTTCTTCAGCAGCTCTCTCACATATTTGGACTGGGATATGAAGATCCCCCCATCTAACTAAGTAACTTGCAATCCCAGAAAAAAATCATCTCTCCAATCATACTCATCTCAAATTCATTCTTCATTTCATCAGCAAACTTCATACATAGATTATCATCTCCTCCAAAAATAATGTCATCAACAAAGACTTCAATAATTAACTCTTTGTCATGATCTAATTTGAAATACAGGTTGTTGTCAGAAGTACCTTTATTGAATCCAAGCTTTAATAAGTATTTATCCAGTCTAGCATACCAAGGTCTGGGGGCTTGCTTGAGTCCATATAGATCTTTCTTCAATCAAAAACCCATATCTTGCTTATCAGTCAATTTAAATCCATCTTGTTGCTCAATATAAATTTCTTCTAGCTCACCATTCAGAAACACTGACTTCACATCCTTTTGATAGACTTTGTAGTTCTTATATGTAGCATAAGCAAGAAATAACCTTACATCTTCAATTCTGGCAACAAGGGCAAAGGTTTCTTCAAAATCAATACCTTCTATTTGTGAATACCCTTTGCATACCAGCCTTGCTTTATTCCTAACCACTTCACCTTGTTCATTCAGCTTATTCTGAAAGACCTGTTTAGTGCCAATCATATTTTTATCTTTAGGTCTAGGAACAAGTACCCATGTATTATTCTTTTCAATCTGCATTAATTATTCCTTCATAGCTTCCATCTAGTTTTCATCATTGTAAGCTTCATTGAAATCTTTAGGATCAATCTTGGATATTAAGAAATACTCTTTTGTAATATTTCTTCTAGTTTACACACCTTTATTCTTCTCTCCTATAATTTGATTTCTAGAATGATTTAGCTTTACATACCTCATATTTTTAAGATTATCTTGAACTTTTGATTCTTCTGCACTTGCACTTATCTTTGCTTCCTGACTACCTTAATTTACTAAAACAAAAGGAAAATATGGAACATATGGCACAATTTGAAGTTGATTTTGTGTCTGAACATTCTTCCCTTTGTATTTTCTTCATTTGAATCATATCCACAATATCTAGATGATCTAGCAGAATCCTCATCAACTCTGACATTTTCACTCTCAATCATTTTTCTTAGTCTTTTGTTGTAGCACCGGTAGGCCTTGCTTCTAGTAGAGTAACGTAGAAAGATTCCTTCATCACTTCTTGCATCAAACTTTCCTATATCATCATCTCTCTTGATGTAGAATTTGCTTTCAAAGATCTTGAAATACCTAATACTAGGCTTATAACCAAACCATAGTTCAAAAGAAGTCTTACCAGAATTACCATTTACATTTACCCAGTTCAAAGTGTATAGAGAAGTGCTTACAACTTCACTCCAATAGATGTTAGGCACATTTCCTTCAATCATCATTGTTCTAGAAACATCTAGAACTATTTTGTTCTTCCTCTCTACAACTCCATTCTATTGAGGGGTTCAGGGAGCAGATATTTGTCTTTTGATTCCATGCTCTTCACAGAAAGAATTAAACTCCTTGGAGGTGAACTCACCACCTCTATCCGACTTTAAGAATTTTATTTTCAAACCTTTCTCATTCTCTACCATAGCTTTGAAACTTTTGAAATTTTCTAATGCTTCACATTTTTCTCTTAAGAAAGCAACCCATATCATTCTAGAGTAATAATCAATAATCAACATTAAGTACCTTTCTCCATGAATACTTTTGACTCTGGAGGGACCACATAGATCAAAATATATCAGCTCTAGTAATCCATTTGAATTATGTTGTTTGCTCTGAAAAGAAACTCTAGTTTTTTTTCCCATCTAACACTCCTTACAAATTGTGCTAGCAGGCTTCACTAGCTTATGTAGATCTCTTACTGCTTGAGTGGAACTTATTTTTACTGTGTTATCAAAATTCACATGACACATCCTTCTATGCCATAACCATCTTTCATCTACTTGAGAAATTAAACAACTTTCACTACTAGCATTCATGTGAAAAATATTACCTTTTGTCTGTTTACTTGAAGCAATTACATTTCCAAAGCTTCCAAATATCCCACATCTTCCATCTTTGAACTAAAGATCATAACCCTTGTCCACCATCTATCCAACACTCAATAGATTGTGTTTCAATCCTTTAACATAGAGAACATCGTCAGTGTTATGCTTACCACCAAGACAAATAGATCCTATTCCACGAATCACACAAGCATTGTTATCTCCAAATATCACAACCCCAATGTCATGCTTCTCTACTTCTCTTGACTTACAAATTTTCTTTTGTCACCAATCATATGATGTGAGCATTCACTATCAATGGCCCACTCATCCTTTTCTTCAATTAGGGTTGCAAGAGCTTTCTCAACTTTAGCAGATTCAGTAGCCACAAGACTATTTTCCTTGATAGAAATGAAAACCCAATCATCTTCATTTCCATTTTCTTTATCAGACTAATCATCAATCACTCCTTCAGCAAAATAGCATTTCTTTTGGAATCTAGGTTTGTAAGGGTTAGATCTAGGGACTCTTTCAAGAAACCTTGATGCAAAATGACCTATTTAACCACAAGAAAAACATTTGATAGGTAGCTTTCCTTTATACTTACCCTATCCTCTACCTTCTTTCTTTACAATCAATGCTTCCAACTCTTCTACTTCTCCTTCTTCATCTTCAAGTTGTTTCATTTCTTCCTCATACTTGAATGTCTTTCTAGAACTCTCTCCTAGATCATATCTTTGCTTGTTTCTTCTGGATACAGTAGCCTTAAATGCAGTTTCACTATTAGGAATAGAATCACCAAATTCGCTCAACTCAAAGGTAGCAAGTTTACCAATCAATGTATCCCTTGTCACATTCATGAATGATCTGGTTTCTTCAATAGCATGAGCATTTTCTTTGCAGGAGGGAGGCAATGATCTGAGTACCTTAGCCACAATTTCTTCCTCATATAGAATACCACTAGCACATCTAATACCCATCACTAGTTCATTTACTCTCTACATAAAAGAAGAAATATTTTCATCTTCACCCATCTTCAAATTTTCATACTTGCCTTTCAAACTATGTAGCTTAGCCATCTTCACATGTGCATCTCCTTCATACAAAGTTTCTAGCTTCGTCCACATCTCATGATTTCTCTTCAAACCTAACACATTTGTCATTTATGAATATTTTAGAGCACTCAACAAAGCTTCCATAGCCTAGACATTATTCTTAGCCTCTTTAACCTCATCAACAGTGGAAGGACCACTCACAGGAATAACATATTTGTTCTTTGTAATTTTCCAGAAAGGTTCACCAATACACTTCAAATGACACTCCATCCTAGCTTTCCACAATGAGTAGTTTGTTCCATCAAATCTAGGGTTGTCCTTCTTGTATGATTCCATTTTGGATCACCTCAAGCTTTTAAAATTCATCAGAGGAACCTGCTCTTATACCAATTGTTGGAAAAACAAGGACATACAACTGAGAGGGGGGGTGAATCAGTTGTCTCAGATTATTTAAACTTTTTCAAACTTAACTTAATCTCATATCTGATGAATGAATAATAAACCATGAACAATCAACACAGAGAAAACCCAGATTTTTATGTGGAAACCCTATTAGGGGAGAAACCACAATGGAGGTTAGTTCACAATATTATACCCTGTTAAAATTATAAGAATAATGGGAATGCACATGCATTCAGGTACATTACCTAGAGCTCACTGCTCAAATACAAAAGAGGACTCACTCTCTAAATAAAGGTTTGGATTAAAAGCATCCAAATTGTGAACTGAAAAAATAGCTTCTACACAAGTTTGATTACAATTCCAGTTAAGCATAGAAAACCTTCTTCACTCTTCACTCAAATTTCTTCACACTTCACTCAATATTCCTCATACTTTTCTCTACAATCAAATGATATTTTCACATACACATATAGTAGCACACCAAGCATACCTTACATCAATGAAACAATCGCTCTTATATATTCGTAACATGAGATTACATCAACAACTTTGTCGGCTATAAATATAAAACATATTTTCAATGTTGGCCCAAATTTACAAATAAATTTGCAATGAAAATCCACCAAGGTTGGCCACAACATAGTGGAGACACAAATTAACAACTCCAACACAAAAATGCTTCAATTAATTTCTCCTCGATGATCCACAACACACTACAACCATCATGTCAGCCAAGAACATGAAAAAATGAACATATGGAGAAAAATATTCAACTACGAGCACACCGATCAATTTGGACATACCACAAAGATAGAGTACGATCTAGAAGAATCGAAAAACAACAATTATTAATAGAGAAACATTTGGAGCAACAAAAAATACAAGAAGCACATAAACTTCACTTAGGAACGATGATAGAACCCACAGGAATACTGTCAGAACACAACTATTCATAGCACGATCAAATCTTCACGCAGACCTCTGAAACTTCTAGAAGATGAACTAGATACTCTCAATAGAAAACCCTTTAATCCACAACAACTGATCTTGAACATATAGAACAAGACACCTTCATGACTTTCATTGAACCACTAACAACCTGGAACTCTTATTTTAACAATTTTCTCAATATACAACCTTCAATACACCAAATGCTAATAGTGTTGACATCAATGGCAATCACATATGAGCAACATAATCACAACATCCAACACAACCTACTTATGTGGAGAAAATTACTAGTGGAGTGTACCTTGTCGAGGTTGCTTTATCCGGATGGTGTCGGATTCATAAAACGAATCAACACTCTGAACTGGATTTCCCCGAGCTCCTCACAGTTGTGAAAATATTTCAAGTGGAGGTCCAAAACACTGTTTATAGTGCGGGTTGTAGAGACATAGTCCCATTCAATCCATTTGATTCTTCCTTGCTTGTGTTCAATCAAGCCCCCTTTCTGCAGAGTGACAACAACACACAAAAAACTGTGGCCACCTCCCTAAAGAATGAAGAAGTGAAAGATGTAAGTAATTAAGAAATGTTATCTCACTTGTTTAATTCCATAGATAATGGTCTAGTAGATGATGAGGATTCTTGTGAAGATGAGGTCCACATGTTTCACCAATGAACATCTCCTTATTTATTAAGGAATATACAAGCAGGAGGACCTTTCACTACTTCCACTTTGCCCAATAACTTTAGCACCCTGCCTAATCCTAATGCCAACAACAATCTCGACTTTCCCCATGTACCAAATCAAAACCTTGATAAGAACAAACAGCTAAGTCAAATGCAAAAATAGTCAGCTGCTCTTCCATAGGTAGAGATTTCGAGTATGAAATTGAGCAAATGGGTGAGTATATCAATGAGGAATTCAAGAAGGTAAAAATCAGCTTGTCAGCCTCTAAGTTACTCAAGGTTCCTGCAGTTAGGCATGGCTTCTTTAGAGTTATTAATGGGACTCCTTCCTCTAAGGCAACACAGGAAATACCAGCCAAAAGAGTCTCTTTTGAAGAACCACCACATGAGCCCGTAATTCAATAAATTATAGGCAAGAAAAAGGATGCCCCTCCAAATCAGTAAATGGGAAAATAACCCGCTAAAGAGAAAAGTCAAGGGAAATCCAAGGAAAATACAAATGAAAAAGATAAAGGCCAAGTTCCCCAAGTTGACACACCTATGGGGCTCTTCCAGGGGAGCTTTGAAACACCCCCTTTCCTTACCACTATTTGTATATTTGGGAAGAACCTGCATAATTTTTTGATTGACTCAAGAGCATTAGCTAATGTCATGCCTTTAGCTATATGCAAGGCTCTTGGGATTGTCCCTACACCATTAAGAAGAAAGGTAACTCAGTTGGATTAAATCAAGGTGAACATTGTTGGAGAGATCAATCATATCCCCATGCAGATTACTACAGATCCAAGGGTACAGTAGGTTATTAATATTCAGGTTGCGGATATTCTTGACATATATGGAATAATATTGGGATGAGATTTCACCCGAGCATTGAATGGATATGCAGCAACTGATTTTTCCCACATGTGGTTACCATGGAAAGGGTTGTCAAACCAAATTCACATTAATCGAGAAATCCACATGAATTTCATGATTACAAAATACAACATCAATGAGGTGTTGTTTGCTGAAACTGAGCTAGAAAATTATTCTCCCATGGCATACCAGGAAGAATCAAAGCCTCAAGAAGAAGAGATGACTAAAGAAGTATTCTTGGTGTTGTGCAACACCCTAGTTAACTCATATTATACACCCCTAGGCACAAAAGTGCAAGATGAATCCGATGATGATGAAGCATACGATGATGAGAATTTGGGATTGTTAGACGGATTCCAAGATTTCATGGAAAAATGCATACAAGATCAGCCCAGTCTAGGGACCAAAATGAATTTTCAAGAACTCTTTCTGCCTAGTTGGTACAGAGTGCATAATTTTTCCCATTCAGAATTTGAATGTTGCTTGTGTCAAACAACACTAGACCATGTAAAAGGAAAAGTCACTTCTCAAAAGGAAATGCCGATAGGGCAGCCTGTCTTCAACCATGCTGAACCAATACCTACTCCAGAGATTGTAGATGCAAGCATGCAACCAAAGGAGAGTGAACACATTATTGGCCCTAAATTTAAAGAACCTTCTAAATTTTGGATGCTCTGCTTCGATGGATCTAAGTCCAAGCAAGGAGCGGGATTTGGATTTGAACTCATCAGTCCTATGGGTAAGACCTACTTCGCTGCTCATAGACTTTAATTTTATTGTTCTAACAACGTAGCAAAGTATGAGGTGCTAGTTCATGGTATCCTAATGGATCTAAGGAAGAAAGTTAAAATGCTACAAGTCTTTAGTGATTCAAAGTTGGTAGTAAAACAAGTTAGAAAATTATATTCCTGCCATGATAGAATGCTAGCAAACTATAGGCACGAAGTTTGGAATCTGTTAGAAAGCCTAGATGTCTTTAATATCCAACAATCCCTTGCTTCCAAAACCATACTACTGATACTTTAGCTCAAGCAGCCAACACACTTCAACCACTTTCCTTATCTAGCCTGAAAATATTCACTGTTGAGCTTATTTCCACCCAATTCATGTCAGATAATGCCACTCATTTTTAGGTGTTCAATGATGATAAGCACATCCTGTAATTCATCACCAGTTTCTATGTGTTTTCTACTTAGATAACTGACAAAGTTGAGCTTGAAGAAGCTGAATTGGATATAGAAGGGGTCATCAATCTTAAAATGAACACCATTCCAAGAGGTATGGTCCAGATGGAGCGCATATTTGACTTGGATAAGATCCAAGACCAAGATCAATAGGAAAAAAAGGACTCCATCAACAATCAATGTAACACCGACAACCTCGCGATAGTCGAGGAGGTTAAAACTGTGTTTATTGGTAAAGTATGTATGTCAAAAGAAAGAAAAGGAATAATTGATGCTTTGTAGAAGTATGATGACATAGTGGCATGGAGCTATGAATATTTAAATACATATGATACCTCCATTATCACACACACTATTCCTCTTAGACTGGATGTCCGACCATTCCAACAATGATAGTGTCCTATCAATGCGTTACTGGAGCCCATCATCTACAAAGAAGTGCAGAAGTTGTTAGCTAGAATCATCTTTCCAGTTAGGCACTCCACATGGGTGACTAATTTAGTCCCAGTTAGGAAGAAGAATGGAGAAGTCAGATTGTGCGTGGACTTCCACAACCTGAACAGAGCTTCGAAGAAGGATAACTACCTAGTGCCTTCAATGGATGAGGTATTGTAGATTGTTAATGGATAATAGATGATTTCCTTCCTTGATGGGTACTCTAGATACAACAAAGTGATGGTGCAATATGAAGATAGACAAAAAATTGCGTTCACCACCAAGTGGGGTACCTTTGCCTATAGAAGAATGTCATTCAGACTCATTAATGTTGGCACCACTTTCTAGCATGCGATGGATATAGCCTTCAAGGATTTGATCAGAAAATGTATAATCATCTACATGGATGATCAATCTTACCATGTTCTCAAAAAGGTGAGTTGATCATGTTGTTGATCTGTGCAAAGTGTTTCAAAGGTGTAGAGAATTCAAGGTTTTCCTTAACCTAAAGAAACGTATTTTCGGTGTTACTGAAGGCAAGCTGCTTGAGCACGTTATTTCAAAATGAGGGATTCCCATAGACCCCAAGCGCATTTAGTCCCTCTTGAAGATCCAATTGCTAGGTAACATCAATAATGGTTTTATTTTTCACTAACTAACATCTATAACAATGAATGTAAATTAAAATTTAGTAATTTTCCTCATACCTCCCCTGTAAGAGCCATTGAGGATTCTATAGAAGATGAAACACCAATCTCCATTGCCCTTGTCACATTCAGAGGTGTTTTGGCTTGCAAGATCTGAAAATAAAACAAACAATTATTCAATCACAAAAACTACAATAGCGATCCACATCATGACTTATAATGTATGAGATAATGAACAAAATTTTGAGTAATTATTTAACTATATATTTTTTACTATCATGCTTACTATTTTCCCTATCCATATCTTGTTTGAAAGCATGTGTTTTTAGGATTTTACCCATAGCGGCAAGCCGTTGAACCATTTGATAAAATTATTTCGTAGACATGTACGATAACTATGGTGGCATTGAGAAGGCAGTGAACTGTTTGAACAAATACCTCAAAGAAATGGGGTCTCGTGGTGATGGAATGCCATTACAAACAAATACACATCATGGAATTCCATCACCATAAGACTAAATTTCTTTCAAGAATTTTTTTATGGTATTATTGCTTACTATTATGCTTTGATAGAAATTTTTCCAAGCATCCATCGTTTGTTGGAAAGCACCTATTTTAGGCTTTTAGCCATAGCAGCAAGGAAGTGAGTAGTTTGATAAAGTGCTTTGGTACACATGTATGGAAAATGTGGTATCATAGAAAAGGTGGTGAGTTGTTTGAAGAAATTCCTCAAAGAAATGTGGTCTCATGGTGATGGAATGGCATTCCATCACCATGAGACTGCATTTCTTCGAGGCATTTTTTCAACCTACTAACTGCCTTGTCTATGCTATTGCTTACTATTATGCTTTGATAGATTTTTTCCAAGCATCAATAGTTTGTTGGAAAGCACATTTTTTAAGCTTTTAGCCATAGCAGTGAGGAAATGAACTATTTGATAACATCCTTTGGTAGACATGTATGAAAAATGTGGTAGCATAGAAAAGGCGGTGATTTGTTTGAAAAAGTGGTGCAAGTGCACCTTTACAAGAGCATGCCTCCATGAGGAAAATTTAGGATTTTGAGGTTGTATAGGTATTTTCATGATGTAATAAGGCTTAAATAGCCATTTTTTAGTTTTTAATGGTCTTTGGTAGTCATTTTAGGCATAAATTGTAAATTTGCATAATCTAACAAAAGTTGTCAATCAATGTTGTAAAAATGCAAAAAGGTGCCAAGTGGAGGAATATGAAGAGTCAAGATTGTTGTAGAGGAAATATTAGGTTCTTAGGAAGTTGAAATGATTTGCAAAGTGTTTAAAATATGTGATTCATCATTGTTAGATATTGTTGAAGCATTTTGAAGGAGAAAACTAATAAAATATCACTGTTATACTGCTATTTTTTGTGTTTTCCTCCATCATTTGCCAGTGCATGCTTCCATGTAGATGGTAGTGCATATGTAATGTGTGTGGATTGAATTATATAGGTTTTGGAATCAATTTAAAACTAATTTTATCATTTGATATTGAGTTTCAAGCTTTTGGTGGCCTAATTTCTCTAGGCGGTCAGAAAATAGGGGCTAAGTGTTTGATTGCGCAAAAGAACTAAAAAAGTCCATTCCACCTTTTTGTAGCAATTTTTCCTTAGTGTAATGGAATGGTATGAAGTAAGAGTAGGTTTAGAAGGTAAGGAATTGATTTTATGAATTTTTTGTGTGATTTCTCCTCATTTCCCTAGTTAAAAACTAGTTTTGGTGCCTTTTAAAAAGGCTAGAGTGAGTCAAAAGAGGATAGGGGTTTAGAAGTGGATAGAATCCCCTAAAAACTATGAGAGTACATGAATTGGATGGTATTTAGAAAGTCTGAGAGATTGTAAGTGGTCAGAGAAGTGAATAAGTGAGAAACCCTAGGTGAAAGAGGGTGAAAACTAGTGAAAAATAGTGATTTTGTGAAGGAAGTGTATGTAGAAGTTTGGGGCATAACTATTTGAGGATGGAATGAGCATGTATAGGAATAAATAAGCCTGATTTAAGTGATTATAATCTTTTGATAGGTCAGGGAATAAGAGTTTCAATAATCCCTAATTGATTGCAAGGAAAGTGGGGGTTTTATGAAAAGGGGTCTAAATGGGCGAGAGGAGATCTGAAAGTTGAATAATCTAAGGTTTTCTTGGCTGTATTTTGACTATTTGGAGGTTTCAATTGTTTTTTGTGTGTTTGGAGAGATGTCTCTTTGAAAAAGAGGCCTAATTTTGGCCTAATTCAACGTTAAACGTTAGATTTGGGATAGTTGCTCCAAAAGAGATGCAAGTGAGTTTTAGATATGTGAGAGCATGCCATAATGGATGTCTAGTTTGGAGCATAAACAAGGAAATGAACTGTTTGAAAAGATGCCTCAGTAAAATGTGGTCTCATGGAATGCCATGACAAGCAAATGCAATTGGAAGTTGCTCCTAGACTTATTACTTATGCTATGTGAAGTAATTGAATCACTACTTATGTTGAATTTCTAAACAACTATATTGTAGTTAAAATTTTGTCATATATCAACATCTAGTTATTAGTTATGGAATGTGAAGTAATGCTTTGAGTTTGAATGATGTGCAATGCAACGTAATCAACGATATGAATATAAACTACACAAATCTATTAACTACAATTCATTAGTTAAACTCTTTATTCTATTACTTGCGTGAAGGTTTGACTAAATCCACTTACACTGGGAGGTGTTCCCTCGAAACCTCCAATATTAGCCTATTCAACATCCAAAATCACATATTAAAATACCATTCATAAAACAATGCTATTAACATGTAATAAATTTATAATTGTTTACTAGTTACATACCCCACCGACAGGTGTACTATAGAAATAAGTAGGTGTAGGGTCAGTGTATCCAGTATCAACACTGTGACCCTGCAAGTTTATTAAAATCATAAAACTAAATTAGTTAATCTTGCATTTCAAAATCAAAATTTAATAAATTAAATTCAATGAACATTAATTCCATATGCGTCATGCAAAATGTTAGCTTCCCTCTCCATCTCCATAGCTGCAGACGGATCCTACGCATCAGCCTCCTGAGTGTTGGTGGGGTCATATGAACAAGTCATCCCGCAAGATTGACACACATGGGATCGAAGCCCACCTATCGAAGACTCCCCTAGATGGTGTTGTACAAGAGGGCTAGCATGTTGGATGACACTCTACGTCAAAGAGCCAATGGCCTGTAGAGTCTCTATGTTGGCAATCTCTTTCGCAATGAAAGGGATGATGATGTGCTCATGAGGCATCCTAGTGAGAGGTTGTCTCACTTGCCGATTGGATTTGGATGTGCACCGGGTCTATCTTGTCCCAACCCCCACCTCTCCCTTAGAAGTCATGTTAACATAGGGATTTGCAACCGAAGACAAGTTGAAAAAATCTTAAATCTTGTGCACATGGGACTACTCTCAGGCTATGGGTATCCTATAATGAGGGTAGACCTCCAGATTATGGGCTAGTTCCCTTTGGATATTTCTTGTTAAAAACTAATTTTTAATAGAGGGAAAGGGATAAAAGGATAAAGCTTGTAAAAAATAAACTTAACACTAATGGGTGATACACCAACTAATAAAAATAATCTGAATCTGCTTTTAAAATTTCACAAGATAACTCAATCTTAAAACTAAAGGATTCAGTACTCAATCAAGTATGTTTTTCATAAATACTTCATCTGATAGGCTTCTATGATTGAAGTTTGTTTGAAAGAAAACAATAATGTTTTCATAACAAGCATTCAACAAATGTAAGAAACATAGTCAATGACATGCACTATAACATACTGAATCTAAACAAGACATTGAGGTAATAAGATTAAAAGAAGGATTTCATGGAAATCACAAAATTTTATCCTAAAAGCTTACACACAATACTTGCAAAAGATAGAATTAAGAAGGAAAATGAGCTTATTTATTGAAAAATAGGAGATACTTGCATTACAAATCTATAGAACTCACAAGAAATGAGTTACAAAGAATGAATAATCTGCTCCTGTAGCCACCAAACTAGGAATTCCTAAAAAAATGAAAGAAGAGAAGTCATTATAGAAAAGTCTCCCAAAATTCAAATTCAAATTTTTACTCCATGAAAAGATGTGTTTTCTTCCTCCTCCAAACAAGGCATGTAATTGAAATCAACTCCTAAAAACATGGATAAAGAGTTGTTAAACTCTAAACAACCTCATGGGTCATAACTGAAAGTGAACTCAATTTATGTGCTTGATTTTTCTCCTTGACTAAAACTCCATCCATTGGAATTCTTAACTAAAGGTAAACTTTCAATTAACTGCCTCAAGATTCCTAATTTTGCTCCACATGTTGGCACAATTTCCTCAACCTTTTCCAAGATTTGTGCAAGGCTTTTAAAGCTCCATTAATTTGAAATTGCATCCAAAAGTACTTTACTTTGCATTCAAAATATCATTTATTATAAATTATTTATAATTATCATTCAAAATAAAGATTTACATTTTTTGAAATAGATGCAAAAATAAAGGCTCTCATATTTGAAAATTATATCTAAAATCTCCATTTTGTATTTTTCATAAATAAATTTTATTAAAATGATTTAAACTATCATTTTAATAAAGTTTTACAAAAATTGTTTTTAAAATGTAAAAATTAAAACAATTGAAAAAGACTTTATAACAGATTAAGTCTTTACATAACATCAAAATGACATAAAAGGCATAAAATGCCACAACCAAAAACAAGGGAATAAAGTTTTTATAAAAACTTCAGAAAAAAAGATTGCCTCCCCTCTATTGCACCATTTAGGACTCAAACCCTAAAATGAAATCTAAACACTCATTTCATTTTCATTCATTTGTTGATTGAGGAGAGCGTTTCCCTGCTTGCTAAGGTTTGGGGTCGACCTGAGCTTCTCTGGGAGTTCAATCTGGAGACCTCTATTTTATCTTTTGTTGTGGGCACCATGAATGCTTTGAACTGGAGTTTTTATGAAGTTTGACAGGCGGGATTTTGTGTTGCAACATGTCTAAATTATCTCCAGGCCACATGGTAAACTCTTAGAACCTCTTCCTTTCCATTTTATTTTCCTTCACCTTCAGTTGATAAAATGCTCACCTTGAACTTGATAATGGTGAAATGATGAATATAATTCATCCTCCCTATAGGATTTTCATTACTCCTACAAAAATGATGAACACTTTGTATCTTTAAGCTCTTTTATCTTCCTTACTATGAGGCTTCCTTGTATCTTATGGTCGAATGTAAAAAACTCTTCAAAAACTCCAGATTATTTTCATTCTTTCTCTGTAGACTTATATCATGAATGGTTGCGGGATTTCTTCTTTTTATGGGTTTTTTTTTAGGAAAATCCTTCTCATTCTATGCATTCATGGTTTCTCTTTGTCTCATGGCTGCATTCCTCTTTACTTGGCATTTTATCTCATAATGAAAAAGCATTATACCTTAAGTATGGTTGCGTCCTTCTTCACTGCTTTTTCCATTTTCTAGAACTCCCCACATGGTTTGATGCTGAAACTCGAACCTTGCACTTCATAGAATTTACTTTTGTTGTTGTAGATCAAACTTTTTTATAAACCCTAGCACAAGGGTTGCCATTTTTGCTTCTCCTCTCTATTTTGTGCATAAATGATATATGGTTCAGCCTGTAGCATTGATGTACCCTACTTAAACTTACAACAGGCTTGAGCCTTTTGTGCTTCACTATTTCATGCTAAAAGAATGCAAAAAGGTTAAAAAATGAAACATAAAGGGTTAAAACCCTTGAGGTTTGATGCACTATATTTATCCTTTGTGACATATTGAGGATAATGTGAATATCTTCCATAATTGAAATACATTTCTCCTCTAGATAATGATTTTTTTGTTCCTTTCTCTTTTGATGATGTCTCTTGATGCCTTAATGTGATAATGCTATGTTTTCATTGAATGTATTAAGGGGATCAATACCTCATTGAAATGCAAAAGTGAATGCAAGGTAGAGTTGAAACAAGATAATAGTGAAGTTGATGATCTCTTGACATGTTCTTGATCATTCTTTTAGTATGATGAGCAATAAGATGCTTGCTCAAAATTTTTTCACCATGTTTAAATAAGGTTGCTTTATGAATCTCTTCTTGGTTACAGGAACCTCTCTTAATGAATGTTTTGAATATTTCATGACTCTCATATAATGATGTGAATGAGAGGGTGTCCTCTTGATATGATGGGCTCAACCCTTGTGGGAGCCCATTTTGCTCCACATATCTGATGAAAATTGATCATGAACATAATGAACCTATTACCGCACATTTAAACAAACAAGTTAGGAAATTAATTGAATCTTAAAGCTTGCATTGAACTTTGCTCTTTGATCATCTACTTTTTGATGACTTAATCATTTGATGAATGACTGATAGGATGTTGGTTGCATTTCTATGGTAATATAGGCATGAGGAAGGATGTGATTTATCATTTCTATAACACCAACTTTCAACACTCTTACAGGAAACCATGGAGTTTGGAGTAAAAAAAACCTAGAGACACTCAAACACAACAACTTGAAGACATAAATGATAAAATGATTCATCATTACAAGCAATGATGAATCACTTTTTTTTTCATGTTTATATTATCTTCAGTTGTGTAGTTTACAACTCTACTTTGTATTCATTATTTGACTATGGAAAACAAATTAAGCTACTCATGTGGCTTGTATGGGACTTTGGTTTTACAATATGAATAAAACATTTCTTATGCAAATTTATGAGTTTTTTTTGTTACAAACATTTGCATAATAATATTGGATATTCAAAAGTAATTAGATTTGTACAACAATGAATACTTAGCAGAAAACCTTGAAATTACTTGTGTACCTTTTAATGATGAATGCAATTCAGCTCTACCTATTTTGAGTTGTAGCTAAACATAGGTAACAACTCCCTCATATCAAAATAATTTAGGATTTTTCTCAAGATGAACTTAGCGTATAGTTTCCTGAGGATATATTGGGGGACTTTACAATTGTTTCATGGTGGGTCATCAAAAACCATGTACCACCTATCCCAAAAATATGTCCTAATCTCTTGGTGGTGGCACCAATAAATAGGAAACCTCTTTGCATCGAAGGAGAGATTTCCATTTGACCGCGGGTCAGTGAATAATGCACACAAATCACCTTTTGTAATTTTAAATCTTTTACTTCTTTATATGATAATTTATCTTGGTAAAAAGCCCTAGCCACTAGCCTCCTATCCTACCAACCAGTTAATTGTTTGTTGATTGAATCTATATTTTTTAAAATATCTTGCAGTGAAGTTGCTAGGGTCATTCTTTCTGCAGTTGGACTATTTGGATCATTCAACCTCCCGATTAAATCCTCAACTTTTTTTTATTGTTCTTAATTTCACCCATTAAATTTTGTTGAGTGTCACGAGGATATTGAGGGATTGTTGGAGGAGGTTGTTGTTGTGGTTGAGGATTTTTTTCTTTCTGTGGATTTTGAGGGTTTCCAGGTTGATTAACATATCCTACAAATTCAAAAAATAAATATCAAATACAACCTAAAACTAACAAATTTTTTTTAAAAAAATCCTTACCTCTTTGACCTCCCCGTCAATGTGGAAACATCTTGGCGATGAATCAATAATCGTTGATGAAGTTTTTGCAAAAAATTCCTCCTAGAACGTGAGCACGAAATTATGGGGTTTTTGGTCGCGAGAAACAAGAAAAACATAGTCAGAAATGAAAATGAATTTGACTTCTTTCTTTTTTTTTTAACATGTCATAACCCGAGTGTGTTATAACGCGCTCTTGTTATGGGCTTGTGGTGGTTGAGCCTCAGGTTCGGCACACCAAGCCATAATGTGAGTACATTATAACATGCTCGCATTATTATTTGTCAATTTTTTACAAAAAAGTGGCCACAAAATTGTTACCCATCTTCATGCACCCACCCCTAGACTAAAATGCTCTTCATGGTGTCTTAGTCCCTCTCATTGTTTTTGATCCAAAATCCTCTCTCTATTATTTTTTGTCTATTTCAGTCCCTGGAACTTCAAAATTTCACCAGTAGGACCAAGACGCCCTTATTGGAGTATTATTCCCTATTGATTTTGACCTTCCAGTTTTTAGGATATGAAATTGCTTTTTTGTGCTTCAGTTGGCTACTTTCAGTTCTCTCTTTCAATTTATAGATTTGTTGTTATTCTAATTTCTTTCATTTCAAGTGTAATTGCAAGCATAGGATAATGTGTTCATTGCACTTTCTGGGTTTCTCCCTTGTACGAGTTGTAGTACTCAGTGTCCTACTGCTAATACTATGGTTAGACAAAGTGTGAGACTCATGGAATCCCACAATAAAAACACTCGTTGTGGATCTTGGGTTATCAAGCTCTCTTACTTCTAGTGTTGGCATTAGTTCACTAGGCATGGACCATACCTTTGATACCTCTTTTACTATGCCTACCTTACCTACAAGTGCTATGCCAAGTGTTACAATGGTTGATCATATCCCTCAAGAAAATATAATGAAAATGCATGAAGATCTATCCCATTTACAAGATAGTGTGAGTACTAAAAAATTTTCCAACAATTTTATACTTGCCATAGATAATATTCACCACATGATGGAAAGTGATGAAGGACTGGAAGGTGTCATAACATAACTCAGATCTTCATAAAACATCTTCCTTCCACCACTAATTGTGCTCAAGCTTCAAACAATATGCAAGGACAAGGAGGAAATCAAACTCCTCCCTCTTCAAGCATAACATCCATTCCAACCTATACCAATCCTCAAGTGACCACAACGATGCAACCAACTAGCAATATCCTTCCCACCTTGAATATTTGCACTATTTCTCCTTATACTTATGTGGTATTTAATATTATATCTCCTCTTATAAGAAATTCATTCACCAATCCTTCCAACACATACACACCACCACCATATTCATCTCCATCACAAACCACAAGAAATGATCCTATCATTAACCATCTTTAATTACAAAGCCTTACATCCATTCAATGCCAAGTTTCCACCATAAATCAAATTCAAAATGGTCCGCCTTCATACTATGTCAAAAGTAACCCACTATCCTTGGAGATATTGAGAACTCTGGTGCCACAAGGTATAGGATCCCTACATTTGAGAAATATGGAGGAAAGGAGGATCTTGCTAATCATGTTAATTCCTTTACTGCTTTTTGCAGTGACTTTATCCTTGAAGACAAACTGTTGGCTAAGATTTTCCCTAATCCTTGAAAGACATTGCCTTGGACTAGTTTTCTGCTTTACCGAATAACTCAATATGTTCATTCAATGAACTTGTTGAGGCCTTTATTAACCATTTCCAAGTGCATATGGTCTCTAAAATGACATTAGTTGATTTGATGAGATGTGAGAAAAATGAGGGTGAAAAAGTCACTGAATTTATTTCACGCTACCAATCGCTTTATTCCCAAATCAGTATGAAGATTCCCAATTCAATTCCCACCTTCAAAATATGTTCATAGAAAGTCTCCAAAGTAAGATAAGAGACAAGATCACCATGATCAAATTCCCTTCATGCACTTGTGCACTAACATTTGAGATTATCAAAATTTTGTAGGTAGTAGTCAACCGAAAAAAACCTTTACCCATCCTAAAAAGTCTAAAGCTTCAAACCAAAACACCTACCAACCTTTTAGAAGAAAAAATAAAAGTTTCCTTCAACTAAATTCTACCTCTCAAGCTACCCAAATAGTTGATACCCAAGTAGCTACTATAAAGAAGAGTAATCCTTATATCTTTGGGGATCTGCAAAGATAATTTATACCCTTACCTGACACATTTCACAACATTATGACCCAACTATTAAAAAAATATATGCTTACCCTACCTCCAGTTCAACCCCTTGACCCTAGCAAATCGTTACCTCTGAGCTTCAAACACAATGCCTATTTTGCTTATCACCAACAAAAAGGACATGATATAGAACATTGCAAGCATCTTAAACATGTTGTGTAAGACCTCATTAATTCTAATCATATCCAAACTGGAGGTGTGAATGGAAAAGGTAATAAGTCTATAGCTCCTCCCAACCAAAACTTGCAAATCTTTACCAATCCCATGCCCAACCATAATATTTCATTTGTTAAGGCTAGTGAAACTAAGCTCGATGTAGTGAGTGTTGACACAGATGATGAGAATACAAGTAATAATAAACAAAATCCTATGGATGATGATGAACAAAGTCCTATGGATACTAATGAACAAAGTCCTATTAGTACAATGATAGGAGTATTGACATTGTGCCTTGTAAACAATAAACCATAATGTCTATGGGAATTACTTTATCTTCAGGAGAAACAATCAAACATGCATTTAATGGCCCTCTTTACATGGTCAACATAATCTATAATAGGCCCTATGAACCAAGATTCCCAACCTACACAAACACAAAACAAAAACCATATTAGTTCCAATGCAAGTTAGTATCATGATTCCCCAAGAAATCCATTTAAATTGCAATGAAAGGGAAATGAAATGAACATAAACAAACACAAGCCAAAGATATTAAATCCTATTCAAATGCAATGCAAACTCTTGATCTCTTAAGGGAATTGGTGCCAATTTGATGTGGAGATTTCCCTTTCCCAACTCCTATGCAAGCTTTGTTGATTGGTGATGAAAAGTGATCCACTTTGTTGATGATTGAAGTGTGCTCCAAGATAAAATCTGCATAACCTAGCTATAAAACTCAATGAGATGGATGAAGATTGCTATGAATTTGAGTATAGTAAGTTTACTCAAGTTGTGGATGATAAAATGAGGAATGAAGCCTCTTATTTATAGAATGAGAAGTTGGAGAAATTCAAAAAATGAAGCAATGTGGGATTAACTTTCAACCAATGGCAAAGTGCCACTTGTAGAGATGTGAATGGATGGAGGATGTGCACATTTTGATGAATGTGCCCATAAATGCAATTAGGTGATATTTTAAATTAGTGAAATGACATATAAGAGGGAAAATGAATGTCTTAAATGCCACTTGGCTCAAGGAAAAAAGACTTATTAGATGAAGTTAATGTCTTGTTGGAAGGACAAAGTCCACTTGGATTTGAATTCAAATTTGAGAGAATATTCCTCTATTATGCCATGTTGAGAGAAAATAGAGATTTAATAAATGAATTAAATCTATTTTCATGTGCAAGTGCAAAAGGTAGAGGATGGGACATGAATTAGGATTAAATTAATCAAGGGTCAATTAATTTAATGAGAGATTAGATGATGTGACAAATTTGACTTAGATTGTGTATTTATTTAAATCAAATATGAGGAGAATATGATTTTAGAATTAGTTAAATAAATATTTTGATTTATTTAGCTGAAATGGGTGATGTTAAATTAAATTAAACAAGGTTTAATTTATTTAATTTAATAGATAGACTTTAAAGATTTAATCAAATAAAGGGAATTATTGAATTAAATATGGACATAGGGTTAATTAGATCAAATAGATTGATTTAATTAACAAGAGAAAAAGACTTAATTAGATAAAATGATTTATTTAATTAAGAGAGAAAATGATGAATTTAATCAAATAAGGGATATTCGCTTAAAGGGTTAGACTGATGATTTTGGATGAAACGATGTTAGTAGTTGGGATCAAGTATGTTGGTATATTTTCCATCTCTACATTTTCCCCCTCTTTGAAGCAAAGTACTTGTTACCTTGGTTCAAAGAATAAACTGTCTTGATCAAATAGGAAAATTTTTTGATAAAAAAAAAATTGCCCCAGTGCTGCTTCGATGAGAAATATGTTGATATACTACCTCCTTGAGAGATCGGACAAAAGTTCTAATTTTTTGGGTGATCTCACGAAAAAAGAGGACAAGATGCCTGACAGGTCGAAAAAGACTCCAGGAGGCCAAAAAACAAGATAAAATGCAAAAAGTGATGAAAAACAGCCTTTAGACTGACAAAACTGGGTCGGGGAACCAAACCCCTAATAGGATGACCAAACAGGATTAAAAACCCTAATTTTTAGGTGTAAATAGGCCTTGAGGGGCCACTTCCAATTCATTTTCACATTCATCTTAGGAGATTCTACAACTTTGAGATCTTAGACCTTGACGAGATGGCACAACGATAGCTCCCGATGCACATTTCTGACCGAGTCCAGACATACCAAAGGCTTCTTGGCACTAGACCACCGGTGAGTTAACTTGACCCAAGCTTTGATTTTCATTTTTCACGATCATTTAATGCACTTAAAGTTATGTCCCTAGGCATGGTGCCATATTGCACCACTCAAATTTGAAACTGTACCGCCATCGGATGATGGACCGCCACAATGGAGTTTAGAGTTTCAGTGCAAACTTAAAACTTTGATGCCTTTATGAAATGCACCGCTATGCTTTAAGCTCTGGTGCTGCAGTGGTGTTTGAATTTAGGGTTTTAGGATAAACTGCACCGCTTTAGCAAAGTGCACCGTCGTAGTGTCGTTTGAGATTTTGAAGATACCAACATCACAATTTGCAAATTTCAAACTACAATGCCTTCATATGTTGCGACATTGGGGTGACTTTCTAAACGTTGAGATTAGCTTGAACAAATATTTTTTCAATGAATTTTAACATAGTAATTTTTCCTGATGTAGGAGGAGGTGAGAGAGATCTATTTGTGTGAACATAGGTCTCAGGATGTTTTCAGCCTTTTGTGGGATTTTTCAAGTAGGAACAGGAGCATCTTGGAGAGATGGGACTCTGGTATATCGCCTATGCACCACCCGTGCAAATGCACCTGGGCATGATGACAACACTTGCTAAGAGATGGTACAAAGAGACTTTGTCATTTCACCTTCCGACTGGCAAGGCCATAGTCACATTAGAGGATGTGTGGCGGATCTTGAGATTACCCATTCATGGTGAGTAGGTCATTTATGACATGGATTTCAGGAGGGAGGCCTGCTATGTCATCCTAGACACTAGTGAGATCATATTCTATGAGGGTTAGATCGAGTTGGAGCACCATAGGCCCCGCGCCTCACCTTACTGCTTGGTTATTGCTACGATTATATCAAGTCTTATTGCCCCAAATCGGCGAGGCCAATACTTTAGTCCTGGTTGGGGGCTTGCTTGGGAGCAGATGGTCCCACGGTGATTGACACTTTTTGTATGGGGCCCAATTTTGCGAGCCTCCCTTTACAGGGATTTACACAAGTTTTCATACTTGGATAGTAGAGCACTTGGGGCAGGAGTTACACTTTTGCATATTTGGGCATGAGAGCACATCCCTATGCTTCGTCCATGAGTCATTCCAGTGTTGATGGAGCCAAATGATCCAGTTTTTTGGTGCTACAAGGGAGGTCTTTCATTTACACGCACATGACAACACGAGATTCCTCACTGGAGGAGGGTCCTTGACGACTTGCGAGTATTCAGATGGTGGTCATACCTTAGACAGCCTACATGGTTTGATGATATGTAGTAGTTATTTTTTTCTCACTAGGACCACTTGATGTAGGGGCAAGAGCATACCATGTTGGAGATGTATCTACCGGGTAGGTCCAACGTCAGTTCGGGGAGCCTCAGGACAGGCCAGATGATGGTTATGTGGCCATCCTTGCTAGGACAGTGACATAGGGTGCATGGGGCTGATACATACTTTCCCATGAGGGAGTAGAGAGCTTTAGACAACTGGTGGCCTAGCCGTGGCCATACAATTAGGGAGAGGTTGATCCTAGAGTGACACAGGCATACAAAGGTTGGTTTCAGCCACCTCTATGACTCACAGTGCTAGGGACATCATTTGCTCGACACAAAGCGAGAGGCAAAGGGGCAGGGTGAGGCCAAGGAGGAAAGGTTCAAGATCAAGGAGGTAGAGGGTGAACACTAGATCATCTAGTTTAGGACCAAGCACTCCCAGATCAACAGGATGGAGAGCAGAGGTAGGAGGTCCCCGATAGGATCAAGATCCAGGTCACCAAGATGGACATCATGACAAGATCTCGACACCATCCAGGGATGGGGACCAGGATCAACCTCATGTGCAACCACCACTACAGCCAAATCTTAGGGATGGAAATATTTTGCAACTACAGGCCTAGGTACAGACACTTAGAGCAAAGAGAGATCAAGTTAGGGTCGACTAGGACCAAGCCATTTTGTAGAGGTAGGTCGTAGAGTTACAGATGGCAACAGAGATGGGTTGCTGACAACAACTAGAGGGCATGGTTGCCTCCTCCTCCTGAAACACATTGTCACTCTAGGCTTACAGAGAGGCTGTCTAAGAGGCCAATTACTACAAGATGCATTACCATCAAGCCGTGCTAAGAGCAACTAGGGCACCAAATTTTTCACAATGAACTAGCCATAGGCCAACAGAGCAGCACGAGGAGAGAGCAGGTGGTGAGGGCAGTAGCCAACAGGGCTAGGCATTCATTTTTTATCAGAGACGGGATACTTTTGGTGCCCCATGGGCTCATTTTTGATAGCTCGATGGCCCATTTTGTATTTATATACTTGATGTTGGATCCAATTCCATGTATCATGACAGTACATATTTTGATGATATATATGAGATGATGATTCTGATGTGATTATGATATGTGATGCATTTATGGATGGATTTTGATTTCTATATGCTATGCAATGGTGCTATCTTATGATGCCATGATGTTTATGGGATGAATGTATGGATTCATTTCTTTTTCAGTATCTTTTTATGCACTTTTTATGATGATTATGTGTGGATGTTATGCTATGCAGATGCTAAAAAATCTATATTATGAAATGATGGATGGTATATGCAGTGCAATGTTATGATATGATAAATGCAAATGATGCTTATGATATGGGATGATTTATGTTATGCCTATGATGATGCAGATGTTTTATGGGATGAATGATTTATATAATGACTTAGAATATATGTATGGAAATGCATATGTTTCTATATGATATGTAATATGCCATATGCTGATGGTTTATGGATGTAGGATGGATGCAATAATAATGATGATTTGATTTAACTGTCATGGCATCACAGTTAGTGTGAAAAGCAAGAGATAGAAGAAAGCCAAAAGATTCCAACAAGATATGAGATGATGATGATTTTCTTGCCGAGAAGTTAGGATTTTCAAAGGGCCGATTACCTTATGTTTGATAACACATGTCACGATGGATCAAGGTATGAAGAACCAAGATGGCGTTGCACCTAATGTGATGGAATTTGACTCGACAATCAAATAGGAGTATTCCTATTCACACCCGGCGTACGTAACCTTATTTAGAGTGTTGTTTAGATATTTCAAGCATCTTGGGCCAAAACATAGAAAAGTGAGCCTTCCAGTGTGGTCAACAAGACACCTAAAAAATCTTCCCTACAAACCAAGCAAAGCACGAATGACCAAGTTATATTACAAGAATATCCAACAAGCACAACAGATAAAAGATAATGATTGTTGCCCCATTCCTATCTCTCTAAATATTTTGATTAGACATCATTGAGAGGTCCTTGGGATGAGCACAATAAGATAAATCAACAAGATAAAGATAAAGCAAACAAACAAGCCAATGTTCTTTAATACCGCTAGCTGAGACTAAACTATGGTGATGCCTGATGTTGATGTCCATTGTAGGAAGGATGCATCCTAGGACATGATGATATCAAATGATTTGATATGGGACTAATTGGATGATAGATATTGACACAAATAGTTGATTAACTTGTTTATGTACTGACCTAGACTTTAGATTTTGACGTTCAAGTTTTCACTTTTGAAGTGCTAGACTTGTTTCTGATTTTTTTACCGAAGGTTGAGGATGATGGTTGATCTATTGTGAGTGAAAGCGAGATGAGACAGATGGATTTTTTGGGTTTTTTGAATGTTTTTGATCTTTTTGAAATGTTTTGAGGCTGTTTTTGGTATTTTTTGAGATTTTACAAATGTTTTTATTTTTTTATTTTCATATGTTTTGGGGGTTTTTGAGATTTTGACCAAGAGACTAACCTAAGGACCTATCCTAGGGGCCTCAGGGGCTGATCAACAAATTAGCCTTGCCTACGTTATACATGCAAATACCACGTAGTTTGACTAACATAGACTCAATTATTGATGAGATATGAACAAATAGATTGTCAGTTAATTATGGCGAACTCCTAAAGGACTGACCTAAGTGTCTCAGGGGATGATCAAAGATCAACCTTGCCTATGTTCAAGGCTTGGAGACTTGTAGTTCAACAAGATGACTCCATTTTTGATTTTTTGACTTTTAAATTTTTTTTTGGATTTTGATATGTTTTGAATGTTTTGGGATTTTTTTTGGTTTTCTGATGTTTTTGGATTTTTTGGTTTTCTGATGTTTTTGGATTTTCTGATTTTCTGATGTTTTTGGATTTTTTGATTTAAGGACTTCAAGAATATACACGAATTTGATCTAATGAGAACATGCCCCCAGTGTGATGCAATAGACTACTCTGATAAAGGCAGGACAAACTGACCTTGGGAATTAGCCGAGTAGTACTAGGAGGGATCATGACACGAACAAAAGACCAAGCTATGATGTGGATGCAGATGGATGAGTGATAGATGAAGATATGAAATGTGATGGATGATGGAAGTGTAATGGATGGATGGTGTAGAACAAGTCGTGAAGATCCTAGTGGATGGAAAGTGCTTGTTTGCCAGGTTTTCACCAAGGTACTTGCCCAAAGTGCCACCGAAGTGGTTTTCACTAGAGTACAATTTTTCTCTTTATTGTTGTTGATCATTTTTTTCTTTTTTGGATTTTTTTCTTTTTTGATTTTTTTGTTGTTACCAAGACGCCTATTTTCTAGGTTTTCATTAGGGTAACCATTTTTTCAAGACATTTTTCTCTTTTTTTTTTTGGTTCTATACCTTGAAAGATTAGGCATAAATTTTTTTGAGATGGGAGTTGTTCATGGGATCCTGCAGAGGTTCCCCTTCGGGTGTTGCTAATTGATATGCCCCTAACTTGTAGCTTGTTGTGATAACAAATGATCCCAACCAGTTGGGTTCAAATTTACCTTTGTTGTTTGGATTTTGGATGTTCTTTTGATTCTCTTTTAAGAAAAGTTCTCTAACTTGGAAATTTCTACTTCTGATTTTCTTGTTATAGTTCCTCTTGAGTCTGTTTTGATAGACTTGCAAATAATTCAATGCTTCTATACATTGCTCATCCAATGGCTCCAACTCATTTAATCTTGATGCTCGGTATTCTTCATCTGTGATGAAGTTTTGTAGTGATATTCTTAGTGATGGGAGCTCGATCTTAATGGGTAATACTGCCTCTGATTCGTAGACCAGGGAGAAGGGGGTGGCACCTATTGGTGTGCGGATGTTGGTTCAATAGGCCTAAAGGGCGGGATTTAGCTGTAGATGTCAGTCACAACCTACGTCATTGACCATCTTTTTAAGGATTTTGAGAATGGTTTTATTGGTAGCTTCTGCCTAGCCAATTCCTTGGGGATAATACAGAGTGGAAAAGTGATGTTGGATTTTGAATTTATCACATAGGTCACGAACATCTAGATTCTTGAAAGGTGTCCCATTATCTAAGATAATAGCTTGGGGAACACCGTATCAACATATTAATTAGTTCAAGATGAACTTTGATATCTACTTTCTAGTGATGTATGTCATGGGGATGGCTTCCACCCACTTGGTAAAGTAATTAGTGGCGGTTATGATGAACTTGTGGCCATTAGATGAGGTGGGAGTTATCTTTCTAATGAGATTGAGCCCCCACTGTGAAAAGGGCCATGGTGTGATGATAAGATGAAGCTCTTGAGCTGGAGCATGGATAAGGTCCCCATGTTGTTGACATTGTAGGATAAGTTTTATCTGCTTCTCTTTCCATTGTAGGCCAATAATACCCCGTCCTTAGCAATTTCTTAGCCATGGTTATTCCACTCGAGTGTGAACCACAAATACCATTATGCACCTTAGTTAAGACAATCAATGCATCCTCAACATTTAAGCAGTTTAATAAGGTTCCTTCTATGCTCCTACGGTAAAGGGTGTTTCCTAGGATGACAAACTAGGCTACTTTCTTGACAAAGGTTCTTTTTAGACTTGAGGGGAAGTCAGCAGGTAAGACCCCTATTCGCAAGTAGGTATAAATGTCATGGTACCAAGGATCACCGGGACCAATGATTTCACACACAAATTTTGACTTTGGTACCTCAAATGTGGGCATGAGAAGCTACTCTACCAAGAATTCATGTTTTGGGACATTGCGAGGGATGTCTAATAGGGATCCAATCGTTTCCATGGCATTTGTTGCTCTATTGTTTGCTCTGGGAATCTACTCAAATGTGATATCAATGAATGATACTTTAAGACTCTCTACCAAATTTTTGTATGGAGTCAGCTTATCATCCTTTGTTTGGTACTCATCATTTACTTGATTTATTATCAGCTGAGAGTCTCCATATACTTTGAGGGTCATGATGTGCCATTGCACTGGTATTCTAAGACCTATGGTTAAAGCCTTGTACTCTAAAATATTGTTAGGGCAAGGGAATGCCAGTTTGTAGGATCTAGGTATACAGTCTCCCTATGGGGTGATGAAGAAAACACTGGCTCCTAATCCATGTTGTGTATAAGAGCCATCAAAGTATAGTTTCTAGTGATCGACTATGCTGAGATTGAAGATGGATTCATTTGGGAACTATGATATGAGTGGATTCTCTGAGTAGATTGGTGCTTATGCAAGCTGATCTATGATGACTTGACCTTTGATTTCCTTTCGCTCCACATATTCAATGTCATACTCTGATAGTATCATGACCCATTTAGCCAGCCTTCCTGTGAGCATTGCTTTTGACAGTAGGTACTTTAGGGGATCAATTTTGGCAATGAGTTTGATTTTGTGTGCCAACATGTAATGTCTGAATTTTTGTGAAGAAAACACTACTGTTAGACATGCTTTTTCAATAAATGAGTAGTTTAACTCATGCCCAACCACTATGCAGCTGATGCAATAGATGGCCCTCTTTGTCCCATTTTCATCGTACTAAGCTAGAAGAGCTCTAAGGGTTGTTGTTGCTGACACATAGAAGATTAATAGCTTTCTTGGGATCAATGGCATGAGGACTGGATGTGTGAGTAGATTTTTTTTTATTTTGTTGAAGAATTATTCACATTTTTCATCCCATTTGTATGCTACTCCCTTGTGGAGTAGATGCAAATAGGGGTTTTGCTTGTCTTCTAGTTGTGCAATGAATTTGTAGATAGACTAAAGCCTACCTTGGAGACCTCTCAACTGTTTCAATGTTTTGGGTGCCTCCATCTCTAAGATTGCCTTCACTTTTATTGGATCTATTTCAATACCCCTCATTGACACTATGTATCCCAATAGCTTCCCTGACTATAAGCCGAAGAGGAACTTCTTTGGGTTGAGTATGACTTTATATTCCTCCAAACTATCGAAGATAACACTAAAGGTTGCTATATGATCTCTCCTCTTCCTGGATTTTTCTAGTATGTCATAAACATAATTTTCAATAGTTTTGTGGATCATTTCATGGAAGATTAAAATCATGGCTCTTTGATAGGTAGCCCCAACATTCTTTAGACCAAATGGAATTATGTTCTAGCAATAGGTCCCCCATGGACAATTGAAGGTTGTTTTGTGTTGGTCTTATTTGGAAATCATTATTTGGTTGTATCCTAAGAAACTATCCATTAGAGAAAGTATTTAATGTCCTACTATCATGTCTACTATCATGTCAATGTTAGGCAATGGGAAATCATCTTTTGGACATGATTTGTCCAGGTCTCTGAAATCTATGCAGACTCGGTGCCCCCATCTGGTTTTGAAATAGAAACTAGATTGGATACCCACTCGGGGTAGTCAATTGGTCATATGAATCTTGTGTCAAGTAGCTTCTTTAGTTCCATTTTGGCTAGCAGAGCGATCTGAGGATGCATTTTTCTCAATTTTTGTCGAATAGGCTTTACTTCAGGATACACTGCTAGATGGTGGACCACAATCTCTAGATCGAGCCTGGGCATGTCTATGTAACTCCATGAAAAGTTAACTTGTCTCTCTCTTAAAAAGGATACTAGGAGTTCTTGTTCCTCTGATAGTAATGATTCCGCATAGAATGTGATGTGATGGGTCTCCTCCATTCCCAAGTTAACCGGATTTCATTTTTTGACTAGGACTATTGATTTTTCCTGGTGTAAAGCTCTAGGAGGAAGATTGAATCCCTCATCCTCGGGTGCCTCAAAGAGGTTTTCACCATCAGATGTGTCCTTTATTTTTACTATTTTTGGGTCAGAGAGTGCCACAGTGTGGTTTTCACTCAAGGACCTTAAGATTATTCTCAATTTTTCACTTTTACGACTGAGGGATTCAATCATTTCTCCATAATATGCATGTGTATCTAACTCGATGATAAATCTTACTTTATGATCCCCACATGGAATATTGTCCCGTAGTCCCATGAATTCTGAGGGTGCCTCATCATTTTTGAATGTGTCAAGAATTGGTGGACCTCGTTGGTCATAATTGATGAGTTGTGGGTAGACTAGACAGATTTCATGGTTTTGGTTTTCAAAGTCATAAGATAGGGTGCTAATCATGAGTAGGGAGGTTTCCTCAAAAAGCATGGGTAGGTTGGTTATGGGATCTTCTTCATCACTACTACTACAGATGTTAGTTATGTCAAATGTGAAGTTGTCTGACTCGACTTGTAGATACGGGTAAGCGAAGTTTGACTGTCACTTGCTGAGGAGGTTTAACTTCCCTAACTGGGGGATTTTGGCCATGTATGGTTATACTTGGAGGGGTACATCCAAGGCCAAGATTTCTCCTCCGCATCTCTAGAATGAGGGGTATTAGAAGCCCGTTGTCATTTTTCCCCAGTCTCTGGTTTCTGTCGTAGCCCATTGTGAGCATCATTTGCAAACCTTTATTGTTGTCATCCATTGGTAGATTGGTTGTTGGTATATTATCTTGATATAGGAGGTGGGATGGGTCCTCCTCTATGACCTCTTAGCCAAGATCTCCCCAACTTCTAAATTTGGGATATTCTTTAGGGGATGTTTGAGATGTGGAGGCTTCATTTGATTGTGAACATCCTCATGATCTGGGAGATTGTGGTAACTCTCCTACCACAAAAGAATTTTTGGGAATCATATAGTTTTTGCAACCATTTTTCTAGATGATAACTTTGATATCAAAGATGATGGGGATGGCAGGAGTGGCAGGATTATTTGTCGCAGAAGTGGAAGCGAGAGTGGTTGGATCAATGTATGGTGTTGATGGACCTTCATCATTTTTAGGCACTTGAGGAATGCTGTAGTATTTTTCCTCTAGGTTCTTGTAGTAGGAGAATTGTTTAGGATCTCCATGGATGGTGACCTCTTTTCCTTCATATGTGAATTTGACACATTCATGGAAGGTTGATGCTACTGCTTGCATTGCATGGATCCATGGACGTCCCAGGAGAATGTTATAAGGCAAGTCAAGGTCTGGGACCTGATAGGTAGTTTCCAAGATAGCTAGCCCTACTTGAATAGGGATTTGGATTGTGCCTTGGGACACTCTTTCTCGATCATCATACACTCTGATTGTAATAGCTTTTCCTTTGTTGATGGAATCCTCTGATATTTTTAGGTTCTTAATGAGCTTGAGAGAACAAATGTTCAAGCCTACACCTCCATCCACCAAGACTTGTTTGACTTTATTTTTCTATACTAGGACCTCTAAATGGAGTGCATAGTTATCAGATGGTTGAGTGGGAAAGTCCTGATTAGAGAATGTAAGGAGATTTAGGGTGATAATGTTGTTGACCATACCTTGGAATTGTTTCGTATCAAGATCTGTGAGGACGGTTGATGAAGTCAATGCTTCCTCAAGGATTTTCTTGTGGGAGGATGAAATTTTTAGCAACTCCATAATGGAGATTTGTGCTAGAGTTCTTTTTAGCTAATAAAAGACATTGTAACCGCTAGGAACAGATTTGGGGTTGGATGCGGGTGCTCTGTTTGGCTGGGATGATCATGTAATGGTAATTTTTCTGCCTCTTGTGGTGACTCCACAATCGACCTGGGATCCTTTGATGGTGATGGTAGCATAGTAGTCATCTAGGGATGTGACGACATGGTCATACACATGATTCACACTTTTGAAGGTACCTTTCCCCTTATTAGTGTCATTGTTTCCTTTTTGTTATAGTTTGGCATCAGATTCATATATATTATGAGGTTCTGATTTCCTGTTGGTTGCTCCACATTTATGATTTTTTGATCAATGAGGTCTTGGATTAGGTTTTTCAACCTCATGCAACTGCTAGTGGTGTGCCCTTTGATTTTTTGGAAGTCACAGAGCTGATTTTCATTGTACCAAGGAGGTTTGACATCTAGTTCCTGGTAATTCTCATATGTGGGAGCTTTGATGAGATTTTCACTTATTAATTTCTTCATGATGACCTTGAGTGGTTCCCCAAGGGCAATGTATTTCCACTTGGGAGAGTTCTTGTTTCGCTAAGGTGGTCCCCTTTGATCATTGACATTGTTGATCGCTTGGTTCTTTGGTTGTTGTGTTGTTGTATTCACTTGATGGTTGTTTTGATGATGGTTTTGGGGTTGCTATTGTGGTGAGGGTGTGTTTTGTCGAAGGGTGGAGATGACAACTTTGGTGAACACAATACCATCATTGGTAATATTTTGTTTCTTTCCCATGTGCGAGGTTTGTCATTGTAACTTGTGGATGGGCGATTGTTTTGTTCGAGATATGTGGTTGATCCTCGAGGTTGTGTCATAAGGGCTCTTTCAATGTTGAGCACTTTGGAGATCAACTAGTCATATGTTGTGATGCCTTGCACTTTGAGATGGAAAGCCAAGGTTCCCTCAAGATTGGATATGATTATGCACACTTGTTGTTCCTCAAGCATGACCCATTTGCTCAGATTGGCCTTGGATTGCCATCATTGTAGGAATGAAGCAAATGGTTCATTCTTCCCTTGTTTCAGAGCTGAGAGCTCCTCTAGACTGACATCCATAGTGATATTGCATGCCTAGTTTTTGATGAATGTGTCTATGATTTCTTAAAATGTCTTGATGCCTTGAGGTAGGTGAGAGAACCATTCCATAGAATGGCCAGTCAAACTTATAGGAAATAGTTGCATCAAATATGTATCGCCATATGTGACTTCCATGCAATGAACCTGGAATTCCCTAATATGATCTTCAAGGTATCCCATCCCACGGTATTTGTCAAATTTTGGGATCTTGAATCCCTTTGGGAATGGTTTCATTATGAGGCTCCTATCAAATGGATAAGGACATAAGTTGTTGGGTATTGTTGTGGTTCACCCTGATTGAAGGTCGAGCACTTGTTGCTAGAGCAACCTGATTTGTTTTGTCACATTGTTTTGTGGATCAAGGGGTGGGATGAAAGTATTATGAGGTGGTAAAATTGTCGATAGGATGGGTGGATTGGTTTGTATGTTGATGGATGGTGTTTTCATATTTTGTTGTGCCCAGTATGCTTCCATTTGTTGTTGTACCAACAATGCTTGTTGTTTTTCCTATTGTTGTTGTGCTATTAGTGCATTTTGTTGAGATTGTTGTTGTTTTTGTGCCAACAATGCTTGTTGTTGGGTTGCTAGTTGAGCTACTTCTTGTTACTCTTGGTATTGTTTTAGTGCTTGTTGATACGCTTGTTGTCGGGTTGCTTTTTGTTGTGTGAGATATTGTGCTTGTTCTTGTGCTTGTGCTTGGGCTTGAGCTTGAGCTTGTTGGGCTTGGTATTAGGTTTGTGCTTGAGCTTGAGCTTGTGCTTGGGCTTGAGCCTGTGCTTGTGGTTGAGTGGCAGCTTGTGCAATCTGTGCGACTTGAGCAACTTGTGCTACTTGAGTGGCTTGCACTAACTGTGTAGCCTAAGCAACTTGTTGTTGTTGTTGCAATAAGGCTCGGGCTTGTGTAGCCTGTTGTGCTTGTAGCCCTTATTGTGAGGCTTGAGTAGCTTGGGCAGCTAGCTGTGTGGCTTGTCAGTTTTGAATTTTTTGTAATTCCTTTTGATAAGAAGCTTATTGAGCAGCTTGCAATGCAATACTGTATTGGCTTGATGTGTTTGAGTTTGGTGGTGGTGGTGGTGGTGAGGTGGGTTTGTAATGGTGCTTATTGTGGTGATGAGAGGCACCACCATGTTGATGATTGGGTTTTGAGTGGTAGATGGTGCGATCGATATCGTTGGTCCTTGAGATACCATGTTTTGAGATGTTTTAGGGATGGTTGATGATGTGATGGTGGTGGTTTGTGTTATTGGGATGGTTGCCATCTGTTGTCACTAACTCATTTGACTACAAAATTCGATGAAATTTTTTGGCGAAATATGTATAATTTGATGTATCGTCCGGTGCTTGTAAAATTTGATGTGTAATTTTCAATTTTTTGAAAGTTTATCCCCGACGTTCATTGAAATTTTGATGAACCTGGGTTTCATCGAAATATAGACTACCAGTTTCATCAAAATTTTGACAAACATGAAAAATAGAAAAAAATCAAATTGTGGCCAACATAAAGAAAAGTGAGTTTGCGCCTGATTTATTGTAACAGTGTTTTGCTCTACTTGAGATAGTTTGTGGAGAACTAAGGACAATTTTCTTGGGAAAAATTAGAAAAAATTCAAGAAGATATCGCCAGGTTGAGGGTAGTCATTGTATTCTTGCAGAATTCAGTTGTGAAGTCAGATTTGTAGTTCCAGGTTTGAAAATCATATTTTAAAGCAACATCTCATTAGATTTCATTTTTAGAGATTTAGGGTTTTGAGAATTTCATGTCCAGATTTTGTTGTGTGGAATCACCATAAGATCACAACCAAGGAACAAATTCTTGTGACTGTAATTATGTGATCCATAACTCTATCCGTCATGTGGCATAGTTGTGCTATAACAAATACATGATGCATTCATGTGTGACCATTGTTTAATGTGGCTATGTTGTGATAGAAATGGAGGCACTCATATAATATAGTTAATTCAGGTTGTATAATGTAGGTGTCAATCATCATTGGGTGCATTCAGGTTGTCTCGATTTTAACAGGTTAGGATGTAATTATAGCATGATCGAAGAGTGATTACCTCTTGTTGCAATAAAGAGCCTATAACTCTGGTTGATATGAAGAGTGGTTGTGTTATATCAATTATGTAGTGCATTCCATAACAACCCTTATTTAATGGGCTATTCTAGAGAGTGATCAAAATTTTCTAAACCTTATGAATGTTACTTAAAAGTGTATAGCTTAAACTACAAACCAAGTTTGTACATACTTGAATGCAATCTTGGGTTACCGCAAACTATAATAATGTGATATGCTAATAACCAATATGCAAAGTATTAAAGAAGGACCCATGACATATAGGATACATTTCCATGATTAGGTTTACATACCTTAATGATCAAACACAAGCTTCCCACACACTCTAGGATACAATCCAAGATCATACCACAACTTTGTCAAGACAACTAATTTTCTGACCCAAGATTTAAGGTTGTTTTTTAATACCAATAGATGCATTGGTAAGAGCATGATTAGGGTACAAACCCTAGGCCTCCATAGAAATATAAACAATAACTATAGCAGATTAGTGAGGTTGCAATACCAGAAAAATTGAGACATTGTAGGTAATAACAAAATCTTGCAATCTAAATATTGTAGCCAATAACAAGCACACTATGTAGCTTAGTGACATTTGTAAATGCAATCTATGGTAAGAAGAATCATAGTCACTTGAGATGTGATAGTCAAAAAGAAGCTGAGCAGTGACAAGATAACAAAGTTCAAACCTTGCATAGTAAAGTGGAGATTTTAACAGTGAGTTTCCTTACCGCCTTGCTGACCTTAAGGGTTTTTCAAATGCTTTTGGTAGTGTTAGACAAGGCAAATACAATTAGGGAATGATTGTCCAAATGAAGTAGTAGTGGTAATCATAGGTTCAATATTTCTTCTTAGCCATTAATGTATAATGGAGGTAGTGGATTGCATGTTTGAGCAGTGTTATGAGACTCATCAAAGATGGGAGAATAGTGAATAATACCTTGTGGACTGTGAAGTAGTGTCAATAAGGTTGAAGGATCTTAAGAACTACAATACAATGAAATAATGAGTCCCCTGTAGTAAGTAGGCAGTCTATAGGGCATAGTTTGATTTTATAGAAGGATGCTCATGAAAGGAATCTTCAAGTGATAGTGAGTGAGTTGTTTGAGATTACAGCTGAGGGTGCAATACCCAGTCTTAAAGGAAGTTAGCAAAGTAGTAAATGTGCAAGAAAATCAAATCGTACACAACAAACAATTCACAATGTTATCTTGCATAATGCCTTGAATTTGAAGACAAAAATCTCATTGTATCTTCATGATGAAAGTGGTGATCTTAATGGTGAATCACTGGCAACCATGATTTTAAAACATGCTATTGTGCTTATGGAGGAAAAAATTTAAGCAAGGAAGTGAGTATGGTTTGGAACAATGACAGGTATGAAGGACTTGCTTTATATGCATACTATGTAGTCTAGCTTAAGACACCGTTCTTAGAAGAGATTGAAGGTGGATTATGGAACTCAAGGGTTACCATGAAAAAGATTAAAGCAAAGACTGAGATCTATTTAAAAGCCATAGTCATGAAGATATTAAAGATGTCACATGCAAAACTATAGTAGCTGGAGTAATGAATACAGTGCCAAAGAGGATAGTGTGCTAGAGCAGATTTAGGAGATCTCCACATTATCTAATTATAGGGAAATAGATCATTTATTTATTTATTTAATTAAAAGAAATCATTCTAAACCCTATATAGGATACATTGATACTTCAAAAGCCTCTGAAGGAATTTGAGATTATGCAAATATATGTCAACTAAATACCTAGATTACAAATAGTAGGGGGAACAATGTAAGATTTGTTGAGCAGAGCGGGAATGAGATAAGCAACAATGAATCCTATGCCTCCTTTCACGCACATCTCCTCACCATTCTCTGTCATTCTTTACAGAAACACTTCTCCATTTTGGCAGTCTATGCTTGAAAATAATGTTTTGATGAAGGTTTTAGAGTATTTTTATTAAAATGAAAACTCCATTTTGGTGGGCTACGCCTGAAAATAAGATTTTGAAAAAAGTTTTAAGGTACATTTATTCAAGTTTTAGAGTATTTTGGCGGGCTATATTCTTGATTCCTTAAATGATTTATTCAAATGGATTCTGACTAAATAAATGACTAACTGTTTAGTCATTTTTATTTGTGTGACTAAATATTTTTTAATCAACGATGAAACTAGTAATTTATTTACTCATTTAAAGATGAGTTGCAAAAGATGAGCATAATTTAGTCATTTTTAGTTGTTGTGACTAAAATTTTTAGTCACCTAGTCATTTATTTTCCAAATTCTACTAGTGTGTTCTTCCTTGTGCGATTAGGGCTCTCTCAATGTTGAGGGCCCTAGGGATAAGATCGTCATAATAAGTGACACATTGCATTTTTAACTAAAAGGATAAATCCATATTGACATTAGCAATTATGATTCTGACTTGTTGCTCCTTAGGAATAGGTCACTTGCTCTTGCTAGCTCGCTACCTCCATCATTGTAGGAAGTTTTCAATCAAGTTCCATATTGTGATTTTAGGAGTCTTAACAATTGGAAATCATAGTAAAATCAGAATTTAATAAGTTTTGGAATTAGCATTTTAAAGTGTTTTTTAGGGTCATTAGCTTCAGACTATCTTCTCTTTTTCCGGGGTGGTTGCATGCCAAAAAATTTTGGTGTAAAATATTAGAATTATTATATTTTGTTACCTGTCTATGAATAAAAATTATTGGAGTGTGAGTTTGATATTTTTTGAAGGTCTAAATAGTGGGATAGATGTTGTTACCTCTCTATGAATAAAAATTATTTGAGTGTGAGTTTGATTTTTTTGAAGTGGTGTAAAATATCAGAATTATTAGATTTTTTAACTTGTCTATGAATAAAAATTATTGGAATGTGAGTGATATTTTTTGAAGATCTAAATAGTGGTAAAGAAAAATCATGTTAAATAATATTAGTCCAGAACAAAATGAAGAGACACTTGATAGATTGTGGGATAGATTGAAAAGAAAGGGTGATGGGAAATGTTATTGTCCTTCCAATAATTGCAAGGGCTTAAAGATGAGACGACTTTTAATCACAATAGCTAAGAAAAATTGTAAGCAGCATGGTCACGTTGAAGGGGGGCATGATTATCGTCCATTGGTTAGTTGTTCATTATATGTGTTTATATTGATTGAATTTGTAAATGTTTATATCATTTTAACATTTTATATATATATATAATCACTTGATCATGATCATAGTTTATTTGTGTCTATCATTATTATAAAGGTGAGGTGCCCTAGGGCAGATGATTTGGATTATCACGGCCCGACGAATGTGGTTTTGCAAGCGGACGAACATGGAGTTGTGAATATTGAATATGAAGTTAATGATCCTATGGAAGAAGATGATCATGCACCAGAAAATACAGTTGAAGATGATGGTACGAATACATTGATCCATAAAATATTTAGTGGTAGAGCTGATCATAATGATCAGGATGACTTTGATGATGTTCATGATTTACTTGTACTTGAGAAGGCATACAAGCCCCTTTATGAAGACTCCCAAACAAATCTTCTCTCTGTTGTATTGTTGTTGTTGAACTTGAAGGTTATGAATGGTTTATCAAACATAGCAATCTCATGAATGTTAAGGTATGTCATAAATGTTGTCTTTTTTTATCTATTTTAATTGTTGTTAGTTCATCACTAGTAAATAAAGAATGAAATATGTACCATTAATATTCTTTATATTAACAAATTATTTTTGTTGTAGATTGATTGGTGAATTTTTGTTACCACCATCAAATATTTTACCTCGCTCATACCGAGATTTATCTCCCATTATGAAAGATATCAGAATGGAGTATCAAGTAGTAGATGCATGTCCCAATGATCATATTATATATCATAAACAACAAGAATTTGCAACAGAATGCCCAGAATGTCATATCAGTAGATATCAAATAGATCAACTAACAAAAAAGGTGCCTCACAAGGTTCTTCGTTATATTCTCATTATTCCATGTATGCAAATATTATTTAGGTATGAAAACTTAGCACAATTTATGGATTACCATGCATGGAATAGAAGTGGAGATGACATTCTTCAAATTCCTACGGATGGTTCTGCATTTAGGGACATGGAGGAAAAATGGCCACACTTTAAAGAAGAACCTCGTAATCTCAGGCTTTCATTGGGAGCACGATGTCAATCCATTTGGAGAGCTGAGATCTATTTACTCAGTGTGGCCTGTTTTTGTTATCAACAATAACATTCCTCCATGGATGTCAATAAAGAGGGAGCACATAATGTTGTCAATGATTGTTCCAGGTATTTGTTTACATCAATTTTCTTTAACGTAGTAGCATCTCATTTGTCTTATTTGTTGCATAATGACTTATATTTTTTTCATTCAATATTCATGTACATTAATTTATATATATTGCAATAAAATGGTTATAATAATTATGTAATGTTTATGTTCATTCAACTAGGTAGGTACCAAGTTAAAGATAGGAATGTATATATCGAGCCTCTTACTGACATGCTTCATGAATATCGTCAAGGCATTAATGGTCAGCTTCCACAGGGACTGAAAAGTTATCCCAGATAATTTAGTAGGTTGCCCTACTATGAGCAGCTACAAATTATGCATTTATTTGATACAATGCATATCGGAAAGAATATAATAGAAACGTTATAGAAAATATTGGATGGAAGGCATGACAAAGAAAAAAATTGTCAAAATTTGTAGTAACATTCAAGAAGCCAATCATGCAATGAAAAATGTCATTCAATTAAATAGCAATGGAGACCAAATTAATATAAGTGCACTTCCTTGGTTATTAACATAGTAGCAAAGCAATACTATAAAAGAAGTCATACGAAAAATTCGATTTCCCACAGGATTTGTTGTGAACATAAACAATATAATAACAAAGAAAGGTGAATTTGGGTCAGGGATGAAAATGCATGATTGGCATACCTTCATTAAGGTAATTATTCTGGTATATTATATACACTTGTATAATGCATGCCTTTTTAGTGTATTGTGTTTACTACTTTTGAAAAATAATGAAAAGATCATTTTATAATTGTTGCAGTATGTTCTACCTCTATCTCTCCCAGACAACTTTGACAACAATGTCAAGCAAGTTATATATGATCTTGGAAAATACATGAGGTAAGTAGCGAGATTTATTCAATTCATTGTATACATCTTATAATTGCCATTTTTTTTACTTGTTATGTAATATACTGTATATTTTTGTTAAATCTCATTAATATATTTGTGCCTTGAATCACTTGTAGATGGTTGTCATCTAAAGAAATCTATAAAGAAGATATAAATTATTGGAAGAGAAAAATTCTTTGTCTAATGTGTGAAATGCAAAAGTGTCAACCTTCGACATTTTTCAATGCATAAGAACACTACCTCATACACCAGGTTGAGGAGATTGAATTGTGTGGACTTGTACACACAAGGCCAATGTGGATGGCTGAGAGGCACTTGAATTTTTTGAAGGCTTTGGTTAGACAAAGAGCACATCCTGAAGGTTCTATGGTGGAGGAATATATGGTATACCAGACCATGGTGTACATTAGTGAATATCTTCCTAAGTTTGCAGCAAAGATCCATGTAGATCGCATTTGGGATCCCAACTCCATTAAAAAATTCAAAGGGAAGCACCTGATGGGGAAAGGTAAATTAAGGAAAGTGAGAGGTAATTATAAGATGGTCATGGAGATTAATTGGAATACATTTTACATGTGGTTTTTACGTATATTGTACTTATTTAATTTTTAATCTTCAATATACATCAATTATAAATTAAGGTCGTATACTGTGGTATTTAACTAATTATACGTCGTTTGTGAATTTTAATTTTTTTTGATACAGTTGGTCGAGGTGGGATGCACTACATTTGTACATCGCCAACAATCTTGATTGGATGACGGTATAGATTGAACGATGTCAACAATCTGGTCACACATTAACATGGGAAGGTGTGGCTTCATTGGTTAAAGAAGCTCATTGTAATGGAGATTCCAATGTTACACAAAGGGAAATTGATTTAACATATGGTTTAAGTGATAAACAGGCACATATAAATATATTAATCACCCATATTATTTAATTATTTTCAATTATATTGTTGTATATATATGTTGAGATTGTTTTTTTTGCATACATTCGGCCAAGAATAAATATGTTTATCAACTGGCGATATTGCAATAATTTTTTCATGTTTGACATATTGCAAAAGAAACACCACAAGGCTATGTAGTGCAATGGTCGTAAATTTTGAATCAAAATGTTGGATGACATGAAAAAAACTTGTGATTTTGGTATAACTGCAGTCTTTTAGGTGACTAATGTTTCATCTAGAAGCGACATACATCTAGAAGTCTCATAAAATTAATACTATGGGATTTTGGATGATATCCTTGAGTGTGACTTTAAGTCTTTCAGATTAATTTTGTTCGTTGTCCTATGGTATAGGCTACGATTGAATGAAAATGATCCTGAGAGAACTATTATTGAACATGATAATGGATTTACCATGGTTAATACAAGGTTGATCGAGTGAGCTAGAAATGAGTCATATGTTCTTCCAAGCCAATGTGAGAAGGTATTTTACTCGGAGGTTCCAAGTAAACCGAGTTGGTCATTCGTTGTTAGACATGATCCAAGAGGAAGGCCGGTAAAGTATAATGTGGTGGAAGAAGAAGATACCAAAGAACTAGAAGATGATGTAGATGATGATCAGGCCAATAGTTAGTTGATGATGTCCCTAACGAAGATGTCAGAGAGGAGGAACTAGGTCATGATGATGTAGGAGTTAATGGTCATGAAGATGATATCCGTGTGGATGATGACATTATCGAAATTGATATCGATGACAATGGTGATGATATGACCAATCCTTACAATGTCGAATTTGGATCAGATGATATAGACAAAGAGTTGGATGAAGAAGAAGATCAATGGCATTGAAATGTATAAGTTATGCGATTATATTATCTATTTGATATTAATTTCTTGATAGAATTATATTTGACTTATGTGGTTACATAATTAATTCATGATGTTTTAATTTTTATGCTATTACATAATTAATTTAATGATGTACTTTTTAATGTTTGAAAGGACAAAAAATTAAAACATTTCAATAGTGATGTTAACAACCTTGAAATTAGTGTGTTTTATGTTTCATGTGATCATAAAAGATTAAAAAGTTAGTTGTAGAGGTGGTTGTTCAGTGGTTAACATGTAAAGGCCTTTAAAATGGCTAAAGTGATCATTGTAATAGTTGTTGATGGTTGAGGATTTAAAATACAAGCTCTTGACATTCGAAAATCTGTGTTTTTTTTCAAATTTTCTATATTTTTCCTATTATGCAGCACTATACGGTTACATGCAGCCATATTTTGATGTGAAATTAATTCCAAGTCATGAAGATATGTGTTAGCTTTGATTTGAATCTGATTTGAGGGCTTAAGGCATTGATTTGAGTTAGAAAGCTTAATTTCTTTGCATACAGCCCGGTTACCCTGTTTTTGAGGGTTTTGTAGTCCAAGCATGATATAAAGGGGCTCCTACACTTTTTGTTATTATTGTAGCTTGTGTAAGAGGCCCCATGAATACTATTGTAATTGTAGGATGCATGAATAGGGCGTAGGATGAGAAATAAAGAAGGTATAGTTGTTGTCCTCAAGAGGTTTGTGAAGAAAAGCATGTGAAATGAGAGGTTCAAGCCTAGGTTTCAACAAAATATGTATGGGAGATCTGATTTTATGAATTTTTATCCATGTGCAGATCTAGTGGGTTGTTTCTGAATACTGAATATAAATGATACACATACACACACACACATGCATGTATGTATGTATATGTATTTTTAAATGTAAATATAAATGCAATGACTGGATGCTCACCTAGAACAATAAATGCAACATATCATTAAAGAAATCTATATTTATATATATAAATGTGTATTTCTAAATGCAAGTGTAAATGCAAAGAGCATATGGTTTTGTAGTGTTATAGATACAACATATCCATAAATTAATGTAATTAAAATTCTAAAGTCTTCAACACATATAATATGAAATCGATCAAACTATTAAACTACAGAAATAATAAATGAAAATAGTAAATGCATATGTATGTGTATTTGTAAATGTAAGTGTAAAATAAATAAAAATTATGAAAATTATAAAAGAATACAAGGAAAGGTTTAGAGTTTAGAGTGGGAGAGAGATAGAGGGTAGAGGGTTTAAGGGTTTAGAGTTTAAGGGTTAATGGTTTAGGGTTTAGGGTTAAAGGTAGAGGGTGTTGGTTTGTTTTTTACACTGTAATCAGGTTGGTCTTCTAATCTACCTATGGGATTGCCAATTCCAATCAAGAGCAACTCGAAGGACCTGGACCAACTGATGAGGAATTTAAAAAGCCTCCTACACTTTGGGCTTTGCAAGACTCGAGAGGGTGATCCCTTAATGTGTTTACAACCTTTGCACCAATATCATAAACAACATTAGTACATAACATATAATCCCATTGAATAGCTCAACACAATAGGATAATATCGAATAAAATTGGTTGTTCACCTATAATATCAACTATGTGGAGCATGAGATAACTAGAACACAATACATAGTAAAATATAGTCATTAATTTGCAATTTGTAGCAAGCTCTAGGAAAAGACAAACAATTATTGAACTACACAAATAAGTACAACTTAGATCAGTGCCATATATCCATTGCAGGAGTCAAATTCATAAGCATCTAAAGGTTTATGATAGATTTAATACATAACATATAACTTATAAGATCCCTGACAATATTGCATTACAATTTCATCAATATGCATTCTCACCCAATACTACTTATCAAATCCTTATACATAACATATCCACCTATATTCCCATTCAAGCATTTTAATTAATTCCTTGAATTAAAGCTAAAATAAGGATTATACACACCACAACAATGAGATGAATCCCTCTCTCTCTCACTAAATCCTCTATCTCTCTCCCTCTACCCATACCTAAACCCTAAACCCTTAACCCTTAAACTCTCTACCCTCTACCCTCTCTCTCTCTCTCAAGTCTCTCCCTCCTACTTCTACCTCTCTCTCTCTCACTCACTCTTATCTCCTCCCTCTACCCTTAGCCCTATAGCTTCCCCTCTGCCCTTAACCCTCTCTCTCTCTCTCTCCTCCTCCCTCTCTCTCACTAATCCTCTATCTCTCTCTCCCTCTACCCATAACCCTAAACCCTAACCCTTAAACCCCAAACCCTTAACCCTCTACCCTCTACCCTCTCACTCTCAACTCACTCTCTCTATCTCTCTCCCCTCTACCCTTAACCTTAAACCTTAAACCCTTAACCCTTAAACTCTAAACCCTTAAACCCTTAACCCTTAAACTATAAACCCTTAATATTAAGTGTGTATTAAAACATTATAAAAGTATACATTTTTGGAGTTCTATTGGGAATTGAATGATAAATGACTATGAATGGGAACATCTAAGGCACTTTAATATTTTCAACTAAAAAGTTAGAGTTCAATTAGGATTAGTGTTCAATTAGGGTTAGGTTTAGGGTTCAATTAATGTTCAATTTGGGTTAGGATTGAGGATGAGGTTGGGGTTTAATTAAGGTTATGAATTCAATAAGAGTTCAAATAGGGTCAAGGTTAAGGTTGGGGTTGGGGTTAAGGTTCAATTAGGATAAGAATTAGTGTTAGGGTTAGGATTAGAGTTCAATTGTAGTTCAAAGTTAGGGTTATGGTACAATTAGGACTAGTGTTCAATAAATGTTCAATTAAGGTTAATATTTAATTAAGGTTAGTTTTAAAGTTCAATTAGGGTTTGGGTTAGGGTTGGGATTATGAATCAAGTAGGTTGGGTTTGATTAGAGTTAGGTTTAGGGTTTAGTTAGAGTTAGGTTTAGGGTTAGGGGTAGAATTAAATTATGCTTAGTGGTCAATTACAATTAGACTTAGTGTTCAATTAGGGTAAGGGTTAGAGTCTAAATAGGGTTAGGGTTTAACTAGGGTTAGGATTAGAGTAGAATAAAGTTTTGTGTTTAATTATGATATCTAGAATTTAGTATAATTTTAGAAAATGAAATGATTTTGACACAAAGAAAAAAAATAGAAAAGTTGATTTTATATAGATCTTATTTCTTAATTTATTCTAAAATTCTAATTAATAATTGTTTAATTAATATAAAATGAATATTTAATTTAATTGTATTGTATTGTATTAGATAATTAGTAAAACAAAATAGATAATAAATATTTTATGGATTTTTAAAATTAGAATTTAGTGTAATTTTATTTGTAATGTCAAATATTAAAATTTTAGATTGAAATACTTAATTTATTTTAAAATATTTATAATTAATGTTCAATTTATAAACTAATATTAAGACATTAATAAATATAACCCACAACATAATGTATTAAAGACACATCAATGTATTTATCATTCCTTCGGCTTCATGAGACACGTGGTGCTCGCCCGTGATATTGCAATCTTGCAATTTCTGATTACGGGATAGCGAGGAACGGCTGAGATGCGGCTAGACTCAACTTCTAATCTACTATCATAGATCTTCTTTGACTTGAATAGTTGCCCTAATTTCTCCACTTTTGCTCATTTTTAATGAATTTCCCCCTCACCTTGTCAAATATTTCATTTTAAATATTTTGCTTTGGAAGCAATGAAACATTTAAAATATATCGCACAAAAATTTCCTTGGGCCCCACCTTGTACAGTCCACATGGCACTCGCCCATGATTTCGCAATCAACCAAAGCACCATCACGGGATGGCAGGGAATGACTCAGATCAAAGGATTGCTGATGAACGGTCGCACAAATTTGATCCCCCAGATGGGACACGTGTCGTCAGCCTGCGATATTGCCATCCTACAATTCCTGATCACGGATGGCAGGAAACCGTTGATCTTGAAGGCATTTTGATCGATGACAGTGTGAATTTCATCCTTCTGGAAAATAAAACATTCATTAAAGGGCAAGGGGACATTACTAGGTGGATGGAAAACAATGACATAAGTTTTTTTAAAACCGTTCAGCACAGGGCCAACCCGGACTTAGGAAAATAAAACCCGCGAAGGAAATAAAATATTAAGACCAAAGGGACCAGGCCTAGACAGAACGATGGGGCATAAGATGTTTTTAAAACCCTTCAAAAAAGGTAACAATGAAATAGATCTCGACCAAGGCATTAGGTAAACACAAGGGTTTAAGATGAAGACAAAGCTAAAACCCCAGCCCTAAGAAATTTTCCAACACCATGAAAGACCAATGACATAAGGCAGGGCATGAGTGAAACATTAGGAACAAAATTTAAATTTCCATCAGTACATGAGAACCTCTAAATGTTATATGAAAAAAACATAAATACATTCATGAAGAAGTGAAATAAGTAGTATTTTTTTGTTTCAAATAAAATATCACAACTCTCCACTATAAGTATATCATTTAAAAAATAAAATTCTCATTTAATAAAATAAGACACTCATTTAAACAAGTATTGTTATCATAGTGAAAAAATATTGTTCTTTATGTGTACAACAATTGGGGTAGCAATGCACATGTTGGTCTATTTTTTTACTACTAAAAAATGTAACCAGGTTTGTCTTCTAATCTACCTATGGAATTTTCAATTCCAATTAAGGGAAGCTTGAAGGACCTGGACCAACTGACGAGGACTTGAACAAAGCCTCCTACACTTTGGGCTCTGTATACCCGGGAGGGGGATCCCTTAATGTGTTTACAACCTCTGCACCATTATCATAAACAACATTAACACTAACAGATAATCTCACTTAATAGCTCAACACGATAGGATAACATTGAATTAAATTGGTTGTTCATCAGTAATATCAACTATCTAGAGCATGAGATAATTACAACACAATCCATAATATAAGATAGTCATTGATTTGCAATTTGTAGCAAGCTCTAGGCAAAGACAAACAAATACTAAACTATACAGGTAATTACAACTTAGATCAGTGCCATATATCCATTGCAAGAGTCAAATTCATAAGTATCTAAAGATATATGACATATTTAACGCATAACATATGAAATCCTCGACAAGATTGCATTACAATCTCATCAATATGTATTCTAACTCAATACTAATCAAATCCTTGTACAGAACATATCCACCTATAATCTCATTCAAGCATTTTAATGAATTCCTTGAATTAAAGCTAAAATAGAATCATACACACCACAACAGTGAGATGAATGAAACAACCCTTAGTTATTTATTCAAAGTTTAGATATGCATGTACAGTGGAGAGACATGAGTTTGAATTTATCACAACTCAAATGCTATTATTGTTATATAACATTAAATCCCCATGAACTCAAAACCTATTACAAAATGACTCAAAACCTAAATTGCATTTTTCTCTAAAACCATCGATCTTTACAATTCGCTCTGCAACTTCACCTAGACTCAAACAAAATTATCTAACTTGCTAACCCGTACTTCTGGCCTTGAAATCCTTCTTATAGAAATGAAGGAGAAAACAAGCATCGGGCCAGAAATTACACATGTCACCAGCCAATTGGAGCACTTGGTGATATTCCAAAAATTGTTACAACAACAATCACCTTGGATAATATTCATGTTCATCATGTCAGTTGAGAAAATTTGATGCAATAACAAAAAACCACAAGAAACCCACGCCGAGAATGTCATCAACGCAAAATTGGAACCATTGGAACCGCAACATCTAATTTACCACATATTCACAGCTCATTCCTTTTACTCTTCGTCATTCAAATACATAGCTACCTATTTTTGGTATTCTTCATTAGTCGGCCAGTAAAAATTAATCACCTCATTTACCTTTGTACTATAAGGCATGTATTTTACTGCTACCTGATTTGCATCTCTTTCAAAAGATTCTAAAAATGAGTTGGTACTAATAATCTTATCCATACAACTCACCAAAAAATCATAATCTGATTCATCACAAATTTATTTAATTTGATCATTGATGACCTTACTTGCTTGATCTTGCCATTGTTGGAGTGTTCTGATTTTCCCTTGTTCATCAATTATATCAGGTAACAATGTGTTACCCCAATCATTGAAATTATTCACCAACTCCCTAATCTTCCTTCTTAAGTCATCTAGTAAGGTCTAAAAACCTTGCAATGATTTTACTAACACATGAGTAGGCTTTAATGATTGGGGCCTATTATTTATATCAAACCTTGAGGCTTTATACATGATATCCAGATCACTGGCCCTAGGGATCCAATTTTCAATTATTGGTATCACTACCTCCTGATCCCTATCAATATTCATTATTGTTTCCAACAACAAAGAATATAAAGAATGTATAGATATAAATTTACTATCTACCTTTTCATTTAAATGCCTCAAGACAGTAGTAAAAATCTCCTTTTCCTTTGAAATAAATCCCTCCTCTCTTACCTTTACCAATGTTTGTAATTCATCAATTTTTTGTATGAGTTACTTCTTCGTAGGATCAATAGAGCACTATGTTTCTTCATCAATTTGTTCTAAAGGAGGGGTGAGGGAAGGATTCTAACTAGGAGACCCTGGTGTGGAAACAATTGGAGAAGCAGGAGGCACTGACCATGTTGTGGAAGGTAATGTACTGGTCCCTGGAGCACTTGATGTCTCCCCAATCTGTTTATACCTGAACCTTTCCACCTCAGTTTGCAACTCAACATTCCTCTATTATATCTTGTTGTATTCTTCAATCAAAATGTTATACTTCTCCATTAGGCTTATACTTCTCCATTTGGCTTTTATTTTCAACCTCCTCCCTTTCAGCAGTCTTTTGGGCCAATTTAGCCACATTCACAGTCAAATTAGTGGCCTCAATGGTTGGTGTCTCTGAAGCTCTCTTTATTATTAGTCCTCCTCTGAAATTTGGATTAATATCAGAAACATTTGGTTTTCTCCCTTGTGGGGCCAATGCCCAAATTGCCAAAGTTTCATATTCCTCACTGAAGGCAGAGTTTTGCAATGCTGCCTTGACTTCTTCTTCAGAGTCTTGAAAGGGATTCTTGGACTTCATAATAGCATTAAAGGCTATTGCATCTGTAATGTACCATTCAGGAAGAATCAATACACCAGTCTGACTCACCAGTTTTCTTCCTTCTTCATGAGTGATGTTCTTGAATTCTTCCATTAATTCAGCTTTTACCTCCTCATCATTCTCCTGGTCTAACCTATCAAGCCTTAGTTCTCTTCTCTACATAGATTTATCTTGATATTCTTCAAATTTCATCCTCCATACCAATTGCAAGAATACATGAGTTTTTACAAATGTATTGTCATCTAGAAACTCCTTGCATGCTTCCATTCTTGCATCTTGTACACTTTTTCCTTTCATATCTAAATTAGATAAAACCAATTCAACTGGCCTAGGAGGGGAAGGCATACCAACCTGCATGTCCTGATCAGTAACAATAATCTCATCCATCAAATCCTCCTATGGTTGATCAATTCTTTTCCTCTTAGGGCTTGGCTCAGATGGTGGTGATGAGGGATTATCTTCTAGTGATGATTCTAAATCAATGATTTTGATTGCCCTAGGCACTTTGAATTTTGGACTTGGTTGTGGAGGCACCTTCATTATTTTCTTTCCTTTTCATTCCACTTCTTCCTCATCACTGCTACTATCCTTTTTCCTCTTGTAAATGGACCACTTTTCTATAGGCTGTTATACTGGCCCTGTTTCAATTGGCCTGACACCTTGTTCTTGTACACCCAGACTCAATTCTAAGTTTATCTTATTGGTTCTCAAGGTGCCCATAATCTCTTTGAAGTTCTCCGTCAGAAAATCAATTTTCTTATGGTGGGGACTGAACTCCAATAGTGGATCATACTTGGGATCCATTTTATGCACAACATCTAGAAGCTTACTATAAGCTATCCATTTCTCCTTGTTCAACTCCTGTCTATTTAGGTCGAACTCATTTCTAATCAGGTTCTCAGGGAAGTTATACTCATGCACAAATTTTCTAGCTTTTATTCTTTGTATGAAAAGAGCAAAGAAACCCTCAGGATCATGTTGCCACTTTGGACTACATGTCAAATGGTAATCAACAAAGGATTTATCAAAATGCATCTAGCCTCCCTATGAAAATGCAAAATTACACACCATTGTATAATCTAGAAAAAATGTTCCCTTACCCCTTCTAGTGAGGTTGTCCTCATGAATAGAACCTATCTACCACATAACTTCTACAAACCCCACTCTTGGTGATACATTGTATGGTAGTATATGAGGGGCTCCTTGAAAACCATATACTCTCAAAACAGTGTTGACTGGGTATGGGATAATGTCACCCCAATTATGGAAAACCTTCCCTTACCCCTTCCAGTGAGGTTGTCCTCGTGAATAGAACCTATCTACCACATAACTTCTACAAACCCCACTCTTGGTGATACATTGTATGGCAGTATATGAGGGGCTCCTTGAAAACCATATACTCTCAAAACAGTGTTGACTAGGTATGGGATAATGTCACCCCAGTTATGGCAAACCTTCAATTTTGACTTCCTCCCCTTTGGCCTGAGGAAATCATGTAATTCCTCAGGGATCCTAGGTACATTCACCATCAATCTAGCCCTTAATCTGGAAGCAAAACAATTATCAAATTGCACATAACTAGTTATTTCCTTATTACAAGATAAATCTGTAGCCCATATCTGTACTGAAAATCTTTCTCCATCAACTGATTGCCTTAATTTCATCTTCTCAGAGAAGAAGTCAACATTCTTAAACAAAAAAATATGCATCAGCATAGAATACCAAAAGAATTGAGTGTCGGTATCATTTTTCTGTAGCTTAGACAAACCCTCATGCATCCTCTCAGCTAAGAAAGAAGCGAAGTCATAGGTCACAGAGAAGTTAGGGTGTTGTATTTGCACCCCCATGAACATGTATGCAGTGGGAATTACCGCACCAAGACTAAAACCCAAAATCTGACACAATGAATAGAAGGTGGCCAGGAAATGGTTTGCAAAACAATTCAATCTAAAAGGTTCCTAGTCACTATGGCTGATATGAAATCTAGAACATCCTGCCCTAGCCAGATGAGGTGGAAGCAACATAGCTCTAAAAAGAGACTTCAACTTTGCATATTCCTACTTCATTTCCTCAAGATTGATAGGAACCAAGTCTTCACTCAGTTCACTCAAGTCAAAAATCTATTGGATATCATCTCTATTAATCTTTAATAGAACCCTTCCATCATTATCCCTAATTACCCATGTGACGGGGTCATACCTTGTGGCCACTACCCTAAACAGGTCTACATCAAGGAACACATTTGGTACCACCAACTTCCCTATGTCATACATCCATCCATTTGAAAAGGGGTGAGGAAAATTCCTCTATCCATACCACAATCTGAACATTTCCAAGCTGGTGAGGGGAACCCTAGCATCATCAATGTTGGAGCAATTATACACTAACCCTTCCCCCAGGATTTTCCCTCACATCCGAACCAATCATTTCTTTCTATCATTTGTTGACAAGGGCAATTGATCCAGGAAATCTCGTATAGGTTTCTTTTTAAATATTCAACTTGGCCAGAATGCTGCTTAGGTGGTGCCATCTCAGACAAACTAGGGCTCTGTTACAATGTTACACTTCAAGTAGCTAGGACTAACCAGAGATAGGAAATTATAGAACAAATTACTACAATTTCTCACAGTCTATAATTAAACTATAACCCTAACACGTTTATTAAAAAACTCACTAACAAACACAGCCAATCCTTTCCCAAATTCAAGTGTAGAATGACTAGGAAGCATAGAAAATAAACTCACAGCTTTGTTCACAGAAACCCCAAATTTTGGTTGCAGAAACTCGCAATTCCACCTTCGGCTCTGAAACTGCTCTGCAAAATAGTTAAATGCTTTGTGATACAAACAAAACAAGAAAATTGATTTTATGTCGATCAAATCATGCCAACAAATGTCTCATCTGCCATGAAATCTCAATTGCACGTTGCACGAATGACTCCAACCATATTTGATGCATATTTAAACTCGAGTCGTTGATCCTTCAGTTTGATCAAATCATCAATAGCCACCTTCAAAACAAGCTGACATAATCGCCAACATGGAAATAAAGGGCCCACAATGTCATACGCCGTGAAGGAAATCCACGTGGCGGTTGCCCGCGATATTGCAATCCTGCAAAGCACCATTGCGGGATGGCGGGCAACCATTGATCTTTATCATCGGTGATCTCTCTCCTTCAAAATGGTCGCCATCCTTTTTATTAACTGTCGAATAGCTTTTCCCTCAAGATTATAGCATTTGCATTGATTTAAAGAACATGCATCTCACAAGCACTTTAGTAACCTACCTTTTAATATATTTAAGGTCAGCTGATGTATTTCATTGTTCCTTTGGCTTCATTGGATGAGACATGTGGCGCCCGTTCGTGATATCGTGATCTTGCAATTTTTGATTGCAGGATGGCGGGGAACGACTGAAATGTGGCTGGCCTCAACTTCTAATCTCTTATCGTAGATCTTCTTTGACTTGACTAGTTGCCCTAATTTCTCTGCTTTTGCTCATTTTTAATGAATTTCCCCCCAGCCTTGTCAAATATTTCATTTTAAATGTTTTTCTTTGGAAGCAATGAAACATTTAAAATATATCGCACAAAAATTTCCTTGGGCCCCACCTTGTACAGTCCACGTGGCACCCGCTCGTGATTTCATATTTAACCAAAGCACCATCATGGGATGGCGAGGAACAGCTCAGATCAAAGGATAGTTGATGAATGGTCTCAAAAATTTGATCCCCCAGATGGGACAAGTGTCGCCTGCCCGCAATATCACCATCCTACAATTCTCGATCATGGTATGGCAAGCAACCGTTGATCTTGAAGGCATTTTGATCGACGACAGTGTGAATTTCATCCTTCTAAAAAATAAAAAATTCATTAAAGGGAAAGGGTACATTACTAGGTGGATGGAAAACAATGACATAAGTTTTTTTTAAAACCGTTCAGCATAGGGCCAACCAAGACTTAAGAAAATAAAACCCGCGGAGGAAATAAAATATTAAGACCAAAGGGACTAGGCCTAGACAGAACAATGGGGCATAAGATGTTTTTAAAACCCTTTAAAAAGGTAACAATGAAATAGATCCCGACCAAGGAATTAGGTAAACACAAGGGTTTAAGATGAAGACAAAGCTAAAACCCTAGCCCTAAGAAATTTTCCAACACCATGAAAGACCAATGACATAAGGCAGGGCATGAGTGAAATGTTAGGAACAAAATTTGAAGTTCCATCAGTAAAAGCATTGGATAATTTTATATTAATAGTTTGTCCTATCACAAATATAAAAGGTGAGCACAATAAATAACATGTATTTTCCCATTAAATTTGAAGGATTTTCAAAAAAAATTAGTGTTCAACTATTGGTCCATTTTTGTTCAATATAAGTTATATTTTAAATCATTATGTGTTGTTTTTATAACAACAAATAGATTTTTTGTGTTCAACTATTAGTCCATATGTGTTGAATATAAAAGGTAGAGATATCAAATATTTATGATTATCAATAAGTATTTGGTCCACTTAGGTTGTATATTAGTTTTAATTTAAATAAAATATCATATTCTACAAGCAATAAATGATATTTTTTTGGTTCAACTATTGGGGGTTCCATGATTAAGTTTTAGTCAAACCTTTAAAAAATAAAATTTTAGACACTTCTCAAAAGATATTCCAATGTGGCGAGTTGCATGATGAGTCGCACCTCCAAACCTTAGTTATAGATAAATAAGAGACTAGTCTACATTTCAAAAAAAAAATGAAGGTTCTACGATATTCCAATCAATTGCTACATGCTAAGAAAGTTAGCCTGAATGACTACTAGGCCCTCTCCCCTAAAGGAATAAGAGGACATCACTAGGTCGATGACAAACAATGACATAAGTTGTTTTAACGAGGGAACACGACACCAACAAAATACTTAATAAAAATAAAGTCAGGTGAAGGAAATAAAACAATAAAACAAAAGGGGGCCCAGCTAGACGTACGAAGCGATGGGGCTTAAGTCATTTTAAAGCCTTCCCAAAAAGTAACGGCCAAATAGATCCCATCCAAGGTGTAAGATGAACACTAGGGTTTTACATGAAGACAAAGGTAAAACCCCATCCCACAAACTTTTCCCAAACACCATAGATGACCAGAGACACAAGGCAGGATAAAATAGAACATAGAGAACAAAACTTTGGAAGTTCCATCACTACCCATAACCCTAAACCCTGACCATTAACCCTTAACCCTTAAAACCCTCTACCCTCTCTCTCTCTCAAGTCTCCCCCCCCCTCTCTCTCTCTCTCTCTCTCTCTCTCCCCTCTACCCTAAACCATAAACCCCTAACCCTTACACCCTCTACCCTCTACCCCTTGTCTCTCTCCCACTCCCTCCCTCTTTCCCTCTCTCTCTCAAGTCTCACCCTCCTACCCCCTATCCCTCTCTTAGGTCTCTCTCTCTCACTCACTGACTCACTCTTATCTCCCTCCCCTCCACCCTTAACCCTCTACCTTCTACCCCTTACCCTTAACCCTCTACTCTCTATGTCTCTCCCACTCCTTCCCTCTCTCTCTCACTAAATCCCTCTATCTCTCTCCCCTCTACCCATAACCCTAAGCCCTTAACCCTTAACCATAAACCCTTAAACCCTCTACCCTTTACCCTCTCTCTCTCTCTCTCTCATCTCTCCCTCCTAGCACCACTCCCTCTTTGAGGTCTCTCTCTCACTCACTCACTCGCTCAATCTCAAGTCTCTCCCTCCTACCCCTTCTCCCTCTCTTAGGTCTTTATCTCACTCACTCATTCCCTCTATCTCTCTCCCCTCCACCCTTAACGCTAAACCCTTAAACCATCTACCCTGTACCCTTAACCCTCCCTCCCTCACTCTCTCTCCCACTCCCTCCCTTTCTCTCTCTCTCAAGTATCCACAATATCCTACCCCCTCTCCCTCTCTTAGGTCTGTCTCTCACTCACTCACTCCCTGTATCTCTCTCCCCTTAACCCTAAACCCTCTACCCTCCCTTCCTTTATCTCTCTCTCTCTCAAGTCTCTCCCTCCTAGCACCACTCCCTCTCTAAGGTCTCTCTCTCACTCACTCACTCACTCACTCAATCTCAAGTCTCTCCCTCTCTTAGGTGTTTCTCTCACTCACTCACTCCCTCTATCTCTCTCCCACTCCCTCCCCCTCTCTCTCTCAGAGTATCTTCAATATCCTACCCCTCTCCCTCTCTTAGATCTCTCTCTCCCATAACCCTAAACCCTAAACCCTTAACCCTTAAACCCTCTACCCTCTACAGACCTCCTTCCACTGTATCTCCCTCCCTCCCTCTCTCTCTCTCTCAAGTCTCTCCTCCTACCCCCTCATCCCTAAACCCTAAACCTAAACCATTAACCCTTAAACCCTCTACCCTTAACCCTTTCTTCCTTTATCTCTCTCCCACTCCCTCCCTCTCTCTCTCTCTCTCAAGTCTCTCCCTCCTACTCCCTCATCCCTAAACCCTCAACCATAAACCATTAAACCCTAAACCCTTAAACCTTATATCCTCTACCCTCAACACTCTTCCCCTCTCCCTTCCCCCTCCTAATTATCTCTCTCTCTGTCTCTCTACCTCTCCCCTTCTTCCCCTCTCCCTTCCCCCTCCTAATTCTTTCTCTATATATCTCTCTCTCTCCCTTTTCCCCTCTCACTGTCTCTCTCTGTCTCCTTTCCCCCTCCTAATTCTCTACCCCCTCTCTCTCTCTCTCCCACCCTCCACCTCCCAATTACTCTTTGGTATATGTGTGCAAAAATCTGATATCCGATTTATAGCACTAAAATATTACATTTTAAAATGTTTTTCAAATTAGATATTAGACATGAATTGGATATCCAAAACAAATCAGATATTCTATTTGTAGTACTTTGGCTTGGGCATTACTATGGAGCAATGTACTGATAGCCAACCCAAAAAAAAAATCAACTCAAGATTTTCACCTTTTTTGGCAAGTTCAAAATGGTACTTTTTTCATGTTGCCACTTTTTGGCCCATCATGATCTTGCACATACCCAGGTCTAAATCAAGTAGTTGTTATTGCTAAGGTGGATCACTCATTTCTTCGAAGGCCACACACTTATGATTGGGTCAAGTGTTCTTTTCTTTAGAAAATTCCTATTTCCTTTTTTATAGGTTAATTATGATTTGATTAGATGGGTTATGAAGCACCTATTTCAAACAAATATCTTTATGAAATAAGTATATTGGAAAGAAATTAAATATGATTTGTATTCCAATGTAAAAACTACAAAGAATGGAAAAAATTCTTTCAACACATAAACTATTATGTAGTAGTCAATTAAAATGAAAAAGCTTACTCTATATTAGTTAGGATACACAACTGAGAAAATGATCTAAAGTTACTTATTTATCCTAGAGGAACTAAGTATATAGTATACAAAGAAAACCAACAAACCCACAACTACCCCTATTTTGAAGGAGTTTAGTTTTCTCCCCTTCCTGATCTCGCTAATATTGTCTAATTATTTTAAAGAGATGAAGGGTCATAACACAACTTTATTCAACCCAGTAAATAGTTTGGTTAATGAAACTTGACAAAAGCAACAAAACAATTGCTACATTTGGTATTTCATGTTGAATGAAGAGTGGTGACAATAATCTACTTATAGTTTAATAAAACACTGTTTTTATAAGAAGGATTGACATTAGAAAGATAAGTGTTACTTATAGTTTAATAAAACATGATTATAGTCTTACCGACATATACTATTGTATGCTTGCATAGCTTCTTAGTTAATATATGGGGAGAGAAAGAGAGAGAGATAGAGATATATGGGAAGAGAAAGAGAGATGGAGATATATGGGAAGAGAAAGGAAGAGAGGTGGAGATAGAGAGTTGATGGATAAGGGGGATAGGGAGGGAGATATGGTGAGAGATAGAGATGGGGAGATAGAGAGGGTGAGGGAGAAAGGGATATAGATAGAAAGAGATAGAGAGAGGAGTGAGAGGGAGATAAAAAGAGAAATAGCGATAGAGATATAGAGTAGGAGAGATGGAGGGAGAGATGGAGTGAATGAGAGATAAAGGGGGGAGAGGGAGAGATAGCTCAATAGATAGAGGGGGGAAGAGGCGGGAGTGACATAGATAGTGGGAAATATAGAGATATAGAGAGCGACAAGGAGAGATATATCAATCACCCTCTGTATATATCTATCTATTCATCCTTATCTCTTTATCTCTCTACCCCTCTATCTCTTTGTCTCCCTTTCTATTTGTATGCTTGTCATTATCTCCCTCTCTCTCTATATTTTCTTCCCTATATTTATCTTTGTCTCCTTAAGTGTGCAATGGGTACATTGGAGAGGTCTTAAAGGAGAATTATCATATCTTTAATCAAATGGCATGCTACCTTGAGCATAACTCCCTAAGGACACATGCCATCCTTGGATTGTTGATATGAAACAACCAATCAAAATTTAGTTTATCTCTCTCATATTAATATATATTATATTAATTATATTTTGTATTATATAAAAATATACTTATTATTAATTATTAATTATAATAATTTTGTTAAATAATATAATATATAATTATAATAAGTTGAATAATTATATTATTTATTATGTAAAATATAGCTAATATATACTTAGCTATATTGTAGAATATTAAAACCTAACTAAATGGCACCAAAATTTTGAACTTAATTAACATACTATAAAACCTAACGAAACCAGTTGTAGCTCATAAAATTGGAGAAGTGAAAGGTCAATACCAGCATCGAAGAAGAGTTTGGCATAGTGAAAACAAGGTCAATTCCAGTACCAAGGAAGAGTTTGGAGTAGTGAAAACAAGGTCAATGCCAGCGTCGAGGAAGAGTTTGGAGTTAAAACAAGGTCAATACCAGTGCCAACGAAGAGTTTGGAGGAGTGAAAAAAAGGTCAATATCAGCGTCAAGGAAGAGTTTGGAGGAGTGAAAACAAGGTTAATACCAGCACCAAGGAAGAGTTTGGAGTTAAAACAAGGTCAATACCAGCGCCAACGAAGAGTTTGGAGGAGTGAAAACAAGGTCAATATCAGTGCCAAGGAAGAGTTTGGAGGAGTGAAAACAAGGTCAATACCAGCGCCGAGGATGAGGTTGAGGGCACTCAGGGAAAATCGATGACCAAGGGGCAATGAGTATTGTAAGTTTGGAACCCCCATTCTCTTTAACCTTCAATTTTCATGCCTAGTTTCCAAAGATCTTCTCGTACATTAGCACCCCCATTCTCGTAAAATGGTATAAGATAAGACCAAAAAAAAAATAGCTTAGTCTTTCATATTTTTATCCACCAGCCTCAGGTCTTCAGAAAACTCCCATAATCTACCCACATCTTGGTTGAGGTTGAGAATTTCATCACACATAGCCTTCATCACATGATTCTGAAGCAATTGTAGACATAGCCCAAGTATATGCTAGGCTAAGGTAGATCTAATGAATGGAAATAGAGGCATACCATTCTTCTTTAATACCTCCACCACAAACATATTCAAGGTGTTGGTTGTTTTTACGGTAAGCAGGTTGATCTTCTAATCTACCTATGGAATTGCCAATTCCAATAAAGGGTGGCTCTTAGGACCTGGACTAACTGACGAGGATTTGATAGACCTCCTACACTTTGGGCTTTGCAAGACCTGGTAGGGTGATCCCTTAATGCGTTTACAACCTCTACGCCATCATCATAAACAACATTAACAACAACAGATAATCTCATTTAATAGCTCAACATAATAGGATAATACCAAATAGAATTGGTTGTTTATCAATAATATCAATTGACTATTTGGAGCATGAGATAACTACAACAACATTTCACAATATAAGATAGTCATTGATTTGCAATTTGTAGCAAGCTCTAGGTAAAGGAAAACAAATACTGAACCATACGAATAAGTACAACTTAGATCAGTGCCATATATCCATTGGAGGAGTCAAATTTATAAGCATCTAAGGGTTTATGATAGATTTAACACATAACATATAAGATCCTTTATAACATTGCTTTATAATCTCATCAATATGTATTCTAACCCAATACTACTTATCAAATCCTTATAAAGAACATATCCACCTACAATCCCATTCAAGCATTTTAATTAATTCCTTGAATTAAACCTAAAACAAGAATCATACACACCACAACAATGAGATGAGCAAAAAACAACCTTGATCATTTTATTCAAAATTCAGATATGCTTGTACAATGGAGAGACATGAGTTCAAATTAATCATATCAATTCAAATGCCAGTACTGTCATAAAACATCAAATCCCCATGAATTCAAAACCTACTACAAAATGACTCAAAACCTAAATTTCATTTTCCCTAAAACCATCAAATTTTACAATTTGCTTTGCAACTTCATCTAGACTCAACCAAAAATATCTAACTTGTTAATCCGTACTTATGGCCTTGAAATCCTTCTTATAGAAAAATGAGGAGCAAACAAGCATCGGGCTAGAAAGCACACATGTCACCAGCTAATTGGACTACCTTGTGATATTCCAAAAAATTGTTACAAAAGAAATCTCCCCAAAGAATCTTCTTGTTCATCGTGCCCGCTGAGAATGGTTGATGCAGCAACAAAAAATTTCAAGAATTTCATGCCTAGACTGTTACCAAAAAATAAAATTGGAATCTGTTGTAACTGCAACAACTGATTTGTCAACCGTTAGCAGCCTACTCATTTTCACTCTTCCTCAGTTAATTATACATTTACCCATTTCTAGTACTCTTCATCAGTTGGCCAATCAAAATTGATCACCTCATTCACCTTGACACTATAAGGTTTGTACTTAACTGCCACCTGATTTGCTTCTCTTTCAAAAGGTTCCAAGAATGAGTCGGTGCTAATGATTTTGTCCATACAGCTCACCAACAAATCATAATCTGAGTTACCCTATTTTTGAGGGTTTTGTAGTCCAAACATGATATAAAGGGGCTCTTACACTTTTTGTGATTACTGTAGCTTGTGTAGGAGGCCCCATGGATACTATTGTAATTGTAGGATGCATGAATAGGGCATAGGATGAGAAATAGAGAAGGTATAGCTGCTATCCTCAATAGTTTTGTGAAGAAAAGCATGTGAAATGAGAGGTTCAAGCCTAGGTTTCAACAAAACATGTATGGGAGATCTGATTTTATGAATTTTTATCCATGTGTAGACCTAATGGGTTGTTTCTGAACACTGAATATAAAAGATATACACACACACACACACAGAGATATATATATATATATAAATATATATGTATATATATGTATATATATATATATATGTATGTATGTATGTATGTATATGTATTTTTAAATGTAAATGTAATTGTTGGATGTTCTCCTAGAACAATAAATGCAACATATCATTAAATAAATCTATATCTATGTATATAAATGTGTATTTCTAAATGCAAGTGTAAATGCAAAGAGCATATGGTTTTGTAGTGTTATAGATACAACATATCCATAAATTAATGTAATTGAAATTCTAAAGTCTTCAACACATATAATATGAAATTGATCAAACTATTAAACAACATGATAAATAAATGAAAACAGTAAATGCATATGTATGTGTATTTGTAAATGTAAGTGTAAAATAAATAAGAATAATGAAAATTATAAAAGAATACAAGGAAAGATCTCCTCCCTTCTTGGTAGTGATAACCTCCACACACAACCCTTAAAAATTATGAATAGACAAATATAATCTTTGAAGAACTCAAAGTTGGTTCTCTCCTACCTGATGCAATTAGTCATTTTATCCTTACAAACATTTATAGTGATTACTAGAGGCACATAGAGCAATTCTTCATAATAGAAGAATTTGATCATACTTTTCCAATTATGGCATTATGAGAAAACCTTAGGTTAAATGAATAATTCCTAGCTAGGTTATGTAAATCATGTCCAACCATATAAGAGAAGACCGCTACTATGTGTACCTGGATACCATGGAGAAAGGCTAGTCTTAGGGCTCTTTCATCAATCATCCTACCTTAAAACATACCAAAAATCTCCTAGCAATTAGACATAAGAAGATTTAATATGACTTAAAAGAAATGTATTTCCAAAGCGTAAACTTATGATGACTTAACTAGGCCTAGTACACACTCCCTCCCCATTAACCACTTAGACATATGGAAATTAAATGTAAATTTGTTGTTATTTTAGTCATGTAGGTGTCCAATAAACCACTTGGTGGTGTTTCCCTTCAAGTTTATTTACTTGAATGAAGAGAAAAATTCCTTTGATTACAATTAGAGAATACATTTGAGGCCTTGGTTGTGTAACTGGTGGACCATAGTCACATTTAACACTTGTTACAAAGTTTGGGAGTTAAAAGTTAAGTAGATTTGATTTGTGATGGACACATTTGGACGGTAGTAACAATAGCTTGCAATCTATCAAGACTTGATTACCTTATAACCTGTGAAATTCTAGCGATGAAATGATAGATTAATCATAATGTCACCTTGGGATCACATCACCATGAAAGAAATTCATCCAACATCCTTATGAGTGCAGGTACCACCAAATAGGTATTTGTCAGATATGTCTTCCTTGAGCAAGGGAAATTCAGGAAGAGAAGAGGAAAGCGAGACATGTAGTATGTCTAAAAGAGGGAGATCAACTAGAGGTCAACAGATTAGAAGAAAATTTTGTAAACGAGTGGAATTTTTTCTTGCTGAAGGGGGGTCATGTTCTTATGACGATGAGAGCATAGGCGACGTCGAGGTGCCCTTGAGGTACAAAAATCTACGGAAACAATGGGTACCCAAGGAACTTCCTCCAATAAGCACTGATTTTTGTGTCAATGAGAGGATATATTACATAGCACTGTTATGCCTTGCATAACCACCCCATTTTAAACTTGTTTAAAATAGGTCCCCCTTGTTTTTCTATGTTTTCCTTTGGTCTTTTTTTTTGTGCCTTAGGAGTTTTATTTCCTCCTTAGGCCTTTTTGTTCGTTTGTTCTGGCAGACATGGGGTCGGACCGAAACCTAACTCTAGAAGTTTTCCAAAGTTCTAGTTATGTTTCCAGTCCCAATTCTGGTTCCGCCAGTTCTTTGTTTGTTCTGCCAAAAGTGGGACGCAGACCAAAAACTAACTCTAGAAATTTACCAAAGTTCCAGTTTTGTTTCCAATCCCATTTCTAGTTCCACCAGTTCTTTGTTTTTTTTGGTGGAAGCGGGACGTGGACCGAAACTAAACTCTGGAACTTTTCAGAAGTTCCAGGTTCCAGTTCTATTCCAGTCCCAATTCTGCCGAACTCATTTTTTTTTGTTTTGTTCCTATCATTTGGTCGTGGGGTGTTTTCTTCCTTTCCCTTTTCCTTTTTCATCCTTTCTTTGTCATTTCTTCGTGTGTTGTCGGAGGCAAAACCGGGATGGAAACCGAACCTGGAATTTGGAGAAAGTTCAGGGTTGGGTTTTGTTCTGCTTCCGCCCCCATTTTGGTTCGCTCGGGATCAATTTTTGCTCTGATCCCACTTGCGTTTGTTTTGTGTTTTTTTCCCATTCCAACTCCGGTCTTGGTTTTGGTTTCATTTCACTTCCACTCCCGCTAGTTTTGAAGGTAAGTATGTTTCTAGTTCAAATTTGGTCCCACCTCTGCCAAAGTTGAGTCTCTTTTTGCTAAGTATAATTGAATGAAAGATATATGAAAGGTAGGATGAATGATGATATTTTCTATGCTTTAGAGGACTAACAAAGGCATTGTTTTGTAGAAAGAACAAGGTCAGTGTGACATTCTTTCTGTCTAGCCGACTAGCAGTTGTGTAACCTTTTGGAATGCTCGGGTCACCGAGACCTTGTTGTCTTACCGACTGGAGTTTTCGCTAAGACTTTCCTATGGCTGTGAGTTTTCCTACCTCTCTTCGCCCAGGGAGATCTCTTGTCGACGGTCTGGTTCCTATCAGATTTCTTCAATGAGACTCCTGGTGGTAGGTAGCGTCGAGGAGAGGTGTGACCTTCGGTATGATCTCTTGTCAATAGTCTCGTTAGAGTGATATATGTTGTTGGGTACTTTTGGTATGATCTCTTGCCGATGATTGTTGGTCTCACCGATAAGTGTTTTGACATCGATAAGACTTAAGGGCTCTATATGACTCATAGAAAATGTGATAGTCTTGCCGATGAGTCCGTTGTGGACTTCGGTGAGAGGTTTCGTTGATCTTGTCGATAGCGATAGTCTGGGTGATAGTCTTGGATATCGGTATGACTCTTACAGCTCATTATGACCTCTTTCTGATGGTTGTGGGTTGTGTCGATAGTATCAGTGGAGCATTGTGGCATTGGGGAGACACGGCTAGTGTCTCACAGACGTACGATTTTGCTTGAATGAATTTTGACCGTCTGAAGATCCCATGTGGTATGTGTTCAACCAATCAGATGAAGCTAAAGGAAAACTATTGGCGGTTAGATTGTTGTGGTTGTTCTTGTGTGGAAGATCAATAGATCATGAACAACATGGATATACTTAGAAATTGAAGATGATGTTCGGTTAAATGAATAGTTAGATGGATGATTAGTGTGTGTGAATTCAGTTCAGAGAGCATTGTAACTAGGATGTTCTGTACAAGGTTGAGCATTGAATCTGATGTTTTAAATTGACATCAGAAAGGTTAAAGCATGTCAAGAGCTTTGATGTCGCTTCTCAAGGAATTCAACCCATGAAGGTTCTAGGCTAAGAGGAAAGCGTGAAAATGGGAAGTAGCGAGTCTTAATGACAAACGATGTGTTTGTTGGCAAGAGTAGGTGGACATCAATGATAATACCCCTAGAGCATTTAAAGCAACTATGCAGAGCATTTTTCGAGGTTGAGGATGAAGCACGTGAAGGCTTAATGGTGGACTCGAAGGCCATGAATTGATGATGGTGATTGTAAAGGATCTGGAGACCATGCCTGAGAAAGATCTAGAGACCAACGTGGACGAAGTGTATGCATTTAATGCATGATGTACTTTGTTTCAAACTCCTCCATCACTGAGTCTTCTATAACCGACTCATTTTTGTAAACCAAAAAATGGGGCTGACGCTCATTTTTGGGCACGCGTGTATATTTGGAACTTTCGTCTCTTGGTAAAAGGATCTTTTCTTTAGCTACATCTCTTTTCTTTGTAGTCGGATCTTTTCTTTTAGAAATATCTTCTTCCTTTTGGTTAAGAATTGAAAGTTAGGGTTAGAAAGTAGATGAACTCGAAGGAGTAGAAATAGAGTAAGAGTTAAGTTCAGTAGGAGGAGATGATATATTTTCCAGATTTTCTTAGTATAGATGGAGATGATTCGAAGACATGGGTTTTCTATACACTGGTGATCTTGCCAGATTTGTAAATGTTGTTTATCTGTTTCATCAACAGTAGAAGCAACTAGATTTAAATCTACTTCATATTGTGCTCTAGAATGGTATTTATTCTTGGTTAATCACTTTGATTTGAAAATCTTTCAAGGAATGAAATGTTTTTTTATGTTTTATTTGAATGATGATTTGCAATCTAATGTTAAGGTTTGCACTGTGAATGAATGAAACTTTGTATTAATTACAAGTTAACTTTATTCTGCAGTTTTAGTTTAAGAATTTCTTGGAAGGAAACAAGTCTGATTAAGTTGGGTGAAGCAACATTCTTTTCAGTTTAAAATCTTTGATTTATCTTTTTCTATTTCTTTAAAACCACCAATTAAAGTAGGTGTAGGTATATGTTCGATCTTGTAACAATCCAGAAACTCAAAACCAGCAGGCCCCTTGAACATTACAGCCATATTGACCACTTCGTGAAACAACAACGTTGTGAGCCAACATCAGAGACCTTGGGAGGTGATCAGTTTGATTGTTGATTGTCTTTTTTAGGAGAGGTGAGATACTTCACTTTTATCTTACCTACATGTTGTGGGTCAACTTGACACCATCAACAAGCACCATCGTCATTGCATGGTTTGGGCCTATTTTGCATGGACGACATAAAGGTTTGTTATGACAAAGTTACTGAATTGATGGAGTATGTCAGACCTTGTTACAGTTACAAAGATTGGATGCAATTGGTTTGATATACACGAAGTATGTGTAGGTATGCACTGTCAACAAATTATATACAACTAAAAGATAAGGATCAAAATAAAGGAGTGGCTATGTACATTGACGAAAGGCCAAAAGCATAAGGGAATATTGTAGGGTTTATAAACAGTACATGACCGGGGTCAACAAATAAGCAACCTAATTGCATTATCGAGGCACGCGAGGGAAACCGTGTATTCGTATGTGTGATAAAATCAATAACAGCAAGGGAAGAGTTGCTAATCAATTACAATTTGAATCACTTAGTTACAAACACAGTAACTATGGGGGTGGTACGTACTATGTACCATTTTACCCAACCTCCAATTAATGACTCCAATATACCATTTTATTCTTCTTCTTTTTGTAAGTCTATTGGTTTCATTTCGGTAATGTTTTTTTATATTTTATTTTTGTCACAGCGGGACATTGATACGAGAAAAATGTTTTATTATTATGTTTTTTTCATAAGTTTATTGGGTTAATTTCGATAATGTTTTTAATATTCTTGTTGCAGTCAACTAATCGCGGAAAGGCACCAGTAGTAGAGGAGAGCATCCATGGTGAGGTGCGGTCAATATTTTGTGATGATGACATCACTTATTCATCAAACCCTCTCGATACGATAAAGAAGATCCAAAAAAAATGCAATGAAGAAATGGTTAAGTTGATATTCATAGTGCCTCAAATAGATGAGATAAGAGAGAGGGTTAAAATATTGTTTGAGAGATTACAAAACTGGCAAGTAAGCTATCATGAGGTCTTTAATTATAGCATAAGTTCATTCATGGTTTTATATTTTGTACTCTTTTATGTCACGAACTAAAATATGTGTTGTTTTTACAGGGTTATTTTCCTCCTCATGATGCTCCTAGCCATGATCAGGGTTTTGTAAGTGCTACCCGAGGAGTAAGGGTTGGTACAAGTGTCCATCCTGATCTTCCTACACATACATCACATCATCTAACTCCATCATTCATTCCTATATTGTCGTCTGAAATGTCGGCAACACATACCATGCAGACATCCGTTAATGCACCCTCTGGTAGAGAACACATGCCAGAACATGTGTCAGGACATGTACTTGGGGATGCAGAGGCCACTAGTACTGGTAATGTTTTAGCAACATTTCTTGGATCTTCTTGTATTACTAGTACAGGAACATTGTTGGTCACACTTGTGGTGACCGAGGATTTGGTTCCCATAAAGATAGAGAAGGTCCTAGGTACTTTAAAATATTTTAATTATTATTATATATAATCCAATTGAAATTTACTTATTGATCGCTCTTTTTAGACTATTGATCTCATGATCATTTTACATGAAATGATGTTTTTTATAAACATCTAAGTGATATTACATTGGAGCTCTTCGGGCCAACCATATGTACACGATGGAATGCCCAGAATCAATATTTAAAAGATGAGCTCATTAACCATTTAGTTGTGTTGTTTGGTGATAAAACATTCAACTGAACCAAGATCTTTAAGAAAGTTGGTACCTATCTAAAGTATGCGAGGGACCAATATAGGTCACATTTAGAGAAGAACAAAAAGTACGAGCATCCCCCCATGATTCCAGAGAGGGAGTGGAAGGGCCTGGTGTCAGATGGAAAGGAGAAGGTTGAAAAGAAAAAAGGAAAGCCACCACTAGACCAAGGAAGGTATGTGATACTATCAACAATGTAATTATATACTGATTACTCTTTCTTTTTACATAATCTAACGTATTTCAAAATTTTCATAGGTTTCCCAACACATCAAAGGCAACAAAGGCAAGACTAGAAAAGCATGGGCAACACAAACTTGGCTCTGGTGGTTATATCAAAATAGCCGCATGAATTGGAAGTATCAATAAATGAAATATTGCATCCAAATTATAATAAATTGAAAACAATTTTGGTTTTATCATACCATAGAAGAAAAATTCATGATCTTATGCAAAAATTTAGGGCTCTGAATTCAACAAAGTTCCCATAGAAGAGGACCTAAAGATTTCCTTCCAGCAAGGCTATGAAGTCATGGTTGAATGCCTAAGAGTCTTGATTGGGCAAACACAATCTTCCATTGCATCTGAAACGTAGATAAATAAACTCAATAAAGTTTATTTAAAATTGAATACTTGTGCAATATATTCAATATTAATTTCCACCATAAAGTAATTACATGCCTATTTGTTTTAAACATTCAAGTAATGATAATACTGCACATGACATTGGAATGCAGCCTGGTGAAGGTGGAGCACAACGTGCAAATGAAGGTCATGGTGTGCATCCTGGTACTTTAGAGCATGTAGAGCGTGATCAACATGTTGAGCATGATCAGGCTAGAGAAGATTAGGAATATGATGTGGCCCCATCAGGTAAAGAGTACCACTCTGAAGTTCTTTTAAACATATTTAATTACAATTGGTGTATTAATTAATGTAACCTTTCATGTTTCAACTTTAGAGCATGTAGAGGCATGATGATCAGCGTGTTGAGCATGATTAGGCTAGAAGATCAAGAACATGATGTATTTATCGAGGGTAAGCCACCTGCATGTTTCTCTTAAACATATTTAATTTCAATTGGTGTATTAATTAATGTAACCTTTTAGTCTTTCAACGTTAGGATTTAGAGGCGTTCAACATATTTGAGCATGAGTCTATAACAAAAGTTTGGGAACATGATGTGGACCCATCAAGTAAAAAGAACCACTCTAATGTTCTTTTAATTAATCAAATACTTGTAACAATAATAATAAAACATATCGGTTTAACATTTCTTTCTTATTAGTGACCCCCTTGCAGCGATGTCACGTCATGGAAGTAGGCGACTAGGTGGCGGTCATGGCGAGAGAGGGCAAAAAAAACTAAAAGAGGACATATGGTTGAAGGCCAGGCCCGCTCCACTTTAGCTTTATGTAGCTTTAAAAGAAAAAAAAAAAAAGAAGTGAGGGTGTAATCATATCGCGGCAACCATATTTTTAATTAATGTGATAGTGTAATGAGACAGATATTAAGATATGTTATTAATAGGCATTATGTTAATAGATAGATGGTATGAATGATAAATTATAATATTTCTGTTGGTGACAAATCAGATATCGTTAAAATAATATAAGTAGAGATTTTCAATATTCTGAATTTTGTGGTTGGTTTCAAAGCTCTGTTTCTTTTACTGTTTTTTAGTGGTGACATAACTCTAAAATTTGACTTTTGTGCATAGCGAGGCTAGTGGAAAAATTGGCGGCTTTCTGGCGAAGGGTTTAGAGGCTCGATTGAGATAGATGCCCGGATATTTAGCGGATCTTGTTGTTGATGGGGCTTAGAGCTTCCAACCGTAATTTTTTACCATCTGTAGGTATGCAGAAGTTTCTCTACTTACATTCATTCTTGATCATAAATATTGTAAATGATATTAATGCTTCAAACTTAAGATTCATTTCATTGTTATAATGATCAAATGTTATACTTTGCTATACATTCAAGCATTCTCTTGCCCCTACCCTTTGCTCTCTCTCCCCCTCCTTTTAAGAATTTTCTTTGTCATAAAAGATTCACATTTCTGTCTCATTTACACAAATTTATCTGAAGCGCTAGGAGTGAATAAAGATATGTAAAAGATGATGGATTATGTCTAAACAACAACTTTTCATCTTATAGCTAATTAAATCCTTAATATTTGAATAGTTTAGAGCTTGAATAATGCTTGTATATGCATGTGTAGAAATAAGGGAGCCTATGTGAAGAATGAAATTTAAAACATCACTTCGGTATTTTTCCTTAGGCAATGAAATGATATTTTGAGTAATACAAACCTACACACACATTGATATTTTTCGGCATTGCATTGAATAAATTTTTTTCTCTTATACCTACCCTCGGCTAGACATGGAGGTATATAATATTAGTTTCTAGGTTTATTCTATAAGTAGTTAATTTCACAGAGGAAGACTAAAATCTTTTTAATGCCCTGTGTCAGGTGTGAAAGTATATGAATCACTTGCTGAAGGCACCATTTTGTATTCATCCAAAAACTAGTTTGTTCTTTTTTTATGTTTCTCGCATGTGTTTTTTTAGGCTCTAGAGATGTAGCTCGGCTCTTTCCTTTGCACTTTTCATCTATTTTGATGATTATAGTAGATTGTCCTCATAATTTTTCATGTAGATCTGTTTGTAACCATATTTTCTACCAATCAGTTTGCAAACTAGTCACATATTAAGGACCATTTCACTAACTTGTAGTCATCCATTACTTCATATGTTGCAAGTTGTGTCTGTGTGCCAATAAATCCTGATGATTGCGAGAACTTTAATCCTACAAGTGTACTCAATCTTTCTCAAGTAAAAGTCTTACCTTATTTTATAGTACTTTAAATGGTTAATTGAAGGTGCTTCTTTAGATCTGAGATAGTTGAACCCTGGATTAAAATATGGTATTAGATGGGCAATATAATGATAAATTGAGGTCCATTGAACACAAATTATGAACATAATTTACTGGACATATGAATAGTGTTACAATTATAATTATTTCTCCTTTACCTACCTCTGCATTAATGAAAAAGATAGATCCCTATAAATCTAACCATGAAATTGTTGAAATATGCAGTATTTGCAGGACTTGGGAAACTATCAAACATATTATTTTTTAATGTTTTTATGCTCAAGAAATTTGGTACTTATTCTGCCATAAGCTGAAGGTCTGGTATAGCAATGGTAAAATTAATTTGTATGATATTCTATTTTGTAATTTCAAGCTCAACTTTGATTGTAAGCTATTAAGTAGTTGAAGGAAAGTCCCAATGACCCCCAAAGTCACAGTGATAAGTTATCATTGGTGAGAATCATAGCAATACACTTAAGACTGAAGGAATAATTCTCAGGGAGACTCAGAATGTCGATATGACTGCATAACACCATAGCGACATATGATCTATTGGCTATCGGTGAGACTCAAAACATCGATGAGACTGTGTGACACCAAAGCGATATGTAATATTGACTGTCGAAGAGACTCAAGGTGTTGGCGAAACTACATGAAATCTCAGTGGGTGTCTAATAAACATGGAAAATGACCAAATAAAATAATTTCCCCAGATTTGAATATGAAGGGACGCGACTTGATTGATCTCTCATCGATGGTACATTTCAACGAATTTTATTTTTTAAAAAATTGCATTATTTCAATGAACACAACTAATGAATCACCAAAAAGTTCCGACGAAGTTGCTATAGCTATGATGAAGGATTCATCGTAACTCCTTGTCCATTTCATCATAATTTCAACAAAATCAACCGATGAATCACAGAAAAGGTCCAACGAAGTTGCTTAGCAGCGATGAAGGCTTCATCGTAACTCCTTGCCCATTTCGTCGCAATTTCGACGAACGTCACCGACGAATCACATAAAAGGTCCGACGAAGTTGCTTAGCTATGATGAAGGCTTCGTCCTAAATACTTGCCCATTTTTTCAAAATGGCAATGAACTTCTGGTGTTCTTTTGATGCCCATTTCGTCGATAGTTCGATGAACATCCGAGTCATTTTATGATGCAGATGACCGACAAATCTGCATAGTTATTTCGACGTTTAATTCATCATTGGACTTGCAACAAAAATGTTTTCGTCATTTCCTCACTTTTCTAACAAAGATTTGTCGAACCACTGACGAACGTCCGTTGGAAAATGGTGTCAAATTCAGTAGTGTGTTGTGATATCAATGGAAAATTGGAATTATTTGGAATGATTTTCTGATTAATGCTTGGTAGGTTGATCTAGTTTTTTTTATTGATGCTTGGTAAAGGGGGAAGTCCTAAACCAAGAGGTAATGTGGATATTGATGGTAATGGTGGGAGTGGTGGAAATGTGGGGGATGTGAGATCTTGAGGAAATGGTGTATTGTTGAAAATGCCCCCTGGTCCAAATATGTCGCCCTCTCCCTGTGAAGTTATGAGGAGAGAGTTTTGGGGTGTTGCATGAAAGGATGATGATGATGGGTCATTAGGATCATGAAAAGTGAGGGGAACGTATGCGTGTAATGTATTTTGGGGTATGGTCTGCCCCAAGATGGTGTTTGCATCCAAGTCTTGATTGTTTACAAGAGGGTGTGTTTGTAATGCATTGAGAAATGCACTCCCTTTGTTAATGATTGGCTGAGTTGGAGCTATTGATGATGTGATTTGGGGAATGGATTGATTGACATTCTGAAATGGGGATTTTTGATGTGATGGGGGGTATGAATGATGTTGATAGTGGTTCCACAATGGTGTTCATGTCATATTCTATAGGGAGTTTTTTCCCTCATTTTGATAGTTCAAGCATGCAATGTTGGGGATGGAGTTTCATCATGATGTTGACGATCCTATGATTTTCAGGATTTTGGATCATCTCATTGATCTCGTCTTGGTTCATACCAAGAGGATCTTGTGTAAGGTCTTACACTTGTCCATCATCTTGATGATCTTAAGGGAGTGAAAGATTGGTCATGGAATTGCTTGATCCAAAAGGATTTATTTCAGTGTTGGTTTAACTGAGATCACTTGAAGTGGATGTTTCTTTGTTGGCTTCCATGTTCCTCTTGTGTTGAGATCTAGTTTGCACCATAAAATACGGATCAATTTTCAAGAATGTGGGAGATGAATCTCTAATTCTTTGGATTGATCCAACCTTAAGGCACAATAGAGATAATTTAGGATGATTTAAGGATGAAAGGTGAAATGATGGAGATGTGTAAAGGATGGATGATATGGATGATTGATCTTTTGAGAAATCTTGAGGAGATGCTAGAATTTTTTAGGACTTTTGGATTGTTTTGGATTTTGTTTTGATTTTGATTTTTTGGATTGTCCTCGATTTGATTTTGCTTTGGCTTTGGGTGATGAAAAAATAAATCCCAAGATGTTGGATGATTATCTAGTGGTAAACTTTTTCAAAGGATGACAATTTGATTAAGCATAGGGAGAAGGATGCATCTAGCCATACCTATTCAAACAAGATGATAATTCAACCAAGTATATGAAGAAGGATGCATCTACATATACCTAGCTAAACAAGATGATTTGATGATAATTTTGACTAATCATATGAAGAAGGATGCATCTACACATACCTAGCCAAAATGGCTTGATGCTTTGATTCAAGAATTTCAAGGACTTTGTTTCAAAGATTTTGATTTTCCAAAAGAGCCTAGCATGAAGGATGGTTTCAAAAAAATTCAAAATTTGATGGTGAAATGATTTTGATTTGATGCTTAATGATGGATGAAGGTTTCATTTTGATCCTAGGTGTACCTAAACAGGACTCTTGTTTACTAGACCTCAGTTTTGAAGAACATGCTTTCTCTAAACGTGGTGTTCAAATTCTCGAAAAAGAGTTAGGTTTTCATAGTAATAAAATGAGTACAATTTGGGATTGTTTCTTGAAGCTTTCATGTAAAAGTTAAAAAGCAGTCTTCGTCTGAATTCGTATAGTGTTGAGAGATGCTTTTGGTGTTCTTTTAGACTAAGAGCTTTTACCTTTGGTTTCTTGATCTTGATTTTGCATGAAATAATTGAAGACACAAGTGTGGGATTCAATTGTTTTTTAGTCTTTGCTTAATGACTTTGTTTTACCACAAACACTTTTTGATTATCTTTTCAAACTAGATGTCCAATGTCTCAACTTCTTCTCATTCCACAAGATATATCATGTGGCACTTTGACGAAATCAAGGCAAGGGTTACCTATTGTTTAACTTTAGTAAGCAAATTGAGATATAAATCCAAGTGCTTAGAAACCTCTAAGGATAGAATCCCAAGGGCAAGCAATAACACATGAATTTGGTCAATTGTATTTGCTTCCTAAAGGGTTTGAAGTTTTGATGACAAATGTTAAATGTTTATTCCAAATGTTTTTGAACAAGCAAAGTGTTTTGCAACCAAGAACATGCACAATCCTATGGATATGAAAGATTGTATTTGTTGAGTCCCCACTTGGACAAGTCCAACTATGCTTATTTTTAGAAAATGGTTAGATTCTTGACCCCACTGGATCCCCTCCACAACACTCACTTATACAGGGCAGCCAAGCATCAACACCCATGAAACTCCCATGGCATACTTTCCATTTCTACTAAAAACTATAAAAGTGTGGGGCAGCTTTAGAACGACTGTTCTTGCACCAACAAATAGATAGGGATTTTGGCCTTTCTACAACAAGGGTTTTAATTCAGACTTTCCATTCATAGGAGTTGACCCATCGAGGTGAGAGACCAGTGTTTCCCTTCTCGTTGGAGCCAATCGTGTGATACTGGCCTTTGTTTCAGTACCCACTTTTATATCCCAGCTAGAAATACTCTTGTCTTTAGAGTGTTACCAATTGATTCATTCCCTTGGGTGAGTACTTTTTCCCCAAGGCAGGCACTCTAAGATAAACAATAGCAAGCAAACATATCTGTAACTCAATCAATCTTTGTTGAGAAACAAAGAGAGAATACACACAATGGGTTTACTCACACTAGCAAGATGTTTTGTCCAAATTTAGTTCCCAAAATGAAGTGTGGGGGAAATCACTTTGTCCCAACCAAAGACCACCAAAAAGCCTTTTGATTCTCATGATCCTCGTGAGGCACGAGATAAGCGCATACATCTTTTCAATGGTGTTAGTTGGAGTAAGCAATCACAAAACAAAGTAGCACATGTTCTTTTTAAACCCACAAAGCAAAAGTGAATTCTTTTTATAGCACCAAATCAAATGTGGAATTTTCCTTGTTCAATTTGTTAGCCTCAAACTAAGTCTAGTGAGTTTGTGTCCTAAAGTTCATTTTAAGCCCTTTTGTAGCAAGAAATTAAAGTGTTCTTTTTAGAGACCAAAATAAAACTGGTAGGTCCCAAGCATGAAAGATAACAATATTCCTAAAGAGAGAGTGAATTCTCTAAGAGTGTTGAACAAACACTTAAGTGTTCAAAAATACTTGGTATAACGAAATGGTGATGTTAGAATGCCTCTTTTCTCCTTCACCTTTTCTCAAGTCAACCTACAAGAAAGTAGGTAATAGCCCTGATGACCAGAAATGAAAAAGGTCAAGAAAGTAGGTAATAGCCCTGATGACTAGAAATGAAAAAGGCACATGTCATAAAAAATTGAACTTCACTTTTTTACTTTCTTCCAGCAATGGAACCTGTGAAGGCGTCGCAATTTGAAGCCCTCCAACAGTTCTATATGGCACTGCTTACCAGTAAGCGTCATTCTATAGTAGGGACAAAGAGCATGAAGGCGTCGTTATTTGAGCCAATGATGGAGTTTAAAGTTTTGAAAGATTCCAACGTGTAGAAATTACTTAGCAGTGGAGATTAGTATTTTGAATTCTAGGTGAGAAACAGAGAGTGTTAGAGTTTGGAGTTTGTAGCGGTGCGATATAGCGACGCTGGAGCCCCAACGGTCCTAAACTGTGACGTTGGTCTTTCAACAGTGGAGTTCCCTATAGAGAAACAAAAACATAAAAAGCACAAAATTTGGTGAGAAAAACATGATTAGAACTTCTGGTAGGCCCCCCCTCTAGCGCCAAAATGTGAACCAAGATTCCCAACCTGCACAAACACAAGAAACAAACACCATATTAGATCCAATGCAAGTTAGTATCACGATTCCCGAAGAAATCCATTTAAATTGCAATGAAAGGGAAATTAAATGAAGAACATAAACAAACACAAGCCAAAGATATTAAATCCTATTCAAATTCAATGCAAACTCTTGATCTCTTAGGGGATTTGGTGCCAATTTGATGTGGAAATTGGCCCTTTCCCAACTCCTATGCAAGCTTTGTTGATTAGTGATGAAGAGTGATCCACTTTGTTGATGATTGAAGTGTGCTCCGAGATAAATCTACATAAACTAGCTATAAAACTCAATGAGATGGATGAATATTGCTATGAATTTGAGTATAGTAAGTTCACTTAAGTTGTGGATGATAAAATGAGGAATGAAGCCTCTTATTTATAGAAAGAGAAGGTGGAGAAATGCCCAAAATGAAGCAATGTGGGACTAACTTTCAACCAATGGCAAGGTACCACTTGTCAAGATGTGAATGGATGGAGGATGTGCATATTTTGATGAATGTGCCCATAAATGCAATTAGGTGATATTTGAAATTAGTGAAATGACATGTACGAGGGAAAAGGAATGTCTTAAATGTCACTTGGCTCAAGGAAAAAGGACTTATTAGGTGAAGTTAATGTCTTGTTGGAAGGACAAAGTTGACTTGGATTTGAATTCAAATTTGAGGAAATATTCCTCTATTATGCCATGTTGAGAGAAAATGGAGATTTAATAAATGAATTAAATCTATTTTTATGTGCAAGTGGAAAAAGCTAGAGGATGTGACATGAATTAGGATTAAATTAATCAAGGGTTAATTAATTTAATGAGAAATTAGATGATGTGACAAATTTGACTTAGATTTCTGGATTTATTTAAATCAAATATGAGAAGAATATAATTTTAGACTTAGTTAAATAAATATTTTGATTTATTTAGCTAAAGGGGGTGATGTTAGCTTAAATTAAACAAGGTTTAATTTATTTAATTTAATAGATAGACTTTAGAGATTTAATCAAATAAAGGGAATCATTTAATTAAATATGGACATAGGGTTAATTAGATCAAATAGATTGATTTAATTAACAAGAGAAAAAGAATTAATTAGATAAAATGTTTTATTTAATTAAGAGAGGGAAATTGATGAATTTAATCAAATAAGGGATATTCGATTAAATGGTTAGACCGAGAGATTATTTTGGATGAAATGATGTTAGTAGTTGAGATCAAGTATGTCGATATATTTTCCATGTCTACAAGCCCACTTCTAGGATTTTAATTGATCATGTCAGTGGAGAGAATGTGATCATAGAAGAACTCTTATATGTGCATGAACTTACTGAAGATAGATATGATAAACCAAAAGCATGGATTAAAATGCATGATGGTTTTTCTCATGCTATGATGGGATCAATCACACTCCATTTACAAGTAGTACCAAAGAAATTAAATGTATCGTTCTCTATCATATCTAATTCGAACCAATTTCATGTGAAGTTAGGCTACAAATGGCTTCACTCCATGAATGCGGTCCCATCTTTTGTCCATAAGTGCTTAAAGTTTCCAGTTTGCAATGAAATATTTATTGTGAACCATACTGGCTTTAGACCCTCATCTTCCCATGGAAAATTTTCCTTAGATTATTTTTGGCCTGAGCCTATGGAACCTATAAGACCTTGTGAAGACTCCCTTTTCCTATCCTACCAAAATTTCAAATAAAAATGCATAGCCATATTATCCCTTGAGATCTTTCCTCCACCCATGATTGAACCTCCACCCCTTGAAGAAAATAATAGTGAGCCTAAACCCTTCCAAAAAAACAAGACCCATCCATAAAAAATCCCTTGCCTAGTTCCTATAAAAGACCTAGAGAAAACCAAACAACTCCTAGTCTGCCTCCTAAATAGATTTATAAATCCAAAGAGAAAGTGGTTGGACAACCTTCTAGGTTTCTTCTATTCTTCCTTCACAATAATAAAAGGAACCTATGGTTGATAAACCTACTCCTACACAAATGCAACTTGAAAACCGTAATAAAAGGAATAGAAATGCTAGAGCGCATAGGCATAGATGTCATACTATTGCTCAAAAGATGAATGACAAGAACAACATTGAAAATGAAAATCCAAACTTAAAAGAATCAATAAACAATGACCCTCCTCTCTTACTAGAAAAAATAGAAGTTATGTTCCAACACAACAAGTACAAGAACCTTCTATGGATATTATCATCAGTCCTCCTATTGTGGTTAACCTGGATGATGATGTGGAAACTGCTAAAATTGATGAGCAAGTGCATAATGAGTTAATTTTTTGATTTTCCTCTTCCATGATCTTAAATGATAACAACTATGACGATCCTCCTAAACCGAGTGATGCAGTGTGTGTTGAACTCAGTGATTATCTTAGTACAACACTTGATCTTGTCCCTCTTGCTATTGATACGCATTTTGCATATACCAAACAAGACTAGGATGTGGATGACCTCTTGGATGGTTGACTTGCATGTACTTTACTACTCTTTTATCTTTTCTTTTCTTTTTTGCTTTCTTTCTACTTTTGATTCCATGTGTGTACTGTGATCCCCCATGATGTTTTGTTTGATGTCTCTCTCTCTATGTGTATTCCTCTATTTGTACCTTCATTCTTCTATATGTCATATAATTTTTCATTTTATTAACTTTTTATCTTTTCTTTTCATTTTCATCTTTGTCTTGTGTTTTCCTTTTGGGGATGATGCAAGGCGTCGAGACACCCTATGTCTCTTCCATGTTGACCCAAAATATTTTTCCTTATCTTTTCTTTTCATTTTTGTCTTGTGTTTTCCTTTTGGGGATGACACAAGGCATCGAGACATTCATGTTTCTTCATGTTGACCAAAAAGGTTTTTCATTTGTTTTCACTCTCTTTTGTCATTCTTCTAGTTCTGTGTATTTGGGGAATGATGAGAGTTCTGAGCTCTCTGATATCATTGCAGCAAAGACAAATACTGACCCTAAATCCATAGATCCCTTATGTGTTTCTGGGGGGCAACCCTTTCCTTTTGGATACTTTAAAGTAATTGCTCACAGCATGGTGTTAGCAATTTATTTAAATTGGGAGCATACATTAGCATTATTTTTGGCATGATTTCATTTACATTTGTTTTTCATGTTCCTTGATGTGATTTTCTTCCTTTATGCGATGTTTTTTTCCTCTTGGTGGTGTCATTGGGTTTGAATTCCTTCAAGAGCATGATATTTCCTTGTCCTCTCTTGGAAACATTAGATACAATGTTCCCCAAAATGAGACCTTGCACTTGTCCTCTCTTGGAAACAAGATGAGACCTTTTGCGCTTATCCTCTCTTGGAAGCATTGGGTATGATGTTCCCCAAGATGATACCTTGTATTTGTCCTCTCTTGGAGACGTTAAGCACAATGTCCCCTAAGATTAAGACCTCACATGAATTAAGTAAAGTCCCTTTGAGCATCCCTCTTGTGCCTTATTAAAGTCATAGAGGTATGGCTTTAATATGGTCCCTTGGGGCTCACCTAGTCCAGTGAACACCTAGCTTCACTAGCCCTTGTGAGTATGTATTTTATTTTTTGTTCTTTTTGTGCCTTATTAAAGTCATGGAGGTATGGCTTTGATATGATCCCCTGGGGCTCACCTAGTGAGCACCTAGCTTCACTAGCCCTTGTGAGCATGTATTTTTATTTTTTCTTTATCATATTCATGGGGGTATGATGTTGATATGGACTTCCTGGGGCTCACCTAGTGGACACCTAGCTTCACTAGCCCTTATGAGCATGCATATTGTTTGCATAGTGGACAACACGTTCCACTTGTAAACCTTTTTGGACAAATAGCCTAGACTCGGTCCACAACGTTGGATGACCAGTTGAAGCTTGATCTATTGCATTTTTCCTTTTTCTTTTTCCTTTTTCCTTTTTCCGTTTTTGATGGTGTATGTTTGTGATCTAATTATGGCTTCATATATCATCTACAAGTGTGTTCCTTTGTGCCTATTTTGGTTTTCCATAGGATCTTGATCCTAGGGGCTTGGCCACCCTCTTGATTATTGTCATCCAATATTGCTAGCATTCGTACATTTGAACCCCTCTTGATTGCATGGTTGGCTACTTTAGTGTGAGTTTGAAGCAAGTTGATCCTCTCACTAAAGTGGGGGCTAAATGTAGTGTAGTAAAATGTATACCCCTACATTTTCACACTTGTTTGAGCCCACCTTGCTTTATTTATCCCTATTTATGTCTTAATTGTCCTATTTTGCATCCATAAGCCCTATGAATTATATCTTTTTTTGGCTAATCCTGACATTCTCCAATGGATAAATGATAATTTAACGATTTCATCTGAGTGTCCCTAATTTTTGGGTCAGGACTAAAATGCTACCTAGGGTGTCTTTGTCCCTCAAAGGTCTTGGGACCCTAATTTTGAGGTGTCTTAAATGGGCCCCTTTTTGGTGTTTGTGCCCCAAGTTTCATGACTTGAGACTAAGATGCCACCTAGGGCGTCTTAGTACCCCTTGAGTTATTTTTGGGATTTAATTTCAAATTTTGGCAAGATTTAGCTTCCTTAATTTAATGAATTCATATGTCGGCTTGGTGTGATGTAATTTCGAGATATTAAGCATAGATAAGTATAAATACAAGGTTACTTCTCTCATATTTTCACTTAGGAATCTACCAAGCATTCTAGCATTCAAGAGCAATTCATCAAGCATTTGGAGCCATAATTAAGACTCAAGCATCATTTCAAAGATATTCTTGCATCATGTATGTTATTATGCTAACATTTGTGATGTAGGGTTTTGATTCAAGCAAGCAATTCAAGTCCATATTCATTGAGCATTCCTTTGGTTCAAGATCCATATCCATTGTAGCCATTTCACACAAGTTCGTAGATTTTACAATAAGGATTTGGTGAGTTGTAGAATTGCATGTTGTTCATTCATCATTTCCCTTCACTTTTCTATTTCATTTCAAGGTTTAATTACCAACAGGGGGTTTCACCAAGGAAAACCCCCACTCACTAACAATCAACAAGTTTTTCCCCTCTTGCATATCTGTGATTGTAGATTTACATTGGAGAATTGAAGATCATTTGGAGTGAAAACTTAAAAAGTTGTAAAGTTGCATTACAAAGTTGTCATCTTCATGAAAACTCATCTACAAGCCAAATTTGAAGGTTTCAAAACCTGAGATCACAAAAGAAGGAAGTGCAGACATCAAGCCTTGGGACCATATTAAGAGATTTCAAAAATTCCAAATGGGACTAAGACAAAAATAAAGGCATCTTAGTCCTCCCAAGGCTATTTTACAAAAAATCTTCCAGATCCAGTTCTGACATTCAAATATTCTACATTTTCCCCGAAAAAATAGTAGCTAGACTAAGACAAAAGTAAGGGTGTGTCTTAGTCCTCCATAACACTTTTTGGCAACTTCTTTACATTTCCAAAATCCTCACATCTCCAAACTTCCCACGTTACATACCTCCTAACTCTGTGTTGCATAGTTTCATCATTTGCATTCTTCATTTAGCTTGCATTGTCAAATTTTGTGATTTGATTGCTTATTTGTCTTTTCCAAGCATTTGCTTGGTGGTGACCCCTAAAAGTTGAAAAAGCCCCCTCCTAGGTCTTTCTTTGTTGTGAATTGACTCACCTTGTGAGGTTGATAGTCAATCCAATTAGGACTCCTAGGACATTATTGAATTATTGTGGGAGAAGAGTGGTACCATTAGTACACCCCTTTTCACAACGAATCACTCTCTTACAGATGGTTGATGCAGGGGATACAGATAAAAGTATGCCAAGAACATAAAAAAGGGAATTAATATGAAATGACAATAGGGAATCTATGCTCATGATATGCAAGCTATGCATGGGGATTTTAGAGTCTACACATGGTGAAGGAGTAATTGTTGATTTTTGTAGGAAAAATTCAAATGGGTTGGTCGAGCTCTACTTTATTTTTTATTAGCAACTTGTATGCAAACATTAGAAATAATGTATAGACTGTTAGAGTGCACAACATTGTAGAACTCATCAAAAAATTCATTGAAGCATGTGACATGTATTTCGATGCCTTCTTTGTCAATGAGGTCAAAACCAAAAACTTTTCCTTCTCGATCAACATTGTGAAGCTCATGGATTGGACTCTTTGTAAATTCTCTACCCTCAATGGACCAACGCTTATAATATAGGGTCAAAGATTTTATGGGAAGTATTTTAGAATGGGATATGGTTGGTTCTTGGGTAGAGATTACATCTTGTTTTAAACCAATTGGGCCCTGAGAGCTAATAGATGGAAAATGGCTCAAACAGGATTTGGAGTTCCAACGAGTGGTGCTTTATTTGAGACCATTTCAAGACTATTGATAATTATAGCCCTGCAATTGAATGATGTAAATGATTTATGAAAAATCACATCAATGAATGAGAGCAATATTAAAAATAGAGTATGGTTGGACATACGTGTATTTGTCGAACACCTTGGATGTATATTCTTTAAGGAAGACAATAGACCCAGTGACCATTGTATCAATGGGTTATTTTTTAGATAGGGTTAGTAGATCATATCAATAAATATAAACCCAAAAAAACTATAGAGAACAATGAAAGCTAAAAACAAATCAAACGATTATACCATATCGCCTTTGAAGCCGCCATGATTCATCTCCATAGCACCTTCTAACTTGCTACAAATGTAAATGTCGCCCTTAGATCGAGTGTGTGAGCAATTTGATAACAAAGACAATGTCCTAAACAAGCTTTGAAGGATTTAAAGTGAATAATAAAGACTATGCCTATGACAAGTAATCAAATTAAATAAGTTAAGTGCAAAGTATGCGAGTAAAATCTAAGCATAAGCATATTAGAGTAATGAAGTGGTGGTCCCTAAAATGTGAGCAAATTAGCATTTTATAGAAAATACAATTTTGGACGGATGGACGAGATTAAAGGCTGACAAAAGCCTAAATTCAACGGTCAAGATTTTATGTGACAACCCCTAATTAGGGTTAGGGTAAAATCATTAAATGAGTGGTCAAGATGTCATTTGAGAAAATCAAATCGGTGGTCGAGAATAAATGTGATAATTATCTAAAAAGATAAAGATTTTTGAAAATCAAGAAGATAAAGACTGCTTGATTTGCAAGATTTCAAAAATCAAGAGGATAAATGTTGAATTGAAAAAGCAGATTTGGAAAATCAAGAATTTGCTCAATTACTTGATTTTTGGAAGAAGATTGCCATTTTGAATTAAATGAATTCAAAATATGGATTTTGTTTGATAGTAAATAATTGATTTCAGATTATTTACTAAAATGGACTGACAATTAATATTATGAGATCATTTTAAATAATTGAACTATTTAAAATGAGGGAAATGTCAAACTAGGCAATTAAATAATTAAACATAATTATTTAATTTAGAGGATTATGACCGATAATTAAATAAATTAAGAAATTCATTTAATTATGAGAATTGGTGACATATTAAATAAACAAATAAAATTCATTTATTTAATAATCAAGAAGACATAAATGAATAAAGGTAATTAAATAAATTAAGAAACTTATTTAATTATGGGAAGATTTAGACAATAGACCCTTAGTGATGTATTGAATAAATAAATATAATTCATTTATTTAATAATCATAAAGAATACAAGAGACATGAATTAATTAAATAATAATGAACTATTTAATTAATAGTGGAAAGTGGACCAAGAACATAATTAAATGTCGCAATTATGCTAGAATGAAAGTGGTAAAATAGAGCTTGCAAGCCTAGGTCATTTTTAAGTGTACATTTTTCCCCTCTTTGTCATAATGTAGCATATAGCATTGTGACAAAGAAAATAAGTCAAAGACATACCCCAGCGAAGGTATAGAGTATGGATGCCCTCTTGGGAAGAATTTTGAATTTTGGCTAGGTGCCAGAAAAATTTGGAAAGTGTCCTGATAAGTCAATTTAATGGCCAGAAAGACAATGTCGCAGACGGTTTCAAATTCCAACATTTTTAGAGTAGCCAAAAGGGTGGTCAAAGTTGGTCAAAAGGGCCTCCAATAATAATAGAGTTGACCAATGTCATTTTGACTTTATAAATAGGTTGACAAAGGGGTAAAAGTCAATTCATTTTCACTATTTACCTTAGCAATTTTGAGAGCTCAGAGTGAGGAGGACATTAGCAATGATGGTGATTCTAGTGATTGAGCATCGCGGGGAGATCGTGTGGACCTTCAGGTGGCCAGAGGGCTCAAAGCCAGCAATATGTACCCCTAACCCACTTTATCATTTTATTGTTTTGCGTGCAAAATTGAGGGTTTTAGGGTCAACAATAAATGCACCACAACGCATATGTGTGCATGTAAGCCACATTTGTAGTTGCATTCGATGCGTTTGATGTGTCGCAACACAACTACAAATTTTAGAATAGGGCCATTGATTATGTCGCATTCAAAAGAAATTGTGATGCATTCGCCAAAGTGAGCCGCAATTGATAGGTGGAATGTCGCATTTGTAATATTGCGACACATTTGAGGTTTAAGATGACGCATTTGATTTAAATGGCACATATGTTGAAAATTGTGATGCAAGTGCTCTGATGTGACTCAAATGTGAGAAAAAATGACACAATCAATTAATTGAGACGTAATTAAGGTACGGAATGACGCAAACGCTACTTCATGACGCATTTGAAGTTAGCGCGACGCATTTGACTTTGACTTTGACTAAGGCTAGCTTTGATGGGTTTCAAAATTTGAATGTTTTTGAGTGACACAAATGATAATAATGATTATCTATAAGGTGTTGACGTGTTGTTTGACCATGTGCAGAGACAACTAGCGCCTATCTATATGCGAGAGAGCGGGCCATTGACCTTCAGGTTCCGAGATCAATTGAGTTTGCAAGAGTGACGACGGTTGATGCATCTGAGTTTGTATTATGTTGCCAATATTCCCATTATCTGGACAAATAGGGGACTGCTAACTGCATTGTGCAAGAGATGGCACTCGGAGACATGCTCTTTCCATTTTCCAATGGGAGAGGCCACTGTTATGCTCGAGGATGTCTACCATATTCTGCATCTGTCGATCCGAGGAGAGTGGATCATTTACGACCCTCAACATGGCTATCAGACCTTTAAGTCTTACTATCACAACAAGGGTGCAGGACTTGACATTGAGGGATAAGAAATCCGCTGGGATTTTATGGTGGAGCATTATGGCCAATTTGATGTACTGTTGGTGACATTGATCAATGGAGTACTGATTCCCGACCGTCGCAAACACAGGTTTCCCATTAGTTGGGGGGATGTTCTAGTGGGCATGAGACAATACCATACTGTTTATGCCTAGGGGCCTTGTTTGTTAGGTATGCTTTACCATCAGCTCCACGAGGTGGCCTACAAGAGGGCACAAAGTATTGGATGTGGTACGACACTTCTGATGATATGGGCCTAGGAGCATGTGGCCATCTTTCGACCTCCTATCTAGAGACCATAGCTAGCAGAAAGGATGCCATATGTTTATTATTATGTCGGTGTTCTATAGTAGATGAGGGTGGGAGAGATAGGTTGGTGGTGTCATTGGATCGACACCATGATTTCATTCATTTGGAGGCCTTACAGAGACTATGAGAAATGGGATGATGAGGATGACCATCTCAACTTTTGTAGATAGTACCGATATTTGATTGGTAGGACAGTGTAGAGTCAACTCATTATAGAGATGTATCTTCCACAGTGTGTACTGCGATAGTTTGAAAAGCAGCAGGGTGTACCAGTGGGCACAACCGAGTATGGAAAATCATCCAGAGAGGAAGCTGGGGCCCACCTATTATTGTACCTTTTCCTATGCATCAAATTGGTGGACTAGTGGTGCAACAATGGGGATGGAGGAGTGGGATTGCAGATCCAGGGATGATTGTTGACTATGACTTATGGTGGCAGGCTCATTGCCCAATGCCTTTGATAGATCCCGATGGGCCAAAGCCAATTGATAGGAGATCAATTATACCATGTGTTCCACAAGGTGGCCGTAGAGGTGGAGATATGGGTAGAGGCAGAGGTTGGGGGAGAGACGAAGGCCAAGGTGGAGGGAGAGATGTGGATGACAGGGATGATGGAGGGGATGCCAGGAGATGAAGGAGAGTAGGGCATGGTGGCTTGAGGAGAGTGAGACAATGTGCAGTGATAGGGGCACTAGATGCCATTCCAGAGGTAGCTGAGGAGGAGAAAGGGGAGTAGAGAGAGGAGGCACCTAGACGAGAGCAGGAGGGTGTGGGTCCTAGGTAGCATGTGGCTAAGGAGGAGGCCAGATAGGAGTAGGAGGTTGGGGAGGAGGCGGTTCGGCAAGAGGCTGAGATGGATGTTGATATGTCTCGGGAGGAGGGAGTTAGAGGAGAGGAGGATACAAGGGAGGAGAAAGATGATGAGGCCATTGATGAGCCTGAGAGATTGCTAAGACAGAGCATGGTGGAGGGAGAGGAGGAGGTACCATCCAACTTGACATTTCCCCATGACGCCACGACAGATCAAAGGGTGAAAGATTTGTAGAGGAGATTGGATGAGAGTGTCGCATAGGTCAGATCACTGTAAGCAGAGCTAGAGGTGACACAAGTGGAGCGGTATCAGGCAGTGATTCGCCAATAGGAGGCAACGTAGTGGTGTACAGAGTTTGCATGACTATGTATGGGACCATCTTCAGATTTGGCACAGGAGTTTGGCAGGGTTAGCATACGGCTCAGGCAATACAGACAGTTATATGAGCAGGTCATGCCAGCTAAGAGGAGAGATCCCACTCTGATAAGGACACATATGGTGACAAGTAGTGGGAGTAGTAGTCAGAGCAATGCAGGGGGTTTGACATCCTCAAGGTAGTCATCAAGACACCGATCTAGCTACTCTCATAGGCATGGCTCAAGTCACAGGTTAGGGCATAGTCACAGATCTTCTGGATCAGAGCACAGGTTAGCTCACAGCCATCCTCCTATAGTAGACCCGTTAGTCATAGCCTCAGTATAGCCTACAATGTCACAGGTACAAACCATAGTGGTGGGTCCTTCTAAATCACAGACACAGGTGACAATTACCATGATGGCATTCATTCCTCTGGCTAAGAAACGGTCTCCTAGGTCTTCTCCTCGACGAGATGATGAGATTGCATCATAGCCATATTCTTTGTTTATCATACTTTGGGACATTTTAGACACATGTTATGACATTTGTATTGGACCATCGAGCCTGTGAGCTCTTATTTTTGGGATATCTCATGACTCTATCTTGTGACATTGATTTTTGATATAATATATATGATGCAGTTTTGATGTGATCTACATGTAATGTGATTTGATTTATGCATTTATGATGTATGTTTATGTGATGATAATGTCGATATGATTACCATGTGATTTCTATGCGACATGCATTTTTTATTTCTATGATGATGACGTTATTTATATGCCCTGTCATGTATGTCCCATGATGGTTAATTATGATGTGATGCCATGTAATGCAATGTTTATTTATATGTCATGTTGATGTTATGCCATGGATGATGATGATATGCATAATGTATTTATTTGAATGGATGCCATGTTTTATGATTATGTTAATGCATGACCATATATGAATGATTCAATATGTGATGAAAATTATCGAACCCCAATCCTGATACCTGCAAAACAACGTGAGCAAACACATTATAAGATGGAATGCAAGAAAGAACAAGAATTCCTCAAGAAATTCATTTGAATAGCAAAAGAGATAGAATAGGAAATGAAGAACACAATGAAATCTAAAAGCATATCAAATCCTATTCTAAAGCAAACAAACTCCTAATCTCTTGAGAGAATTGGTGCCAATTTGATGTGAAAATCGACCCTTTCCCAACTCCAATGATGCAATGGTGATTTGATGAAGAAATTTAATCCACTTTGTTGATGCTTGATGAGTACTCCAATGGAAAAATTTGCATAACCTAGCTAAGATTCAATGATAATGGATAGAATTTGCTAATGATTTGAGCATAGTAAGTTTACTCAAATTGTTGATGTTCAAATGAGAAGATTAGCCTCTTATTTATAGAATGCTAAGATGGATGAATGTTCAAAATAGAGCAATGTGGGACTAAGAATTAGCCAATGGAAAACTGCCACTTGTCAACCTATGAATGGATGGAGGATGTGCAAGTTTTGAGGATTGTGCCAATAAATGCATATTTTTTAATTTTGAATTTGTTAAAATGACATGTAAGAGGGAAGGAATAATGCATTAAATGCCACTTGGCTCAAGGTAAAGGACATGTAAGAGAGAGTAAATGCCTTGTTGGATGTACATGTCAACTTAGATTTTGAATTCAAATTTTAAGAATATTCCTTAAAAGATGCCTTGTTGAGGAAAATAGAGATTTAATAAATCAATTAAATCTATTTTCATGTGCAAGTGGTAAAAGCTAGAGGATGGGACATGAGGAGAGATTAAATTAATCAAAGTTAATTAATTTACTGAGGGGGTTAAATGATGTGAGCTATTTGACTTAAATTTGTGGATTTATTTAAATCAAATATGAGAAGAATGTGATAAGGGATTAATTAAATAAAGATTTTAATTTATTTAATTAAAAGAAATGATGTTAGATTAAACTAAATAAGGTTTTAAGATATTTAATCAAATAAAATTAATTATTTAATTAAATAGGATAATTAGATTAAAATGGTTGATTTAATTATCAAGAAGAGGTGACTTAATTAGATAACTGATTTATTTAATTAAGAGAGAAATATTGATGAATTTAATCAAATAAAGGTATTTGATTAAATGGTTAGACCGAAGGATGATTCAGGACAAAATGATGTTAGTGGTCAGGATCAGATGCACAATGCCAATTAGTACATTTTATGTGTCTACATTTTGCCTCTCTTTGAAGCAATGCACTCGTTGTGTTGGTTCAAAGAATAAACGATCTCAATCAAAGCCAAAAAAAAATGTTTTCAAAATCTTGCCCCACTGTTGCTTGGAAAGAGAAAACATGCCAATATATTGCCCCCTCGAGAGATTGAACAAAAATTTTGATTTTTGGGTGATCTTGCAAAAAAAGAGGACAAGGTGCCCGACAGGTCCAAAAAGGCTCCAAGAGGCCAAAAACGTGTCTAAATGCAATAAAATGATGTAAAACAGGCTCGAGGGTCCAAAACCCTAGCAAGATAGTTAATCAGGGTGAAAAAACCCTAATTTTCAAGCTTAAAAAGGCTTCGAGGGGTCACTTTCACACATAGCCACCTAGCAACCTTGAGATTTGAGCACTAACCTCTTGACGATATGGCGCAACGATAGCTCCCGATGCACATTTTTTACTGAGTCCAGACATACCAACGGCCACCTAGCATTGGGGCACCGGTAAGTGATCCTTACTTGAACTTTATTTTTCATTTTTAGCATTCATTTATTGCATTTGAAGTTAGTCATTCTGCAGTGGAGCTATATAACTCCACTCAAAAATAAAACTGTGTCACTCAGTATTAGATTGTGCCGCGGTGGTGGAGTTAGGAGTTTGAAAATAAACTCCAAACTCCAACGCTGAGGTCATGGCCCACGGGGTCATTTCCAAAGTGCGATGTGGCGGTGCTTTATCGACAAGAATCTTTGCAAACTGTGCCGCTTAGAAGAAAAGTGCACCGTGGCGATGTGCTTTTGACATTTTATGCCCCAACATCATAGTTTGATAAAAAATCAGGCTGCAACGCCTTCACAAATAGTGACACTGGAGTGGTTTTTGAACGCTCGGCATGAAAATTTTCAAAAAATTTAACATGATGACCCTTCCTGATGCAAGATGCAGTGAGGGAGCTCTATTCTCGAGAGCACAGGTCTCAAGAACTCTTCGGTTATCTACGAGACCTTAGTGACAGAGAGCATGATCAATTATGGGACATGGGGCTATGGCACATCACCTACATAGCACCCATGCGTACCCACATTGGGATGATGTCAGCGCTTACTGAGAGATGGCACAACAAGACCTTATCTTTCCACCTTCCCACCGGTGAGGCCACCATCACCTTGGAGGATGTGTGGCGCATCCTAAAATTGTTGATTCATGGTCGGTGCGTTATTTTTGATATAGATGTTGGGCAGAACGCCTGTCACACAGTCCTTGCCACATAGGACATTATCATTTGCGAAGGGCAGATCGAGCTTGAGCATCATAGGGCTCTGGCCTCTCCCTTTTTCTTGGTTGTTGCAGCCATTATTTCAGGTCTCGTTGCCCCAAATTGACAAGGCTGATACTTCAGTCCTGGTTGGAGACTCTGTTGGGAGCGCATGGTGATGCGTGACAGGCCTACTTATTTTTCTTGGGGGCATGTTCTTCTTGCCTCACTTTATAGAGATTTACACGAGTATGTCTACCTTGATGGTAGAGCACTCGGGGTAAGTGTCATACTTCTCCACGTATGGGCATGGGAGCACATCGCTATTTTTCGGCCACGGGTTGTTACAGTTTCGATGGGGCTTGATGATCCCCTTGTATGGCGCTACATAGGTGGTGTGTCCTTCATACACACGGGCGAGCATGAGATTCTCTAAGGGAGGAGGGTCCTATATGAGATGACAGTGTTTACATGGCATCCATACCTTGGTCGGCCTAGATGGGCCGATGATGCAGATCAAATTTTCTTTGCCTGCTAGGACCACTTCATGCAGGGGCGAGAGCACACGATGATAGAGAGATACCTACCTAGGTGCGTTCAGTGCTAGTTCAGTGAGCCTCAGGATCGGCCAGATGATGATCATGTGGCCATATTTTCCCACACCATGTCACAGGCTTCATGGGGGTGATACATTCTTGCTTCAGAGGCCATTGACAGCTTCAGACATTTGGTGGCCCAGCCTTGGGTTTACGATCAGGGGCCTGCGGATCTAGGTGTCACACAGGCATACAAAGACTAGTTTTGGCCTCCCCTATAGTTGAAATTTCCAGGAGTAGTCCCCACTCAATGGAGGATGAGGGGAAGAGGGGGAGGACAAGGACAGAGAGACGATGTGCAGTAGGACCAGCTAGCCAAGGCTCCAGTTCAGCCAGTTCAAGCTGATGTGTAGATGCAGGATCAACAACAGGTGCCAGCTAAGCAGCAGGAGTAGGAAGGTGCACCACCATGAGCTGGGGGTGAGGATCAACCTCAGGTATAGCCTCCATGAGCAAGCCAACAGGGTAGCTAGCAGGGTAGGTGGATCCTCAAGATGCACTGATTGCGCAGTTGTAGGCCCAAGTTCAGACCGTGATAACGGAGAGGGATCAGGCCAAGACCGAGAGAGATCAGGCCAGGGTTGAGAGAGATCAGGCTACAGAGCTATAGGCAGCCGTAGAGATGGGCAGGCGACAATAGTTGGAGAGCATGGCAGCCTCCTCCTCTTAGAGCATAGTGTCTATTAGGTCTTACAGGGAGGTTGTCCGGGAGGTGGATTATTACTGCATGCATTATCATTAGACCGTGCCTAGAGCAGAGTGGGCCCTAGACTACTCGCAACAGACCAGCCACAAACCAGTAGAGGGTCATCGTGACAGGGGTGGGGGCAACAAACAAGATGGGTAGACCTTGACCTTGATCGAGATGATACTTTTTGTGCCTTATGGGCTCCTTTTTGATAGCCCGATGGGTCTTTTTGTACTTATTGACATATATGTATAGTGATCTAATTATTTTGTACTATGACAGTTACCCGATGATGATATATATGAGATGACGATTTTGATATGATGTGATGTGATATTTTATTTATGAATTTATGGATGATTCTATTTATATATTCTATGCAATGATGCTTATGATGTGATGTGATGGATGCATTATGACTAGATCTTATATTATGTTGTTTTATTCATGATATGCAAATGGATTTATATGATATGTGATGGTGATAATGATTTATATGATGATCTATTTATGTTGATGCAAATGATATGACATGTGATATGGAATGTAATATGCAAAATGATATGGTGTATATGTGAAATTTTATGTGAACTATGCTTGTAAAATGATTATGGATGGATGTACGCTTTACATGTAATGGATTTTTTATGTTCCTATTTATGCTTATAATGTGTAGAATGATTTATGCAATGAAATGTAAAAAATAATTGTGATGTTGTTTATGAGATGATATGGATGATTAATGGATGGTGTAATGCAATGTAAATGCAATGGTCGTGTTTTATATGATATGTATTGATGATGCAAATAAGATGGTTTTAAGATGCTTAGAATAACAAATATTATTATCCTAAACATATTAATGATAATGTAATGTATGTGATGCACTTAATGTGATGTGATGTAATATATGAAATGATATGTTAATGCAGAGTGGTATGATGATGTTTTATGCAAAATGAATGTAATGTGGAAGATGAATTTATGATGTTATGCAATGTGAATATGCAATGGATTATCTATATTGCTTATGTACCTATTATGTTTGATTATGCAGTAGATGGAAATATGAAATGACTATGAAATGTTTTATGAAAATGAATGTTATGGGATGGTTCATGTGATGAATGCAATGTGATGCAAAAAATGGATGCAATGTAATGAGAAAGGGATGTGCTTATCTATTTAAAATGCTTATAATAACATGTTTATATGATGATGACAATGCAATGCATATGTTTCCTATATGATATGTTGATGAAATATGCTAATGATTTGTGGATGCAGGATCAGTGACGACGACGATGATGATGATGATGATCAACTGTCATAGTACCTTGTTAGCATGATGAGCAAGAAGGGATGAAAGAGAAGAAATCATTTCAACAAGACACAAGATGATGATGATTGCAAATGTTGATGATTACTTGCCGAGGAGTTTGGATTTTCAAAGGCCCACTTTTCTTATTTTTGATAACACACGTGGTATGATGTATCAAGGTATAGAGAACTAGGATGGTGTTGTACCTAGTGTGATGGACTTTGACTTGACAAATAGATAGAAGTATTCTTGTTCACACCTGACATACGAAAACCTTGCTAGGATGCACTTTAGAAGTTTCAAACACCTCGAGCCAAAACACAGAAAGGTAAAACCTATCAATGCAATAGTCAACAAGCTGCCCAAAACTTCATCCATACATACCTAACAAAGCAAGTATTTGCCAAGGTTATATTACAAGAACATCCAACAAGCACAACAGACAAAAGATAATGATCATTTCCCCATTCCTATTTCTCTAAATCCTCTGTTCGGATATCATCAAGAAGTCCTTGGAATGGGCGCAATAAGATAAGTAAAAAAGATAAAGATAAAGTAAAAAAACAAGCTAATGTTTCTTCAATACCGCTAACCAAAAGGAAATATGTTTTTAAGGATAGGGACCAAAACAATTACCAAAAGATAATTCCCAGTGTAGGAAGGATACATCCTAGGACATGTTAGTGGATGGTGGCACGTCATTTCATTTATCCAAAGTGTTCTTTCAAATGATTGATATGGGACCAATTTGGATGAAAGGTTATTGTCACAAAGAGTTGACCAACTTGTTTACGTACTGACTTAGACCTGAGACTTGACATTTTGAGTTTTCACTTTTTCACCTGCTAGACTTGTTTCTAATTATCTTACCAAAGATTGAGGATGACGATAGTTTATTATGAGTGATGTAATTGCGGGTGTAAGCGAGATGAGATAAATAGATTTTTTCAAATATTTGGATGTTTTTGGAGTTTTGCAATGTTTTGAGGTTGTTTTTGGTATTTTTCGAGATTTTCAAATATTTTGATTTTGATTTTTTGAAATTTTTAGGGTTTTCTGAGATTTTGACCAAGAGACTAACCTAAGGACCTATCCTAGGGGCCTCAGGGGTTAATCAACAGATTAGCCTTGCCTACGTTATACACATAGAGACCACGTAGTTCGACTGATGACTTGACCGATTTACTAATGACGATATACATGATGAAATGTCAGTTTATTATGACGGGCTCTTAAAGGACTGACCTAAGTGTCTCGGGTGATGATCAAAGATCAACCTTGCCTACGTTCAAGGCTCAGAGATCCGTAGTTTAACAAGATGACTTTGATTTTGACTTTTTGACTGACTTTTGACCTATTTTTGGATTTTTCGATATGTTTTGAATGTTTTTGGATTTTTTGATGTTTTGATGTTTTTGGATTTTCTAATTTTAGGACTTCAAGAATATACACGAATCTGATCTAATGATAGCATGCCCCAGCATGATGTAATAGACTACTCCAATAAAGGCAGGACAAACTGACCTTAACGATGGGCCGAGTAGTACTAGGAGGGATCATGATACGAACACAGGAACAAGCTATGGTGCAAATGCAGGTGGATGAGTGATGGATGGAGACCCGAATGCGATAAATGATGGAAAGCATAATGGATGGATGATACAGAACAAGCTGTAAAGATCTAGGTGGATGGAAGGTGTTTATTTACACAAGGTTCCTGTTTTCCAGGTTTTCACCAAGGTACCTACCCAAAGTGCCACTGAAGTGGTTTTCACCATAGGACAATTTTTCTTTTTACTATTTTTATCCTTTTCTGATTTTTTTGGATTTTTTGCTTTTTGATTTTTTTTGTTGTCACCAAGACGCCTGTTTACTAGGTTTTCACCAAAGTAACCATTTCTTTAGGACATTTTTTGATTTTTTGGTTCTATACCTTAGGCATAAATTTTTTTAAGATGAGAGCTATTCATGGGCTCTTGCAGAGGTTCCCCTTCAGGTTTTGATAAATGATATGCCCCTGACTTATAACTTGTTGTGATGACAAATGGTCCCAACCAATTGGGTTCAAATTTTCCTTTATTGCTTGGGTTTTGGACATTCTTCTGATTCTCCTTTAATACCAGTTCTCCGACTTGGAAAGTCCTGCTTCTAATTTTCTTATTATAGTTTCTTTTGAGTCTATTCTGATATACTTGCAAATGATTCAAAGCATCTATACGTCACTCATCTAGTAGCTCCAACTCATTCAATATTGATATTCGGTACTCTTCATCTATGATGAGGTTTTGTAGTGATATCCTGAGTGATGGGAGCTCAATCTCAATGGGGAGTATTACTTCTGATCCATAGACCAGGGAGAAGGTGGTGGCATCGGTGGGTGTGTGGATGCTGGTTCAGTAGGCCCAAAGGGCGGGATTAAGCTACAGATGTTAGTCACGATCTGTGTCATTAACTGTTTTCTTGAGGATTTTCAAAATGGTTTTGTTTGTAGCTTCTGCTTGGCCATTGCCTTGGGGATAGTATGGGGTTGAGAAGCGATGTTGGATTTTGTATTTTTCACATAAGTCATAGACATCCTAAATTTTAAATGGTGTCTCATTATCTAAGATAATGGCTTATGGAACACCATAGCGGCTTCCCAGTTATATACATCATGGGTATAGCTTCCACCCACTTAGTAAAGTACTTTGTGGTGGTTATGATGAATTTGTGGTCATTAAATGAAGTGTGAGTGATTTTTCCAATGAGATCGAGTCCCCACTATGAAAAGGGCCATGGTGTGATGATGGGATGAAGCTCTTGAGTTGGAGCATGGATGAGGTCCCCATGCTGCTAACATTGTAGACACCTTCTGGCATATTCATGTGCCTCTCTTTCCATTGTAGGCCAATAATACCCCATCCTCAGCAGTTTCTTAGCTATGGTCATTCCACTCGAGTGTGAACCACAAATACCATTATGTACTTCAATTAGAGCGGTCAATGTCTCCTCAGTGTTTAAGCAGCATAGTAGGGTTCCTTCTATGCTCCTACGATATAGGGTATCTCCTAGGATGACGAATTAGGATGCCTTTTTGACAAAGTTTTGTTTTAGGGTTGAGGGTAAATCGATAGGTATGACTCCTATTCAAAGGTATGTATAAATTTCATGGTACCAAGGATCATTGGGACCAATGATTTCACACACAAATTTTGATTCTGGTACCTCAAATGAGGGCACGAGAAGCTGCTCTATTAGGAATTCATATTTTGGAGCATTGTGGGGGATTTCCAATAAGGATCCAATTGTTGCCATGGCGTCTGCTCCTCTATTGTTGGCTCTAGGAATCTGCTCAAATGTGATTTCAATGAAGGATTCTTTGAGAGTCTCCACAATTTCTTGTATGGAGTGAGCTTGTCGTCTTTAGTTTAGTATTCATCATTTACTTGGTTTATTATCAATTGAAATTCTGTATACTTTGAGAGCTATAATGTTCCATTGCACTGCTATTTTGAGACCTATGGTTAAAGCCTCGTATTATGCAATGTTATTGGTGCAGGGAAATGCCAGTTTGTAGGACCTTGGTATGCAGTCCCCTTGTGGGGTGATAAAGAAGACACTGGCTCTTGATCCATGCTACGTGTATGAGCCATCAAAGTAGAGTTTTCAGTGGTTGGCTATGTTGAGATTGAAAATGGATTCATTTGGAAAATATGAGATGAGAGGATTCTCTGAATAGATTGGTGCTTCTTCCAGCTAATCTGCAATGACTTGGCCTTTGATTTCTTTCCACTCCACATATTCAATATCGTATTCTGATAGTATCATCACCCATTTGGCCATTCTTCCAGTGAGCATTGCTTTGATAATAAGTACTTGAGAGGGTCGATTTTGGCAATGAGTTTTATTTTGTGTGCCAACATGTAATGTCTGAAATTATGTGATGCAAACACTACTGCTAGGCATGCTTTCTCTATGAATGATTAGTTTAGCTCATGCCCAACCATTGTTCTACTGATGTAATAGATGGCCCTTTATGTTCCATTTTCGTCACGCTGAGCTAGAAGAGCTCCAAGGGTTGTTGTTGCTAACACGTAGAGAATTAATGGTTTTCTTGGGATTGGTGGCATTAGGAATGGCAATGTAAGTAGATATTCTTTGATTTTATTGAAGGTTTCTTCACACTTGTTATCCCATTTGTACGCTACTCCCTTGTGGAGTAGGTGAGAGTATGGGTTTTGTTTGTCCCAGCTACTATGAACCTGTGAATGGATTGAAGTCTACCTTGGAGACCTCTCAATTGCTTTAATGTTTTGGGTGCCTCCATCTCAAGGATTTCTTTTAACTTTGTTGGATCTACCTCGATGCCTCTCATTGATACTATATATCCTAGAAATTTTCCTGATTGTAAGTTGAAGATGCACTTCTTTGGGTTTAATCTGACTTTGTACTCTTCTAGCCTATCAAAAATGGCACTTAGGGTTGCTATGTGATCCTTTCTCCTTCTATATTTGGCTAGAATTCATCAACATAATCTTTGATAGTCTTGTAGATCATGTCATCAAAGATTAAGGTCATGGCCCTTTGGTATGTTGCTCCTGCATTCTTTAAGCCGAATGACATCATATTCCAACAGTAAGTCCCCCATGGACAAGTGAGGGTCATTTTGTGTTGGTCTTCTTTAGCAATCATTATGTAGTTATAACCTGAGAAACCATCCATAAGGGAAAGCATTTCATGTCCCACCATCATGTCTACGATCATGTCAATATTGGGCAACAGGAAATCATCTTTCAGACATGCTTTGTTCAAGTCTCTGAAGTCTATGTAGATTCTAATGCCCCCATCGGATTTTGAAATGGGTACCAAGTTTGACACTCATTCTAGATAATCTATCTGTTGAATGAATCATGCATCTAATAGCTTCTTTAGTTCCATTTTTACTAGCAGGGTGATATGAGGATGCATTTTTTTGAGCTTTTGTTTAACAGGGTTTGCTTTTGGGTATACTGCAAAGTGGTGAACCATGATCTCTGGATCAAGCCTTGGCATGTTAGCATAGCTCCATGCAAAGTTTATTTGCCTCTCTCTTAGGAAGGCTGCTAGGAGCTCTTGTTCTTCTGATAGTAATGATTCTACATAGAATGTGATGTGCGGGGTTTCCTTTGTTCCTAGATTGACCGGATTACATTTTTCTGCCAAGACTGCTAATTTTTCGTGATGAAGAGCTCTGAAAGGAAAATTGAATCCCCCATCCTCAGGCGCCTTGGAGAGGTTTTCACCATTGGATGCATCTTTTCTTTTTACTTTTTTTTGGTCAAAGAGTGCCACAGTGTGGTTTTCACTCAAAGACTTAGATATTATTCTTAATTTTTCACTTTTGTGACTGAGGGATTCAATCGTTTCCCCATAATAGGCATGTGTATCTAGCTCAATTGTGAACCCTACTTTGTGATCCCCGTATGGAATGTTTTCCCGTAGTCCCATGAATTCTGAGAGTGCCTCATCATTTTCAAATGTATCAAGAACTGGTGGTCCTCGTTGGTCGTAGTCGATGAGTTGGGGGTATACTAGGCAGATTTCATGATTTTGATGGTCTAATTCAAAAGATAGGGTTCTAATCATGCAAAGAGTGGTATCCTCAAATAACCTAGGTAAGTTGGTCATGGGATCCTTGTCATCACTACTACTATAGACGTCGGTTATATCAAATGTGAAGTTATCTATGATGCAACCTATAGATACTGGTAAGTGCAGTTCAACTGCAGATTGCTGAGGAGGATTTCTGACCTTTCTAATTGGAGGACCTTGGCCACGTATCGTTATACTCAGAGGGGTACATCTGAGGCCAAGACTTGTTATAATTCATGTCTCTAGAATGATAGATATTATAAGCCCATTGTCATTTTTCCCAAGTCTTTGATTTCTGTCATAGCCCATTAGGAGCATCATTTGCAGACCCTTACATTTGTCATCCATTGGTAAATCGGCTACTGGTCTCTCATCTTGGTATAGCATATGAGATGGATCTTCCTCCATAACTTCTTGGACAAGATCTCCCCAACTTGTAAAGTTGGGATAATCTTCAGGAGATGTTTGAGATGTGGAGGCTTCATTTATTTGTGGACGTCCCCTTGATCTAGGAGATTGTGGTAACCCTCCTATCACAAAAGAATTTTTAGGGATCATGTAGTTTCCACAACCATTATCTTGGATGATGACCTTAATGTAAAAGATGGTGGGAATGGTGGGAGTGGCGGGTGTCTTTGTCACAAAAGTGGAAGCGAGAGTGGCAGGATCAATGTATGGTGTAGATGGGCCCTCATCATTTTTTGGTACTTGGGGGATTTTATAGTACTTTTCCTTGAGGATTTTGCAATAGGAGAATGGTTCAGGATCTCCATGGATGGTAACTTCTTGTCCTTCATGTATGAATTTAACACATTGATGGAAAGTTGATGCTACTACTTTCATCGAATGAATCCATGGGTGTCCTAGGAGGATGTTATACGGCAAGTCGAGGTCCAAGACCTAACAGATGGTTTCCATGATAGATGGCCCTACTTGAATAGGGATTTTGATTGTGCCCTAGGACACTCTTTCATGATCATCATATGCTCTTATTGTGATACCCTTTGTTGATAGAATCTTCTGATATTTTTAATTGTTTGATGAGCTTGAGAGAACAAATATTCAAGCCCGCACCTCCATCCACCAAGACCCTTTTTACTTTTCTTTTTTGTACTAGGACTTCTAAGTGGAGTGCACAGTTATGAGATGGTTGGGTAGGAAAATCTTGGTCAGATAATGTGAGGAGATTCAAGGTAATGATATTGCCAACCATAGCTTGGAATTGTTCCACATCAAGATCTGCAGGGACAGTGGATGAAGCCAATGCTTCCTCAAGGATTTTCTTATGGGAAGATGAGATTTTTAGTAACTCCATGATCAAGATTTGTGTTGGTGTTCTTTTGAGTTGATCAAGGACGTTATATCCATTGGGGATAGATCTAGGTGTGGGGACTCTGTTTGGTTGGGATGATCCTGCGATGGTAACCTTTCTACCTCTTGTGGTGATTCTACAATCAGCTTGAGCTCCTTTGATAGTGATTACTATGTAGTATTCATTTAGGGAGGCGATGACAGTTTCATACACATGATTCATGTTTGTGAGGGTTCCTTTCCCCTTATCAGTGTTATTATTCCCTTTATTGCCATGGTTAGGCATCAAATTTTTGTATATCTTAAGGTCTTTATTTCTTGTTGGTTTTTCCACGTTTATAATTATTTGATCAATGAGATCTTGAATTATGTTTTTAGCCTCATACAACTGTTCATGGTATGCCCTTTGATTTTATGGAAGTCACAAAGTTGATTCTCATTATACCAAGGAGGTTTCACATCTAGTTCTTGGTAATTATCATAGGTGGGAGCTTTGATGAGTTTTTCGTTTATCATTTTCTTCATGATGACTTCAAGTGGTTCCCCCAGAGCGGTGTACTTTCTCTTGGGGTAATTCTTGTTTTGTTGGGGTGGTCCCCTTTGATCATTGACATTGTTAATTTTTGGATTGTTTTTCGGTTGTTGTGTTGCTTGATGATTGTTTTGGTGTTGGATTTGGATTTGTGGTGCGAGTGTATTTTGGTGAGGGGCACTGATGACCACTTTGGAGTCGACAACACCATCATTGGTAATATTTTTGTTGCTTTCCCATGTGTGAGGTTTGTCATTATAATTGGTGGGTGGGCAGTTGTTTGTTGTTCAGGGTATGAATTTGATCTTGCGGGTTGAGTCATAAGGGCTCATTCGATACTAAGCGCCTTGGATATCAATTGGTCATATGTAGTGATCCCTTGTACCTTGAGATGAAATTCCAAGAGGCCGTCAAGGTTGGATATGATGGTGCAAACTTTTTGTTCCTTGGGCATGGTCCATTTGCTTCGATTGGCCTTGGATCGCCATCATTGTAGGAATGAAGCGAATGATTCATTCTTACCTTGCTTCAAAGTTGAGAGTTCTTCTAGACTGACATCCATTGCGATATTGCATGCATAGTTTTTAATGAATATGTCTATAATTTATTGGAATGTTTTGATGCCTGTAGGTAGGCGAGAGAACCATTCCATAGTGTGGCCAGCCAAACTCCTAGGAACTAGCCGCATCAAATAGGTATTGTCATTTGTGACTTCCATGCAATGAACCTGGAATTCCCTGATGTGATCTTTAGGGTTTCCCATCCCACGATATTTGTCAAACTTGGGGATCTCGAATCCCTTTGAGAATGGTTTCATCACAAGGCTCCTGTCAAATGGATATGGACACAAGTTGCTTGGTGTTTTTGTGGTTCACCCTGATTGAAGATCGAGCACTTGTTGCGAGAACAACCTAATTTGTGTCATTACATTATTTTGCGGATCAGGGGGTGGGATGAAGGTGTTTTGGGGTGTTTCAATTATGGGTTGGATGGGTGGGTTGTTTGGTGTGTTGTTTGATGGTATTTGCACATTTTTTTGAGCTAGGTATGCTTGCGCTTGTTATTGTATAAACAACGCTTGTTGTTGATCTTGTTGTTTGTGTGCTAGGATTTCTTGTTGTTGTGCTTGTTTTTGTTGTAGTAGGCTTGTTGTTGGGTTGCCAATTGGGCTGCTTCTTGTTGCTTTTGATATTATTTTATTGCTTGCTGATATGCTTGTAGTTATGTTGCTTATTTTTGTGCAAGAAACTGTGCTTGTGCTTGTGCTTGTTGTGCTTGATATTGGGTGTGCGCTTGAGCTTGGGCTTGGGTTTGTGTCGCTTGTTGTTGCAATAGAATTTGGGCTCGGGTAGCCTTTTGTGCTTGTAATTCATCTTGGGCTGCTTGAGTAGCTTGCGTAGCTTGAGCGGCTTGTTGTTGTTGTTGTTGTTGCAATAAGGCTTAGGCTTGTGCGGCCTGTTGCGCTTGTTGTGCAATTTGGGCAGCTTGAGAATTTTGCACTGCTTGTATGGCTTGTTGGGCAGCTATTTGTGTGGATTTTGGATTTTTCTCTTGCAAGAATGCCTTTTGATAAGCATCTTGGTGAGCAACTTGCAATGCCATGTTGTATTGGCTTGATAAATTAAAGTTTGGTGGTGGTGGGGGTGGTGGTGGTGAGCGGTGATGTCGTGTTGGTAGTTTGAGTGGTGGATGGTGCTATTGATGTGGTTGGTCCTTGAGAGCCCATGCTTTGAGATGTTAGGGGGTGGTTGATAATATTGTGATTGTTTGTGTAGTTTTCATTTGTTGTTGTGATATCAATGACAAGTTTTTAGAGTTTGGCGTGATGCTTTGATTGGTGTTTGGAATGTTGGTTTGATTTTGATTGATATTTGGTAAAGGTGGGAGTCCCAAGCCAAGTAGAGGTGTGGGTAATGGTTGTAATGGTGGAAGAGGTGAAAATGTGAGGGGTGTGAGTTCTTGAGAAAATAATGTGGTGTCGAAAATTCCCCCAAGTCCGAATATGTCACCCTCTACTTGTGAATTTGTGAGGAGCGAAGTTTGAGGTGTTGCGTGGAAGGATGATGATGATGGATCATTATGGAAAGTGAGAGGGACATACTTATGTAATGGATTTTGGGGTATGTTTTGTTCCAAAATGGTACTTGCATCCAATTCTTAATTGTTGACAAGGGGGTGTGTTTGAATAGCATTAAGAAATGCATTTCCCTTATTAACATTGGGTTGGGTTGGAGCAAAAGATGTGATTTGCGGAATGTTTTGAGTGATGTTTTGGGATGGGGGTGTGGATGAGATGGGGAGTGTGGATGAAATTAGAGGCATGATCTCTAAAGATGGTTCCACTATAGAGCTCACATCGAAATCAGAAGGTAGTCCCTTGTTTTGCTAGTTCGAGCATGTATAGCGAAGGGTTAAGCCTCATCATGATGTTGATGATCTTATGGTTTTTTGGATTTTAGAGCATTTCAGTTATTTCTTCATGCGACATCACAAAAGGTAAGATCTTCTTCTTGAATTTACTCTAGTGGGTTTTGTGATGATGAGATAGTCAAAGGATTGCTTGATTCAAAAAGATTCATTTCGAGATTCATTTGGCTTAGGTCACTTGAAGCGGGTGTTTCTTTGTCAACTTCCATGTTCTTCTTGTATTGAGATCTAGTTTGAACCATAAAACAAGGATCAATTTTCAAGAATATGGGAGATGAATCTCTTAATTCTTTGGATTGATCTTATTTTAAGCAAAAAAGAGAAATTTTTAGGATATCTTGAGGATCAAAACGTGATATGATGATAGAAAAGATGGATGATGTGGATGTTTGATCTTTTGATAAATCTTGAGGGGAATGCTAGACTTTTTAGGACTTTTGGATATGTTTTGGATTTCCCTTGACTTGATTGATTTTGTTTTGCTTCATTTGAACAAATAGACCCTAAGATGTTGGATGATTATCTAAGGGGTAGATTTTCTCAGAGGATGATAATTTGAATATGTGTAGGGAGAAGGATGCATCTACCCACACCTATTCAAACAAGATGATAATTTAACCAAGCATATGAAGAAGGATGCATCTACATATACCTAGCTAAACAAGATGGTTTGATAACTTTTGACTAAGCATATGCAAAAGGATACATCTACACATACCTAGCCAAAGATGATTTGATAAGGATTTCAAGGATTTTGTCTCAAGGATTTGATGATTTTTATTTTTTCCAAAAAGCCTAGCATGAAGGATAGTTTCAAGATTTCTCAAAAGATGATGGTGAGATTATTTTTTGATTTGATGTTTGAAGGATGGGTGAAATTTTTTTTGATTTCCTTTGATCCTAGGATGAACCTAAAAAAGACACCTTGTTTACCTAGACCTCGATATTGAACAACATGCAATGCTTCTATGGACCTTTATAACTAAGAAGTGATTCAATTTGAGCATTCATTTTCGGATTTTGAATCAAGGAATTTTGTCTTGGGATTTTAAATTTCTTGGAAATCATGAGGTTTCAACACATTTGAGAGTCCATTTTGTTATCTTTGCTTAGTGACTTTATTTTATCACAAACATTTCTTTTGATTAGTTTTTTCCAAACTAGATATCCAATGTCTTAATTTCTTTGAATCCCACAAAGTATGTTATGTGGAAATTTGATGAATTCAAGGCAAGGGTTACCTATTGTTTAACTTTAGTAGAAAAATTGAGATGTAATCCAAGTGTTTAGAAACCTCTAAGGATGAAATTCCAAGGGCAAGCAATAACACATGAATTGGGTCAATTGTATTTGTCTCCTAAAGGGTTTGAAATTTTGATGATGTTTAAGTGTTTGTTTCTAAGACGTTTTCAAACAAGCAAAGCATTTCGTAACCAAGAATAAGTACAACCCTATGGATATGAAAGATTGTATTTGTTGAGTCCCCACTTGGACAAGTCCAGCTACGCTTATCTTTAGCGAATGGTTAGATGCTTGACCCCACTAGCTCCCCTCCATGGCACTCACTTATACGGGGCAGCCAAGCATCAACACCCATGTAACTCCCATGGCATGCTTTCCATTTCTACTAAAAGACTGTAAAAGTGTGGGGCAGCTTCAGAACGACTGTTCTTGCACCAACAAATAGATCAAGGATTTTGGCAATTCTAAAACATGGGTTTTAATTAGGACTTTCCATTCGTGGAGATTGACCCATACGACAAGAGTCCCTTTTCAGATCCATCTCGTCAGAGCCAACTGTGTGATATTGGCGTTTATTCCAATACCCACATTTATATCCCACTTGGAAATACTCTTGGCTTTAGAGTGTTACCGGTTGAGTCGTTCCCTTGGGTGAGTACTTTTTCCCCAAGGAAAGCCCTCTAAGATAAACAAAAGCAAATAAAGACAATATCCGTAACTTGATCAATCTTTGTTTGCAACACAAAGAGAGAGTGTACGCAATAATGCTCTACTCACACTCGCACAATGTTTTGTTCAATTTTAAGCCCAAAATGAAGTGTGGAGGTGATCACTTTATCTCAACCTAAGATCATAAAAAAATCCTTTTGATTCTCAAGATCGCTATAAAGTGTGAGAGAAGCGCATACGTCTTTTTTCGATGATGTTAGTTTAAGTAAGAACTCACAAAAACAAAGTTGTAAATATTCATTTTAACCTTTCAAAGCAATTGTGAGTTCGTTTTAAAAAACACCAAAGTAAGTGTGACAAGTTGCCTTGTTCAATTTTTAATCCCAAAATAAAATTTAGTAGATTGGAGTCCTAATGTTCATTTTAAGTCTTTTATAGCAAAAAAATTGAAAAGTTCCTTTTAAAGCCCAAACAAAATTAGTGGATCCTAAGCATAAAATGATGAAGAATTTTCTTTAAGAGGACTAATGAATCCTCAAATAGTGTTAAACAAATACTAAAGTGTTAAAAAACACTTGTTTTTGTGAAATGACATCATCATGCTTTTCTTCCTCTTCATCTTTAATCAATTCAACCTACAAGAAAAATCAGTTAGATTCTACAAAAAAAAGGTCAAAAAGATAGAAAATAGACAAAATAATCATAATTTGAAAAAAAGCAAATGCTAAAAATTAAATTTCACTTCATACTCCCCTCCAGCGGTGCAATCTATGATGGCGTCACAATTTGATTTCTCTAGTGGTGCTATATAGCACCACTTTCCAGTCAGCGTCACTCTGCAATAAGTCTAGTGAGTGTGAATGCGTTGTCCTTTTGTCCAGCAATGCAGTTTGATTTTTTTTTTAAATTCCTACGAGTCTGATTGGTCAAGTGGTGCAGTTTGAAATTTAAAATCTTGGGTGGGAAGACTTCAGCATCGGAGTTTGAATTTTCAGCGATCCTGTATAGCAATGCTGAACCTGTAAACAAAGAAAAATGTGTGAATTTGATAAAAAAAACATGATTGAAAGGTGAGATTTCCCTCCTTCTAGTGCCAAAATGTCAAACCCCAATCCCAATACCTACAAAACAACATGAACAAACACATTATAAGATGGAATGCAAGAAAGAACAAGAATTCCTCAAGAAATTCATTTGAATAGCAAAAGAGATAGAATATAAAATAAAGAACACAATGAAATCTAAAAGCATATCAAATCCTATTCTAAAGCAAACAAACTCCTAATCTCTTGAGAGAATTGGTGCTAATTTGATGTGAAAATTGGCCCTTTCCCAACTCCAATGATGCAATGGTGATTTGATGAAGAAATTTGATCCACTCTGTTGATGCTTGATGAGTACTCCAATGGAAAAATCAGCATAACCTAGCTAAGATTCAATGATAATGGATAGAATTTGCTAATGATTTGAGCATAGTAAGTTTACTCAAATTGTGGATGTTCAAATGAGGAGATTAGCCTCTTGTTTATAGAATGCTAAGATGGATAAATGTTCAAAATAGAGCAATGTGGGACTAAGAATTAGCCAATGGCAAACAGCCACTTGTCAACTTATGAATGGAGGGAGGATGTGCAAGTTTTGAAGATTGTGCCAATAAATGCATTTTTTTTTATTTTTGAATTTGTTGAAATGACATGTAAGAGGGAAGGAAGAATGCATTGAATGCCACTTGGCTCAAGGAAAAGGACATGTAAGAGAGTAAATGCCTTGTTGGATGTACATGTCAACGTAGATTTTGAATTCAAATTTTAAGAATATTCCTTAAAAGATGCCTTGTTGAGGAAAATAGAGATTTAATAAATAAATTAATCTATTTTCATGTGCAAGTGGTAAAAGCTAGAGGATGGGACATGAGGAGAGATTAAATTAATCAAAGTTAATTAATTTAATGAGGGGGTTAAATGATGTGAGCTATTTGACTTAAATTTGTGGATTTATTTAAATCAAATATGAAAAGAATGTGATAAGGGATTAATTAAATAAATATTTTGATTTATTTAATTAAAAGAAATGATGTTAGATTAAACTAAATAAGGTTTTAAGATATTTAATCAAATAAAATTAATTATTTAATTAAATAGGATAATTAGATTGAAATGGTTGATTTAATTATCGAGAAGAGGTGACTTAATTAGATAACTGATTTATTTAATTAAGAGAGAAATATTGATGAATTTAATCAGATAAAGGTATTTAATTAAATGGTTAGACTGAAGGATGATTCAGGATGAAATGATGTTAGTGGTTAGGATCAGATGCACAATGCCAATCAGTACATTTTATGTGTCTACAACAATGCTTATGGTTTTTATGATGATGTATAGACCTAATGCAATGCCTATATGATGATGGATGCACTTTATGTTTTTGTATGTCACAAGATATCATGGAGAGATGGACGAGACAAGAGGACAAAACTGAAGGAGATGCATGTTAGTTCCTAGAACAAATCCTTCAACATCTTTCCATAGGACTTTATTATTTATTGCTCTTAATCATCATTGGGCAGATTATTGTAATGGCCAACAAACACCATGATATGACATAGATCAAGGTGTGTAAGTTCATACCATCACATAAGACAAGCAATAATAGACAAGGATTATTATGACTCATACGAAGAGTGTAATTGCCCTAGTCTTTTTGTCATAACCAACCGTAAGCAGAGAAGGACAAGTCATGAAATGTCGTTGCTCCTCTAAATCAGATTGCTAGGACATCCTCAAGGAACTAGCAACATGGCTATCTGATCATCATGATACGTTGTTGCTTTTCCAAATCATGTTGCCAGGACATCATTGAAAAACTAGTAACATGATAATCCAAAAAGAATAGACAAGACAATCATCATGATACGTCGCTTCTTTTCTAAATCTTATTTCCAGGACATCGTCAAAAAACTAGTAACATGACAATCCAAAAAGACAAGACCAGATAATCATCATGATACTTTGTTGCTTCTCTAAATCTTGTTGTTAGGACATCACTGAGAAACTAGTAACATCATTGTAAAAAGGACTAGACAAGACAGTGATCATGATACGTCACTACTTCTCTAAATCTTATTATTAGGACATCGCTGAGAAACTAGTAACATGATGAAAATCAAAGAACAAAATTCCAAGACCATATTTTCCAAGTGTGTCTAAATTGCAAGTGTTTTAATGTCAAGATGCCAGGTGTCAAAGTTTTGACGATGCCGAGATGATGAAATGTCAAAGATTTGTCAAATTCAGGAAGGACATATCTTGAATAATGTCAATGTCGAGAGGATCAATCCTTAAATGTCAAGAGAATCCCTCAAAATTCCGGATGATAGTGACGATACCTAGGAAGGACACATCCTAAGGCATAAATGATAGAGTTATTATTCAGAAGGACACATCTAAAGGATACTAATGTTGAGAGGAGAGATCCTTAAATGTCAGGAGGATCTCTTGAAATGTCAGATGACAGTGATGATGCCTAGGAAGGACACATCCTAAGGCATAAATGGCAGAGGTTATTATTTAGAAGGACGCATCTGAAAGATAACCAAGAGTTGACAGTTTGACCGGTTGCAACAATTTGACTTGTTTGGACTGAGTTTCTCTAAAGTTTGACTGATTTTGACGTGTGTTGGTCTTATATCGATATTGTTATGATGATATGAATGACTTGTTGATGAGGTTGTCATGCTGAATAAATGATTGTTGTAATTTGTTTTAGGATTTTTCCTATTTAGACATGATTTTCTTTGACCTAAAGACATTTTGATGTGTGTGTCAGTGCAGTGCCATGAACCCTAATGGACTAACCTAGTGCGGCCTCAAGGGCTCATCAACAAATAGCCTTTCCTACGTCATGCACTTAGAGACCTTGTAGTTTGACGCGACTAATGACTTTGTCTTGATGACCAAAGATTTGAGTCATGCTTTTATTTTAACAAACCTAAAAGGACTAACCTAATGCCTTAGGGACTCAAAGATGAGTCTAGCCTACGTAGCAAATGTGTAGAGACAACATAGTTCGATGAATGACAAGAGACTGACTGATTGACATGACAAAATTTTGATGGGAAATGACCTCGTTTTGCATTCCCAAGAAAGTTTGACATTCAATGGGGTTTCTTTAGGACATTTTTCAATTTTTAGTTCTTTCTTCAGGATGTTTTTAGATGTTTTTGTCTTTCTTCAAGACATTTTTTGATGTTTTTGTCTTTCTTCAGGACATTTTATGATGTTTTTGTCTTTCTTCAAGACGTTTTTCGATGTTTTTTTCTTTTTTCAAGACATTTTATGATTTTTTTTTTAGGACATTTTACAATTGTCAAAACCATGTGCGATACCCAATGCAGTCATATGATAAAAAATTTCCCCTAGTCAAGTCCAAGACTTAGCCAATTTTAAAGGACATGAAAAAAGATATGTGTGGGATGTTGAATGGACATTATGCAGGAATTGATGTCAATTGTTTATCAACCACGAGAGGAAGGGTATGATGTCCTGGTGAGTGTCGTGGTGGTGTTGGAAAATTTGTTTCATAATAGGCCAAGATAGATAAAGTAACAGTAGATGGCAGAGCAATGATTGACTACGCATGGCACCTATTTTCCAGGTTTTCGCCATGGTACTTATACAAAGCGCTTGTTTGCTAGGTTTTCACTTTTGGATGAATGATTTTTCTTTTTATTTTTTTCATTTTTAATTTTTTTTGATGTCACCAAGACGCATGTTTGCCAAGTTTTCATCAAGGCAGCAATTTTTATCATTTTTTTATTTTTTTTGTATTTTAAGGTTTTCGGCTCGACTTTCTGATGCTATGCATAGAAATTTTGAAGGTGCAGACTATTAATAGGCTTTGTCAGTTATTCATTGTCTAGAGTCACCAGCTGATATGCTCCAAACCCAAAAGAGGATATGATGACATAAGGACCCAACTAGTTTGGTTCAAACTTGCCTGGATTTTCTCTGTCAGCCTGATTCTTAGGATTCTGCATGAGGACTAGGTCACTAATGTCAAACTTCTTGACCATGAATTTCTTGTTGTAACTATGACAGGGACAGTTCAGATATGCCTACAAATGGTTAAGGGAATTATGTCTTCTTTCCTCTAGTATCTCCAGCTCATGTAGGTGCGGCTGTCTGTACTCCTCATCATTAGTTAAACCCTTCAAGGAGACTCATAAAGAAGGAATTTCCACCTTGATGGGAAAGATGGCCTCAGCTCCAAAGAGCAGGGTGAATGGAGTGGCTCATGTGGGTGTGTGAATGCTGGTGCGGTAAGCCCATAGAGAAGGGTTGAGTTGAATATGCCAGTCACGACTAGCGTCATTGACAATCTTTTTTAGGATTTTAACAATGGTTTTATTTGATGCCTCAGCTTGATTGTTTCCTTGCAGGTAATACAAAGAGGAAAAATGATGTTGGATATGAAATCACTCACATAACTCATGAAAATATTGGTTTTTGAATAGACATCCATTGTCAGTGATGATGGATTGTAGAAGACCATACTAGAAAATGATGTAGTTAAGAATAAATTTGGAGATTTGTTTGGCAGTTATGTACATTAGGGGGATAGCTTCGATCCACTTCATAAAATACTCAGTGGCAGTGATGATAAATTTATGGCCATTGGATGAGGTAGGATGGATCTTGCCCACGAGGTTGAGTCCCCATTGTGTGAAGGGCCAAGGAGAAGTGATCAGTTGAAGTACTTGTGCAGGAGCGTGAATCAAATCGCTATGAATCTAACATTGGCAACAATTCTTAGCATAGTCTAGGGCATCTTTCTCAATGGTTGGCCAGTAGTACCCAAGTCTTGTTATCTTCTTGGCCAGAGTAGGACCACTCGAATGAGATTCACATATACCCTCGTGTAATTCGTGTAAGGTTGTGTGTGCTTCGTTGGTGTCGAGACATCTAAGGAGGGTATCATCAAAGCTATGACAATAAAGGGTGTCACCGACGATAGCATATTGTGAGGCCTTTCAAATAAAAGGACTTTCTCTAGTTATTGGAAAAATTAGGGGGAAGGGTTTGATACTTGAGGTAGTCATGAATGTCTTGGTACCAAGGAGAATTGAGACCAACAAGCTTGCAAACCATCTCTGATTCGGGAATATCATACGTGGGGACCAACATTTGTTCTATTAGGAATTTCAGCTATGGCATAGTGCTTGGAATGTTGAGTAGAAAGCCAATTGTAGCCATGACATCTGTTTCCTTGTTTTGTGTTCTTGAAACTTGCTCAAAAGTCACCATGTGAAAGTATGTATGGAAGCTGTCAACCATTCATTTGTAGGGCATTAGTTTCTCATCCTTAGTGTCATAGTCATCGTTAACTTGGTTGATGACTAACTGAGAATCCCCATAGACATGAAGTGCTTTGATTTTCCATTTTATTGCCATTCTAAGTCCTGTGACGAGTGCCTTGTATTCTACCACATTATTTGTACATGGGAAAGCTATGCAAAAGGATTTAGGAATGGAATCTCCTTGAGGGATGATAAATATTATTCTTGCCCCCGAGCCATGATTTGTATGTGATCCGTCAAAGTATAGCCTCCAAGGTGACTTGGGTTCCATATGGAATATTGACTCATCTAGGAAATTTGCCACTAAGGGGTTATCACTTTGTATAGGTGCGTCTGCCAGTTGGTCTGCTATCACTTGACCTTTGATTGTTTTTCCCTCTACATATTGGATGTCATATTCGCTTAGAATCATCACCCATTTTTCTAGACGTCTTTTCAATGTTGCACGAATCAATAGATATTTGAGGGGGTCAATCTTTGCTACCAACTGTGCCTCATGGCTCAACATATAATGTCTTATCTTTTGAGCTGCAAAGACAACTGCTAGACAAGCACGTTCAATTGATGTGTAATTTAGTTCATCCCAACTAGTGTTTGACTGATATAATATATGGCCCTCTCTTTCTCATCATGGTTGTTTTGTGCTAGTAATGCCCTGAGTGCTAATGTAGTGGCAGAGATGTATAAAATTAGAGACTTTCCTTGAATGGGAGGCATAAGGACTAGCAGTGATAGTAGGTAGCCTTTTATTTGCTGAAAGGCCTCTTGGCATTTATCTATCCACACAAAAGGGATTCCCTTGCACAAAAGGTATTGGAATGGTTGACATGTGTTGACCAATTGTGCTATGAAGCACCAGATAATTTGTACCCTGCCTTGTAATGTCTTGAGTTCACTTATTCCTCTAGGAGGAGGCATGTCCATGATGGCTTTGACTTTGGTTGGATTGACCTCAATGCCTCTTCGAGAAACTATGTATCCCAAGAGTTTTTTAGATGTTACGCCAAAGATGCATTTCTTAGGATTCAGTCGGACTTTGTATTCTTCCAGTCTTTTGAAAATTGTGTCTAATACCTTCAAATGGTCTTTTCTTGTCACTAATTTAGCCAAAAGGTCATCCACGTCATCTTCCATTATTTTATGCATCATATCATGAAATATTGTGGTCATAGCACTCTAATACGTGGAACCTGCATTCTTGAGCCCAAAAGGCATGACATTCCAGTAGTATGTACCCCAAGGACAAGTGAATGCTATTTTATGTTGGTCTTCTAGGGCAATAAAAATTTGATTGTAGCCTGAGAAACCATCCATGAGGGACAACATCTCATATCCTGCCATGAGGTCAACTATAATGTCTATATTTGGCAGTGGCAAGTCATCTTTTAGACATGCTTTGTTTAAGTCTCAGAAATCTATGCAAACATGGATCATCCCTTTTGGCTTTGTTACTAACACAAGGTTAGATATCCATTTAGCATAATCAATAGACCGTATGAACCCAACGTCTAGAAGTTTCTTCAACTCAACCTTGACTAATAGAGCGACCTGAGGATGCATTGTGTAGCTTTTGTTTAACTGGTTTGGCATTTGGCAATAATGGCAGAAGGTGTAGAACCAATTTTGGATCTAACCTAGGTATGTCCACATAGGACCATGCAAAGTTGAATTTATGGTCTGCAAATAATTTGTGAAATTCCAGTTTCTCTTCTTCAGTCAAGGATGTTGCGAAGAGGACCATTTTGGGATATTTTGTTGTTGATATGTTGGCCTCTATGGTGTCCTCTATGAGCATAGGTGATTTCTCTTGAGTGATGGGAAAAAAATCCATTCCTCCATCTTTGGGTACCTTGGAGAGGTTTTCACCCACAAATACGTCCTTTATTTTTACTTTTTTTTGGTCAGAAGGTTCCTTTCGGTTTTCACCTAGGGACGTTTCATTTTTTATCTTGTTTTTACTTTTCATTTTGCGACTGGAGGACGAAGCAGTCTCCCCGAAGTAAGTTGCACAATCTAGGTCAACGACGAATCCTACCTTGTGATCACCATTGGGTATGCCCTCACCTAGTCCCATAAATTTTGTAATGGCATCATCATTTTGAAAGATGTCTAGGACTGGTAGGCCTTGTTGGTCCCAATGAATTAGTTGTTGGTAGATTAAGGAAATGTCATCGTTAGTGTTGGTGAATTGAGGGGAGGATACAGAAAGCATGCAAACGGATTCAAAGATGTTGAAAATGTAGTTATCATCATTCAATTCCACATTAGACTCTATCCAATATTCCCCTTCACTTAAGTCATACTCGTTGGTAAATTAGGGAATGAAGGAGTCAGAGTCATGGTTGTTAGTGTCATGTGGTAATTCAGATGGATCTGATTGATGGTTGTTGGGTTCAGATGGTTGGAACGGTATGTCATGGTGAGGACTAATGGGGTTAGGGGTAGACACTGGCTTGTCATTGTTCCTTGGGCCTTTGGGATTGTGATTACTTGATGGCTGATCAATTTTAAATGTTTTCCAAAATATTTGTTTAGAGGTAAGTTCCCCAGTTTCAAGGAACAAGTCATCAAGACAACAGTCACTTAAGGATTGTTGGGAATGAAATTCCCACTCATGGGAGTTAGTTTCGGTGAAGGTTTCCTTAATGGTCTAGACACTTTCTGAAGCATGCACGCTCTCACTCAAAAGTTCATTGGTACATCAATCATCATTGTTGGGCAATCCATACCCTAATCCAAGAAATTTTTTTCTTTCAGATGACATCAAAGGTTCATGTAGTCCTATTTTGTTCTTACCAAGGCCACTAGTACCGTCGTAGCCTTTTTCCTTGATCATGTAATAGCATTTTTCGTATATATGGAATGGTAAAGTGGGTAAGGCTTCCATTTATTTGTAGATCTAACCTAATATGTCGGTGAGGTCCTCGTTGCTCATGTCTCCCCATCTTATAAAAAATGTTTTTGGTGGAACTTTAAAAATTACTTTAGGTTCCATTCTGAAACATGACCGACCATAGACTTGAGGAGACTTGGGTATTGTTGTGATGCTATATGTCGTACTTAGTTTGAATTCTCCACAGCCTAGGTCCTGGATCTTGACATTAGACTCAACTTTAGGAAGTGAGGGAGATGGTGGTATGATGGAAGATGTGGATGAAGTGGAAGTGGGTGATGATGCAAGTGTGGTTGGGTCAATGTATTTGGAAGAAGAAGAGCTAGGTGCTTCCCAATTGATGGTGATTTATGTGCTGTCAAATGGGAATTTTAGGCATTGGTGATAGGTGGAGGGGACAGCCTTTAGGGCATGAATCCATGGGCAACCGAGAAAAATGTTGTAAAGTAATTCTAGATCCAGGACCTAGCAAGTTGTGTCCACAATGACTGGTCCCACTCTGATAGGAAGAGAAATAACGCCTCGAGAAGAATGTTCTTCGTCATCATATGCTTTTATAACTATACTCTTTGTAGGATCTACTCATGCATTAGAAAATCCTAGAGCCTTAACAAGTTTTAAGGAGAATATGGTCAATCCTGCTCCACCATCTACTAAAAATATTATAACCTTGTGTTTATGGATGAAATTTTTGATGTGTAATGCATCATTATGGTTGGTCTTGGGTGACGAGTAATCTTGATCAGAAAAAGTGACATGATGAGGTGTAGTTAGGTATCCCACCATGGTCTCAAATTGGTTGGCATAAATATCCTCAGGGATGGACGACTCTTGCAGGGTTTTATCCTGTATAGCCTTACATGTGGGAGAAATATGAAGCAACTCAAGTATGGAAATCTATGTAGGGTTTTTGCCTAACTGATCAATAAGGTTAAACTGATTCTTGGGTTTCCACTTCTTTGTGGATGAGCTAGGTTATGATGGCTTAGGCAATGGACTAGCTATGGTGATCTTAGGTTTCCTAGCAGGAGGTGGACCAACTATTGTGATCTTGCTGCTTCGAGTAGTGGCGTTACATTGAGGTGCTCATTTGACCGTGATGGTGTTGATGCATTCATCATTAGTTCGGACATTGTTAATGATAGGTCCACCAGAATAGTCATACTTGGCATAGGCATAATTGGCTTGATTATTATTTATCTTAGGACCTAACATGGAAGTGTTATTAGAACCATGGTCTTGCAGTGGGTTCTTATGGATGGTATGGTCAACATTTGATGGAAATTTTGGTCCACCCAATTCGATTATTTAGCTTTCAATAAGGTATTGCACAATATTTTTGAGTTGTTGATAAGATGATGTCTTATGTCTTTTAGCCCGGTGGTACTCACAAAAAGAATTATCATCCCACCATGATGGTTTAAATTTGCTTGGGTCATACAGTTTAGGTTCTTCAAGTGCAATGAGTTCATTTTGGAGGAGCTTCTTAAGGACATCCTCAATTAGTTCTCCCAAAGCAGAGTATGTTCGTCTTTTTGGGAATTGTCTTGTCTGATGGTATTGTCCTTGACTTTGATTTTTTTGACCATTTTGGTTGTTTGAGGTGGTATTGTTGGGGGGTGTCAGTATCATCTATGGTTTGTTTTGCGGTTGAACCCTTTTAGAGACAGTACAGGACCCATAGTGTTTACAACCTTGGCATCAACAACATCGTCATTGGTAATGTGTTTATTTTTGACCTAGTACTTGTTTTTGTCAGTGGGAGGATTTTTTGTTTTGTTTTTGGGACCATATTTTAGCTCTCCTTTTGCAATAAGAGCTTTCTCGATTTGGACACCCTTTTTGACTAGGTCTGTGAAAGTTGTGCAACAATGCACTTGCAATCCATATTTTAAGGGGCCTAGAAGTGTTTGAACGAACATGTCAACCTTTTCTTTTTCGGGTATGTCGATGTGACAATGACTAGCTAGACTTCTCCATTTTTGGAAGAATGGGATGAATGTTTCACCAACATCTTCTTGTGTGAAAGTACATAAGCTAGTAATAAAGTTGTCCATGCCAATGTTATACACGTAATTTTTTATGAATTTTTGTTTAAGTTCATCCCATGTTTGGATATCCTTTTGAGTGGAGAACCATTCAAGGGAAAGAATCACAAGACTTTTAGAAAAGAGTATTATCGAGTACGTTTGTTCATAAGCAATGTCCATACAATTGGTCGCAAATTCTTAGACATGTTCGATAGGGTTTGTCTTTCCTTTGTATTTTGTGAAATTTGGTGACACATATCCTAGAGGAAATGGCAGCATGTATAAGTTTGTGTCAAAGGGATATACAGATATGTCATATGACACTTGTGATTTGTTGTTGGATATTTGCATGTTTTTATGGTCTTTTCTAAACCCATTAGTTTAGCTCGCAAGACATCGATTATAGGATTATTTGTGGCACCATACATTGGATTGACTAGTACACCATGTGCCCCCATTTGTTGTTAGTAGATGGTGTTTTGTTGAGGGATCTGTTGTTGTGACATGTATGATGTGTTTTGGTTTGCATGTTGTTGGTGCTAAAAGTTTGGATTGGTGACATGTTGATGAGTGTGAATATGAGATGAATATGTCATAATGTGTCCCCTAGCCATTTGGGTCGATATTTGGGGAATATGGTGACCATGAATATTTTGGTGTCTAATGGATGCCATAGGTTGTGTGTTTTGATTGCCTTGTCCAAGTTGTTGGGATTGTCCAAGTGCAATGTTCATACTTTGTCCTTGGGAGGGATTAGTGTTAACTTGTGTTGACATGTTAACATTTGCTTGTGGTCTTTTAATAAAGACATGTCATTTATTTCCTCCCAAAGGATTAAATGAGAAACCAATGAGGGGGTTTGATGAGGATGCACTCATGGTACTAGATGTAGTCGTCAATGGAGGATTTGCATGGCTCGATGATGCCCCCATGGCATTGACCGAAGTGGTGAATAGGGGATTGGAACAACTTTCCCACACTGCCAAGGACCCAAAGGTATTTCCAATAGATTGTGACGATGCTGTGGACATTGTGAGCAATGTGATGGATTGTGTTCCTCCAATGGATGTTGCATTGATGGAATTGGATGGTAGTTGTGACAGTTTGCGAGGTAGCATCAAAAAAGGTATTGCTTGTGTTGTTTGGAGGTTGACCACTATTGGACATGTTATTTGTATTGTTGTCATTATGTTCAGGAGATGTTGGTCTCAATGTATTAATGTCGAACCCATAGGGTAATTTAGCTCCTTGACTTAAAAGTATGGCCAAATATCTGTCTCTATCATATAAGACCATTTGTTCTATGAAGTAGGATGCCTCTAGATCTTGTGTTGCTACCTCTAGGTTTTTCTCAAGTAATTGTCCATATTCATCCTTACGTAAGAATGGTTCAAAGAGGTTGTTTGATGAGGATGGTATGGTCATGAGAGGTTGGGTATTTGTGTTGCTAAATGGGTTGTCAAAAGTCCAATTCGGGTCATAAGTGTGATTGGTGATATTGGAATTGGAATTGTGTCCAAAGTTTGTCATTTGTCTTTTCTTTCTTTGGAGCCTAGTTTCCACCATAAAAGGGAATTTCTCAAATGAGAGTGATGAGAATGACAACTAAATGCAAGGATGATGCTAGCCTATGTGTTTTTTTTGTATTTTTGATAATAAGGGATGATAATACAAGACTATTTTTTTGGATTTTTGACTAAGGATTGAGATGATTAATGCAAAGTATAAGTGAAAAATGACAACTAGGATGGAAAATATTTAATGCAAATCCTAAGTGCAAAATAAGGACTAAGTTGGACATTATTTGGAGAAAGGTGTTCCTAACCACTTTAAACTTGACTTATGTCTCAATTTTGGTTATCAAAAAGACTTGCTAAGGGGACTAAGTGACAAGGCCAAAATGACGAGTGAGCCTTCCTAACTAGACTGTTGAGTTGGAGGTTCTCACAAAAGGACAATGACTGAAAAGAGGAGTAATGACCAAGTCCCAAGATAACCTAGTTTTGAAAACAATGGTTTCGAAAAGTGAGGTGAGTGAGCCTAATCCAAATTCAGCCAAGATGAAACCTAGAGACAAGTTTATGCTAAAAATGATGATTATGATGCCTAGGGAATGCGACCAAGATTTGGAAAATTAAACCTATGGTTAAGATGCAAGCTAGTGAATGCAAATTATGGACGTTTTGAGCAATTTCAATTATGGTTTCTAAAAGAGACTTTTTGAAGAAGATATTTGATAGCAAGCTAAGATGTCTGGACTTGAATTCCAGTCTAAAATAGGGTTTATTTTGTTTCCAGGAAAATGCATTGTTTGAAGTGACAAATGTGTTGTAGTGATCAAATGCGACATTCTAGGTGTCAAATGCGATGTAGTTTTGCAAATGTAGCTTTACATATTGCAATTGTAGCTTTTTAAATTGCAAATGTGGTGCAAGATAGGAAAATGCGGTGTTTGGAGCAACAAATGCATTTTATCAGAGCAAATGTGTTGCAAAGATTGTCAAATGTGGTGCAACAAAGTGAATGTGGTTTACAGATGTGGTGCAGAATGTAAAAAGTCAATTTTTTTGATGTTTTGGTCAAAAACCTGAATTGTTTAAAGTTTGACTATTTGTTTCCAGATGTTTGAGTGTTGTTTGTTTCGTTTCCGTATCCAGCAAACACTTGGAAAGCACGATATTTTGAAATTAATCAAACACAAAAGAGAACAAGTACAATCTTATGGTTAAGCCAGGACAATATCCACTAGATTCCATGTGGGTTTCCCCAACTGCATATCAGTAGTGTGTGAATTCAAAAGCTTGGTTGCATGGGATCCCCCTTACAGTGCACTCTTTTCTTAGGCCAACCAAGCTTCCAACCCCCATGAAACTCCCATGGAAAATTAATCACCTTTACTACAAATTGCGAAGATGTGGATGCCTTCACACCGACTAATGTTGCGCTAGCAAATAGAAGGTTTTTGGCTACTAAACAATGGTGTTTAATTCGGGACCCCCGTTTGAGTGGCCATAAATGGGGCGTAAGATTAATCTCTGATTAGGAGGCACTCTAGCCTGAAGATGTTAAACTCAACAGGGTTTTTGGGAGTACTACTTGGTCCGTATGACACATCCACACTCGTAATCTTAGGTTTTCCCTTAAGATTCACATTTATATACTGGTCAAAGGTAGCTTGGCCTTAGCTCCATTATTGGTTTGAGTCGCCTAGAGGTGATGAAATCCCTTGGTAGGCCCAATTTCTAGAGGCAATAACCATTTCTCTTACACCTAGGATTCCATAACTACACAACGAAAGAGGATACTTTGGTTATTGCATCAAGGTTACACAGGGACAAAGTGGGTCTAGCTTTCTGATCACCTAGTTTGCATAGGGTGAGAGCATATTCGCCTACCACTTTCAAACATAGTCAAACAACATTAAAAGCATGTTCATTTTAAATGCACAAAAATAAATGTTTTTTTTTTCTAAAAAGAACAAGCACAATGTTTTTGGAATGAATCTTGGACACTCGAACCTGTAAAAGCACAAGTTAGGAGTTTTAATGACTAGTCTTGGACCCTAGAAATGTAACCGCCACATACTGAAAACAAATATTAGTAACAAAAAAAACACCTATGTTAGGAAGAATGCAAAAATAAAACCAGAATGTCAAAATGAAAAGAATAGAAAATAGAAAAACCTGAATGCAGAATCTCAAAAGAAAATTTACCAAGAAAATGTGTCACAACAGAGCGAATGTGTCGCTCTATGTAGCAAATGCAGCTTGATCCTACATTTTGGTTTAACAGGAAAATGTGGTCCAAGAAAATAGACGCGTTGTTTGAATGCTCAGATGTGACTCAATTTGTCAAATGCAGCGTTCTGAACTGCGATTGTAGTGCAACAAAGTGATTGTGACGTTTTGGCTATTGAATGCATCGCGACGCAGGAGATGCAGCTTGGGAAAACTCAAACGAGTCATTTCATACTTGTACCTACAAAAATATAGAAGATAGAAAATCGTACGAAAACAAAAAATAAAGGAGTCGAGTTCACCAATGTATCAATGGGTTATTTTTCAAATAGGGTTAATAGATCAGATTAATAAATATAAACCCAAAGAAACTATAGAGAATAATGAAAGCTAAAAACAAATCAAACAATTATACCATATCGCCTTTGAAGCCTCCATGATTCATCTCCATAGCACCTTCTAACTTGCTGCAGATGTAATTGTTGCCCTCAGATCGAGTGTGTGAGCAATTTGATAACAAAGACAATGTTCTAAACAAGCTTTGAAGGATTTAAAGTGACTAATAAAGACTATGCCTATGACAAAATGACTAGGATGCCTATGACAAGTAATCAAATTAAATAAGATAAGTGCAAAGTATGCGAGTAAAATCTAAGCATAAGCATGTTAGAGTAATGAAGTGGTGGTCCCTAAAATGTAAGCAAATTAGCATTTTATAGAAAATACAATTTTGGACGGATGGACGAGATTAAAGGCTGACAAAAGCCTAAAATCAATGGTCAAGATTTCATGTGACAACCCCTAATTAGGGTTAAGGTAAAATCATTAAATGAGTGGTCAAGATGTCATTTGAGAAAATCAAATCAGCGGTCGAGAATAAATGTGATAATTATCTAAAAAGATAAAGATTGCTTGATTTGCAAGATTCAAAAAATCAAGAGGATAAATGTTGAACTAAAAAAGCAGATTTGGAAAATCAAGAATTTGCTCAATTACTTGATTTTTGGAAGATTTCCATTTTGAATTAAATTAATTCAAAATACGGATTTTGTGTGATAGTGAATAATCGATTTTTAGATTATTTACTAAAATGGACTGACAGTTAATATTATGAGATCATTTTAAATAATTGATTTATTTAAAATGAGGGAAATGTCAAATTAGGCAATTAAATAATTAAACATAATTATTTAATTTAGAGGATTATGACCAATAATTAAATAAATTAACAAATTCATTTAATTATGAGAATTAGTGACATATTAAATAAACAAATAAATTTCATTTATTTAATAATCAGGAAGACATAAATGAATAAAGGTAATTAAATAAATTAAGAAACTTATTTAATTATGGGAAGATTTAGACAATAGACCCTTAGTGACGTATTGAATAAATAAATAAAATTTATTTATTTAATAATCATGAAGAATACAAGAGACATGAATTAAATAAATTATAATGAACTATTTAATTAATAGTAGAAAGTGGACCAAGGACATAATTAAATGTCACAATTATGCTAGGACAAAAGTGGTAAAATAGAGCTTGCAGGCCTAGGTCATTTTTAAGTGTCTACAACCATAGCTTTTTCAAGAATAGAATTGTTGAATTGGCTGGGAAGCAAAGTTGGATGGGTGTGGACACCATTAGAGAGTTCAACTCGATATTTAACATCTGTTGAATGAGCCTATTGTATAGCGTCTATGGATGTAACATGTAATGAAGGGTCAAAATCAAACATTCCTACAAGAATTTCTTCAATGGAATTTAGAGTTAGAGTTGCCATTGAGAAGGTGAAAGCTAGTTGAAGTTATGTGCCTACGGGCAATTTGTGAGTGTTGAATTGGCTATAATGACAAGTAAATTAAAAGTGTATCTTAATTGTATGATTGATGTTAATGGGGAAAACCACAATTGAAAGTTAAAGAAGGAAACCATAGGCTTGATAATATATAGCCACATAGTTTGTCTACATGTTTATCAAATTGATGGTTTATGAATAGATTAAATTTTATGCAAGGTATATAGTATAAGACTTTCTTGGTTTTTTCTATTTGAAAACAACATTTTTCAACATATTATGTGTTTAGTATGTAATATTTACAAATACATACAAATTTGATATGTAAAAAAGCATTTAAGTAATTAGTGAAGTTTAATTTGAAAGAATGAAAATTGAAAAAACACCATTTATTTGCATGATAAACAAATATACTTGTAATATTGAAGCTCTGCTAGGAAAACAAAATACAGGGATAATTTGTTGCATTTCCTTATTTGAGACAATATTTACAATGCTTATATTAGAAGGGCGTATTAGACACGTCTATAGAAGGCTATCTTGTTTCTTTACACTACAACCATAAGTAGGCATAGTATAGGCACACAAAAAAAACTTATAACAAACTAAAGGATATCAAGGTAAATCTGGAATGCAGTGATTATCGCAGGTGCTGCAGTAGTATTATAGTGTTGATCATATTTAATCTCCCTTAGGAAATTACACAATCCCTCTACTTTTGCGCAAATGGATTGGTAAGTTGAAACTGAGGCATGTAGCATCTCGACATCCATTTCTTCTATAAGACTTGTTGTCTGGCATGCAAGTTTGAGTTTGTCAACAATTTCATGGCAACTATTAGATATAGTTGTAGCAAGATGTTCAACGGTTGAGTGAACAGAGTCAGGTTTATTAACAATAGACCATGAATCTGATACTTCCAGTGTTGGATGCACTAGAATCAAGGGGCTTGGTTGTATAGGAGTATTTGAATGTGTAGCCATGACCTGGCATGAGCGGATGAAATATATGCATAAGTTGAAGTACAACATAAGAAGGTAAGCATGTAAATGAATGAGCAAAATATGACAATTAATTACAAAGGAATTAACAAATTACAAGCAATGTATATTATATGTTGCACTTTACAAAGAAAGTGTAAAACAAACATTTCAATTAAATATATATCAAATATTTATGAGTAAAGTAATCTATATTTGAATTTGGTAGTACAAATAATTGATTATATGACGATGTATCTTGGTTTCTAGGCTATGGCTGGTTTATTTGGATGTTCTAATTTTTGTGGTTTTCCTTTCTTCAATATGTACACTTGATGTTAAATAATTATGATGTTATTTGTGTTACTAATAGGTCTATTGTAGTGGTTGTAAGCTATTTGTGTTACTTATGTTGTGTGGGCTATAAGCTATTTGTCTTAGGGGTGTGACTAATCATTCAGTGAAGGCAAAGAAAAATATTGAGGCATATGTTTAGTTTGGATGTTTATTCTTCACAAAAATAATAATTACAAATGGTAAGAATCTACATCGGTAATGGTCCATTTTAATTTGGTCTTAAATGTAGAACACAACACAACCATATGTATCATAATAAAAATTCTAAAATTAAAATCAAATTGTTAGGAGACTATATAAGTACAATCCTTATAGTAATGATGGATCCATAAAATGGTGATCAACGTGCTTTCCATACCTTGATAATTCATAATATCAATCCTATGATGATGTACACTTTTGTCTTCCTTTCTTATAGAACTTGACTTCTTTTACGTTTTCTATTTACTTTTGATGTTATCTATTTTCTACTTTTTGTTTGCAACATGTTCTATCAATATGATGTGTTTTTTAGAAAGCATTTAGTTTTCCTCTATGTTTGTTGTGTTCTAAAATTATGATGATTCACAAATCATAGGTTTATGACCCATAGGTAGGACTTCCCGATTTTGGTTGTTTTAATTTCTCTCTTTCTAGAGTACTTAAATGAAGTTAAATTTGTTGAGGATAAGGCTTGCTGAAACAAAAACAAGAAATTAAAAGCCACCAAATAAACATAAAATTTATTTCACAAGTTTTGAAAATCTATACGTGAAGAAGCAAATATGGATCTAACACTAAGTATTACAATAATATCTCATATGAAAAGAGCCACAAATATATAACATATGTGTTACATATAAAATTCATTTTGCAGTTAATTTTTTTTTTCTTTTGATAGATAACAACAAAAGTGTTTAGAAACAAATACAATGCAACACAAAATGATTTGACAAGTGACTTACTGCAAGATTTAGTACAAAATATGTCTCGCTGACAACGATGCAGAAGAGATAAAATGGGCAGCAGTCGCTTAGAATTGAGACAAACCAAAATGAATCTCCTTAGAGTTGTTGGTTCAATCTATTCACAATTAACAAAAAGTAGATCTCAGTATATCAAAATTTAGAGCTTTTTTCGAAACAAAAATAAGAAATTTAAAACCACCAAATAAACATAAAATTCATTGCATAGTTAAAAAGATATGTACATGAAGAAGCAAATATGGATCTAACACTATGTACACAAAATTAAAAACCACCAAATAAACATAAAATTCATTTCACAGTTCTAAAAATATTCTTTCCATTTAAGAAGATTCTAACAATAAAAATGACTCAACTTCTAGTATTATGTTCTTTCTTTACCCTTCCTCCCTCCCCCATACTAGCAAATGCTTAAACATGATTGTGTGCTAGGTGTATTCCCTTGCCTTGTGATCATTACCAATATAATTAAGGAAAAATGTTAATAACTACTCATTGTGGTAATCTTCGGATGATTGAAAACCACACAAATCAAAAACCCATGAAAAAATAAAAAATATTAAAGCTATCAAATTCATTCATAAATGGTAAAGAGTCCAGTTACCATAATTTTTACAAAAAGCTATTATGAGAAATTTGGAGCATAAGATCTATAATGAAAAATTAGCATTAGTTACAGACACTAAACCAACATTGCAAAGTAGTGAAATTGGGAATTATTTATCTGTATCTTTGAATTTTGCATTCCATGTATTTTTATTGCCATTTTTCAATTTAAATGATCAATAATAATGGAAAAAGATGGCACAGCCATGCAGAATGGTGGCAAAATTTATGGAACAAAATCCATTAAAAAAAATTAATTATGTACCCCTAAGATTCAAATTAGCAGACCTAGCTGTTGTATAAATTGTAGCCCAGCACTACATTACAGAATGATCAATTCAGAAAATAAAATATTACTTGCTCCAAATCCTTAGCACAAGGGAAAAGTATATGAAAATATATATAACATGAACTCAACCACAAAAATAATAAGACAAATTCAGAGCTACTTCCTATGTAACAATTACAATTGGGATCCTACTTTGTTTTACATTTCAATAATAATCATACAAATTGACAGATAATTACAACAATCCATGATGGAAGTTAACAACATAGTTATATATCAAGTATTCACAAGACCAACATATTATATAGCCCAAATTGTTATTGGTGAAGTGTTGAAAGTACTACCATTCACACATCTAACCTTTCATTAAAGCAAAACCAGATTTGACCAACAACTATCACCAACAAATAGCTTTTGACAAACACTTAAAAAGACTTATCAAAAACTTGGCTTTTGAGGGATCATGCATACAATTTGTTGTGAGATTTGTACTTCCATTGGCATCACCCTAATCTTAACAATACTCTTGTTTATTTAAATGAATATGTCAAAAAGAGCATATGCATTTTTAGGAACCAAGTGTTGTCTATATGCTTCATGTTGGATCTCTATAAGAGTATATATAATGTTTGCACATTTGTTGAAATTTTTTCAGAGAAGCTACCCTAATTGTTTCATTTAATCTACAAAAAATGCTTACCATTGTTGAAGACTGTAGCTCATGTTTCCTCCAAAACAATGAGGTAGTTCATTGATACTTCAAGTACACAAGATGATGTAAAGGTGTGATGCACTCTGATGAAAATCTATGAAGCATATGCATGGTATATCAGATTAACTTGTTAAGCCCAAGCATTGGCATTAAATAGTGACACAACTTCAACAAATGTATCCAATCAACTCGAAAGCTAAATAGAAATTATGAACATGAAAATAGAAAAAGAATAATTAAGTAAAACATAGAAATTCCAAGTCAAGAAAAACTGCAAATCCAATCTTTGTCCTTCAATACAACGACTGTGTCTAAGTCCCATCTACATAACAAATGTAGTCAAAGTAAACATAAGGCATATTCATGAGATGAAAATTTAAGCATTTTCTAAGAAGCTACCCAACTCAAAGAAAATAAAAATCACATCAGAAGTGACATCACTAAAATAGAGAAAAAGTTTAGCTAGAATAGAATTGATTGAGTAGTATCTAGTCAACACATAAAGCACTCCCACAGACTCCTATGAAACGCTCTAGTTCGACAATTTCATGCTACATTCCCCCTCCCTCCATACTTCAAACTTTTACCCTCCTTATTGCTTTCAACTAATTCAATTTTAGATAGACAAGCTCCGTGTAATATATACTAATTTATAAATTGAACACTGGTTAGGATTTGTGGATTTCATTGTTTCCATTTGTACAAAGGCCATCAATTTTAATCATATGGGTTTTTCTCTGTTGTTTAGATATTGTAGTAGATCATATTATGAGAAAGAATCAGTTGAGAGTATCAGGGAGGTGTGTGACTGGTGCTTCAATGTTCAAGAGGAGGATACAAACTCTGATGTTAAGCTTATGATCAGGGATTCTATTAAAAGAATGAGAAGTGTTGGCTTTGGAGAGTGCACAAGTATGACCCATAATAGCAAAGATAAGAGAAAATTGAGAAAACATTGTTCTGGAATTAATGGAAAGATACCCAATGAGCTGAAGAAGGAAAGGAATCGTGAATTCATATTCAGGACTGAAAGAAGAATTAGGAAGAGCTATAAGCTTCTTGATGAAATTGTTTGTTGATTGCAAGGATTTTCATTTCAAGGAAGCTATTTTCAATTGGATGTTGTAGAAAGTGTCGAGTCTAACAAGCACATACTTTCCAAAAAAAAGTGGTGAAAGTTATTGTGTAACAATCTCTTTACTTTTCCATGTCTAAAAATCCTATGTTACTGATTGTTTGGTTGATGAATTTATCAACTTGACTTTGGAAGTATCTCTTGATGTTGTTTGATGATGATACTGTGTGAATGTTCAATTTACTCTAAACAGTAATAATTGATTATAATGGAAAGTGTTCAATGCTTAACAATTATAAGTTTTCTATGTAAAAAAAATGAATTAATTAGATCATTTACTATAGTCAATGGCATATGAATGAAGACCAAAGGTTTTTTTAGAAATTTTTATTGTTATAGTTTATTTTTTATGCCATCTAGAAACAATCAATGTGTTGTTGGAGATTGGAAACAGTTACATATTTGAGGAAAATAGACCATAAGCACATAATGTGAGAATCTTTGTAATATACACCCTACTTATTTTTGGTTTTCAGAGTTTGTATATGAGTTTTGGTGGTAAATAATGAACAAAAGTCATAGAGAAATATTTGTGGTGATACCCATTGAGATAAACACATTTATTTTAAAAATATGAAACACCCATGAACTGAGAAATGCAATACAAAATAAATATAATTTTTTTTATCAAAAACCTAGATGGTGATTTTTTTCAAATATCAAATTCCAAACATACCCATAATGTCTGATATTAAATATGTAACAACTATAGGGTTGCCTCCAAAATGATGCCAAACACAATAAAATTGCTCTTTCCCACTCCTAAGTTTGCAATACACCTTATGGAAGTCCTAACGCCTCCAACCAACAACAATACACTTGCTAATCTTAGTTTATTCTGCCTAGAACATATTAAAGCTTTTCCACACCCTATTCCTAGCTCTAAAATTCATCAAGTGACTCACTGCAAAATTTGGCACAAAATGTGTCTTGTTGTCAACGATGCCAATGAGATTCTCCCTACAGTTGTTGCTTCAATCTATTCACAATAAACAAGAGTAGGTCTAAGAATACTGTAATTTATAGCTACTAAATTCATGCTTTAGTTCAAGACAAGATTTTGGCGGAAATGAAAATATGGATTGACTGCTTATGTAAAATCAATTTACACAAAGGGGCATTTTATTAAAGGGGCAACCGAGTGACCTAAAATTGTGTCATGCTATCAAGGACGTCGATACATCTTCTGCAATAACTGTTGTGCCGATATTTACATCTTCTGCAATAATTGTTATGCCACCCTCACGCAAGTGGAGAAGCAAAAGGTCAATCCCATAGAGGAAGAGTTTGGAGGAGCGAGGAAAACAGGCGAGAAAAATTATGAACCGTTGGGATGCATTTCATCGTATTCCATTGCCTCTTGACCAATCTGCACTGTCAGACATGAAAAAGGCTCACAAATACTAAGCATGAGGATGCCTTCGGCGTAAAGAGAGCAAAGAAAATAATAAATCATTTAATAATAATAAATTGACCTTTACTAAATTTAATACAATAATATTAGTGTCAAAAAATAATAAATAATATTGGATATCATATATTGATATATAATATAAAAATATTATTAAAAGTTAGTATAATTATATATAATATAAAAATATATTTATTATATATAATAATTTTATATAAATATATTAAATATAATATTATATAAAAATATGGCGTGACTGTTCTGTGCGAGCCGAGCTAGGGCGACCGTGCCCTAGCTCATTTTTTTGCTTTTCTTGCCTGTGCGCTGTGGGGGGGGTGTGTTCTTGTCGTTTTGGGTTTCTTCCTGGTCATCTGTGTGTGTTTTCCCTTGTTTCTTGGTGGCCCGTGGTCTCTGCGAGATCTCTTTTGGTGTTGCTGGTTTTGGGCTGGCGACGGTGGGTCTCCTGGTTGGTGGGCGTGGCATTTTTCGCTGTGTGGGTGTTGTTGGGTTGGCAGAAGGCTTACTGGTTGTTGTCTCCTCTTGTCTGGGGCTGTGGGTGTGGTTGTAGTGTCGAGGTGTGGGGTGGTGTGGTGTGGTTGAGGTTTGGGGCTGCGGGTGGGGTTTTGTGGTGCTGCGGTGTGGGGTGTAGTGGAGTGGTGGGGTCTGGGTTTGGAGCTTGTTTTGGGTGGTGTTGTGGGTTTTTGTGGGGGCCTCTCCTTGTTGGGAGCATGTGGGGGCTTTCCCTTGGGTGGGAGTTATTGCTCCTGTGTTCGTTGTGGACTTGGTTGTCCGTCGGTGCTTCTTTTCTATTCCTTAATGGAGCCTGGGGAGTCTTCGGGGGAGGGACCTAAGTTGGATTTTCGATCTGCTCTTGGTTTGAAACCCTTGCCTTCGGGGTCTCATCTTCATGATAATATTTTATTTTCTCAGAATGTGGAGAAGAATGAGGTGGGTTCGTCAGGAGGGTTTCGTGTTCCAAAGATTAACGGTTGCCTTGAAAGGTCCAAAGAGAGGCTGAGTGTTGTGATCCCGATGGAGATGCTCGTGGAAGATATTGAGTACTACTCAAGACATTCATTGTATTGTAAATTTTTTGGTTTGAAAATTTCGTTGCAATTTTTGGAGACCTGGGCCCGAAGGACTTGGATGCCAGTAGGAGAGATGGAGATTTGGCTCCTTGCTAATAACTATTTCATGGTCACGTTTGACTGCATGGAGGATAGGATCAAGGTTTTTGAAGGAGGCCTTTATTTTTACAACCAGGTGGGCTTGTTTATCAAGCCGTGGCATGCAGGCTTCAATCCAGCTGAGGAGATTCCTAGTTGGGTTCCAGTTTGGGTTAGATTGCCGAGGCTACCGGTTGAGTGTTGGCGTGAGGATGTTCTGCATTTACTAGCCTCAATGCTCGGTAAACCTGTTGGTTCTTCGCAGCAGACACAATTCAAAAAGGTAATGACATTTGCCTAATTCTGTGTGGAAATTGATTTAAGTAAACTTTTGCCAGATTCTTTAGAAGTGTGCACAGGTTCTTACTCATGGGTTCAACAACTAGATTATGAGACCTTACCTTTTAGATGTCGGTTGTGTCATGAGTATGGACACTTACTACGTAGATGCCCAAGGGCCAAGCCTTTGGAGACTAATTCTGCTCTGCCACCTAGGAATCCTTCTGGGTTGGATAAGGGTAAAGGTCCTATTCAGGGTGGTGGTCCCGGGGAGGATGGCTTTCTTCCTGTCAGATCTCGGAATAGAAATAAGGGGCTTAAAAGGTCTTTGAAGGAGAGGCAGGATGAGGATTCTTTAAACAGATTTGAGGTGTTGGAGGTTCTTAGCCAGCAAGAAGTGAATCCAGGGTTGGTTGATTTGGATCAGGGCAGGTTGGGTGCTGAGCAACAAGGGCAGTTGGTGGAGCTGGAAATGGCAAACCATCAGGTGGGGGTGGATTCAGATGTTCAGGGTGCTGAGCTGGGGGGAGGCTTTGGTCAAGAGGGGATCAGTCTTGGGGTCTCCCTTGCCCCTCAGGTGGAGGGATCCTTGCAAATGGAATCAGACTTAAAGATGGAGGCTCAAAGAGAATCAGGTAGCGTGGTGGTGAAAGACAGAGTGGCTGGGTCTATCCCTGAGTAGAAAGCTGGTTCGGTGGGGGGAAAAAGCAATAAGTCGCCTCCTCACTTAGGCATCCTTCAAAAAGATTTCAAGAAAGGAGGGGTGGAGAAAGGTTCTAAGTTGGGTAGGAAGAAGGACTTGGAGAAGATTAAGATGATTGGGAAAAATTGGGTGGAATCAGGGTCAGTTAAGACTCTGGACTCTCACTTCTCAAGCCCTTTGAAATGATTGTTCTATCCTAGAATGTTAGGGGCTTGAACAGTGGCCCTCGACAAAAAGCTGTTCGGAATTTGGTTAGATGTCAGTGTCCTGATATTCTTTTTTTACAGGAGACAAAGCTTTCTGTGGATGGTATGATGGACATTATGCCCAAGCTTTGGATGAATGGTGATTGCCAGTGCATTGGTGCTCAGGGTGCCTCTGGTGGGGTAGCTTGCTTATGGAACCCTTAGAAGATTTGCCCCCTGTGGTGGTTTTCCTTCAAGTCCTCTATCTCTATGGTGGCCTCTTGTTATGAATCTGGGGAAGTGGCTCTTTTTTCCAACATTTATGCGCCTGTGGATTTGCAGGGCAAGCAACTTTTGTGGCCAGATATTCAGTATGTACAAAGTATGAACCCTTACCTGCCATGGATTATTGGGGGTGATTTCAATGCTATCACTAAGATTGTTGAGAAGCGGGGGGTACCATGAGATTGGAGGCTTCTGCTTTCCTCTTCCAGGATAATATTTCTACTTTGAATCTTGTTGATATCAAGCCTAGTAATGGACACTTTACCTGGAACAATTGACGCTCTGGTGAAAATTGCATTGCAGAGCAGCTGGATCGGTTTATGGTTTCTTGCTTTTGGGTGGGTGATAGGTGGGTTACTTGCTCAGAGATTTTGGACTAGAGGAGTTCGGACCATTGGCCCATTAAGCTTTCTATCAGCTTGGTTGGGTGGACCCACAAGCCCTCTTTCAAATTCTAGCTTATGTGGCTGCGAGATCCTATACTCCATGATTATGTTGCTCAGTGGTGGCAGGAGGGAAGACCATCTTTTGGTACGACAATGTATGTTTTTACTAAGCTTCTCCAGTTTGTTAAGTATAAGATTAAACGTTGGAATAAGCAATGTTTTGGGAATATTTTTAAGGCCAAGTCTGATGCACAAGTTAAGTTGGATGGTATTACGAGGTTGATGAGGGAGAATGGGGTGTTTGAGGCTTTGTTGCAGGAGGAATCTAGGGCTTTGAAAGCTTTAGAGGAATGGGAATTAAGGGAGGAGATCTTTTGGAAACAAAAATCTCGGATTGACTGGCTTCAGGAGGGGGATAAAAATTCTACCTTTTTTCTTTAATTCTGTGAAGGCGCGGAGGCATGGTAACTCTATTCCTATTTTGATTTTAGATGGGGGAGAGAGTTTGAATTCTTTTTAGAGTATCTCTGATGAGGCCGTCCATTATTTTTCTACCCTTTTTAGAGAGGATTTGCAGGGGAGTTTGGTGGGGGAGGCACAGGTCCTTTCTTGCATTCCCCATTTGGTGTCTCGGGAGATGAGAGAGGATCTTATGGGGGAGATCACTCTTGAAGAATTAGAGGGGACGGTGTTTCAAATGAGGAAAGGAAAAGCTCCTGGCCCTAATGGTTTCCCAGTTGAATTCTTCCAAGAGTTTTGGGAGATCATCAAATTGGATTTATTAGAGGTGGTCAAGGAATCGCAACGGAATAAACAAATGTTAAAGGCTCTGAATTCCACTTTTCTGGCTCTTATTCCAAAGTGTGATGGAGCGGATAGGTTGAGCCGTTTTCGACCTATATCCTTGTGCAATGTGGTGTATAAGATTATTTCGAAGCTAATTGTGAATAGGCTGAAAAAGTGGTTGCCCTTACTCATATATGAGGAGCAAAGTGGTTTTGTGGAGGGCAGGCAGATTCTGGATGGTATTGGTTTGGCTACTGAGACCATCCATTCTATGGCTAATTCTAGGGTTAAGGTTATGTTTATCAAGTTGGACATGGCAAAGGAATATGATAGAGTCTGTTGGTCTTTTCTTCAGAAGATCCTAGCTACTTTCAGTTTTGGAGATGATTGGATCCAATGGGTCATGAGTTGCATCATATCTTTGTCTTTCTCTGTGTTAACTAATGGGATGCACTCAGAGTTGTTTGAGGCCTCGCGTGGGATAAGACAAGGTGATCCTCTTTCCCCTTACCTTTGTATTTTGTTTGTGGAAGGCTTCGGGCGCCTTCTGAGGAGCCAGGTGGAGCTGGGGCTTATTCAGGGGTGGCGGTGGGGTGGTGATTTACCTCCTTCGTCCCACTTGCAGTTTGTGGATGATACTGCCTTGATGGGGGCGGCTACTATTAGGGAGGCTACTAATATTTGCAGGGTGTTGGATATGTATCTTGAGGCTTCAGGTCAAGCAATCAATGAAGATAAGTTTTCCATTTATTTCTTTAATACTCTGAATCCTATTCAGAGGCGAATTGCTCAAATTCTTCGTTTTCAGATAGGGACCCTTCCTATGTCTTACCTTGGGGTTCCTATCATGGTGGGAAAATTATCAAGGGAGTCATGGCAGCCTATTCTGGATAAATTTCGGTTGAAGGTTACCCATTGGACCAATCGTTGGTTGTCCTTTGTTGGGTGGGTTCAGTTGTTGAAGTCTGTGGTCCAGGCTCTCCCTATTTATCGGTGTATGCTTTAGGTGGCTCCGATGGGTTTTGTTACGGAGTTGGACTCTTTGGCAAGACCGTTTTTATGGGCTAGTAGTGTGATGACATCCAAGTGGAGTTTGGTTAAGTGGGATACAGTTTGTTGTCCTAAGCAGCTTGGGGGTTTGGGGTTGAGGCATTCCTCTCTGGCAGGGATAGTGTTGGCGACGAAGCTTTATTGGAGATGGTGCACTAAGAAGGATAGGATTTGGGCTAGGATTCTTTCCTATAAGTACTTTCAGGGTATTCCTAGAGATGATATTCCTCGCTATCCCCTGTTAGGTAAGGGCTCAGCGGTTTGAGCTACCCTCAAGAAGGGAGCTGTGCTTATCAAAGATGGTTTATTTTGGATTCGCAGGAGGGGGACAGAGGTTCAATTATGGTATGATTCCTGGGATGGGTACCCTCCCATCCTATCTCAGTTCCCTAAATTGATGGCTTTGAGTAGGAGTTTCGAGGATGTTGGCTGGACGCGGGTAAGTGATTTTAAGGTGATTTCTTACCAGGGTCAACTTGTGAGTTCTAGGTGGATGACTCCTGAGGAGTGGTCGATTATGGGCATGGAGGAGGATTATAGGATTCTGCATAGTATTCTTTTGAGTAGACAATGTAATCCTTGAAGGGATAGGGATATTCTTGCTTGGTCTCCTAATCCAAAGGGGCACTACACGGTTGCGTCTGGATATCGAAGGTTATTGTCTCAAAGGTTTGGAATAAGTTTTCTTGGCCGAAATGTAACTGCTTTACCTGGATTTTGGCTTGGAACAAGTGCCTAATTTGGGACAAGATTTAGATGCGCAGATTTCAGGGCCCGTCTATGTGTGTGATGTGTGGGAAAGGTGAGGAAAACTCTTCGCACCTTTTCTTTTGGTGTCTTTTCTCCCTGTAGCTCTGGTATTTTTGGTGGAGTGTTTGGGGCAATCCTTGCGTTCATGCTTCCTCTTTAGTTGAGTTATGGACTAGCTTGGGCAGGGCTCCCTCGAGGGCTTGTTTTTTGCAAGATGTGTGGCTGGCAAGCCCAATCTTTTTGTTGTGGCAGATTTGGCTTGAAAGGAATAGGAGGATTTTTCGTGGCGAATTGTTGCAGGTTCAGTAGGTGTGGTGTAGAGTTCTTGGGATGATTCAGGAGACTATCCATGCCAAAGGGGATGTGGAGTTGCCATTGGAAAAGAAAGATGCTGAGGTGGTGGCCCGATTGGGTATCCAGGGATTTTCCCCTTAGGCACCTTGTGGGCGGAATGGTAGTCGAGTGAGGCAGCGTGTCTAGAGGCAGGGGTCTTGGGCGCCTCCCCCTGTGGGAACCTTGAAGGTTAATACTGATGGCTCTTTTAAGGGAAATACTGGCTCAGCTGGTGTTGGAGGGGTTGGTCGGAATTCTTCTGGATCGATGGTGTTCCTATTTTCCATACATATGGGGACACATACTATTAATTTTATGGAAGGTTGGGCGATTCTTTATGCTTTGAGGAAGGCCTACGAGCTGGGGTGGCGTAGGGTTATTTGTGAATCCGATTCTCAGGTTCTGATTAACTTACTCAATCAAGGGAGGAGTTTGGATGTGAATTGGCAGTTGGCGGTTTTGGTTCAACAGATTTTGCAGATTGGATCTCTTATGGAGAGGGTGTCTTTTGTCCATATTCCGCAGGAATGGAATATAATCGCTGACTGTTTGGCCAAATGGGCTTTGGAGCGACTTGTGGACTGGAAGATTGATGATTGGGCTCAAATCTCTTCTGAGCTTAGCTCGGATTTGGCGAGGGTTCTAGCTAAGGATACTAGGGGTGCTGAATGATAGTATATTTATTAAAACGTATGTGTCACAATTTTTATAAATAGATTTAAATTTTAATACTAACTATTTAATCTCATTAATATCAATGGCAGAGCGGTACAATTTGTGCAGAATCACAGCGGCTGCTCTGTCTATTCACAATAAATGAACCATTTTTCCCATAATGGCTTAGTTGTACATCATCAATGTGACGATCAATTCAATAATGAGTACTTTCAGATTTTCATTTGATTCGTAATTAATTCGAAGGCAGTCATTAGTTATTTCGTAATTAATTCAAAAACATTACTGTTTTTGTTTGTTGTGGCGGCCGTAATGAATAGCCATTCGAAATATGAGTACAGAGCCCTCGGGGCGGACATTATTACTAAAAAAAGATAGTACATTTATTACTCGGGAAGCCCCACACATAGGAGACGTTAAATGTTTGAGCTCTAAATATTTTTCTCACTGCAGTTTGAAGGTCTAGCGAAGAAATGGGTAGAAGAGATCTCATGAATTTTCCAGACGATCTGTTATGTTCTCAGATTTTAACGAGACTCTCTCTGAGAGAAGCCGTTCGCTTTTCTGCGGTTTCTCGAAGATGGTGCAGAGCGTGGACTCGATTACCCCATCTTAAGTTTTCTGATGAGTTTTTTGACTCTATTTGTACAACTCACCAGATAACTGAAGATATAATTACCAAGATTACCCCATCTTAAGTTTTCTGATGAGTTTTTTGACTCTATTTGTACAACTCGCCAGATGCCTGAAGATATAATTACCAAGATTATTCTTATGCAGTGTGTTGGCCTGGAGACTTTTGAGCTTTGTAATTGTGATGAGTTTGAAAGTAGCATTCACAAGTGGCTTTTGTGGATTTTTTTAGCAGGTGTGAAGAACATAGCTTTGAAAAGTATTGAAAATCAGATTAAGGTTTCCGAGTCTATCTTTTCATGTATGACACTTAAATCTCTGTATCTCGAGGTTTTTGATATGAGAAAGGTGCCTACACAATATAAGGGTTTCCCTCATCTTGTAACATGTTTTCTTAGATTCGTTGGGTTAAGTGAGGAGGCATTTGAGACTATTTTAAGATTATGTCGCTCTCTTCAAATTTTGAGGGTATCCATATGCGAACTACCTTCAAATTTGAGAATAATTTCCCCCAGTCTGAAGTCTCTCGCTCTTCTTCGATCGGATCCTTCAGTCTGTTCAATCGAAGCAAATTGCCCAAGATTAAAAAGCATTGAAATCATTGAACGTCGTCGCTTGGTAATGGTGAACATTTGTTTACCTGTATGTGTCCATTTGGAAACTAACTTTCGACTTCTTAACCATTTTGTAACGGTAAAATCGTTTAAGAAAATCACATGTTTCGGTAAAGTAGATTCCAGTCATGCCGAGCTTCTGCAAAGCTTTCCTTTGTTGTAAGAGTTGTGCATTGACTCTCCTTTATCTGTGCTGTATCCAGAGGTAAGTAATTCTGTTCTTTAATTCTGCCTCAGAAAAAATCGTCTCCGATCATTTGAATTTCAAACTAAAATGACATTTTGTAAAACACTAGCTCATAATTTCGAATTTCAATTTGAAGGAAAACGTGAAAATATGATATTAATGATATCCCATATCTTTTTTTCGTTGTTTGTACTTTTCGTTTTCAAAGCTAATTTAGAGTGTGTGATAAGACAATTCAAATCGTGCCAACCGAGTTGTGAACTTAGAGAGGGGATCAATCTTGTTGTACAAATTTTAGCAACTTGATATTATTAAAATTTAGAGAAATGTTCTAAATGCAGGATGTAGCAGAGTGGACTTTACGACTACCAAGTTTGAAGACATTTACTCTGAATGTTGGGCTGTGCGATAGAGTTTATGAAAAACGTGTGGCTGATTTGTTGTGCTCTCGCATTTTGGAAGGCAGTCCTCTCTCGAAAAGTGTCAGAATCTGCGTGGGTCACAATTCAGAGACCATTGGGCGTGATAGGTTTGATGGTGCGTGGGTTGAAACTGTAAACGATCTTTGCTAGGCGCTTCCCTAAGACCAATTTTTTTTCTGTCAAAGATGAGGATAACAAATCGAGGTGGGAGATGAAGTGAAATACTACTTTACGTGTTCTCAAAGTTTTGATTGATTTTGGTAACAGTAAAAGTGCGTCGTTTTGGTTTCATAGAAGTTGTGTGCCCAGCTTTATTCAAAGCAAAAGGATGTCCAGAATACGAAATTGTGAAATTTGTTGCATTTCTCTAGAATGTCATTCAAGACACAGCATTTGATAGGTAGTCTGCTGTTTGTATGGAGAATTTTGTTTTCCTCGTAAAACTCGAATACGTAACAGTGGCACAATTTAAAGAATTATGCTGTGGAGAATTGTTTTTATATATTTTTTAAGCACTTTAGTAAATTATAAATGAGGGTTTACTAATTTTAAAATTATTTATTCGAATTAAGATTTATAAATTTTTGTTTAGGTTTTGTAATATTAATTTTTTAATTTAATATTTAAGATTTTTTTATTTATTTTGTTTTAAGTTGATTAATTGTTTAATCTTAAATTATAGTATTTTTTAATATAATTTGAAAGCATCATTATTATTATCATATGTTTATATTTGATTATAATAATTAACTTCATTTACATGGTAACAATAAATTAGATTGTTATTTATTATAATAAATTTATATGAACTTAAAAAATATATATTCTATAAATATATTTTGTAAAGATAAAACAATATTATGTATACTAGCACTTGTATCAGAAGGGGTGCAAGGGTCATGCGGATAGAAAAATATGTGTAAGTTAATATGTTAGAAAGTAAAACTTGATTTTTGCATAGAAGATACATTATTTTTATTCTTTATTTTTTATTTTCTATATACAAATATATTTAAAGTATGATGCATTAGATTGTTATGTTTGTGTATAGAATAATTCTTTTGTAGCTTTAATTTTATTTTGTAGATTACATTAATAATGATGAGAAACATGTCTCAAGATGCTAATTGAAATATGCTTTGTATACATATTTTTTATAATCAAATCAAGGAATGCTCTATAACAACAATTTGGTATGGAATAGGAAATTAATGAGATGTACATAACAAGCAAGGTTTGACTACTTGTTCGACCATCTTCAATAGAAGGATCCTATTTTGAAAAAGATGTTTTGAGCAAGATCAGGTGGCAAAGGTTTGATAGGAATCACCACCTTCCCAATGACTCTTTTCACATAGTATAAACTTTCCTTCCATTTCTAAGAACAATCTAATTATAATAAAGTGAACATCTGATTTCTATCACTTCAAAATTGTGTTCTATTTATCTACGTTGCTCCCATATCAGCATGATCTGATTTCTATCACTTAAAAAAATTTGAAATCTTTTTTGGAAATGTCTTCAACCTTGGTAAGAAGGATCAAATGCAACCAAGCATGACAATTATTTATAATTGGAAATCAAGAGATGTCATTAAAACTTGGAGGAAACCCATGACTAACAAGAAACCCATCATCTAAAATCATTAGCAGTGCCCCAATCTAGAAGAGTTTCCAATTAAGTAATTCCTTTATGGTCTTTGATTACTTTTCTAATATAAAATGAATCTAACTAATTATTATTCTTTTCTAGTTGGACCTACATTGTACTAAGTTACTAACTAATAGGTGCTCTTACAGTATTGTAATATACATGTCAATGAGATGATTGGATCACTTGGAATAACCCATCACAGGGTGAACTGTACTAGGAACAAGGAAAAAATGGTAGTAGATAACTTCCCACCATACATTTGAGAACCAATAGTTTAAGAAGTTTTGGGTAAAAGTAGGAAACCCTGCTCAGGTTTCTTGAGGCAAAGCTTCAACAAAGAGAGATGGAAAGTCTTAAAATTAGTTACAAACACAACCATGGTGACTAGGTAAAAGAGTGACTATAGGAGAATCAAAGGCATCTCCACACCATACAGATTTGAGACCCAAATCAACTGACTTGTGCCCTGAAAAACAACTATAATGCCACAAGAATTTATTTTTCAAACACACAAAACCTTCATTCAACATATGAAAACAATTGTTTTAGAATGAAATAAAACACAACAAAAAGTGATTCAGCAACATATAGATTTTCTAACAAGAACTCAATGAAACTATGGCAAGTGACAAGATTCCCCCTATTGCTTGGGAGGTTTGTTTGCCATTTCCCTCTTGAGGCATTGGAATCGGACAAATGGCAATTGAAAACACAACCCTTAGGGCCAAATTGATAAAGAAGATCCTTGCTAACTCTAACTCCAAATGGAGAATCCTCTTGCAAAGGAAGTAACTTGATACCATGGAATGAAAGGTCTATTTGCCATCTCCCTTTGGAAGTGTTAAAATTAAACAAGTGGCAATTCAAAACACAACCCTTGGGGCCAAATTGATCAAGAACATCTATGCCAACCCTAACTCCAAAGGGGCCTCCTCTTGCAAAGAAAATACCTTGATACCATGGAAAATTTGCAAATATTCAACACCCTTGACCTCCCAACTATTGCAAGGTGTGACCCTTGGTTTTCCTTGCAGCACTAACGCTTGGGTTTGTGACATGGTCTAACCGCCTCCTATGGTTCTTAACCGAAGCTTGTATTGGGCATTAACAAGTTGATCTTTTGGTGCAACGAAAAGTCCAACAATTGGTATCAGAGTTGGTCATAGGTTCAAACCCTGCGCTTGTGCTAGGGGGGAGAGGGGGGGTGTTGTTGCAAGGTGTGACCCTTGGTCTTCCTTGCAACACTAACACATGGTCTAACCGCCTCCTATGGTTCTTAACCGAAGCTTGTATCAAGCATTGAAAAGTTGATCTTTTGGTGCAATGACAAGTCCAACACCAACAAGGTTACACATATGGAGTTTCATGGGAAAATGCAAGCATATTATCACCAATCACATCCCTTACGAGGTTAAGGATGGTAGAAAGTTGAAATTCTCAACAAATTCCTAGAATGGACATAGGCCACTTCAAGAGAGAGATGATCTCAATGATATGGAGGACATACTAACAAGATGTGGGGCTCTAAGGTTTAGGACAATATTACCATTACAAGATGGCATAGTAACATGTAGATAGAAAGACTCCATTGTCATGTCCACACCCAAAGAGAAAATTGGTTGTCACAAAGGCATACTCCAAGACAAATATATTCTTAAGCAATGTAGAGGATGACTGTTCAAAATGTGGGGCTTACTCAATTCAATTAGACTACCTATGTTTAACGGTTCCTCCCAGGGATTTGGATTGGTTAGCCATCACATGCTAGGGTAAGGATTGCCTACACAAGGCAAATCGCCCAGGCAGCCATCTAAAATGAAGTCCTCACCTGGGAATCAACTAATGAAAATAGGTTGTTTGGGTCCTTTCAATGCATTATATGCAGGCAAGCTAAGGAAACTAGGGAGCACCTCTTCATTCATTGTCCTTTCGTAGTCAAATGTTGGAGGTGGGTCTATTCCCGGCCCCACTACCTTGAGTCTCATCTAGAAAATCTACAGCAACTACAAAATATCTACTATGGAACCAATGCCTAAAGGTTGTGTGGCTCTAATACCAAGATTGAATATGGTAAATGACAACAATACAAGAATAAATACATAAGAATGAATGTCAAAACATAAACTTCAATCCTCAAAGTAAAATGATGTACACATCTTATCCTCCATCAAACATTAACTATTTATTGCACCTGCTCTTGCATGTCTAAATGTAAATCTTCAAATGAATAGACAATTTTTTTATTCATATTTCATATTTAATTCTTCATAATCCCCTGTAGTTTACAACATCAATTACATTAAATATCATTTAGCAATTTAGTGAGAGATTAAGGTCTAAACAAAATTATGACACATTCTAAAATAATTTTTGGAGATCTCATTCTAAATTCTTTACAAATCTGAATAAAATTTCATTAAACACAATTCCACCACATTGTTAGGATAAGTAGTTAGTAACTAACGAACAATAAGGCCATGCTTGGCATAGACAACAACAAGGAGCTCTATAGATTCGCAGAGCGATGGATCCTATTTTTTATTCATTAATCCTTGAAGCATATCAGGGGCTGATAAATAATCTAAATTAATTTAAAAGTAATATTAAAATAAAAAATATCCACCTTAGGCATGGTCAATCTACTACCTTCTAGACATCATACGATGGATGACATAAAAACTCATAATCATAAAAAGAAACTATGTACCCTTCAAATCAACATCAAGAAGTTTTCTCCTATATCTGAATTAACAATGATCCCCATTGACTTTTGCATCCAACCAAACTCTAGAGTAGCTATTATGTGTGTTCTTTTACTCCACCACTCGTAGTAGTCTACATATAGAAAAATCACAAGAATGGTTGTTATAAATTAAAGTAGCATAATAATAACAATGTCAAATTTTAGAATAACAACAAGATAATGTTATCCCTCTATGGAACACTAAAAAACAAAAAGTAAACAAGAAAGACTACATATAGAATAAACTAATTCCCTATTATGTTTTATCACCATACATAATCTGGTTTATGTAGAATCTGGATAGTTCCCAGTACTTGCAGCATATGGATGCCTCTCTGAACCTAGTCAATTCATTTTTTCAACCAACACCTGAGATTACAAATGATAGGTATATTAGAATTGCCTATTGCATAGATAACTAAAACATAACACCTAAATACATATCCTCAAATAATAGCATAATTTTTCCTAAATTGAATCGACCAAGTACCGAGTATAGTCGTAGGCCCGTAGGGTAAATAATTCAGCAATGGTTTATCATATGCATTATTTACTATTAGTTTAATGGTTTGGTATTAATCATCCAAACCATGACCTAGCTTCACCAAAAAAAAAAAATTTACTAAAAGGGTAGAATTTCAATTCCTACACATACATTTCGTATTGAGCCATTAGCTAGTTGCAAAATTATCAGCAAATTATTATGGAAACACAAAAGTAAACAACCCAAGGAAATATAATTGTACCTTCAAATCTGCTTCAGTTGGCATGCTGTTGGCACATAATTGATGTCCAGTGTATGCAATAATGTCGATCTCCCTACAATTGTTTCTTCATTTTATTGTTGACAAGCTTCCACGCCCAATCCATAATAAGAAATTCTTTAGCTGAAGTGTCCAAAGCTTTTCTATCACTCATGATCTCGAGCAATACAACGCCAAAGCTGCAGACATCACTACAATCTGTAAGTTGTCAATAAAGGGCATATTTAGGGGCTAAGTAGCCATGGGTACCTACTATTCTGGTGGTGAGATGCAACTGGTCTTGTGTGATCATCTAGGCAAGCCCAAAATCCGCAACACAGGTGTTCATTTCATCATCCAACATAATATTAGTAGCCTTGATATCTTTGTGCGATAAATTTTTAGCTGCACGCCATAATGTAGATAACACAAGCCCTTCGTCGTGTCGAGGGCGATTTTCTTCCGCTACTCCCAAATCAGGGGAGCCCTGTTTTCATTGCACCCTCCAAAAATGTGTTCATCAAGGCTGCCATCAACCATGAAATCATAAATTAGAAATCTCCCGCACCCCTCTTTTTCATCACTGGAAACACAGAAGCTTCTCAGAGCCACCAAATTCTGGTGCCTAATACTGTTGATGATTTCCACCTCGTTTATAAATTTGGTTTCTCCTTTCGCAGTGCAGTTTGTGATCCTCTTAACTACGATCGAGCAACCATCAATGAGGATGCCCTTATATACTGTTCTAAAACTGCCTGGTCGACCACATTGGTTGCGCTGAAATTGACTATGGCATTCTTGATCTATTGAATATTGAACCAACCTTCCCCCATGTTGGGCTTCACAGTGCCTTTTAAGAGATTCATGTTGCTCATGAAATACCTGTGCTTCGCCTTGCCCTTCATCATCACCCACAAATAGTAATTGAGGCCTATACCAGAGAGTAGGAGGAACCTAATGGCATCGCCTATACTACCATAGAAAAAAATCCTTTGCTTGGGCTTCTCGTGAAGAAATGGCACACAAAGAATACATTTAGCCGCCTGGGTAAACACTGCAATTAAATTTTGATTTGATGGGCTATTGGAGATCTGATTTGATCGCCTACTAAAGATCTGACTTGATTTGGAAATCAAATTTCTTCTGATTCAATGCATTTTATTTCCCAGTCTGTTTTCTAACAAGGTTTACTGAACAAAAAACAAGTTTCACGGCGTGAGACAAGTTTCAGGTTGAAACCTCACACCATATATAGCGTATAGGCTAACTATATTAAGATATTGTCATTTTATATTGCATCTTAGTGAGAACATCCTAATTCTAACCTATAATTAATATTGGAGTGTATCCCTTGAAAATTGAATTTGTATTAATTAAACAATTTGCAATTGTAAAATCATTGAGGAGAATCTTTGCTCCAATGATAGTAAGATGCTTCCCCATCATGCCATTGTTATACAAAGCTTTTCTCACAGTAAGAGTTGTGTAGTTTACAACATTTGATTTCGATTTTATAAAACTAGCAATCACACTTTTGTCTGCAATGGCTATATTTCTGAATAAATGTATGAGAATTTAAAAGTTATGTAGGCAGTTTGGTCCAAATTTGAAAATGTGTCAAATAGAAAGAATTTTAAATTGTTATAATTTTTTTTTTTGAAAGTTAGATTATAGTTGAATGGTCAAATTTGTGATGTATGTTCAAGGGAAAACAAAGTCGACACCTATTTGTTACTAATAATGCATGGCATGCCAGAGTAGTCTTGGATATGATGTGTTGACTTGAATGGTCTAATGAAGATACCCACTGTGTGTAGAGAAAAGTATTTCTTACTGTTAGTTGATGATTTTTGTCAGAAAATATGAGTGTTTTCCTTGAAAAAGAAGTCAAAATGCTTCTCTCAGTTATAAGCTTTGGTGGAGAAGCAAGTAGATAGACAGATCAAGACACTAAAGTTTAACAATGGAGATGATTTGGCCTCCAGATAGTTTTAAGTATTCTATAAGGAGAATGGTATACATAGACAGTCTGACTTCTTACACTCCACAACAAAATGAAAAGTGGAACGAAGGAATAGGATAGTTATGGAGATCACTAGGTGCATGGTGTGCACACCTGAAATTTACAATATGAATGTTGGGTAGAAGTTTTAAATATAATATTTTACATCCTTAACTACAATCCTTGTAAAGTATTGTAGAATATCACTTGCACGGAAGCATTGTTAGGCAAGAAACCATCAGTTAGTGACTTTTGTGTTTTCTAATGTGTTGTTCTTGTAATGATTCCTACAAAAAAGAGAAGCAAGTTAAATGCAAAGAGAAAAACATATATGTTTGTTGGCTACTTTAAGCATTCAAAGGCATAAATGTTACTTGATGTTTTTATGAATAAAATTGAAGCTAGTAAAGATGTTGTAAATGAGAAGATATTTTCTTCTCTAATGATGGTAAACCTGCAAAAGCTACATTCCTACAGTTATTTCTCATTATAGGTCGTTTGTTCCACAAATGTTAGGTTTCTTATTCTAAGGCTAGCTTATTTAAATCTACAAAATGTAAAGGAGGAAACTTGGCTTGTGTTCAAATTCTTATTAAAAATGCTAGGACATGCTCAGTGTGACGTGTTCAAGCCCCTTCAAACGTGCTGCCAGTACATAAATGTGGGACACCTAAGCTAGCCACAAATCTCTAGAAATTTTGGCACTTACTAAGCTTGAGGAAAAAATAGAGTGACTAAAAGCATTTGAAAAAGGGTGTACAAGATTGGACATCTTTTCTTGATTTGATAGCATGATGTTAAGGCTGGGGCTGGGCATTTTTACAACAATGATGTACACAAAATGACATGACATGAAATAGTTATAATTAGGTCCATAAGACCAAAAACAATTTATGATATTGTGCAGCTGTAAAGCTATTCCCACCATTACCCAACAGGAAAACAAAAAAAAATCCACCTGTTAAAAATTATTATAGTAAGGGATAAGGTGAGCAAATTATTGCTGCAAAGTAGCAAAGGAGTTGTTGCAATGTTCAAAGGAACCAGTGCATGCTTTCTAGACATCTAAGTAACTTATTAAGGGACCAGCCTAGCAGTTAGAAACCAATTAAGGATATGAGAGAATTAAGGTTGACAAATCTTGTAACTTGAGCTTTCTGCATCTGAAGAACATGGAAAGTATTTGATTTCTTCTTCCCTTATGCTACTGCAGATGAGGATGCCTTTAAGGTACACCTACGATTGGAAGGTCTCAAAACTTCATAGATAGGCTTCATGTAACTTCTTGATGCATTGAAAAGTTTAAATGGAATAACTTACCACTTGTACAAGCCTTGTTAAGACTTTAAGTTTTTGTTCCAGGCGTGACTGGATTAGAACTTGCTTATATCTTTACTTAAAGTAAATTTTAGTTAAGTATCTCTCATCTCAAAGTTATTTTGAAATATCATCAATTCAAGGTCTGTGAGTTCATGTTTTAATTTACTGGAACCTTGTTGAAGTCACACTAGTAATTTCATAGGTGCCATCATCCATTGACTTGAAGGAGAGTCATTTTAAAGGTACTTAAATGCTTGTTTCATAGTCACTAAGCTAACATTAATCTTTCAAGGTGTTGTTAGAAACCAGGAATCAGTTGCAGACCAAAATACTTCCACCAGAGAGATAATGGCGAGAATGCTTGCTATATCAATATGCAAGATTAATTCACGATTCAAATTGATACAAATGTACAGGATGAGGCTTGCTTATAAAAGCAAGCATGCACAACCCTAAACCTAACTTGAGCGAAAAGATAGCTCAATTAGATAAGGATAAGAAAATACAACCTAGCACTTAAATAAAAGCCTAAGTAAACTTATGAAGATGTAATTAAATAGTTAATTACACCAACACCCCCCATAAGTGCAACTTAGGGAGAAGATTATAAAGCAAAAAACTATGGGTCTTGGCAACTAGGCCATGTTAGGTACCCATTTACAAATGCAAATGAAATGCAATCTCTCATAAAGAGGAGAAAAGGGGAAAACCCAGTGGGAAGAAAACCCCTCTCCAAAAGAGAGAAAACAAAACAAAAAACAAGCATGATGAATGTAAACATGATGTATGGAGGACTCAATGATACCCCCCAAGGACTACATCCATCATGAATATACAATAAATTACCCCCCCATAAGAGGGAAGTAATGAGATAAGATATCCCCTGCATTCTGAAGAAGCTCCAAAGCCAATGAAGAATGCCTGAAAACAAAAGATGACCCAATGTTTGCAAGCAACACATCTCCCCTTAGGAAGAAACAATTCCATAAGCTGATGAAGAAGCCACTCCATATCCAACTGAAAGGAGGAAGAATGAACGCTCAACATGTATGCCTCTGAAAACTGAGTAGGAGCCTCCAAGCTTGAATGAGCCACAACATAATCATGGTCAACCTCAACCAAGAAACATGACAAATCAAGTGATGGAGGAGACTCGTAAATATCAATCTCCAAAGACAAAGATGATGGTGTAACAGTTGTGCTAAAACTGTCATCAAAGAGGAGAGAAATCCCCTCAAGTGTGTCCTCCAAATCTGTAATATGAGACTCTAGGAACAAGGTAGAAATCCCTGTCAAATAATCATCCCACAAAGCAAGATCTGAAAAACTATGATTATCCTGCTGAACAGAAGCAACAGTGGCTGAAGAAGTAGGAGGTGGAGGTGTAGGAAGCTCAGCACAGGTCTCTAAAATACCAAGGTGTAGATGACCAAACTTCTCCTCACTAATATGGGTCACACTCAATGGAGTGTGTGATGCAGTCAAAGGAACATTATCAACTTCTGAAGAAAAATGTGAAAAAGAATATACTCGAGATGAATGATCAACCATCCCGATTGCAACAATATCCCTAGTCTCCAAGTCCCTTATATACACCCTATCAGGAGTGAACTCAACTGTTTTACCTTGACCCCCATGAGTAATTTGGTAAATAGAAAGGAGATTAGTGGTCAAAGAAGGAACACAAAGCACATCATTGAAAGTCCCTTCCCCAATACCAATAGAACCCTTCCCACTTACTGTCATGAATGTATTGTTACCCATCAGAATGTGAGGTGAATTACAAGGCTCAAAAGAAGAGAACATTTCCTGTGAAGATGCCATATGATGAGATGCCCCTGAATCAAGAAGCCATCCTTGAGAATTAGGACTTGTAGAGGCCAAGAGTGCATGCCCTTTCATGTTATGTAGCCCGGAAGTGGATGTTGTGTTCTCTGACTGTGATGATGATGGAGCTGCCAATTGTGATGGTGAAGAAGAAGTAGAAGACACTGATGAGGGCAGCTGGATGTTATTCTTTTGAAGAAGGTGGGTGAGTTCATCAATCTTCTTATTATAACATCTATGCTCATCATGTCCTAACCTTTTGCAATATGCACATTTGGACTTCTTTTTTGATGATTCCTCTTTTGAAGAGGATGAGGACTCAGAGTGCCATGTGAAGGAGAATCTTTACCTTGCTCATTTGACTTGGTTTCCTTTTTGTGCTTCTTTCCTTTGCCACTTGAAGCCTTTGTATCATTCGCAATAAGAGCTTGAGATGTTGAAGACTTCAATGTCCTTTTTCTGTATCTGTCCCAAGTTGATCGCTTAGTCTAGATTTGGCCCGATGGGTTGTTTGGAGATTACTTGGATATTTTGGCAGTTGGGAGGGTGCATCTTACATCTTTGCACTTCGTTTTGAGTAATACATCATTCAATAATTGCTTGTTGCTTCATAGATTCCAGGGTTGTTCCCGTTTGGAGTTTTCGAGTGTTCCGTGGCATCGGGTCTGCTGTCACATTATTTTGATTCTGGTTTTGGTTTCAGTTGTAGACAGAGATATCTTTCCTTGCTTGTCAGATTGCATTCCAGTGTTACTCTACAGAATTCTTCCAGTGCTTCTTTGCAACATGTCATCACATTGTAGGGGGGTTTTGTCCCACTGGGTTTTTCCTTCTCTACTCCATTCTTGCATTTGTAAATGGGTACCTGATCAGGCCTCGTTGTCGGGACCCATATTTGCTTTCATGCATCTTATTCTAGTGTTTTAGCTTCTTCCTAAGTTCATCTTAAGGGGGGGTGTTAGAGTAATAAGTTATTATGCTTAATTAATTACATCATATTGATTAATTAATTAAGTCACTTTTCCCTCTTTATTACTTAAGCTAAACTTAGCCACATTAATAATTAATTATTAATTATTAAGTGTGCACACTAGGGATTCATTTAGGGTTTCCCTTTTAGGGTTTCTTGATCTCCTTCATAAGGATTGATCTCTTTTGTAATCATTGATTCTTTTAATGTATTTTACACTTTGAGGTTTACAGAACATCTTTGGTTCTTCATATCTTTTGCATGTGACAGGTATCCATCTTGCATGTAGGTGATCTTGGTTTTCTAACAGGTGTATCCCTGATATTAAACCTTCAATATAGGTATAATTCATAGGCATACTCACACACAGATGAAGGTGCATTGAATAAGCACATCATAAAAATAAAGTGGGTGTATGGAGGGTTGCAAGTAACCTCATCCTTTGGGGCTTAATGTCCTCCTCGAGTATACACTATTGAGCTAAGTTGCAATACCTCAATCTATTTCATTCATTCAAGAGACTGATCACATTAAGGTCTGGACTCCAGAGGTACAACATCCGTTAGTGCATCTAGTGGTATAATGATAATCAGACTATGTATGTATATGTTAGTGTAATTTGCACTACTAACACTGCTACTGATTCTGTCTATTAGGCTAATTTTGATTGCATTTGAAAGGTTATCACAATTGTTAGGAAAAATGTGGTGTCTCAACCTTTCATTTTTCCCATAGCGTTGATTTTTCTAAATATTGAATGTTGCTAATTTTCTCACATTGTCTTTTGAGTTACAACTTGCAATTTCTTTTTCTGATGAGTCAAGATGGAAAGTTGATTTTACAATAGTTGTGCATAATTTTTTTTTTCTATTTCTATGTTGAGTTTACATAGAATGTGAGTTTTCGAAAAGGAGTTATTTTGGAAAGTGTAGATTTTGCAGATTGACATGTGGTGACAATTAGAAACTTGTGTGTTTGCAGTGTTTTTGGTGCTTTAGAAATGTTTATTTTATGCATTGTAAAACTCTATGAATATGAGACTTTGCTTGAGGAGTTGAGAGGAGAATTTTTAATTGTAGCGTTATGCTATTGGATTTCTACCAAAAGAGAAAAATGTAGTCTACACATTAAGGTTGTGAGCCTAAAATGTATTGTAACCATATTGTTGTTGATTAACACATTGTTTCAATGCTTTGGAGGGTGGGGGTTTTTACCCGAAAGGGTTTTCCCCATGTATATTGTGTTTTCTTCTCTTCTGTCTATCTTTCTTCTATTCTTCATGTTTCTCATTCTTAAATGTTATTTTATATGTTGTTATGTTGCTGAAATTTTCTTAGAATTGGAACTACATCATCTTTCCTCTAAGGGTTAATGCATGAGAATTCAACTGTGTCTATTTCCGCTTTAAGGCATGGTTGTATGTCCTTGTATCAAGATGATTAAAATCTTATTTATTTAAAGAAACGTAAAATACTGAAGGTGCATATTGGTTCTCAGAAGGTTTTTTGAGTTCGTCATTCCCTTTCATTTGGTATCAAAGCTTGGTTCTAGACTTGCATGTGCTCACATGGTGTTGCATGTGGTGTTTGGTGTTTTGGTTATTTCTTCTGTCATGATTTCTTAGCCTAGCAAGCTTGAGGGAATCTGTTTTAAAGGAATTGGCTAATTATTAATCCTTGGCTAAGTGGAAGTTTTGCAGTTGATCTTGTTTTCTGGAAACAACAGGCATTGTGAAGAATGGAAACAATAGAGTTTTTATGGAGTTGGTCATTTGGTTACATTTGATATGTTATTGATCTGGAGCTCTTGATTTGATAGCTAAATAACCCTCATACATGTTGGTTATTTTTCATTATACGGTTATGTGTAATAGAGTTTTCATATTGGGCACATCTGAGATGGACTCTCTGGTCTTATGAAGAGACTCATGTTGTTATTACTTCAGTTTGGTGTGCCTATGTTTGGTGTTTGTTTTTAATTCCTCACATTGGAGGGAATTGTTTTAATAACCCCAAATTCATGTAGGCTATGGAGTTGATCATTGGATGATTTAGAAGCTTTTGAAATAGTCTAATTCTCTCTTTGATGCATGTACATGGTGGTGGTGGAGTTGGCCTACAAATGGGCTTGAAGTTCCTGGACCTCTTATTCCTTTGGTTGGTTGTACTTGCATGTCACAGTTTCATGTTGGTTGGATCTGAGGATTTTATGGATTTTTTGCTAAAAATCTATGGTTATGCATATTCATTATATTCCATTATTCTAGTTTAACTATTATGGTTGTATACAGACTTGAGGGTCTTCCAGATGGTAAGTGGATATGGATTTGCATGTGTGTTAAATAACACAATGGTTTTGTAGGTTTTACATGGTTAGCCAAAACTTGCAATTTTGTAGATCTGCAAATGAACTATTTTTTAGATTATGTCTCATTTGGGTTATCTAGATGTAAGATAGTTGCAAGTTTGCATGTATGCTTCATGCATGGGAAGGTTTTGTAGTTTTCCTAAAAAACTGCAAGTTCCTATAGCTCTTGAGTATTCACTTGTTCAGATGAAATATGTGATTTATTATTCTGGATGTTTAAGTGGATTTAGTTTTACATGGTTATGTTTTTTACAGGTTTTACATGTTAATAAAAATCTATGGTTTGTAGATTTGTGGAGAATATTGTGTTTAGACTCTTGGAGTTTTCTGGATGAAAACAATTGCAGATTTGTAGGAATGCTTGTTTAGTTCTTTGACTATGATTACTCATTTGTGGACATGTTTGGCAAATCAGATCTGTTGTTGATTTTGTGTTTGAGTCATTTGGTCTACATGGTTATCTTCTTTGATATCTCAGTTTGCAGTTACTAATGTGATGATGAGTTTGCATGTTTCAATGGTTGGATCTACAAGTTATGCAAGTGTGTGGGTTGGCCACTCATTCATTTGCAGTGGGATGGCTCGGATGTGGACTTTCTATATCCACTAGGTTCAATTCATTGTTGTTGCAGATTTCATTAGTTGGCCTTGTTTGTGGTCATTTGTGCATTGGTATGTTGTTTCGAGATTGAGAGGATGGATGATTTGAGTAGTTGATTAGTTAGTTCATGGAACTTGTAGCAAGTGGTTTGATCACGATGTCATGATATCTTGGTACATTTATTGGTTATACACTTTTAGGGGAAGCTTTTGACAGTGATGACTTGGCGATGATTAGGATTGGTTTGTGTTGTTTTGATGGCGGTTGTATTTATCTTCTTGGCTTGGAGGTCTTGGTTTACTTGTATGTTACTGACATTGTAGTTGAGTGTGTGTAGACCTAGATGATCTTCATGGAGAGGATGGTAGTCATGATGCCATGTGCAGCTCGTATCACAGTTAAGTGGAAGTTGTTGGTAGTGACGTGGATGCATCATTGGTATGGTTATCTTCATGTGATTGGAGATATGGTTTCTTGGTTTAGAGTGTATTTGTTATAATGTCATGTTATTCTCTTGATACTAGTTTAGAGTTTGGCATATTACATATTCTCTTGAGACTAGGATGTATGTTATGGTGCATGTGATCTCCTAGGAGATGGATAGATCATGTTGTCATGATAGATTCCTGATTCAGTGGTTGGAGCTTTGACATTGATCGTGTGTGATTCTCTTTGTATTGAGTGCATTGATCATTTGCTTGATTACTTCATGATGGTGCTATGTTGCATTTAGATTTTGGCATGGATTGATTGGTTACAGGTGCTCATGGATACTTAGAGATGTAGGTGATGTTTGGAGTTCTCTTGTGATCAGAGACATTTTCTTGAGACAGTTACTCTTTGGAGGTTTCAGCAGGAAGACCGAGGAGCTTTCACCTAGATATGGACATGAGTTCATTATAGACCGATAGAGGAGATTGTTCTTGGAGTGAGTAATGATGACTTGGTTATCCTGGAGGAGCGTTCTCATTCCCCACTCTTGGTCAACTTGGCAGGTTATGACTTGAGAGGTATTTTCCCATTATATCTTTCAGATGTGTTATGTTTCGTGCTTTCATTTCTCATGGGATTGAGTTGATTCATGGTGATTGATTATGGATACTCATTTGAGGATGGTTTAGCATGAGTTTATATGCTTTATCTTTCATAGATATGGATCTTGAGCTATGTTAGTTCTGGAGGATTCATTTGAGGGATGTTATAGCATGGTTATCTCCATGTGCATTTGAGTTTATGATATCATTCATTGATGAGGATTATTAGGAGATGGTATATGGGCTGATTTATAGTTTTAGGTATGGTTACTTTGAGTTTGATCTTCTTGATTAGAGAGGCTTACATCCATGTTGGCATTGTTACATTGATTCATATGTTGTACTTGATCTGTGAGATTGAGTGTTATGGATGTTGTTGAAAGCTTTTCATTTGGGGTTGGTTAGGAGATCATCCTTGACACAACAATGCACTTTTGAGGTGTTGGTAGAAGGTCATTATGGTTTAAAGGTTTCTCTCTTCACGATTTCTCCTTGGATGTTCATGTTTGGGGAGGATGGCGGAAACATGTTGTGTGAGAGATTATGCAACTGTTTGGGTTGTATGTGTGGATCATTGATATTGTTCTTGGTACTTCATGATTTGATTTACTTATCACACCTTGATGCATAGTGTTTATTGGTAGACTTGATATGCTTTGACATTACTTATGCAGTGGGAGTTCCTGAATGTGTATGTTCTTCATTGACAGGTTTGACACATGGAGCTTGTGTTTGTAGTTTATGGGTTGAATATGTTGTTGGTATAAGTTCTACTAATGTTTTGGATACCTTGTGGTATGGTAGATTGGATAGATTAGCATTTGTTGTGGGTGCTATTTATGGTTTGGTGGGTTTATCGGTTGGATGAGGGCAACCTATTTCAGTTGTTCTAGATGATGGTTTATCTTGTTCTCTAGAGGATTCTTTGGCTTCAATATTGTGTTCTGGTTATAACTTTGAAGTTTATGTTGTTGATGCTTCTATATAGCTTGTGAGCATAGTGGAGTAGTGGTAGTATTTTGTATGATTTTCTATTAGTTGGATCTGATGCTTGTGTTCTTTAGACTTGTGCATATACACCATGGCTTGTTCCTTTCCTTGGAGGATGGAAGGAATTGTTTCCTGAGATGATGGACATATTGGATGTTGTTGTAGGTGTCTTGGTTGGAGTATGAAAGCATTGTTCAAGATTCTTATGATTACATGTATGGTTGTGATGATGTTTTTCATCGGTTGACTCTTAGTAGTTAAATAATGTTACTTTCATGAACTCTTCAAAGGTGTTCGAAAAGTGGGAGAATGTTAGGAAAAAAAAGGTGTCTCAACCTTTGATTTTTCCATAGCGTTGTTTTTTTCTAAATATTGAATGTTGCTAATTTTCTCACATTGTCCTTTGAGTTACAACTTGCAGTTTCTTTTTCTGATGAGGAGTCAAGATGGAAAGTTGATTTTATAGAAGTTGTGCATAAAAGTTCTTTTTTTCTATTTCCGTGTTGAGTTTACATGGAATGTGAGTTTTCAAAAAGTAGTTATTTTGGAAAGTACAAATTTTGCAAATTGACATGTGGTGACAATTGGAAACTTGTTGTTGTGCGTCTATAGTGTTTTTGGTGCTTTCCATGTTGCACATTCAGCCTTTGGTAGTTTCTTTAGAAATGTTTATTTTATGCATTGTATAACTCTATAAATATGAGACTTTTCTTGAGGAGTTGAGAGGAGAATTTTTAATTGTAGGGCTATGTTGCCGTATTTCTACCAGAAGAGCAAGATGTAGTCTCTATGTTAAGGTGTTAGCCTGAAATGTATTGTAACCATATTTTTTTTTACTAGTACATTGGTTCAATGTTTTGGAGGGTGGGGTTTTTTACCCAAAAGGGTTTTTTCCACGTATATCATGTTTTCTTCTCTTCTATCTATGTTTCTTATGTTCTTCGTGTTTCTCATTCTTAAATGTTATTTTATATGTTGTTATGCTGCTAAAAATTTCTTAGAATTAGAACTACATCATCTTTACTCTAAGGGTTAATGCATGGGAATTCAATTGTGTCTATTTTTATTTTAAGGCATGGTAGTATGTGCTTGTATCAAGATGATTAAAATTTGATTTGTTTAAAGAAACATAAGATACTAAAGGTGCATACTAGTTCTCGAAAGTTTTCTTGAGTTCGTCATTCACTTTCAACAATTTTTTCTTGGTCGTGCATCCTCAACCATAGGATAGGTTATTGTTTTGGTTAGCTCCCTTACCTATGTGATTCTTGCATAAGTTGTTATGAGCATTCTACTAGTTCTGGTGCTATAGAGTACTATATTTTGGCAACCTTACTGTTGTGAAATATATGCATCACCAAGAGTGTTAACAAATAAACTAATTCCAGTGTGGCTTTTACTTAATTATCTTGATGTGCTTTGTAATGTTTGTTTCAAGTCTTTATATTGCACAATCAACTCTAATTACCAATGTATGGAGTTTGTTTCCTTCTAAAAGAGGTAGTGTTACTATATGAAATTGCATTCTGTGTCCTAATGGATAGAATATGATTTTGAGTGTCTAACCAATTATCTCATGACTAGACATTGTTGGACATCTTAACATCATTGAATTTTATGTATGCTTTTTTTTGCCATGATATTTTAAATGAATTTTTAATCTCCATTTCCTGTCAAAACTCTCATCTCTTCCCAGCAAACCAAGGTGAAATATTTTTTACTAACTCTTTTATGATGCATACAATTTATATCCATTATAATATATTTTAATTTTCTACTTTATACAAAGACTAGTAATGCTAATTGAATTTTTACAGATATCAATAACAATATTATATTTGTTTTTGTTCCACGGGGACTACTTGTTTTAGACTTTAGTGACATCCTTGAGGGTTAAAAACTCTTTAACTCCATTTCAAGAATAAAATGATTTCCAAACTTTCCTGGATCCCTTGCATTTTGGGCCTTCGTTTAATATTTTTAATCATTTTTTATGCCCTTTAAGACCTTCCAAGTTTGTACAACATTGTGTCTCCTTCATTTACTTTTTCAAAATAGTAAGTCCTTTTTCCTCTAGTGAACTAACCCTAGATTCATTTTAAACCTTTGAAAAAAGATCACTTTTCATATTGAATTTCCAACCAATTGGATAATCGTCTAACATATGAAGAAATTCAACTAGCATATTTGATTAATCCCAACTAGAATAGAAACTATTTAGGAATGGGTAGGAACAAAACTTGTAGCTTAAAACTTTTAATGTTGTCCATAACATAAATTCATATTTCACTCATTAATGACAAAGTTTCCATTAGTACATTCAATCGTAGTCATTCATGGGCATTTGGTAAATCCCCTAATATTGTCACTCCTTGTGCTATTCTCTTTCCTTAATAGTTTCAGTGTTAACCTTATAAGTACCCTATGGACTAAACCTCAGTTTCAAGTTTAAAACCCATAGCTAAGGATAGACTACACATCTTTATATTCTATTTCCTCAGATGCTTTGTTGATTTTATTTTTTTAATTAATAATGCCCAAGAAGAAATTAATCTTCTAATGTATGCAAAAATCCAACCAACATCTTTGCATAATACCTACTCGGATAGAACTATTTAGGAACAAATAGCAACATAATTTGTAGCTTTAAAATTTTAAGTTGTCCATAGTATAAATCTAGATTTCACTTTCTAATAATGAAGTTTCCATCAGTAAATTCCGTCTTAGTCATTCATGGGCCCATTTAATAAATCCCCTAATAGTGTCACTCCCTTGTTCTCTTTTCTTTATAGTTTACATGTTAGCCTTATAATTTTAAGCCTTATACCCTATGTGCTAAATATTGCCTTGTTTTCAATTTTCAAGTTTCAAACCTATAGCTAAGGACATATTGCAGATCATTTTATAGAGTATTTCTCAGATGCTTTGTTGATTTTAGTTTACAAAGTAATAATGCACAATAAGAAATGAAAACGTCTAACCTAGAGACATAAGAAAATAATGGAAAAACTTATACCAACAAGATGGCATACACTATGCATCTATGCAAATTACCTCAACTTCCCCTAGGTGTGCAATCACACACATGAAATCCATATACTAATTCTTTTAACGAAACAGTTGTACATTCTTCGTTGCAATGTAAATAGAGATACTAGAGAATCAAGTTTACATAAATACAGACCCAAGCAAGATCGATGGTTTTAGGAAAGATAGAGATAAAGAGCATCCACCATTGTTAGACACGTAACTTCCAACCTCCACACAATAGAGAGTAGACACACCATTGCATCCGCAAGAATCGACCAAACAAGGCCTCACTATCAACACCCACTTGCAGATATTATTAAAGGTGTGCCAGTGAATAAACACACAATATTTATTAATGCCATAGTCGTTTCTAGTAAATATGAGCTGCTATGAGAGTCAGTGTATAGTGCATGTTGCATACGATACAACAACTACAACAACAAGAAGAAACTCCCATATTTTTCTTAGAAACAAGATATAAGAGCGGCGGGAAAAAAATAATGATCAGAATCACTTTGATCGTCTTCCAAAACCATGCATTTTAAAAAATATTTTTTCAAACATGTATTTTTAATTTAAATTTTTTTGGTTATTTTTTTTCAAATAACTGAAATAATTGAATGATCCAAGCACCTGTTAAATTTTAGCTAATAACTTAAATCTGAACTTCGCTATTTGTAAGTTGTTTTAAAAAAACACACTTCTACAAGTTTTTAATTGAGCAATCCAAGTTTTGTATGTCAACTTGTAAATATTGGACATGATTGAAATTGATCAATTTTTTTCAACAATATGAATTTTTATGGTTTTCAGAAAGAATCTCGCTCTTCGTACAACTTTGTAGTCTTGTGTATTTAGAGATATTTGATGTGATGGAACATTTAATTTATTTTGGTGAACAAAGACAACATTTAATGGTTTTGGGTGTGTACAAGGATGGGAGGAAATATGATTTGGGATGTGAAGATATTATGGAAATGAGGTGATGTTTATGTATCCAACATGATGCATATATTTGATTGTATTTAGTAATAATTGAAATAAAGAAATGTAATTTTTTATAAAGGAAACACCAAGAAATATCAATTTGGAGGAATCTATTTTGCAATTTTATTGTTCTTGTTGACGACGATTTTACTCGCAACAAATAGGGTGAATAAATTCTTCACAGATAAACTGCAAAGAGCCTATCCTTCTTGAAAGATATGGAACAAAGACTATCTAAAAGGGGATTATGCTTTAACAGGAAAAGATTGGCTTCAGTTCAATCCCAAGTCTCTGATAACTAGGTCATGATTGCACTAGGGTCACTCTCGGGTATGATGTGATATTGTTGTTAATCTCAAAGGGACTATGGTTATTTCTAGTTTTGTTAAGAATCATAAGCATTTCACACAAAATTTCCACTTCATTCATAAAATAACATCATGAAATCAAAAGATTTGAAACAATATTTCATGAATATCAACAATTCTTTGTTATCACTTAAGTAGATTTAGCATTAAGCATTCAACATTTTCATAGAAAATGAAATATTTTCAATAAAATTCCATCCATTATTTAATTTTGGAATATTTTCAAGATTTAACATATACTATAAAATAAAGCATAAAAAATACTGAAAATTAAAATTTTCTCTCGGTTATTCTCCATGCATGCCACAAAGAATCAACTAAAATAGAGCAAACTGCTCTATACTTCACCAGATTACTTCACAACTACATATAAAATGGTGCAAGCTTTTTAAGAGATGGGGTTTTAGTTTGGACACCGAGTAGGTTTTGTATGCACCTTTAAACAATGCAACATACAGTCTTGTTTAGCTGAACAAACAAAACCAGCTACAAAAGATTCATGAGATAGGTATTTATCTAATTGGATCTAATATTAATCAATGTCTATGTGCATACAAATTTTTACACTGGAATGATTCAAAAAATAGGAAAAAAGAACAAAACTTGAAAAAAAATTATGCTCTTCCGACATCCAAAAATTTTGAACTTAAAATGAAAATAAAGCAGGAAACGACCTTTTATAGGAACAAGGCCCCAAGAGTTCAACTTAAAGTCTATCCAGAGAATTAGAAATAACAAATTAAAATGCAACATGTTGCATACACCAACTTTCATCAAAATATTCTAGATCAAGTCAAAGCTTTGACTTCATCAGCAACAACACTTTTCACTTCATACTCTAGCACACAACACTTCACATATATTGAGGCTATCAACTTCTTTCAAAATACCGGAATGGGGAATATCTACGGGACCGGGATCAACCTACAAACTCAAAATTGCAAACAAAACAAAAACCTCTGCCACACCTTCAGTGTCTGGTGTCCTATTCTTTGTCTCCTCACTCAAGGCTCAGGCTTTGGGATCTTTTCTTCACCTTTCTTCAACTAGTACTCTCAGAAAGCATTCAATACTTGATGCATATGTTACTTTGAAATCCCTTGTATTTCCCTCCAAGTGAGTTTAAGCCTAGTTTATTCTTCAGATACCTAGAGTATAATATCATTTTTCTGCATTCTATCTACTTCATATTTAGCTATAGTGTTCCTGCACTGTATAATTTCATCAATGACCTCTCGCATTAATAATTGAATAGGATCTTTGTTTATTCTTTCAATCCATTCCTTGAAGTCTTTAGCTTCTTTACCCTCCTATCCTAATGTCCGGGGATCACAACATTGACGTGCTAGCATTTCAATAAACTCTCAATCTTCATCAATCAATTTTCTACATTCCATGGTGACCTTTTCAAATCCTTCAATGCATTGCATTAGCATGTCACCTTCCCATTTCGATTGTTTCTTCCATTTTTTTGGAAATGAAAGTTTTTGTTCTAAGATTACATTTCCCTGTATTAATTCTTCAATATTTATTTGCATGAGAATTTCAATATTTCGCCTTTCTTCAATAACTTGTTCTTCACTAAATTTGCATTCACTTTCAAATCTTTTAGATTTATTTGACTGGTGGTATGCTTCCTAGTACTTCCCTATTGCATCTATAATGAATTTTTTCCCCTGCTTTACCCAGTACTCAATCCATTCTTCAAATATATTCATTTTGTGGCAAACTACTACGATCACATCTACCTATTCTTGTGACATCAATACTAGATGTTGAGGAAATTCAACTTGTGCTTGACCAGATAGGGTTAGTGACTTTATAAAATGCTCCAAAGTAGCAACCCATTCTTTCAATTCTCTTTTCTTCTTTTTATATTTATGTACTTTGGCAATAGTAGCATCCAAATTCACCTTTATTTCTTCTAACTCTTTCCTCCAAGATGAGTGTCCAAGATTAATACTTGTTATCTTATACTCCTTAGGTGTTATTTCATGCATATCTTTGTCTGCCATTGAAGTAGCTATATGGATGGTTCTATCACCATCTTCATTTCTTTGCATGACATGTTTTGCTTTTGCTCTGCGCCTAGGCTTAGGAGTATCTACTTCCTATATAAAACTATTAAAATTCAAAGGCAATATTTCTACTTCCATTGGGGAAGCCAATTCCATGATCAACCAATCAGGTGCATTGTCACCTTGCTCTACCTCTATAATATTTCTTTGTTCCAGGATTCCACTTGATTCAGGAACTTCTTCTCTTTTATTTGTCATGTCCTCTAAAAGGGGATTTTCCTCAGTAATTTTTGGCATAGATTCGAGATTACTAGGGTTTGGCACTATCTCCTTTGTTTAAAGACTTACATTTTCCTATCTACCCAAATGCTCAACATCGTCTCTCTGGACACTACTTTCTTTATTCTCTGCTACATCAAGATTTTCCTCATTTTTAATTCCATCACCTAAAAATTGTGTAGCTTCTTCCTTCTCAATTTCAATTTTAGCTTCAACATGGCCTTTCTCTAATTCTTCAAAGACCTGTGACTGTTCATTAACATTTGGAACATTCCTGAGAGAGGGTTGGGAATCAAAAGTATCTTAAATAATTATTTCATCAATAGGGTTCTCCTCTGTAGTCTCCCCTATTTCCATCTCAAGGATATTAGGGTTCCCCACTTCTAAGGTGAGTGTTCCTTGTATAAATTCTTCTTCTTCAACATTTATAGGATTAGATCTTGTATCCTGAATCTATTTTATCACTAGATGTACCATAGGTTTATCTTTAGACTTCTTTTCTTTTACTTTCTCCCACATGGCACCCCATTTATCCATCTGTTCTTTGATTCTGGCTTCATCCTCCTCAAAAATCTCCTCCAAAACCACATGAGTTCCTCCTATTGCTTGTTTCATACTAGCCATGTTAACAAAAGGAGGAGAAGTAAATAGTGTTGCAGCCCTTTAAGATGCAGACCTGGTTTATGTGCTAACATTTTCTATTACTCCTGCTTCTTCATCAATATCTAGTTTAGTTCTTGCTTTCACTGTAGGAAAATGTACCTTTGGGTCCTACTTTTGATTTATCTTTACTTGTTTCAGCATCTTTCTGCTTATCAGATGGCTTTATCAGAATTTCTTGTTTTGAAATTTTAGAGGTTCTTTCTTCAATCCTTATACCAAGATCCACCTTACTAGTTTTCCTTCTCTTCTTAGTAGGCTCTCCACTCTCAAATACTATTTCATCACTTTTTTTTCTTCTTTTGTCCTTTGAGAATGTGGGTTCAATTCCTCTTTCTCTCAAAGCTTTACAAATATCATCAATCCAATGTTGAGTATATAACAAAACTGGTCTAGAGAACTCATCAATCGATGCCATTTCCTCATCTTCATAATCTGGGTCTAGGATGGGTTCATAATATACCCTATCTTTGTTGTAGAATTTATTCAACATTTGTCCATCATCCTCTTCTAATTGATCTAGAGTGTCATGAAGCTTAATAATCCAGGCATATTTTAGAGACAATCTTTGATATTTTCTTATTCTTACTATGTGCTCATCTTCACAATTAAGACAATAATCTTCCAAGTGTTGGACAGAAACATGATAACCAACTATATTCTTGGTAATATTTCCCTCGATGTCATAATATATTCTTTGAAGTGGGAAGTGTTGATGGTCAAAATAGCACAACAACATTTAAACATAATATCTCTATTATGTTTCTCCTGAGAAAGAAAGACAACATATAGTAATCTAACTCCCAAGGTCCTGGTAGTTGGTTCTCAACTATGCTAATATTGCTCAATGGTCAATATGATTGTAATGTTCAAGGGGCCTGCTGGTTATTGAGCATCTTGATTGTTGTAAGATCAAATTCTTATTTAAAACTACTCTAACAGGGGGGTTTAAAGAAAAGGAAAAAAAAGATAGATCAGGGACACAAGAGAAAAAAGAATGTTGATTCATTCAACTAATCAGACATGTTGCTTTCCAAGGAATCCATAAACTAGAACTGCCAAACAAATCAACATGTAATCAATACACAACTATTCACCCATAGTGCAAATATTAATAGCAGATTGCAAATCATCATTCAAACAAAAGAAAAAAAAAGATAGAATTCCATTCCTTGAAAGCTTTCAAATCAAATGATTAATAAACAAACATCATTCCAGAGCATGACCTAAAATAGGTTTAAGTCTAGCTACTTCTACTGTCAATGAAACAGATAAGTAGCATTTACAAATCTGGCAAAATCACCACTGTACATAAACCTATGTCTTCAGATTACCTCCATCTAAACTAAGAATTACAGAAAACTCCATTAACTATCCTACCATAAAACTCTAAATAGCTAAGCTGTAAAACTTCTAAGTAATCTTCCTAAGTGTCTAACCCTTTACAATGAGCTTGATTTGACAATTTGTAGCTCAATTCCATAATTTCCTCCTCAAAATTAGACATCAAAAAGTTGTAGCTTTTTTTGCACACAATTCAATCAAAAAGATCAATTTCTGTTTCAGCTCTCAGTTTGGTTTTAGCTGATTTCAGTTTCAAACTCCACTCTCTAGTTTATCTTCAGTTACAACTGCAGTTTCCAATCTAACTTTTAGTTTGACATGAAGTTCTTTTTATTTCAAAAAAATATCTTTCCCAAAAATAAACTCAAGCGGGCCCACCAAGCATTTAGTTAATGATATTTTCAAAAAATATTCCTTCCTTTGTATGTGAGTTATGCAAATCATCCCTAGGATTCTTTACCAATTTCCATTTCAAAAGAAACCTCTAGAACATGAACATGCATTAATTAATTTACAAAATTGATTAATTCAAAATATCTAATCTATTCTAAGAACTAATCAAATATCCAAAATATCTCAATTAAATATAAATAAACTTTAAATTTCATAATTTGAAAGAACAAATCAAATCCCTTTTAAATTAATCATTGTTTCAAAACAGAGTAACATTAAATCAATGTTATGTATGAATTTGATATCCATATATCACTTGCTCCTCGAATCTGAAAATTACTCTTAAACATTTGAAAAAATCTCATTCCTCTGCATCTTGATCCACATGAACTTCTTCTTTGGTTTTCCTTTCTCTCCAGTGCATAATGCTCCTTGAAAATCATCCTTGAAACCTTCTTTCTCTTGTTTACCAACACTTAAGCCACGAGACATGCTCTGTTTCCCAACCATAGATTATGGTACTGATGTTTTCATATTCACCTCCTCCCGAAGGGTCATTACTCCTTAACATAAAACATTTGCTTCATATGTAGTTTTTCCATCATTCACATTAGATTTTGTTGCCTCTAATTTCCTTATCTAATGTTATGTCTCCTAATGAGTAACTTCTTTTGGGGATTTCTTTACTATCTTTCCCTCCCTTACTCTTCTATTCCCTCTTTAATTTGGAAGTTCCTCACCTGTTGCCATGACCTCATTATAGTCTTGTTTCCCGAATCTAGATGTTACTCTTAAGCATTTACACCCAATTAGCTTCAAATAATTTACAATCCTTAATTCCTTGATCCTGCAAATAGTCTATTCCAGCCACTATCCCAAGATCCATCAATGTAGACACAAGCTTGGAATTCCTCCAATTGGTCTTGGCCATGCTGCTAATTCAAGCTTAGATTATTGACATTTTGCTTGTATGTTCACCAGGGAATATAGAGTTTTTGATCGCCTTTGATGGGGCATCCAAACTTTGTTCAAGAGATCTTTCAACTAATACATTTAGTTTTATGCACATCTCGCAAGCATTTCAAGAGACTACATTTCTCAGAGGCATTGTGTCAAATGGCTCCTTGCGCAGGCCTCAAAATGGCCTCTTAGCTATGCTTCCACTTTTTGCATTCTTGCATCTCCATTTTGTGCACATACTGCAACCTTGCATTCCACATAAATAACATTTTATCAAGGTATTATGTCAACAGTTTGCATGCATGGTGTGCCATGCAGCCCCTCATGCCTTGCCTTCCTCATTTGCAAGCATGTTTGCTAGGGAAATTGTAACTGGCTTCTAAAGCCTGATCAAACATTCTATTTTGTGCATATTCGACATTCATTTCATTCTATGAGAGCGAATCTATCCTTTTGAGGCATTCTGCATAACAATCTGTGCCTTGTCTACATTTCCACACTTTGTGCATATTCCACAACATTGCATGCCATGGCATGACATCTCCTCGAAGCATTCTTTCAAAAACTTCACATGTAATATCTATGCTTTCAGCCCTCGTGCCTATTCTGCAATCACTTCCTTCCACGGGTGAAATTTCTTTGAGGCAATTTATCAAGCAGTGCATGGGCCTTTTCTTGCTTCCATATTTAACATGCGCAAATCATTCTAGCAATCATGGCGTTCCATAAGCTGACATCTCCTTCAGTATTCTATCAAACAGTTTGTTTACCTTGTTTATTATGCAGCCCTTCACACCTTGCATTCACCCTTTGCGTGCATTTCTTACCAGGGCAATTGCAACTACCACATCTGACAAAATTCATCAATCCCCTATGTTTTTGATGGATGTCGATGGCATGTTCCAAAGCTTCCACTGCACATTACACTCTGCAATCATCACACTCTATGAGATCTTTGAGGTAACCTGTAAAAAAGTTCATGTGTCAGGTCTATGTCGATGCTCTCTCTCCTGGCAGGATCAGAGCTAAGTTGGGTTGAGTGTGGAATTAGGAGTGGATGAGTGCAGCAAGAGCAGAAACAGAACCCTGTTTGGGCGGAAGTGGAGCCATCCAAGAACCATACACTCACCTACGGATGTGGGAGTTGTCCAGGGCGGGACCAGAATCAAACTTGGACATGGAAATTTTCTTCTTGCTTGGTTTAGAATTATTCCCAGGTCCAGTTTTGATGAAGTTGTGGGGAGCAGAACAAAAACAGGCACAAAGCAAGGTCGGAACTAAAGCTGAACCAAACATAAAAACCAAAACAATGTGCCAAGTCCATGATCCATTCCCACTCTGCTCAATACACATATTATTTTTTTATTAATTGGCGGGGTCGGAGCTGAGTTCAATGCAGGAGCGAAGTGAAGTTTGGAATGCAAATATTTTGTAATTAAAGTCCCATGTTTAATATTTGTTTTAAATCATATTAGACTCCCATACCATATCAAAGTTATCATCTTGATAACTTCAATAAGGCATCACAATGTTAATTGCTTATCAATGTAATGCATATAGGTTTTTGTTTTTGTTCAAGGGGATCTTGTTTCATGTAAGGTCTTCTTTCAAGGGAACATTGTGTCTAATGTCTCCAAGAGAGGACAAGTCCAAAATATCAAATTGCCACTTATGCGATGCCTCATTTCACATCATGTCACTAAGAGAAATCATACGCTTAGAAATATCACACTCTTGGAGGACATCAAACCCAATGAAACCACCATGAAAAGGACATGTCACAAGCAAAAATAAAATCACACCATAAAATATGGAAAATGTTGAAAGATGTCATCGATGTATGCCCCCACATTAAAGTAGTTGCTAACATCATTGTTGTGAGCAACTGCTTTAAAGTAGCCAATGTTTTCTCCTTAGACATGAGAGCTTTCCTTGAAAAACCCTATGCCAAGTCATATGTTTCCGAAATAAATCTACAACATGGAAAAGGAAGGAGAAGTTGCCCCCAAAAATATGTAAGGGATCTATGGAGTTATAGAGCTCAAAACTATCATCATTCCCCAAATACTCATAGAACTAGAAGAATGACACATAGAGACTAAAAAACAAAGAAAAATCCTTTGGGTCAACATGAAAGAGACCTAAATGTCTCGACGCCTTGCGCCATCCCCAAAAGGAAAACACAAGAAAAATGAAAAAGATAAAGGAAAGCTTTTGGGTCAACATGGAAGAGACCTAAATGTCTCAATGCCTTATGTGATCCCCAAAAGGAAAACACAAGACAAATGAAAAAGATAAAGGAAAGATTTTGGATCAACGTGGAAGAGATCTATATATCTCAACGCCTTGCATTAGATCCCTAAAAGGAAAACACAAGACAAATGAAAAAGATAAAGGATAAAATTTTGGGTCAACATGGAAGAGACCTAAATGTCTCAAGGCCTTGCATCATGAACCGTAGATTTTGGGGTAGGGCTCATAGGCTTCTATTGCGCTCTTAGGATGTTTCACCTAAAAGGAGAGAGATAAACCCCACTCAAAATTCTAGCTAGGGTCACTCAAATTATGTAATATATGATGTAATTAAGAATAAATTAGATGATACAAATGCAAATAAGCTAAGTAATTGACAAATTATGAAGGCAAAACTTAAGAAATGTGCAACATTTGAAAACACAATGTGATATGCAAACATGAACTAAGTCTTACCAGATTTTCACTTATAGCTCAATCAAGTAGAGCTTGTTGATTTTAAATTGATGAAAAGGTGCATTTTAAATCTTTCCTACATTACATTCAGATGCATAAATGAAATAATCTAGAAAAGATTACAATTACAAATTACTGCATTCATACAAGTGCATGCAACAGAAGAAAGATTCAAATATTTTTCTAAAAAAAGTAGTAATCTTTATTGAATGTAGAAATGTGCATTGTCTCATACAAGCCATGAGACTGACTTAACTTATTCAATGCAAATAAAAAAAAGTATATACATTAATAAGTAAATAAAAGAAATATGCATATAAGGAAGGAGACCAGTCATTGCCTTAAAATGACTGGTTCTGAATGTGTCATCTTGTCCTATTGCTACCTCGAGTTGCTTGTGTCCTTCCTAGCTTCATATTTCTCCTAGTTCCTTCATTTGACATAGGAAATGATGTTAGAGCCATGATCTAAGCAATGAAAATTCTTCAACCTTATAGGAACAAGTACCTATGCATGTATAAACTAATCTTAATGTGCATTAAACAAGCAATCCATGCCTTGGATGTCCCAGAAAACCATTGAAGTCATAAAAAAAATCCAAAAATATGCATTTATTTCACTAATATGTGTGCTTCATGTGCAGATACATGAAAGTAATGTTGTTGATTTGTTTCATCAAGTTAAATCATGGATCCCACAAGGATTGAGCCTGACATGCTAAGTTATCAAATAATGAGCTCATCTGAGCTTATTTAAGAGGGAAATACAATCTTAAAAGTCATTATATCAACGTGACATGGAATAATAGTGAACAGGCATAAATAATGCCTTGTTTACAAATCAATGATACAACTAAAGCAGTGCGAGAAGCTTCAAGAACACCTTCATCAGAGGTTTCAAAAGAACAATTTCTATCTATTAGGCATGGTACAGTCAAGTGATTTTTGGAGAGGAAAACTCAAGAACACCAAAAATCTCTACAAAGAGCACTTACAGGGTTTTGCAAAATAAAGTTTAAAAGGAAAAATTTGCATAAGTAACAATAAAGGACATTTACTATATAACAGTGAAGAGCAATCTACATATGTGAGCAATAATGTAGAGATAGAAGACAGTCTTATCCACGAGTCTGAGGCTTTGCACAAAGCCATGAGAATAGTGAATAGAAGATGACAGCTTAGAACACAGTGCTAAGTGACATGATGTTTCATAGCATCTATGTTTATGGGTGAGAAGATGGTCTTCACGAATCAAGGATAGAGTAAATTCATGTTATAGAGATGAGTATGATAGGATAGTACTTGATCAGCAAGAACAGGTAGTCCATAAATGATATAAAATTAAGCCACAATTCTTTTTGAGTTGAAAATACAGTCACAATCATCATGATCTGGAGGATTGTAAGAGTTACCATGGAAGTAGCAGTGACATTCCTATGAGAAAGGTGAACTGTGAATTTACAGGTTCAGTAACAAATTAGCACTGTGACTTGAATGAAGTTGATACTTTGAAGACCACAATAGTAGTATACATGATGAGCTGCATTTTTTGCAATTATCAAAGAAGCACAATTTGATCATTAAAACATTGCAAGGAAAAATTGGAAATGTATCAAAAGCTAAGAAAAAGTGAAATTTTGTGGCTCGGGGTGGAAGGATTTTTCAGGAAATATGAAATAGAGTACAAATCCACAGTCATGAAATAGTGGAATTTTCTTATGTTTTCAAAATGGAGCAAAATAAATGTAAACCCTCAATTGCTCCATAAGTTCCTGCAAGATATGACCAGGGTTTGTGAGGCTGGGATGATCCTTAATCAGTGAAGGGTAGTGTTCATGAAGGAATGAAAAAGGATCTGTAGCGTCTTTGAATTATGTTGTACTGTGCAATGATATTAAATCATCTTGCAGACCATATTGTGAGGCATCATTGTCATGTGGCATAGTAACTGAGGTAGCTCTTGTTTCAATAGGTCGGCCTCTCATTAAACCTCATTCATAATTATAATTTTATATGATCTTATCATAGCAAAGGTGATTATGATAAATGTTGGCCACAATTATATGGTATCCTAGATAGAAAATAGAGGTGTCCATGTCTAAATATCAACACAAAAATAAAGGTGGAGCTCGAAAGTTTTTCTCAGGCCCTCAACCTGTGCTAATCATGGTGGTGCCCAACAAATGGGTAAAATAAACCCTAGTTCCTATAAATTAATGTGCATCCATGGCAAGGGAGGCACAAAAAAACACGAGAGGGACAAAAAATAGAGTTACCCTTGCAAAGGGGAAAAAACAATTCTCTATGTGAGATTACAAACACCATGGCCATACAGGGAAAAGTGTAGAGTTTTCCTTCATGATGGTGGTGAGGGTTTATATATACCCAAAATTCTAAAAAAGTAAGGAGGAAAGAATATTAAAATCGTCAAAGAAAATGTATGCCCACAGCCAGAAGCACAAGAATCTGAGTATTGAAGACATAATACAGAGTTTTGGCTTGAGGTTGAGCTATTTTTTCTTAGAAAAAGTCACAAAACAATGGATAATATTAAATAATGGCTTACCTGTGAGTGTCTTGTATCTCTGTAACAGTGATTTCTTCCTTAAAAAAAAATAAAAAATTTGGTGAAGACCCAGTGAAAGCCCTCTATTGGCAGCCCATGAACAGGTGAAGAATGAAAATGAGAAAGCCTGTAGCAGAACTCTTAGAAACCCTAGAATGACGGCTCAACTTCTTCATGAAGCTTCGATACAAAATGAAATAATGTTTCATTCTTTTGTGGCTTTTTCTTTTACTTAGGGTTAAAATCCTATGTGGATGCCGATGGGAGATTTTTATCTCTTGTTTTTCCAAAATGAAATATCAACATAAGTCGTGGCCTTTTTATGCTTTATTACTCAATGCCTTAGAAATTTTTATAATCTTCTAAGTGTTCTTTCCTTTGTATGTGCCATGTCACTAATCTTTGTGAATTTGTAAGTCTTTGCATTGACTTCTTGTGGCCGCATCATGGGTCTTTCTTAGTTTTGCTTTCTTTTAGATGCAAAACACTTACTTTAGTGATATTTATAAATCACCTAAAGTATTGATGTTCTTTAAATGCAAAATTAAGATATAAGAGCCATGCATGCAAATAGAGAGAAGTTGAAGATATGCTTTTATTTATGACATGCGAAGAATATGGGGAGGTTGAGTTTGGTTTGCAAACACATGGAGAAAATATAGTGGTTTGTTTTGACCTTTTAAATGATTTGAGAACATATAAGCATCAATTTATTGTGCCTTCATGTTTGACATGGTCAAATTTGACCATTTAAACATTCTAGAGCTTTTGTGGAGAAAAGCAACATGCTAGATATTAGGCCTTATTGTTGCATCCAACCCAAGGAGGTTGGAAACTCCTTGTTTAGTGTAACTGTTTGGAGATTTGCTACTTAGTTGCTTTTGTAACTCATTCTTGAGCTAGTTTTGATTATTCAACTTTTATACTTAGTGACTTTTGAAGTCCCATGACAAATTTTGACATATTTTGTAGCTCTTTTGGATATGAATAATAGTATAAACCTTGGAACAACATTGTTTTGAAGTTTCTTTGCCATCTCAATCTTTGTTCTTTTGTCTATACCATTGATTTGATCAAGTTGATTGTGAGGTATTATCTGCTTCTCCTTTTAGCTTTGTCTCATATTTAGCACCCTTGGGAAAAAATGGTATTTTGATGCAGGTTATATTTAGTGTTAGAGTTGCAACATAGTTTCTAATAGTGAATTTCTTTTCCTTTTAGAAGTATGAGCATCAAGGCCTCTTTATAAAATATTCATGCAAGAATACAAGAGTGAGTTGTGCAAGTCTTAGTTTCATCCACTGTAAAAAAGTGTCTATTATTTGAATATTCATGCTCCTTAGTTAGTTTGGTGTATCACCTAGTAATTTTATTTTCAACATTTCCTTTTCAGTTAATCTTTCTCCCTTTTTCCCTCAAAAATTAGTAGTTTAGGTAATATAACCAGCTAGGAAGCCAACCTATCCAGAGGTTCATTCTCATTTTGGGTGACCCACAACCCGAGAATGATCCCATGTTTCTCTAGCTAACTGAGTTTCACAACTTAGTTTAGGTGCAAGTTTAAGAGATAACAGCTTTGGCACACCTAGTGAGACACATTCATCAATGTATTTTGGTGGTTTGGTATGCAACTAGTAATTTTTGGCATTTTTAGAGGTAGTATTTGTATATCTAGTGACTCCGTGAAGTGGAAGAACAATAGAGCCAATGCTGTTGTAGCACATGAGAAGAATACAAACAAGGAGTGTTAAAGATTTTGATTTTTTGCAGCTGTCACTACCCAGAAGACAAGGCAGAACAACAAAAAGAGCTCCTCCATTGAAGAGAGTTCAATTGACACCACCTGGTGTTAGGAAATAATTTTTCTTGTCATCACCAAGGAGGAGAGGTAGACCATCTAGGAGGCAGAGTAAGACTCGTTATTCTTCACCAAGTTTCAAAACAACAAACTCAGCTTGAAGCAGCCCAAAGAAAGTTACATTTGTTGCTTTATTAGGTTCTACCGCGTTTACATTTTCAAGTTTAGTTGCTTCAGCAAGTTCTACAACTGTTGTTCAAACTCAAGTTAATCCATCTCAACCACCTCCAATGGCAAGAAATCAAACCTTTGAGCCATTTAATGGAGGAATTCCATTAAATATGGCACAACACAATGATATACCAGTAGCCGCCTTTGTGCCATTTAATGGAGGCAGTCCATTAAATTTGGCACAACATAATGATATACTAGTAGCCGCCTTAAAAAATCTACCAATATTCACTGGGGAGGATCAGACCACCCCTATCGAACACATAAGAGATGTAGCCTCGTTATGTGTAGTTCATCACATAACTCAAGAGGACGGAGTTGTTAGGTTGCTTATTGCATCATTTAAAGGAAAAGCTTTGCAGTGGTTTAGAGGACTAGAAGTTGGCACCATTGCAACTTGGGATGAGTTAGGAGATAAGTTGCATAAGCAGTTCCAAGACAAGTTTGATCACCTATCAGTGGTAGAGCAGTTAACAACCATAAAGAATGCTCCTTAGGAGCAAATGACTAACTTCAATTTCTAATTTTAGAGTACTTGGGATAGAATCCCAGCTATGGTGAGGCCTTCTCCTAAGTATGCCTTCTTAAACTATCTAAGAGCTTTAAACAGTGAAATATCAGTCATGATATAGTCAATGGGAGAAGTGTCTTTACCAAATGCATATGAGATAGCAATCAGGGCAGAAAATTATTTAATTTAGGCAGGTAAGATTGCTCCTAGGTCACCAACACCTATCTTTCTAGATATCCAACCTAATATGCCATTGCAGATTTCACCTTTTGTACCTTTGCCAACTGTACCAACATTACTAGTTGTTGTTCAAACTGCTGTTACTTAAGAGGTTGCTATTCCAAGCTCATCTCAAGAGCTATAGGAGATCAAAAGTCTACTTCAAACTTTTGGTAAAAAGTTAGTGAGCTTAGAGAAGTAGCAATCATATAATAGACCTTATTAATAGCAGAATCAGGCTGCAAATCAACCTTATCAAGGTTAGCAACAATGGTACCAAGGAAACAGGTAGCCATATCAAGGAAATTATCAAGGTCCAAGACAAAATATTAACACAAGGCCTTTTCAGGCATACAATCTAGCACCTGTTAGTGCAGCTAGGGACATTGTACCTATTCAGAACAACTTGGTTGTAGATTACGAGTGGTGTTATCCATGCAACTAGCCACATAATCAAGCCACATGCTCTAATGAAGTTATTAATCAAGCATTAATGGTGCAGAGTGCTTCAAGCTCACAACAAAACATACCTAATGATGGAGCTCCACAACAGTAGGAGCAGCCTCCAAGTGATGCTACTCTATTAAACTGGCAGGGAGAAGAGTTTTGTGGAGTTAACATAGATAATTCTTGAGTTGTAGCAAACACAAGAGAAAAGAAAAGAGATTTTGAGCTTGAGAAAATAGCTGATAAAGGAAAAGCAACAGCTGTAGAACCATCTACATCACAAGTGCCTCTCATTTTGCAGAGGAATCCACAAGGAGTTGCCACACTTGCAAGCGGATCATGCTAGTGTAAACACTCATCAAAAGGTAAATCTAGCCGTGCCTTTTAATATTATTGATAAAATGAAAAAGATGAATGTAACGATGTCAATGTGGGATTCATTAGCTATCCCAGGTCAAAAAGACATGTTACAATCAACTCTATCTGATTTGAAAGTGTCTAATGAGCCATCAGTAGGTCAGGTTAGAGTTGTTTTTACAAATGATCCTCAGGACAACAAACAACCCAACAAAGAAATGGGTAAGGATGTCAAACCACCTCCATTTTATGTATCTATTATTATAGGTGATAAATTAGTATATTATTGTATGGTAGATAGTGGAGCTAGTAGCTCTATGATTCCAAAGCAAATTGCAGATAAGCTAGAACTAAAATATCAGCCTTTAGAAAAGGGATTTGTTCAATTAGATGGAACCTCAGCTAACACTTTAGGTATCATCAAAGTTCTAAGCCTAACACTTCATGCTTGCCCAAATTTTTTAGTTCCCCAAGACATATGTATCATAGATCTACCACCTTTCTTTTCCTTGTATCTTTCAAGAGACTTTACATCCAAGATAAGAGGTTATGTATTTGTTGTCTGGTCACATATGTTATTTAGAACAAGATATGGAACTAAGGTTACCATAAAGTCTGAAAAATTGGCCAAGGATCATATAGAACCTTATAGTCCAAGTGTGATTAATGTTGTTCCTACTGCTACAGACACAAATTGTGTTGTTTTTAGTGACAGTGAGCTTGCTGCTACTCAAGAGTTGCAAATCAAATTTGTACCTAATGTTTTGTTACACAAATGGGTAGTAGAGAATGTAGTGGATAATCTTGATGATCATATACAAGATACTGGTATGGGTACATTTATGTACTACATGAACCTGATGCAAAAATACCAAACCTTGAAAAGAGTAAAGATCAGTTGCTAAAGTAGCAAGATGAGATTTGGGAGATGTATTTTGATGGTTCCAGAAGTAAAAATGGAGCTGGTGAGCGTGCAATTCTTGTGTCCCCACAAGGTGATAAGTATTTTTCAGCCTTCCATTTTGCTTTTGCATGCTCTAATAATAATGTTGAGTATGAGGGTCTTATTCAAGGTCTTGAATGGGCAAGGAAGAGAGGAATAAACTGCTTGAAAGTCTATGGAGATAGTGATTTGATCGTTAATTAGGTAAGAGGCCTAAGTGTTGCTAAGAATGATGCCTTAAAGTCATAGAGAAATAGGGTCTGGGATGTAATTGAAGACTTTAGTGGTTTTAATATAGTTTCCATTCCCATAAATCAAAACAAATGTGTGGACAGACTTGCTGCCATTGGTGCATAGTTTGATATCCCTAATAATATCAAGAAGGAGAAGGTACAACAATATGTTAAAGTAGTAATAAGACCTTCCATTCTAGATAACAATGTTCACTAGCAAGTATTTGACAGTGATGAACAAATTTTATCTTTCCTACTTGAAGAGGATCATTTTTTTGTAGTGAATAAAGAGAAATTAAAACAACAGTATGATGATTAGATCATACATCTAAAGACAAATAAATTACCCAAGGGTTTAGTTACCTTGGAGTCTATTTTCAACACTAATGATTAGCCTAAGAAGAGTAAAATCATTATTCAAGTCAAAGGAGCACTATGAGGAAATTGAAATCTTTAAAGGTAAACTCCTTAAGATGGGAAAAATTTGTTCATCAAAAGATAGGAAGGCTTTTATTGCTTTATGCCAAGAGTTTCATGATGTTTTTGCATGGCAATATTTAGAATTGAAAGGTTTTGATCATAGGATTGCTCAACACACTATAGAATTAGAACCTAATACTAAGCCTGTTAGGTAGAAGAAGAGACCTTTGAACCCAAAGCTTGAGCCTTTAATGATTAAAGAGTTGACTTAGTTGAGGGGGTATTATATTTCCAATCAAACACACCTCCTGGGTTTCTAACCTTCTTTCGATTAGAAAGAAAAATGGTGAGATAAGATTATGTGTAGATTTTAGAGATCTTAACATAGCATCTTTAAAAGACCATTACCCATTATCCTCTATGGAACAGATTCTTCAAGATGTTGTTGGTTAAGAGATATTTTCTCTTCTTGATGGTTATTCTAGTTATACCCAGATTTTAGTTAAGGAAGAGGACCAATATACGAAAACATTTACAATGAAGTGGGGCACTATGGCCTACAAGAGAATGCCTTTTGGCTTATCTAACGCTGGTTCCACATTTCCGAGGGCCATGGATATGGCATTTCAAAATTTTATTCAGAAGTTTTTGCTTGTTTATCTGGATGATATAACAATACATTCTAAAAATGCAAATGAACATTTGTCACATCTCAAGCAAGTTTTTGAAAAATGCAGAAAGTATGGTATATCTCTCAATCCAAAAAAGAGTATCTTTGTTGTTCATGAAGGTAAGTTGTTAGGACACATAGTGTCAAAACAAGGAATTACTATTGATCCTGAGAAAGTTAACTCCATATTAGAGCTACAAAGTTTCTTAGGAAAAATTAACTTCTTGAGAAGACTCATTCCTAATGTTGTAAATCTTTTACAACCTTTGACTTTCATGTTAAAGAAGAATGCAATTTTCAGCTGGACTAGGGAAGCCAAACATAGCTTTGAAGCTATTAAGGAGGCTTTAGCATCAGCTCCTACACTAGTAAACCCATATTTTTCAAAAGACTTTATTTTGTATGTTTTTGGTAGCATAGATTCTATTTCTACTATGCTAGTTCAAAAGAATAATGATGATTTAGAGAAGCCAATAACCTTTTTCAATCAAGCTTTAGATGATTATGAGTTAAGATACAACTTTGTTGAAACAAATGTTCTTGCTATCATAAGGAGTCTAAAAAAATTTAAGCCATTAATTTCCAATAATAAGATTCACTTGATGGTAGTACATCCAAGTGTAAAGGAATCCCTATTATGTAAAGATTTCAATGAGAAAAAAGCTGGATGGATCACTAAAGTCATGGAGTATGATGTTGATATCAAGATCACAAAGCTTGTAAGAGGTAAAGGACTATGTGAGCAGCTTGCTTCAACACCAGAAAGTGAAGAAACAACAAGAATAGATGTTGTTCTGGTTAATATTGATGATTATCAGAATGTTGCACTTGAATTAGCAGCAAGTTGGGTTCGATATATTACCCATATTCTACAAACTAGAGAATGTACACCAGGTTTAGATAGGGCTAAAAGAAGATATTTCAGGTTGTAGTCCATACCATATGTGTTGATTGATAACATCCTTTTCAGGAAAGATTTGAATGGTGTTTTATTAAAGTGTATTGACAGTGGTCATATTGATGAAGTGCTTTATGAGATCCATGATGGAACTTCAGGGGCACATTTTGATCTGAAAGGTGGAAGGGATCTATGACATACTTTGCTAAATGATTATGCACAAAGGTGAAAATACATTAACCAATGGAGTAACAGAAACAATAAATAGAGAGAATGATAATGTGTGAACCCTTTTCCTAGTACCTTGCAAAACAACATGAATAAACGAGTTAGACAAGGAATTACAAGCTAAAAGAAGGATTCCCCATGAAATCCATTTACAAATCAAAATAGGAACGAAAATAGTGAAGAACACAATGCAAATGCCAAAAACAAGGTTAAAATCCTAATTAGATGTGCAAACTCATGATCCCATGGGGGAATTGGTGCCAATTTGATGTGAAAATTGGCCCTTTCCCAATCCATAAGATGCAAGCTTTGTTGATTGATGATGAAGAGTGATCCACTTTGATGAAAGATGAGAACTCCAAGCCAAATCTGCAAAAAGCCTAGCTAAGAATTCAAAGGACGGATGAGAATGAGTAAGTATTTTAGCATGGTAACTTTGCAATGTTTGTGGATGATCAAATGAAGATATGAGCCTTTCATTTATAGGATTTCAAGATGGATGAAAGCCCAAATTTGAGCAATGTGGGACTAACTTTCATCCAATGATATTGTGCCACTTGTCAAGCTATGAATGGATGATGGTTGTGCAAGATTTGGGGTTTGTGCCAATAAATGCCAATATTTGAAATTCAAATTTGTTGAAATGACATGTAAGAGGGAAGGGAAAATGCAATAAATGCCACTTGGCTCAAGGCAAAGGACATGTAAGAGGTTTTAAATGCCTTGTTGGATGTACATGTTGACTTGGAATTTTTGAATTCAAATTCAAGAATATTCCAAAAGATGCCATGTGAGGGAAAATAGGGATTTAATAAATGAATTAAATCTATTTTCATGTGCAACTTGCATTATCTAGAGGATGTGACATCAAGGGTTAATTAATTTAACAAGAGATTAGATTATGTGACTTATTTGACTTAGATTTATGGATTTATTTAAATCAAATAAGAGGGGAATATGATAAGAGGATAATTAAATAAAGATTTTTATTTATTTAATTAAAAGGGATGATGTTAGATTAAATCAAATAAGGTTTTAATTTATTTAATTTAATGGATAGAATTTAGAGATTTAATCAAATAAATTGATTATTTAATTAAATAGGGATAATTAGATCATATGGATTGATTTAATTAACATAAGGAATTGACTTAATTAGATAAAATGATTTATTTAATTAAGAGACGATTATTGATGAATTTAATCGATAGGGGAATTTGATTAAATGGTTAGACCGAGGGATGATTCGGGAAGAAACGATGTTAGTGGTGATTGAATGCACGATGTCAATCAAGATATTTTACGTGTCTACATTTTGCCCCTCTTTGAAGCAATGCACTGTGTTGGTTCAAAAAATAAATGATCTTGATTAAAGCTCAATTTTTTTTTATATTCAAAAACTTGCCCCATTGTTGCGGTGAAAGAGAATATGCCAATATAATGCCCCCTCGAGAGATCGAACGAAAATTGTAACTTTTTTTGGTTGATCTTGAAAAAAGGTGACCAAGTACTCGACAAGTCCGAAAGGGGTCCGGAGGCTAAAAACGTGTTTAAACGCAATAAAACGATGAAAAACAAGCCTCAAACGGACAAAAATAGGTTCGGGGGTCCAAAAACCTAGCAGGACAGCCAATTAGGGTTAAAAAACCCTAATTTTTAGGCTTAAAAGGGGCCCGAGGGGTCACTTTCAAGTCATTTTCACACACCTCCGCTAGCAAACCTTGAGATTCGAGCTCTGACCCTCCGACGATATGGCGCAACGACAACTTCCCATGCACATTTCGAACCGAGTTCAGACCTACCAGTGGCCACTAGGCATTGGGGCACTGGTATGTGGTCCCTATCGAAGCTTAATTTTTTCATTTAATGCATTTATTAGGCCTTCAAAGATGAGCTCACCTCTAGCGGCGCTATTATAGCGCTACTCGGCATTTGAATTGCGCCACTATTTGCCTTTTTGCGCCACAGCGGTGCAATTTGGAGTTTAGAAACTCTGTCGCTGGGCTCGGGCTTGGCGGTCCGGTTTGATTAAAGTGCGTTGTGGCGGCGCCATTTTTACAAAAATTGCAATGCTAGGGATAAAGTGCGCTGCGGCGGCTCTGTTTAGCTTGATTTAGGGCCCAACGTCAGAGTTTGAGGAAACTCAAACTGCGATGCCTTCACAAACTGTGCCGCTGGATGCAAGTTTGGAGCGTTAGGCCAGGATTTTTCCAAAAATTTTAACATGCTGACTTTCTTTGATGCAAGATGGACCAAGGGAGCTCTACTCTCAGGAGCACCAGTTGCGGGATTTGGCGAGCGTCCTACGAGACATGAGCGACAGAGACCAGGACCGATTAGGAGTCGCTGGCTTATGGCACATTATGTACGCAATGCCCATGCACACACACTTGGGGATGCTATCAGCGCTGGCTGAGAGGTGGCACAGCGAGACATTGTCATTCCATCTTCCCACTGGTGAGGCGACCGTCACCCTAGAGGACGTCTAATGCATTTTACGGTTGCCCATTCATGGCCGCCAAGTGATCTATGACATAGAGGAGGGACGCGAGTGTTGTGTCAGAATCCTCGCTATGCGCGACATTATTTACTGTGAGGGTCAGATTGAGCTGGAGAGGTATAGGGTTATAGCGCCTCCCTTCCGCTGGGCCATTGCAGTGATCATTTCAGGTTTGGTTGCCCCAGACTGACGAGGGCAGTATTTTAGTCTGGGTTGGGGATACTGCTGGGAGAGGATGGTCTGAGACAAGCCAGTTCGGTTTGCATGGGGACCCGGTCCTTTTGGCTTCACTCTACAAGGATCTCCACGAGTATGTTTACGTGGACGGCAAAGCACTGGGAGCTGGATTGACTCTTCTTCATATTTGGGTGTGGGAGCACATTTTTGTGCTACATCCACGGGTTGTTCCAGTTCTGATGGGGGTAGAGGATGCCCTCATGGAACTATATAGAGGTGGTGTGTCCTTCACACACATTGGTGAGCATGGGATCCCCTACTAGAGGCGGGTCCTAGACAAGATGCTTGTGTTTACTTGGCATCCCTAACTTGGTCGGCCCAGATGGGCCGATGATGCCACTCAACTCTTCTACTGCCAACATGATCGATACATGCAGGGCCGAGAGCATACGATGATTGAGAGATCCTATCCAGGCACGTACAACATCAGTTTGGAGAGCCACAGGATTGGCCAGACGATGACTATGTGGCCATCTTTGCAAGAAGCATGACACAGAAAGCATGGGGGCCCAACATTCTTACCGCGGAGGCGGTTGACAGCTTTCAGTAGTTGGTAGCCCGACCATGGGCCTACAATCAGGGCTTGGTAGACCCAGAGACCACACAGGCCTACAGAGATTGGTTCAGACCTCCTCTTTGGCTGATCGTTCTAGGAAAGGATCTAGAGGTACATAGGGTTAGAGGCAGGGGGAGAGGATGAAGACGAGGGTGGGGACCGAGGATCAAGATCTGACAGGATCCACCATTGGTGCCCCTAGTTCTGCCAAGTCAGGGAGATGTCCCTATGCAGGACCAGAAGCAAGATCCACTAGTCCCGCCACCACGAGCCGAGGGTGAGGACCAGGTTTGCGTGCAGCCACGGGCACAACCAGCAGGTCAGGCAGACGCACAGGATGCCTTGATTTTACAGTTGCAGGTCTAGGTCCAGACAGTGACAGCAAAGAGAGACCAGGCTAGGGCTGAGAGAGATCAACTTAGAGCAGAGAGAGATCAGACTATGCAGCAGAGACAGGCTACAGAGGTACATGCAGCTACAGAGCTAGGCCGCAGACAACAGATTGAGAGCATGCCAGTTGCCTCGTCTCAGGGTACAGTGCCGATGCGATCCTACAGGGATGCCATCTAAGAGATAGAGTACTATCGTCGGGCCTACCATGACACCATTCCTAGAACAGACTGGGTCCTCGAGTACTCAGAGCGAGCCAGTCAGAGACCACCGGAGGGTCACGGTGACAGTGGTGAGGGCAGCATTCATGGAGATCAACCGTGATCCAGATGATACACACCTTTTGTGCCTTATGGGCTCATTTTCGATAGTCTGATAGACATTTTGTACTAATTGGCATACATGTATAGTGATCCGATTATTATTTTGTACTATGACAGATGATATGATATATATGAGCTAATTTTGATGTGATGAAATGCATACCTTTATCTATGCATGTATGCTTCTTCTTTTATGTGTCATGGATGCATTTATTTCTAATGATGTTTATGCAATTGATTATGACTGATGATATGATGTGCAATGATGTTAACTATATGATGACTTATTTTATGTCAATGCAATATGTGAAATGATTTGATTTATGGTATTATGCAATGATGTGTAGAAAATACTTATATATATGAGATGATTTATGGATGGATGTGATATGATGCGATGGTCGTGATATGATGCTAATGAAATGGTGTTAATGCACAATGAGATGATTTATGAGATGCTTTAGAATAACAAATGTTATTATCCTAAATGATGATGTATGTGATGCAATGATATGTCTAATGAATTAAATGCTTATATGCCTATTGCTTATGATTATGCAATAAATGATTATGAAATGATTGTGTAAATGCTTATGTGATGATTTAGATGGTAATGTGAAATGGTTATGTAAATGAATGTTTATGCCATGATTGATATAATGCCATGAGATGCAATGTAGTGAGTGAAATGTAATGACATGGATGCACCTATTTGTGAAGAATGTTTATGATAACCTATTTATGATGATTTAAATGCAATGCGTGTGTTCCCTATATGATATGCTTATGCAATTTGCTAATGATGTGTGGATGCAGGATTGATGGCGATGATGGTGAACTATCATAGTACCTTGTTAGCGTGATTAGTGAGAAAAGAAGAAGTCATTTCAATCAAGACACGAGATGACACAAATGCAGATGATGATGATGATGATGATGATGATGATGATGATTACTTGCCAAGGAATTGGGATTTTCAAAGGACCAAATTTTCTTATGTTTGATAACACACGTGGTACAATGCATCAAGGTATAGACAACCAGGATGGCGTGGTACTTAGTGTGATGGAATTTGACTTGACAATCAGATAGGAGTATTCTTGTTCACACCTGACATACGGAAACCTTGCTAGGATGTACTTCAGAAGTTTCAGACACCTCGGACCAAAACACGGAAGGTAAACCTATCCTTGTAATAGTCAACAAGTTGCCCTAGACCTCTTCCATACATACCTAACAAAGTATTCGCCAAGGTTATATTACAAGAATGTCCAACAAGCACAGCAGACAAAAGATAATGATCATTGCCCCATTCCTATTTCTCTAAATCCTCTGTTTTGGGATATCATCGAGACATCCTTGGAATGAGCGCAAATAAGATAAGTAAAAAAAGATAAAGACCAAGTAAATAAACAAACTAATGCTCTTCAATACCGCTAACGGAAAAGGATGTGTTTTCTAAGGATGATAAGTGAAACTTATTGCCAAAAGATAATGCCCATTGTAGGAAGAATTCATCCTAGGACATGTTAGTGGATGGCGGCACCTCATTTCATTTATAAGGGATGATTGATATGTGACAAATTCAGATGATGTGTTATCGATACGAAGAGATGACCAATTTGCTTACGCACTGACTTAGACTTCAGACTTGACGTTTTGAGTTCTACTTGTAATATGCTAGACTTGTTTCTGATTATTTTACCAAAGATTGATGATGACGATCAGTTTATTATGGATGGTGTTTATTGCGGGTGTAAGCGAGATGAGGTGGATGGACTTTTTCAAATATTTGGATGTTTTTGACGTTTTGAAATGTTTTGAGGCTGTTTTTGGTTTTTTTTTTGAGTTTTTTAAATGTTTTGATTTTTTGATTTTCAAATGTTTTTTGGATTTTCTAAGATTTTGACCGAGAGACTAACCTAAAGACCTATCCTAGGGGTCTCAAGGGCTGGTCAACAGACAATTCTTGCCTACATTATATATGCAGATACCATGTAGTTCGACTGACGACCGAACCAATTTACAGATGACAATGTACATGAGATGTCAGTTTATTATGACAGACTCCTATAAGACTGACCTAGATGTCTCGAGGGATGATCAGAGATCAACCTTGCCTACGTTCAAGCTTAGAGACGATGTAGTTCGACCTGATGACTCTGTTTTTGGCTTTTTGAGATGTTTTGGATGTTTTTGGATTTTTTGATTTGAGGACTTTAAGATCATACACGAATCCGATCCGATGAGAACGTGCCCCCAACGTGATATAATAGACTACTCCGATAAAGGCAAGACAAACTGACCTTGACGATGGGCCGAGTAGTACTAGGAGGGATCATGATACGAAAATAGGACCAAGCTATGGTGCGGATGCGAGTGGATGAGTGATGGATGGAGATATGGATGTGATTATAGCGAACAAGCCGTAAAGATCCTGGTGGATGGAAAGTGCTTATTTACACAAGGCGCCTGTTTTCTAGGTTTTCACCAAGGTATTTGCCCAAAGTGCCACCGAAGTGGTTTTCACTAGAGGATGATTTTTCTTTTTACTATTTCCAATCCTTTTTCTGATTTTTTTGCTTTTTTGATTTTTTTTAGATTTTTTGCTTTTTTTGTTGTCACCAAGATGCCTGTTTTCCAGGTTTTTGCCTAAGTAACCATTTTTTCAGGACTTTTTCTAATTTTTTGGATTTTTTTCGGTTCTATACCTTGAAAGATTTAGGCATAAAACTTTTTGAGATGGGAGCTATTCATTGGCTCTTGCAGAGGTTCCCCTTCGGGTGTTGATAGTTGATATGCCTATGATTTATAGCTTGTTGTGATGACAAAAAGTCCTAACCAATTAGGTTCGAACTTGCCTTTGCTACTTGGGTTTGGGACATTCTTTTGATTTTCTTTTAAGACCAGTTCTTTGACTTGGAAAGTCCTACTTCTAATTTTCTTATTGTAGCTTATTTTGAGTCTATTCTGATAGACTTGCAAGTGATTTAAAGCATCTATGTGTCTCTTATCCAGTAATTCCAGCTCATTTAGTCTTGAAACCCGATATTCTTCATCTATGACAAGGTTTTGCAGTGATATCCTGAGGGATGGGAGCTCGATCTCAATGGGGGGTACGACTTTTGATCCGTAGACCAAGGAGAAGGGGGTGGTGCCAGTGGGTGTGCAGATGTTGGTTTGATAAGCCTAGAGGACAGGATTAAGCTGCAGATGCCAGTCATGACCTGCGTCATTGACTATTTTCTTAAGGATCTTGAGGATGGTTTTGTTTGTGGCTTCTGCTTGGTCGTTTCCTTGGGGATAATACGGGGTGGAGAAGCGATGTTGGATTTTGAATTTCTCGCACAAGTCGTGAACCTCCTAGTTCTTGAATGGTGTCCCATTATCTGAGATAATGGCTTGTGGGACACCGTAACGATAGATGAGATAGTTCAAGATGAATTTTGAGATCTGTTTTCTAGTGATATAGGTCATGGGTATGGCTTCCACCCACTTTGTGAAGTACTTAGTTGCAGTGATGATGAATTTATGGCCATTGGATGAGGTGGGTGTGATTTTTCCAATGAGATTGAGTCCCCACTATGAAAAGGGCCATGGTGTAACGATGGGGTGAAACTCTTGAGCTGGAGCATGGATGAGATCTCCATGCTGCTAACATTGTAAACATCTTTTAGCATGATCATATGCTTCTCTTTCCATTGTGGGCCAGTAATACCCCATCCTCAACAGTTTCTTGGCGATGGTCATTCCACTCGAGTGTGAGCCACAAATACCATTATGAACTTCGGTTAGAGTGGTTAATGCCTCTTCAGCATTTAGGCAGTGCAATAAGGTACCCTCTAAGCTTCTATGGTATAAGGTATCACCTAGAATGACAAATCTGGATGCCTTTTTGACAAAGGTTCGTTTTAGGTTTGATGGGAGGTCAACGGGTGTGACTCTTATGCGAAGATATGTATAGATGTCATGATACCAAGGATCGCCTGGACCAACGATTTCACACACATTCTGATTCCAGTACCTCGAATGTGGAGACGAGAAGCTGCTCAATCAGAAATTCATACTTTGGCACGTTATGAGGGATATCTAATAGTGACCCAATTGTAGCCATGGCGTCAGCTGCTTTGTTGTTGGTTCTTGGAATTTGCTCGAATGTTATGTCAATGAAGGATTCCTTTAGAGTCCACCAATTTCTTGTATGGAGTGAGCTTGTCATCCTTAGTCTGATATTCGTTATTGACCTGATTTATGATCAACTGAGAGTTTTCATACACCCTGAGAGTTATGATATTCCATTGCACTGCTATCCTGAGGCCTATAGTCAAAGCCTCATATTCTGCTATGTTGTTAGTGCAAGGAAATGCCAATTTGTATGACTTCAGTATGCAATCCCCTTGTCGGGTGATGAAGAAGACACCAGCTCCTAATCCATGTTGGATATATGAACCATCGAAATATAATTTCCAATGGTCAATTACATTGATGTAAAAAATGGATTCATCTAGGAATTCTGAGACAAGAGGGTTCTCAGAATAAATGGGTGCTTCCGCTAGTTGATCTACAATAACTTGACCCTTAATGGCTTTCCTCTCTACATACTCAATATCATACTCTGACAATATCATTACCCATTTTTCCATTCTGCCTGTGAGCATTGCCTTTGATAGGAGATACTTGAGGGGATCAATTTTCGCAATGAGCTTTATCTTATGTGCCAACATGTAATGTCTAAATTTTTGGGATGCAAACACTACTGCGAGGAAAGCTTTTTCAATGGAGTAATTTAGCTCATGACCGACCATTGTCCTGCTGATATAGTAGATGGACCTCTCTGTTCCTTTTTCATCATGTTGAGCTAGGAGATCTCCAAGGGCTGCCGCTATTGCTGACACATATAAGATCAATGGCTTCTTTGGGATGGGTGGCATTAAAACTGGTGGTGTCAGTAGGTATTCCTTGATTTTGTTAAATGCCTCTTCGCACTTTGTATCCCATTTGTATGCTACCCCCTTGTGGAGTAGGTGGGAATACGGATTCTGCTTGTCTGCCAATTGTGCTATGAATCGTCTAATGGATTGGAGTCTGCTTTGGAGGCTTCTCAGTTGTTTTAATGTCTTTGGTGCTTCCATTTCATCTACACCCCCATCTCAAAACATCGTGCAAAACATCCCACAAATCACATCATTTGCTCCAACTCAACCCAACATTAACAAGGGAAACACATTTCTTAATGCTCTTCAATCACATCCCCTTGTTAATAATCAAAACTTGGACGCAAATACCACATTGGAACAAAACATCCCCCAAAATAAATTGCACAAAAATGTTCCTCTCACCTTACACTATGACCCATCATCAACATTTTTCCATGGAGCACCACAAATACCTCTTCTCACAAATTCACAAGAAGAGGGAGATATGTTCGGACCAGGGGGCATATTCGACACCGCACAACAATTAACACCCCTTACATTTCCACCTATCCCACCACTACCATTATCATCTATACCACTCCTTGGTTTAGGGCTTCCCCCTCTACCAAGTATCAATCAAAACAATATCCCAACCATCAATCAAAGCATTACACCAAATGCCCAAAATTTGTTGTTAATATCACAACAACAAACGAAAAATACGCAAGCAATGGCAACATCATCAAACACCCCAACATCATTGGTGCTTCCATCTCGAGGATTGTTTTAATGTCTTTGGCACAGTTTTTGTTTCCAGTGGCGCAATATAGTGACGCTGACGAGCCTGCGGCGCTAAAACAGCGACGCTGGCGAGCCCACGTTGGAATTTCCTATGTGTGAAGAAAAACGCAAAAAATTCAAAGAAAATTTTGAATTAATGATATCCAGCCCTCCTTCTAGCGCCAAATGTGCGAACCCTTTTCCTAGTACCTTGCAAAACAACATGAATAAACGAGTTAGACAAGGAATTACAAGCTAAAAGAAGGATTCCTCATGAAATCCATTTACAAATCAAACTAGGAACGAAAATAGTGAAGAACACAATGCAAATGCCAAAAACAAGGTTAAAATCCTAATTAGATGTGCAAACTCATGATCCCATGGGGGAATTGGTGCCAATTTGATGTGAAAAGTGGCCCTTTCCCAATCCATAAGATGCAAGCTTTGTTGATTGATGATGAAGAGTGATCCACTTTGATGAAAGATGAGAACTCCAAGCCAAATCTGCAAAAAGCCTAGCTAAGAATTCAAAGGATGGATGAGAATGAGTAAGTATTTTAGCATGGTAACTTTGCAATGTTTGTGGATGATCAAATGAAGATATGAGCCTTTCATTTATAGGATTTCAAGATGGATGAAAGCCCAAATTTGAGCAATGTGGGACTAACTTTCATCCAATGATATTGTGCCACTTGTCAAGCTATGAATGGATGATGGTTATGCAAGATTTGGGGTTTGTGCCAATAAATGCCAATATTTGAAATTCAAATTTGTTGAAATGACATGTAAGAGGGAAGAGAAAATGCAATAAATGCCACTTGGCTCAAGGCAAAGGACATGTAAGATGAATTTATTGCCTTGTTGGATGTACATGTTGACTTGGAATTTTTGAATTCAAATTGAGGGAATATTCCAAAAGATGCCATGTGAGGGAAAATATGGATTTAATAAATGAATTAAATCTATTTTCATATGAAACTTGCATTATCTAGAGGATGTGACATGAGATTAGATTAAATTAATCAAGGGTAAATTAATTTAATAGGAGATTAGATTATGTGACTTATTTGACTTAGATTTATGGGTTTATTTAAATCAAATAAGAGGGGAATATGATAAGAGGCTAATTAAATAAATATTTTTATTTATTTAATTAAAAGGGATGATGTTAGATTAAATCAAATAAGGTTTTAATTTATTTAATTTAATGGATAGACTTTAGATATTTAATCAAATAAATTGATTATTTAATTAAATAGGGATAATTAGATCAGATGGGGTGATTTAATTAACAAAAGGAATTGACATAATTAGATAAAATGATTTATTTAATTAAGAGACGAATATTGATGAATTTAATTAGATAGGGGGAATTTGATTAAATGGTTAGACTGAGGGATGATTCGGGAATAAACAATGTTAGTAAGGATCGAATGCACAATGTCAATCAATATATTTTACGTGTCTACAGATAACACCGAGCAAAAAGAGAGAAGAAGACACAAATTTGATTATGGAGTTCGGTCGAGTGGACTACATCTCTAGGTCTAGCTCAACTGAGTGACCAATCTATTAGAATGCTCTGAATTAGTAGTACAATCTCTAAAGGAGCCTCTTTCAACACTGCTTTACAAAGAATTGTAGCCTATCCACGAAGTCCTAAAAGCATCTCACTCAAATCACCTCACAAAAGCTCTCAAAGCTAAGGATGATTTACCAAGAGTGAAAACACTGAAGCTGCCTTGAAAGGACCTACTACAAACACAAAACAATGTTCCTCTCAAATTCAACTCTCAAAATTCTCCCATAGAAATGCTTACAAGCAAGGAGAAACAGAGAAAGAATGAGATCAACTCTGAAAGTGATTATTTTCAAAGGCCTCCTAGCTCCCCTTTTATATGTATGGGAGTTTTCCATTTAGGCCACAACCACCAAAGATTAAAAAATCCCCCACTTTTACATATAAAACAATAAAAACCCCCTTAAAAATCATTTAAATTTGTTTGTTAAGCCCCTTATTTACTAAAATTCGGGCTTTGGTTATTTTGGGATTTGTTTTTATATTTATTTTGAAACCTCAACCTAATAACCACTTGGTTATTAGTTAGGTTGTTCGACTTAATATGGGTTATTAAAAAACCTACTCACCATACATTTCAAACACGTTGCATGGTGCAATGGTATGCATACCTTTTACAAGGCGGGTGGTTGGGGGTTCCAAACCCATCATTGGTTTTTCTTTTATAACCAATTTTCAAACAATAAAAAATACTCGCCGCCAACTATAATTAGCGGGCCAGTCGTGGCACAACAGCCACACCCATTTCCATTTCCGACGAGCTTGAGGGTTCAATCCCCCGACCCTTCAATGTTTTAGTATGCAGTTTTGAAACCGCCCGGGGAGAACACAAGGATGCCACATGTCGTGACAAGGTTTGTTGGACCCATCCATGTCAGCCAACCTGTCCACGTTAACCGACCAGTCAGTGTATGACACATCCACACCAGTATGCCAACTTACCATGACACGTCATGGTATGGATGCACAGTCAGCACCACGTCCTCTATATGGGTGACGCATGTCAACATCAAATTGGTTTGTTCAGCTGACATGGCCACCTAGTCACCATTCATACTGCCACTTGGACTGCTTAGGCACTCGTACGGCCTACCACATGTCAAGACACTATATGTCCACATCAGCATCGTGCGGTACATTCATGCCACACCAGCATTCTGACATCATGCTGACATCATCAACTATACCCCTGGTCAACTCTGGTCAACTAAAACTTTGACTGACGATGTCTTCTACATACGTGCTCCATTTTTTATGAAATGAATGCCATCGGAAAGCTCTCGACGAGATCTTCATGATGGTACCAACTCCGACCACTTTTGAAAATGTCAAATTTTGACCCTTTTTCCGTCCCTGGCCCCTGAGTTGACCTGCCTTTGACTGACCTTTGGTTGGCGATATCTCGTATGATCTCAAATTTTGACAAAATGAACATCGTTGGGTTCATTTCGTTGAGCCCTTTGATTTGACGTTGATTCCAATCAACTTTAAGATGATCAACTTTTTTCCTTTCTGATGGCCTCTGACTCCCTATTGACCAAATCTTTGATTGTGTGTAACTTGAGCAAATAGACTCCTTTTTCGCCCATTCAAGTTGTGTCAAATTCAATTCTTCAAGCTCTCCATCATGGCATCACTTCTGGGAGAAACTGGAACACTTCAATTTTCAGGTTCTGAAGATCCACCTAGATCAAACCTCCCCATTAAAGAACGTTTGGTCCCCAAAAGTTCACAATTCCTTCAAATCATCTCCCATTCTGCATTTTTCCACTCACCATGATCTAAACACCAGGACATACATACTCCCACATCTGCATGTTGAGGTCTTACACTTTGACAATGTACTATCAGCAAGAGCTTCCCTATCGCCACATCTGCCCTCTATAGGGGTCTTACATTTCAAAAATAGAAGACTTCACAACTCATCATGATGCAGTTCAAAATGGAACTTAATATACCCAAAGAAAGAAGAAAACTGAGTATGGTAAACTTGTCTCTCAGTGCTTCGCACAAGGTAGTTCACATTTTGCATCTCTCGCCATCTTTTCTAGCACTCTTTTGTTACTCGTCCAACTGCTCGAGCATGGTATTTGTGCCTCAACTTGAAATTTTCCTTCACCTTTGTACTTTGAAATAGATGATTCAAGGTTTCACCATACAGCTCGGGTCCCATTCGTCTGAAGCAACAAGGTCATCGATAAAATCCTTCAAGAACTTCAATTGAGTTTAGACTTATCCTCAAAATGACTTCAACTGAGTCTTCAAGCTGAGAACATGCAAGGTCACTGTTGACCATTCTCGGCAACTCTTTGTCTGAAAGTGCTCTTCAACAAAATCTTCACACTTGAGATCTACAAGTACAAGTCCTTAAAAAAAACCTATAATAATAAGTTATAAAGTATTCTCCTTTCTGATTACAAGAGATGTGGCTTCAAGAGCCTTACAAGATCTCAACCTCTAGAGAAATACAACTTCATAAAAACTATTACAAACAATTTTATTCAGAGTTTCATACTCCAAACCACACTATTTTAGTATCAACATACATATTACCACACTATAAAAAAAGGTAACATACACAAAGCCGACACAACTAGTTAGAGGCAAAGCGTTCCTAGCTCTTATGGAGTTGTTCGAAGGAACTTTCTTTCTCTGGCTACTCAGTCTTTTGTTGAGTTTCCTCTTGGACTGCCGCAGGGGTGGTAGCATTCACTGGCTTTTCCTTTGTCTCGAAAACTTCCTGTTGGTCGAGCTTCGCAACCGCTGGCCTCTGATGAAGTTTTGGATGTAGTTTCTAGAATTTCTCATCCCAATGCCCACTAATCTTGTAGTGGGTGTAGTAGTTACGAGTTCTGGATGATTCTCCAGTTGCTTCGAAGCCCAAACCTCGATATTGAGGTCTTTCTTTGGCCTCAATAGGATTTGCAATTCCCTGAGTGGAGGTGCCCCATCCTTTGCCGCTATAGCCCATTTTGGAAAGTAGCTTGTTTTCAATGCCTTTAGTGTGCTTCTCGAAATGTCTGAAAGAGTTCTGCTCATCCTCCATTTGCTTCTTCCCGTCTGATGCAAAAGATGCCACCTGATAACTACTGTCGCTATCAGGCACTTTGAGGGTCTTTGGTTAATAAATTTGTTGATAGTAAGCACATTTTGTTGCACTAGGTGGATTAGCCCAGTCATGACCACAAGCCAATTTTGACTTAGGACTTTCCGCAACAGACTTCACTACTGAAGTTGCTTCCAGACTATCAGGTGGGGTATGCCAGGAGTATGAGGAAGAAGTATCCTCAGAATGCAGAAAAAAGACACATATGTGTGCACTCCCTAATACAAGACTTCTCTTCTGCTCCTCCAAGACCTCCTGTAACAACACTTGCAGTCTTTCCTTCTCCATGTTGGATTCTTCAAGCAATCGCTTAAGTTCTGCATTCTCTGTTTGCAGGTGTCCATTGGCTTCCTCCAACTCTTGCATCCTATCAGTTCTCTCTCGATGGTCTTGATAGAGTTCTTCATGCCTTTCATTGACATGAAATCATCCACCATGGATGCGGTCAATGTCATCCCTGAAGATTCACCCTTCTCTAATGCCATCTTTGCTCCAAACTCCAAATGTCCACTTGTAGCAAACTAACTCACAATCACTCCTACAAAACCAGCCAAACCTGGCTCTGATACCACTTGATTCGAAAGGAGAAAGGGATATTTGACAAGCGTTGCTAAGTGATTATGCACAAAGGTGAAAAGACAATAACCAATGGAGTAACAAGAACAATATATAGAGAGAATGATAACACCAAGCAAAAAGAGAGAAGAAGACACAAATTTGATTACGGAGTTCGGCCGAGTGGACTACGTCTCCGGGTCTAGCTCAACTAAGTGACCAATCTATTAAAATGCTCTGAATTAGCAATACAATCTCCAAAGGAGCCTCTTGCAACACTGTTTTACAAAGAACTGTAGCCTATCCACAAAGTCCTAAAAGCATCTCACTCAAATCACCTCACAAAAGCTCTCAAAGCTAAGAATGATTTACCAAGAGTGAAAACATTGACTCTACCCTGTAAGGACCTACTATAGACACTGAACAATATTCCTCTCAAATTCAACTCTCAAAATTCTCCCACAGAAATGCTTACAAGCAAGGAGAAAGAGAGAAAGAATGAGATCAACTCTGAAAGCGATGATTTTCAAAGACCTCCTAGCTCCCCTTTTATACATGGGAGTTTTCCATTTAGGCCACAACCACCAAAGATTACAAAATACCCCACTTTTACATATAAACAATAAAATCCCCTCATTAGGAAAACAAATAAAAACCCCCCTTAAAAATCATTTAAATTTGTTTGTTAAGCCCCTTATTTACTCAATTTTGGGCTTTGGTTGTTTTGGGATTTGTTTTTATATTTATTTTCAAACCTCAACCTAATAACCACTTGGTTATTAGTTAGGTTGTTTGGCTTAATATGGGTTATTAAAAATCCTACTCACCATACATTTCAAACACGTTGCATGGTGCAACGGTATGCATACCTTTTACAAGGTGGGCGGTTGGGGTTTCCAAACCCGTTGTTGGTTTTTCTTTTATAAGCGATTTTCAAACAATAAAAAATACCTGTCGCCAACTATAATTAGCGGGCTGGTTGTGGTGCAATGGAAACACCCATTGCCATTACTAATGAGGTCAGGGGTTCAATCCCCTAACCCTCCAATTTTTTAGTATGCGGTTTTGAAACCGCTCGGGGAGAACACAAGGATGCCATGTGTCGTGACAAGATTTGTCAGACCCACCCACGTCAACAGACCTATCCACATCAATTGACCAGTTAGTGTACGACACGTCCACGCTAGCATGCCAAATCACCATGACACATCATGGTACAGATGCACAGTCAGCGCCACGTCCTCTATATGGATGACATGTGTCAACATCGGATTGGTCTGTTCAGCTGAAATGGCTGCCCAGTCACCATTTGTACTGCCACTTGGACTGCTTAGGCACCCGTACATCCTGCCACATGTCAAGACACTATTAGTCCACATCAACATCATACAGTACATTCATGCCACACCAGCATGCTAATGTCATCGACTGTACCCCTGGTCAACTCTAGTCAACTGTAACTTTGACTGACTATATATTTCGCGTACGTGCTACGTTTTCAATGAAACAAACATTTTCAAAAATCTCTCAATGAGATCTTCATGATGGTACCAACATCGACCACTTTTGACTATATCAAATTTTGACCCATTTTCCGTCCTTGGCCCCTAAGTTGACTGACCTTTGATTGACGATATCTCGTACGTATGATCTCGGATTTCAACAAAACGAACATTGTTGGGTTCATTTTGTTGAGCCCTTCAATTTGACATCAATTATAATCAACTTTTAGATGATCAATTTTTTTCCTTTCTGATGGCCTCTGACTCCCTATTGACCAAATCTTTGACTGCGCATAACTTGAGCAAACAGACTCCTTTTTCACCCGTTCAAGTTACACCGGATTTAGTTCTTCAAGCTCTTTGTCATGGCATCGTTTCTGGGAGAAACTAGAACACTTCAATTTTCAAGTTTTGGAGATACACCTGGATCACATTTTTCCCCAAGAACAACTACATGGAAGATTATGAGACTCGGTTATTACTGGCCAAGCTTGTTCAAGGATTCCCATGCTTGGGCAAGAAAGTGTGTAAAATGTGCTTTATTTGTAGGAAAGGAGAGGCTGCTAGCATTTCCTTTGCAGCCAATTCAAGTAGAGAAGCCCTTCATGAGATGGGGCATTGATTTTATTGGACCAATAAATCCACCTTCAAGTGCTAGTAATTGGTGGGTACTTATAGCAACTAACTACTTTACACGTTGGATAGATGCAGTAGGTTTAAAAGAAGCTAATGAATCTTCTATTTTGAGCTTTTATGAAGATATAGTAACCAGGTTTGGAGTACCTAATTCAATTATCTTAGATAATGCTCTTGCATTTGTTGGATTAAGAGTTATAGATTGGGTTGTTAAAAATGGCATCCATTTGAATACATCTTCTAATTATTACCCTCAAGGTAATGGTTTGGCTGAAAGCACAAACAAAAACCTGATCAAAATTATCAAAAGAGGCAAGATTGCCTCTATCTGTAGAGATTCCAACTCTTGATATTGTACATCAATTGGAAATGTTTGAAGAACAAGACCCAATGTCTGTTAGATATGCTAAAATCATGGAGCTAGAAGAGACAAGAGATAAGGCAATGAACTCTTTGGAGTATCATCAACTCCAAACAATGAAAGTCTTTGAAAAAAGAGAAACCCCAAGAGTATTCAGAGAAGGTGATGTACTAAAGTTGGATGAGTTGAAAAGCATGCCAGGAAAGCACACAAAGTTTGACAACTTCTGAACTAGCCCTTTTTCCATTACTGAATGCAAGGAGCATAACACATTCCAGTTATCAAAGATGGATGGAGAAATCTTGCCTATCCCAGTTAATGGGATACACCTCAAACACTGTTTTGAGGTATGATCTACCTTTATACATATTAGGTTAGGTTTTTTTCTTTCAATAAAGTGTTGTAGCACTATAATTTAGATGAAAGTTTCATTCCCTAAGTGTTTTCAAGCACAACTAGATAGTTTCCTTTCTATTGTTTTGTTTTCAATAGTGCCAAGGTGTCTTTCACATTGGTCAAATTTGAGTTACAAAAGTTTTGAGTTTGTTTTCTAGTTTTTTAAGTGACTTCATGCCCAAGGAAAGGTCTAGGCAACTGGTTAGGATGTTTAGCAGGAAAACATGCAACAGATGTCACCAAAAATGTTACCAAATTTTCACTTATAGCTCAATCAGGTAGAGCTTGTTGGTTTTAAACTGATGAAAAGGTGCATTTTAAATCTTTCCTAAATTACATTCAGATGCATAAATGAAATAATCCAGAAAAGATTACAATTACAAATTACTGCATTCATACAAGTGCATGCAATAGAAGAAAGATTCAAATCTTTTATGAAAAGAGTAATAATATTTATTGAATGTAGGAATGTGCATTGTCTCACACAAGCTGTGAGACTAACTTAACTTATTCAATGCAAATAAAGAAAAGTATATACATGAATAAGTAAATAAAAGAAATGTGCATATAAGGAAGGAGACCAATCATTGCCTGAAAATAACTGGTTCTGAATGTGCCATCTTGTCCTGATGTTGCCCTGAGCTACTTTTGTCCTTCCTAGCTTCATACCGCTTTTAGTTCCTACATTTGACATAGGAAATGATGTTAGAGCCATGCTCTAAGCAATGAAAATTCTTCAACCTTACATGAACAAGTACCTATGCATGTATAAACTAATCTTAATGTGCATTAAACAAGCAATGCATGCCTTGGATGTCCCAGAAAACCATTGAAGTCATCAAAAACATCCAAAAATATACATTTATTTCACTAATATGTGTGCTTCATGTGCAGATACAAGAAAACTAATGTTGCTGATTTGTTTCATCAAGTTAAAGCATGCGAGTTAAAACGTGGCTCCCACAAGGGTTGAGCCCGACATGCTGAGATATCAAATAATGAGCTCATCTAAGCTTATTTAAGAGGGAAATGCAATCTTAAAAGTCATCATACCAATGTGACATGGAATAATAGTGAACAGGCATACATAATGCCTTGTTTACAAATCAATGATACAACTAAAGCAGTTCGAGAACCTTCAAGAAAACCTTCATCAGAGGTTTGAAAAGAACAATTTATGTCTATTAGGAAGTTCAAGGGGATCTTGTTTCATGTAAGGTATTCTTTCTAGGGAACATCGTGTCTAATGTCTCCAAGAGAGGACAAGTCCAAAATATCAGATTTCCACTTATGGGATGCCTCATTTCACATCATGCCACTAAGAGAAATCATACGCTTAGAAATATCACACTCTTGAAGGACATCAAACACAATGAAACCACCATGAAAAGGACACATCACAAGAAAAAATAAAATCGCGCCATGAAATATGGAAAGTGTCGAAAGATGTCATCGATGTATGCCCCCACATTAAAGCAGTTGCTAACATCATTGTTGTGAGCAACTGCTTTAAAGTAGCCAATGTTTTCTCCTTAGACATAAGAGATTTCCTTGCAAAACCCTATGCCAAGTCATATGTTTCTGAAATAAAGCTCCACCATGGAAAAGGAAGGAGAGGTTGCCCCCAAAAATATATAAGGGATCTATGGAGTTATAGAGCTCAAAACTATCATCATTGAACCCCAAATACTCATAGAACTGGAAGAATGACACATAAAGAGTGAAAACAAAGAAAAATCCTTTGGGTCAACATGAAAGAGAACTAAATGTCTTGACCCCTTGCGTCATTCCGAAAAGGAAAACACAAGACAAATGAAAAAGATAAAGGAAATATTTTGTGTCAACATGGAAGAGACCTAAATGTCTCAATGCCTTGCATGATCCCTAAAAGGAAAACACAAGACAACTGAAAAAGATAAAGGAAATCTTTTGGGTCAACATGGAAGAGATCTATGTATCTCAATGCCTTGCATTAGATCCCCAAAAGGAAAACACAAGACAGATGAAAAAGATGAAGGATAAAATTTTGGGTCAACATGGAAGAGACCTAAATGTCTCGAGGTCTTGCATCATGAACCGCATATTTTTGGGTAGGGCTTATAGGCTTCTCTTGTGCTCTTAGGATGTTTCACCTAAAAGGAGAGAGATAAACCCCACTCAAAAGTCTAGCTAGGTTCACTCAAATTATGTAATATAAGATGTAATTAAGACTAAATGAGATGATACAAATGCAACTAAGTTAAGTAATTGATAGATTATCAATACAAAACTTAATAAATTTGCAACATTTGAAAACACAATGTGATATGCAAAAATGGACTAAGTCTTACCAGATTTTCACTTATAGCTCAATCAGGTAGAGCTTGTTTATTTTAAACTGATGAAAAGGTGCATTTTAAATATTTCCTACATTACATTTAGATGCATAAATGAAATAATCCAGAAAAGATTACAATTACAAATTACTGCATTCATACAAGTGCATGCAATAGAAGAAAGATTCAAATCTTTTCTGAAAAAAGTAGTAGTCTTTATTGAATGTAGAAATGTGCATTATCTCACACAAGTCATGAGATTGACTTAACTTATTCAATGCAAATAAAGAAAATTATATACATGAATAATTAAATAAAAGAAATGTGCATATAAGGAAGGAGACTAGTCATTGCCTTAACATGACTGGTTCTAAATTTGTCATCTTGTCCTGTTGTTGCTCCGAGTTGCTTGTGTCCTTCCTAGATTCATATCGCTCCTAGTTCTTGCATTTGACATAGGAAATTATGTTAGAGCCATGCTCTAAGCAATGAAAAGTCTTCAACCTTACATGAACAAGTACCTATGCATATATAAACTGATCTTAATGTGCATTAAACAAGCAATGCATGCCTTGGATATCCTAGAAAATCATTGAATTCATAAAAACATCCAAAAATTTGCATTTATTTCACTAATATGTTTGCTTCATATGCAGATATAGGAAAAGTAATGTTGTTGATTTGCTTCATCAAGTTAAAGCATGGCTCCCACAAGGGTTGAGCTTGACATGAAGAGTTATCAAATAATGAGCTCATCTGAGCTTATTTAACAAGGAAATGCAATCTTAAAAGTCATCATATCAACACGACATGGAACAATAGTGAATAGGCATACATAATGACTTGTTTACAAATCAATGATACAACTGAAGCAGTTTGAGAAGCTTCAAGAACACCTTCATCAAAGGTTTCAAAAGAACAATTTCTATCTATTAGGTATGGTACAGTCAAGTGATTTTTGGAGAGGAAAACTCAAGAACACCAAAAATCTCTGCAAAGAGCACTTACAGGGTTCTGCAAAATAAATTTTAAAAGGAAAAATTTGCATAAGTAACAATAAAGGACATTTACTATATAATAGTGAAGAGTAATCTGCATATGTGAGCAATAATGCAGAGTTATAAGATAGTCTTATCCACGAGTCCAAGGCTTTACATAAACCCATGAGAATAGTGAGTAGAAGATGATAGCTTAGAACACAGTGCTAAATGACATGATGTTTCATAGCATCTATGTTTATGGGTGAGAAGATGGTCTTCATGAATCAAGGATAGAGTAAATTCATGTTATAGAGATGAGTATGATAGGATAGTACTTGATTAGCAGGAACAGTGTAGTCCATAAATGATATAAAATTAAGCCATAGTTCTTTTTGAGTGAAAATACAGTCACAATCATCATGATCTGGAGGGCAGTAAGAGTTACCATGGAAGTAGCTATAGACATCTAAATTTAATCACTTCCATATGATTAAATTTACTCCCTTTTCGTCTACCATATTAAAATGTTAATTTATTAAATTAATATTACACCTTTTCTCATATCTGTGAAGTATTTGATTTAATAATTAAATTCTTTATCTTTCACCTTCTTCCTCTCTAAATTAAATAAATACAATAATTTATTTAATTTAGCCATTTTTACCCGTTTGATTTTAAATGAATTTAAAATTCTTCATTTTCTCTCTCCTTGTCACATCCTCCATAATCTTGCCCTAATATGAATTAATTTAATTAATTCACGATTATGATAATCAAAGATTAATGTCACATCCTCCTACATTTTCCACTTGCCTCTAATCTTCCATTAATTAGTCTAATCCAACATTTGCACAACCTTAACCAAGGTCATTAGCCAGATTTAGCACCACTTTTTAGCCAACCTTTGCATTTTCCTTCTTTTGGCATTGACCCCCTTCCACATGTGAATTTTTAATTCACATTTATCTATCCTAGATTCCCCTCTTTTATATGTGAATTTTTAATTCACATTTTATCCTTCCAAGGCTTCTAGAACCTTGGACTTGTCACAATCTCCACATGTGACCAAGTCCCACCTTTTTAGAGCCCACCTTTTATCCTTTAGATTCTCCTAAGAAAGTGAATTTTTAATTCACATTTATGTTTTCAACCACCTTTCCTTTTCCCATGTAGATTTTTGAATAATTCCAAAATTCCTCAAATGTCCCTTTCACTCCCACTTGGGAACAAGAAATCCCTTTTTGTGGAAATCTTCTCACCCCCCAAGGTGCTTGTCCTTCCTTCACCTCATGTACCTTTTTGACACCTCACCTACACCTCATCTCCCCTTAGCTACTTCACCATCCACATGTCAAGATGTGAGGGCTTGTGGATTCTCAACCCACCATAGCCCTTCATCTTGGCCTTGTTGGATGCATCTTGACTGTTGAATTCTCTAGAGAATTCAAATTCTCCTATAAATACCCCCTCTTCAAGGGAATTTGAGAACACTTTGGATTTTCATAACTATATGCTGCCAATTTGCATTCTCAATCATCCACTATCATCTAGCTATCCATTCTAATCACTTTGCATAAGTTGATCTTGCATTTAGTCACTCAAGAAATCATCTAAGGAGCACACAAAATCATCCCAAGCAAGGGCCAATCAAGGAGTCTTCAATAGCAAGGAAGGTGAAATCACTTGCATATTGTTTTATCTACTTTCCTTCTTGTTTTATCACTCTTTAGGCTAATCTTGAAGTGTCCTTGGTCTTTTATCACTTGCATTTTTGAGTTATTTTGCACATTAGAGTAGGGTAAAACATTAAGGTACACAGTAGCAGTGACATTCCTATGAGAAAGGTGAACTGTGAATTCACAAGTTCAGTAACAAATTAGCACTGTGACTTGAATGAAGTTGATACTTTGAAGACCACAACAGTAGTATACATGATGAGCTGCATTTTTTGCAATTATCAAAGAAGCACAATTTGATCATTAAAAAATTTCAAGGAAAAACTAGAAATGCATCAAAAGCTAAGAAAAAGTGAAATTTTGTGGCTGGGGGTGGAAGAATTTTTCAGGAAATATGAAAGAGTACAAATCCGCAATCATGAAATAGTGGAATTTTCTTTTGTTTTGAAAATGGAGCAAATAAATGTAAACCCTCGATTACTCCATAAGTTTATGCAAGATATGACCACGGTTTGTGAGGCTGGGATGATCCTTAATCAGTGAAGGGTAGTGTTCATGAAGGAATAAAAAAGGATTTGTAGAGTCTTTGAATTATGTCGTACTGTGCAATGATATTAAATCATCTTGCAGACCATTTTATGAGGCATCATTGTCATGTGGCACGGTAACTGAGGTAGCTCTTATTTCAATAGCTTGACCTCTCATTAAATATCATTCATAATTATAATTTTACACGATCTTATCATAGAAAAGGTGATTATGATAAATGTTGGCCACAATTATATGGTATCCCAGATAGAAAATAGAGGTATCCATGTTTAAATATCAACATAAAAATAAAGGTGGAGCTCAAAAGGATTTCTTAGGCCCTCAACTTGTGCTAATCATGGTGGCACCCAACAAATGGGTAAAATAAACTCCAGTTCCGATAAAGTAATGTGCAACCATGGAAAGGGAGGCACAAAAAACACGAGAAAGGGACAAAACATAGAGTTACCCTTGCAAAGGGGAAAAAAATAATTCTCTATTTGTGAGACCTACAAACACCATGGCCATACAGGGAAAAGTGTAGATTTTTCCTTCATGATGGTGGTGCGGGTTTATATACACCCAAAATTCTAAACAAGGAGGAAAGAATATTAAAATCATCAGAGAAAATGTATGCCCACGGCCAGAAACACAAGAATCTGAGTATTGAAGACATAATACAGAGTTTTGGCTCAAGTTCGAGCTCTTTTTTCTCAAAAAAAGTCACAAAATAGTGGATAATATTAAATAATTTCTTACCTGTGAGTGTCTTGTATCTCTGTAACAATGATTTCTTCCTTCAAAAAAAATCTAGTGAAGACCCAGTGGAAACCCTCTGCTAGCGGCCCATGAATAGGTGAAGAATGAAAATGATAAAAGCTGTAGCAGAACTTCTAGAAACCCTAGAACGGCGGCTCAGCTTCTTCATGAAGCTTCGATACAAAATGAAATAATGTTTCATTCTTTTCTAGCTTTTTCTTTTACTTAGGGTTAAAATCCTATGTGGATGCGGATGGGAGATTTTTATCTTTTTTTTTTTCCAAAATGAAATATCAACATTAGTTGTGGCCTTTTTATGCTTTATTACTCAATGCCTTAGAATTTTTTATAATTTTCTAAGTGTTCTTTCCTTTGTATGCTCCATGTCACTAATCTTTGTGACTTTGTAAGTCCTTGCATTGACTTCTTGTGGCCGCATCATGGGTCTTTCTTAGTTTTGCTTTCTTTTAGATGGGAAACACTTACTTTAGTGATATTTATAAATCACCTTAAGTATTGATGTTCTTTAAATGCAAAATTAAGATATAAGAGTCATGCATGCAAAGAGGGAGAAGTTGAAGATATTATTTTATTTATGACATGCCAAGAATATGGGGAGGTTGATTTTGGTTTGCAAACACATGAAGAAAATATAGTGGTTTTTTTTATCTTTTAAATGATTTGAGAGCATATAGGCATCAATTTATTGTGCCTTCATGTTTGACATGGTCAATTTTGACTATTTCAACATTCTAGAGCTTTTGTGGATAAAATCAACATGCTAGATTTTAGGCCTTATTGTTGCATCCAACCCAAGGAGTTTGGAAACTCCTTGTTTAGTGCAATTGTTTGGAGCTTTGCTACTTAGTTGCTTTTGTAACTCATTCTTGAGTTAGTTCTAATTATGCAGCTTTTGTACTTAGTGACTTTTGAAGTCCTATGACATATTTTGTAGCTCTTTTGGATATGAATAATAGTACAGACCTTGGAACAACAATGTTTTGAAGTTTCTTTGCCATCTCAATCTTTGTTCTTTTGTGTGCACCATTGATTTGATCAAGTTGATATTGAGGTATTATCTGCTTCTCCTTTTAGCTTTGTCTCATATTTAGCACCCTTGGGGAAAAAATGGTATTTTAATGCAGGTTATATTTAGTGTCAGAGTTGAAAAATAGTTTCTAATGGTGAATTTCTTTTCCTTTTAGAAGTATGGGCATCAAGGCCTTTTTATAAAATATTCATGCAAGAATACAAGAGTGAGTTGTGCAAGTCTCAGTTTCATCCACTATAAACAAGTGTCTATTATTTGAATATTCATGCTCCTTGGTTAGTTTTGTGTATCACCCAGTAATTTTATTTTTAGTATTTTCTTTTCAGTTAATCCTTCTCCCTTTTCCCCTCAAAAATTATTAGTTTAGGTGATATAAGCAGCTAGGAAGATGGCCTATCCAGAGTTTCATTCTCATTTTGGATGACCCACAACCTGAGAATGCTCCCATGTTTCTCTAGCTAACTGAGTTTCACAACTCAGTTTGGGTGCAAGTATAAAAGATAACACTAAGTATGGAGAAATGCAAAACATAAAACAAGAAGGTTGATTCAAAGTGCACTTGGAGAGAATGGATAATCTTGAATATTCTGAATGTTGATTGAAATAATTGAAAATCACCAGTGGGACTCATTCACCACAAATGGCGAATCAATCCTGCTTCCGATGAAAACTATCAGAATCTAATTTCTGAGTGTCGGGATTTGGAATCTAACAAAATCTGGATTTTCAGTCTTAAGGTGGGACTCATTTGCCACTGATGGCGAATTAGTCCTCTCCCAAAATTATGAGAAATCATGGGACAATTCTGCAACACCAAATCTAAGGTTGTCTACTTGTCGGGTTGACAAAGTTAATTCTACAGAAAATAGACAAAATGTTTTCTCCAAGCTTGAAAGAAGGTTGATTTGACTTGAAGCACCTTGTTGACTTGTTGACCACTCTTAACACCTAAATGCTTGTTAAATCTGCATACACAAGTCTACAAATACACATGCAAGAGGGGAAAAATGGTTGAGAGTTAGATAATAGTTTGGTAATCAAACCCTAAACAATGAAATGAAATGAAAGGAGTATGATAAATAGATAACATGCAAATGTCATAAACTTACCACACTTTTAATGCTCAAAATTTGAAGATGTATCAATGGCTGCTCCAAAATGCTTGATTGATGCTTGATTAGATGATGCAAAGTGCTCAAATGTTTGAATGAGTGAGTGAATTAGTGAACTTGATGAATCCTTGAATGAATGGGGGTTAGAATGGATGTAAAAACACTTTTTTATACATTCTTGTGCATTAGTAACCCAATGATACCTCATCACAGGATGACATCAAGTAATTTTGAATAAAAACTCGAAAGGAATTTTTTTTTTTTTTGAATTTGGAGCCAAGGGGGACTCATTCGCCACCCATGGCGAATGGGTCCCACCTTGGACTTGAAAGTGGGTGTCGGGAATTAAGTGGCATTTAATGTTGTTTTTCGGGTTTACATTCAAAAATATACTTGATTAAGCCTTATAAGGGAATAACGGGGCCAAATAAAGCACAAGAAAGGTGTAAATAGTGAAATTATGCCTAGAAAAGCATGAAATCTTGTTACAAGACTTTACAACACTTCAAAATAGGTCTTGATAAGTGATGAAAAGGTGATTTTTAGGTGAATTGTAATGAATAGAGTCTAGAAAAGTGTAGAATTTTTTTACAACACCTTCACAAGACACCATAATTTGAATTTTAAGGACCTAATGTGAATGTTCAAGCCAAATTACAACATTAAATCAAAGAAAAATGGACCAAGAATCATGAATAAAGACCTAAAAGGCCATGAAAATGACAAGGGGCCATTTTTCTATGGCGCACATCATCCCCAAAAGGAAAACACAAGACAAAGAAAAGATAAAATGTCTATGACATAGAGAAGAATGTAGATACATATAGAACAATGCACAAAGAGAGAGAGAGATACATCAAATGAAACATCATGAGGGGTCACATTACACACATGCAATCACATAAAGAAACAAAACAAAAGACTAGTAAGGCACATGCGAGTCAACCTATAGCAGTCCATTCGCATCTCAATCTTGGTTGGTATAAAAGGAAGGTGAACAACTAGCCAAAGGGACAACAACAAGTGTCGAACTAGGGGAAGCACCAAGTTCAACACTCTTTTTAGGAGATTTGTCGTTTAATCTCATAGGAGAGGAAAACAATGTATTCAATTCATTATGCACTTGTTCATCAATATTTGTAATATCAATGTCATCATCTAGATTAATCATAATTTAGGAGGTTGAATGATAATGTGTCTTGAAGGTTCTTATTTATGTTGCAACAAGGGTATAGAGTTAGAATGCATTGCTTTGGGTAAGTTTGAATTTTGATTTTTTGTGTTGTTCTTTTCTTCTTTAACTTGTAACATATGAGCAATAGCACAATGTCTACACCTATGCTCTCTAGCATTCCAATTTCATTTCAATTTGTTCTTAATTTTTGTTTGTGTAGGAGCGGGTTTGTCAACCATACATTTCTTCTCTTCCATGGAAGGAACAAAAGAAACAATAGGAGGTTGTTCAACCACTTTCTCTTTAGCTTTATAAACTTGTTTCACTTTATGAGGAACAACAATATTATTTTGTTTTTCTCATGGTCTCTTGTAGGAAATTGTAGGAGGTTTTGTCATAAGTAGCTCTTGGATGGTTGGAAGGACTTTCAATTCAATCATTGTTTCGTCAAGGATAGGTGGCTCAATCATGGGTTGAGGCATCTTTTGAAGGGATAATTCTGCTATGCACTTTGCCTTAAACTTTTGTTATGATTTGAAAAAGAAGTCCTCATGAGGTCTAATAGGTTCCATAGGCTTGGGCCAAAAGAAATCTAATGAAAAGTTCCCTTGAGAAGAGGCAGGATTAAACCCACTATAATGCACAATAAAGATATCATTTCCAAAGGGGATCTTTAAACATTTATACACAACCAAGGGGACAAAATTCATGGAGTGAAGCCATGGGTAGCCTAACTTCACATGAAATCGGTCTGATTGTGGGATGATGGTGAATGAGACATTTAATGTTTTCAGTCCAACTTTCAAAGGAAGATCTATCGAGCCCATTGTAGGACAAGCAAAACCATTAGGCATCTTGATCCATACTTTCAGTTTGTCATATGTATCTTGATAAAGTTCATGAAAAAATAGGATATCTTCAGTGATCACATTTCTCCACAAACAGGATCAATTAATATCCCATTAGTAGGCTTGTTATTGATTCTTCCAGCTATGTAAAGAGGTCCATCGGGTGCATGTTTAAGTATGTCTTTTTGTGAGAAAGCAATATCAAGAGGCTTTTTGGTTGAGCCCTTACGAGGTTTAGTTTAGATAAAGTTGACTGAGGCAAGGATGTTATTATTCTCTTTTTTTTTAAGTTCTCATTTAAGGGTAAGTGCAAGAAGTTGATTCCACTTCTAGTGGAAGCATCATTTTTCAGCTTTAAAATAGGTACTCATTCATTTTTTAGAATAGGCGCCCTTTTTAAAGTGGGCACTGATTCCAAAAGGGTTTAAAATCACAATTCATGTTTCTCATTTGCATTTAGGCTTAGAAAAGGAATTGTAACCCAACCCTTAGCCTTAGACCTACAAGTACAAGGTCATGACAATATCGAGAGAAAAAACTGACTTTGTCAATATGGTTAACGAGGCTTTTTTAGAATTATTTTATGAAATTAAAACCCATTTTAGATGAGATAGTGTAGATTCTAAATATGTATTTTTTCAATTGGATTATTTTTTCTATTTTTCAATTAATTTCTGATGAAATAGGCCCATAAACTTGAATTATCAGGGATTTTTAGTATTTTAATAACTTTTTATTAAAATATTTTTTTGAAAAACAATTTTTTTTTTAATTTGAAAAAACAAATTTTATGAAAATGTAATTTAGAAAATTCTTTTCAATTTGAAAAAAAATCAAAAAATGATAAGTTTAGGTCATCTTATGCATGACGTACAAGATGATTTTTCAAAACACCAAATATGGAGAGTAAACAATTAACAAAAAAAAATTATTCAATAAAAAAAATGGAAAACATGTTCAAGTGAGTTAAAAATCTTTTCCCAAAAGGATTTAGAAAAATATGATTATTTCTAGGTCAAAATATGGATGACATACACATGCATGGTATAGTATAAAAAAAGTGACTTTAAACAGTGGTTTTTAGAAACGCCCATTAAAAATAAATTTGTATCATATGGCTATTAAAATAAATTACATATTTGGAAACTAGACTTCGAGTACTACATTTTTATGATTAGTGATTTTTTTAAAGATTCCATCTCTAAGTGCTTCACATTTTAAGGTCAAATGTGACAAATTCTCAAAATCAAGGAAAACACTTCCACTTTTTGGCCAAAAAGTGGACTCAACTTCTTGCCAGCACCCTTAGGAATCAACTAAGGCTATTGACAATTTGTGTTCCATTTCCTGTTTTAAGCACTTTCCTTAGATTTTTTAAAGTAGGAATCATACTAATGTCCATGCTTTCAGTAAGGATAAAGTATTGTAAGTTTTCTATGTTTTTATCTAATCTTTTTTATGTTTTCTTGCAAGAGATGGACATCATGCACATCAGTGGAAGTCATGGGAAATGAGGTATGTGAACTATGAGCTATAGAGGATTGATTATCAACACTATCAGGAAGAGATATAGAAAACCCAAGACCCATGACGAATGGTATATCGTGGGATGACATGAGCCTCAGACCACATCTAACAATAGTATTGATAATAAGACACCAAGTTGTAAAGCTCATATAAGTTTTACAAACTTAGTGTGAAAACCCAAAATGGAAAGAGGCAATGCAATGACCTAGAATGAAATGCAATTTTCAGATTCTAAACAAGGTAATTTTCCAATTACACTATGCAACAATTTGAAAATGAAATGTTGTAAATAAAAATTTTGAATTTTGACAATGCACTAAATGAAGCAAATAAAGCTATATTTAATGAAATTAATGAAACAAAAAATCAACAAACTAAAACAGAGATGTAGCAGTAGTAAACAGAAGTACAAAACAAGAGTTTTCAATTTCTAGAAATTTAGATTAGGGTTTTGAAGTTGATTTTTACTAATTTTTAAGCTTTTCTAATGAATTTCAAATTTAGGTCTGCCACAATAAGTTTTAGGTTTTAATTTTTGTAAATGCAATGTGAAATGCAAAATGAAAATGTGACAAGTGTTGAATTGCAAGACCTAGTTTGATATGCAATTTTGTTTTGATTTTCAAATGCAAGTTTATATGATCTAAATGATATGCAAGATGACTAATTTTTTATATTTTTTAGATTTAAATAATGCCAACAATGCAATTCTAAAACCCTAGATGAAATGCAAATTTGAATGCAAAATAAGACACCCTAAATGAGATCTAATTTAGGATGCAAATAGACTCCAAAATCAAACAATTACAATGCTCAAGAAATCAGATTCACCAAAATGAAACATAGAAAAAGAGGTTCACCCAAATGGGGACTCACCAAATGGATGAACTTAATTTTGCTTAAGTGTTTGTTTCATTCAATTATGAGAGGTAAACTGCATAAATAAGAATAAAAAATAAATCCTAACTATTAGAACAACAATAAGGAAGGTTTTAAGATGCTAAAATGATGTGTACCTTGCTAAAAAAGTGTTTTTTCGGTGGTCATTAAGGACTCATTCGCTCATTGACAAATGGGTCCTTGCTAGGGTTTTAAAAAAGTGATTTATGGGTTTTTTTCTTCAATGTTTGCACTCCTAGCTCCCAAAATTCAGAAATAAATTCCATAGAGCACTTTCCATGTCTTGCAACAAAGATGAGAACTTTTGCAACTTTTCAATCTTGACAACTTTGCAACTTTTATTCTCCACTTGATCTTCAACCTAAAAACTTGCAATCACACATCAAGGAAGAATAAAAATCATTTTTTGTTAGGGAATAGGGGTTTTCCTTGGTCAAACCCCATTTAGGTAATTAAACCTTGAATTGAAATAATGCATAGAAGGAAATATGAATGAACAACAAGTCGTAGCAACTCACCAATCCTCAATTGAACCTTGGAATGCAAATTGAAACTTATCATGAAGTATCCACAAGGAATGTAGATCTTGATCACAACACTTGATTAGAAACAACACCTTGAATATGCTTGAATTGGATCTTCAATGCCTCATCAACACTTTAGCTCAACTACATGCAAGACTTTAACATGATGAAATGAACTTTGATTGATGCAATAAATCTTGATAATCTGCTCTTGAATGCTCTATAATGCTCTTGTGAAAGTACTCTTGATTGCTTGTTAAGATCTATGATGAAACTATGTGAATTAACCTTATATTTATACTTATCTTAAGATTTAATCTCAAAATTCAAATAACACAAGCCGACCTCAGATCTAGGATTTAAAATCTTTAAAATCCCGCCAAGAATAACTTCAAAAAGGTGTTTCCTAAGTTAAGGAGGACCCATTTGCTAGGTGGTGAATGGGTTCCAAGTCACTATCCTGAGACTCAAACCTTGCCAAATTAAGTGTTATGCAACATTATTAACGAGTGTCAGGATTTATCCTTCAAAAAATGCAATAAATAAGGTTTGGATTTAAATTTAAGGGGCCAATTAAGCTCTAATTAACCTCAATTAATTAATAAAGTCCTAGATTAGTGTGAAAGTGTAAAGAAACACTTTACAACACCCTAAATGAGGCATTGAATTAAGTCCATTTTATTAAAAATGGTCCTAGACTTAATGTGAATGTGTAAAACACATTACAACACTAAATCAAGACAACATTAGGTTCATTTATTATTAATTATTCCCAAATTAAGGAAAAGGGATACTTTTTTCCGTTACTACATGGAGGAATTTATATCACCCACAAGATCATTTTTGTTATTTGATATGGGAACATGAGTCTTAAGTCAAAACCTCTACAGCTAAGAGTTAAGGATTGAAGGGTGTCCATTCCACCAATTCATTTAGGACATGATCTTGACCTCATCGCTTTTTTTTTTGAAATTGCTTCTACAACTAAAAAATATATTCATATCCTTAAAAACTTTTTGCTACTCTACACCTTTATTATTGGGATAAAACTCCCTTTTTTGGTAGTATCTATATTGTTCAAAGATTGGTACTACAAAATTTGTAAGTAAATAAAGAAAATTTACCTTAAAGACGCTAAACGGGTAACATTGCTACCTTTGAAACATGCTCCACGCTGATTGCTTGAGCAAAAATGGAAGTCATAAGGCCAATGATGATAAAAGCATTAATGCCCTTGAGAAGAAGGCGTCTCCCTGGCTCTCCAAATCCAAGCTTTAGTATCCCATTAGCAAGGGGATGATTCAAGGAAAGTAGCTTACTTGAAATCTAATAAGTTTAGCAACAAATTATGTATCCTGAAAAGACTTGACAAAACAACAAGAAAGAAGAAAAGAAAAGGAGAAATAGTCTAAAAATTGGCCAAAAATATCCAAACAAATAATTTTCAAAAGGTTAGAAGAGAAGAATGCACAAATTGGACAACTACCATAGACAATCTCATAAATTAGCATTAGAAAATGGCATGACACAAAACTCATTGATATAAGATTTAACTTCAATTCATATAAGAAATATAGAAGTGACATAAAAAACTTCATCACCTAAAAATTGATGGAAAGACATCAAATTGAATACAAACTGTGTCATTGAACAAAAATATTCCACCCACTCTTTCTAGTTTCCAACCTTGCCAAGAAAAAAAAAATTCAGCCAATTTTAGTGCCGATAAAGGGTACAACTATGTTTTAGGTATTTTTCCTCATATCTTAAAAACAAAATCGTTGGTTCAAAAGCATCCCAAAATAGTGAAACCAACAGTCAAAAACAACCCCAAGCATCTTATTAGCCGATAGGCTTATATGGTGTGAGATTTAAGCCAAAACCTATCTCACACTGTGAAACAACTCCCAGGTTGTCGTTAAACTGTCAATAGTTTCATGGTTATTGGTTCCCATTGATGAAATCAGATCTCATGTTCTACCTACAACCATTGCTTCAATCTACTCACAATAAATGAAAAGAAGATATAAATGAAAAAGCAAGACAACTTGCACCAGTTTTCTCACTCGCCTCTACTCTCCCTATTAATGATAGAAAATATCCTTTCTTTTAATGCATTCAGGTTTACAGATTTCACATATCTTGGTTTTGAATGTGTTCAAAATGTTAGGGTTAGAAATGGCAGATATCTAACAATTAAATGCAAATTTAATTAATAAAACAGAGAAACTAAAACACACACAAAATAAATTATAACATAGAGAATTTAACGTGGTTCACCCAATCTGGTCTACATCCACCAAACAACAACCATCCAATGATTTTATTATCCAGTTCAAAACCTATTACAATCTTACGAATAATCGCATTTTTCATCATACTGTAACCCACATCCAAACCCCTTTTTAACAAGCTTAGAAGCTTCCAGATTAGGGTTCTACAAAGTCGGTTTTTTCCCTTTTTCATTGATTTTTCCTTTTCTGTTGAAGCGTATAGTATAGCATGATCAGTCGCCACACACCAACACAAAATATGTTCAATCCCACTACCTTTTATCACCGCTTGAAGTGTTCATAAATATGTTGGAGATGAGTTGATCAAGCCATCAACTCTCATTTCTTAAGCCAATACTGCTTGTACCCACATCTTAGCCTTTTCTACCTCATTTCTTAGATCATTTTATTTCCTTTCAACATCTTTTGGGGGTAGCTCTTTTATTTGAGTCTTACTCATTTACACTGTTAGTGAAAAATGTGTGACTTTGTTGGACGAGGGATAATTTGCTTTGTAGTGCACCATTTTTGTTGCCCAACAACCACAAGGTTCTACAGTTTTTCTATTTACTCTTTGAACATTTTGTTATCCTCCAATTTTTGCTTGACCTTCAAACTTCTAGCTTGAGATCTTCCACTTTCTACATTGCTTCTATGTTCTCAAGTCTCTTTCCAATGCACGCTAGATCTTTTATATTCAAATTTGGTGATGATATAAATAGTTGTTATGGGGACATATGGGTCTCCTCACCATCATTAGTAGGAGATATTATAGGATTTGTTAATATCTAACATTTGATATATGTTCTCTTATTGTTTTCCTTCCACTGAGGGGGCTGAAAGTAAATAGGTAGCACGTTATTCTTTATTTGGGGCATCCAAGACCCCACAAAAAGAACGTCATGGATGTTGGTTGTTTAAGTTGCTCTCATTTGGTGTTTATTCCTTAATTATAAGACATCCCCTCATACCAACTACTAAAATCATCTTTCTAATCTAGAATTTTAAGTCGTACTTCTAAGACATTGAGAGTTTAGTTAGTTGCTTTTTCAATTGCTAAGAACATTTTTATGGCCCAAAATACATGTAAAATATCAAGGTTGAATCCATATTCTTAGATACAGAAAAAAAAAAAAAGATTTGTTACAATTTTCCTATAATCGTTTTCGATAATCATTATTTCTTTCTTTAGAGTTGCATCAATTTACTGTTCCATTATTTTTTAATATTTAAAAACAATTCATGGTTGTATATACTGTGTTCCTACTTAAAACTATGTAAATTCTAAAAATATTGTCGCTTAAAACTATGCATATGTGTGAAAATCTTCTGAATACTCTGGTCTATTTTTCCTTTACTCTCATCCTTTGGGCAGCCTTAGGCTTTTTCAAAGGCCAAAAATGTGTTTTCCATAATCAACGTTGTATTTCACAGCGAGGATGGTTATGAAGATTTAGGATAAAGGTTCAATTTTTTAACTTGAATGATTTGTACGTTTTTGACATATAATCTATCTTTAATTGGAATGAAAATTTTATTTTAATTGTAGCCTAAATAAAAATATTCATATGGACAAACATATAACTAATTGAGATGATCTCAATAGGGACCCAAATGGACATGGAAATGATCCTGTGTGCCATCAGTTTGAAAAACCCATATCAAGCCTTCGTGATCTAAATTTTATTTAGAATTATTTACCTTTGAGTAAGTGATGTGTCCCTTCACTCACTCAAATTTGTAAACATGAATTTCAAATCAATAAAGACAAAAATGGTCAATTTTTTCTCTAAACATATTTTTCTTGTTGTTTGAAAGGTTGACATAGCGGTTAACTTTTTTTTTGTCACTTTAATTCAATGCTATGGGAGGGAAACATAATAGCAAAACAAATAGTAGAGCGAAGGGTAGCGTTATAAGAGAGGGAAGAGGATTTACAAGTACAACAACAACAACAACAACAAAAATTTTAGAAGCTTTGGTTTCCAGCTCTAAACAAGTAAGCAATGAACCCTAGCTCGCAGTTTTGAAAATATGTTTTATGATATGTTATGCAATATCATTAAGTGTTTAAAAGGACAATTTTGCAGCCTCATTAATAATTCCTTGAGAGTAAGTTGCTAGTCCCTAAGAAGGTTTCATAATTAAATTGTATGTTTGACCATATGAATATTTTTATTTGCCAACCTCGTTAATAATTCCTTGAGAGTAATAAGCCCATGTCTTGGGCCATGATCTAATTTGTGCACATATTTTTTGTCAATTGTGTCCCAATAGTTTCTAAGGTAGTCTCGCCATTTAATACTTGTACAAACTTATATGTGATAGATAATACCTCCAATATGACCTTCATTTCACCAACATCCATGTGATAGATTTTCATTGCAGATGTGAATAACCCACCAAAAGACTTAAAAAATGGTGTGAAAAAATTGAAATATTTCAATAACCTTATTAGGGGAAAAAGCACAATAAATAGTTCCTCTCTTACAACACAAGATATAGATACAAAAAATTTCCTCATCGCAGATTATAATTGAAAGTTGTTTAACAATTTTCATAGTCATATATTTACTCACAATTTCATCATGTGTAGGTGGTTGATTCATATTCGTATACTTCTACAACAATTGCTTTTAACATGCTAACAATCTTATATTGTCTCACCTACAATTCCTCTCTAACACTTTTACTTTTTTATACAAATTATACCGTTTACATAAAACCAAGTATGAATTTCTAATGTACATCCACTAACTTCTTTAACTATGTAGGAACAAAATACACAAAAAGGAAACAAACTATGTGCCAACTCATTTCATAATAGCACATGAAATCATCAACTATACAATTGCCATGAATGCAATAGATACAAATCTTTCATTCAATTTTCTATCACCAAATTTGTATTACAAACATTTTGTGAATTTTGAAAACAACCTTGAAATATTTTGAACTACACTTTCTTACCATGTTTATTTTTATATAGTATTCTATTGGCGTAATCCTTGTACCCCCTCTGATGCAAGTGCTAGTTGATATAACCTACTAGTAATAGGGTTTTGTTTTCACCATTAGTAAACAAAATCCCTTGCTTATTCATCTTATTTATGAAATATCATAACATAGTAGCACAACAAGACTAGAGAAACCACTACAAACTAAAAAAAAAGGTTGAATCCATAACATGATTAGTACGATGTGTGTCTTTTGCAATACAGACATAAAAATAAAATTGCCTAGTTATGACTAATTTTTCCTTGACAACTTAAAAAAATGCAACCAACATGGAAAAACATATATCATTTGATTATAGGAAAAGAAAACGATTGCAGGGAGGTGAAAAACATTTCAAGAAAAACTGCAGGAAATTGTTATCAACTCATCAGACATAAATGAGTGAGAAATCTATGTTAAAACATTATTAAAACCTTTAAAGACTACACAAGCATATGAATAGTAGAAGAAAAACTTCAAAAGTGATAATCATTAGTAACATATTTCCTAAGAACTGAGTGCCATTTATGGTGTTAGCATCATGGTAGCCAGTTTTGGTAGCTCTTCAGATAAGGCTATGCCTACACAAAGGAATAGTGATGAAAACTCCAAGATGAAGGCTACTAGCTTTCATCTTCAAGAAAGTTGTGGGTTGGCCTGGCATGATAAGGCAACGCGTGTGGAATAAGGCTGGATTATTGTTAAGCGCAAGAGAAAATCCTCTAGGCCTTCTTTTGACATGACTCTACGTTCCCACAAGAGTAGTTCTAAATGTAAATCCTGATGGGTCTTGTTTGGGGGTTGGTCTTTGGCTGGCTGCAAGCTGTCCTTTCTACAGCCTTGTTTTATATTGTAAAGGGTTTCGGGTCCCTTCAAAACCTATTTTTACTTGAATCAAATACATATTTCCTGATAATATAACATGCACCACTTGGCTAGCATGAAACACTCACATTAACAAATGTAAAAGTGATGAATAAAAATTTTGGTCTTTGAAAGGAATGTAACATGAATGGATTTGGATTTTGAATAGATGCATAGAATCTTACCCTCTTTTTTTCTCTTCTCCACTGAGGCTTGCACATAATTGGGTCCAACTTCCTTCTCCTCCTCATCATTGAAAATATCAATTGTCATTGTGTCAGAGCTATCATCTTCCCTTAATGACTTTACCACCAGAATTTCATCTTTATTCTGATTCTCAATCTTAACCCCCATAGGACCATGTTTAAAATCCATACTATCTTCATTCTGAGGTATATCCTATTGTTCCACCATCTTATCACTGTCACCATCTAATTTACAATTTCCACCATCATCGTTATTGACCCTTCCCTCCTCAATCAAAGAAAGGCCTACATGATCAACCAACTCAAAACCAATGTCGCCACTACTCTGTTGTGGTGGCTCAAGGTACCTGGAGGACTCTTGTTGCAAGTTATTCCTACGTTTAACAACCTCTGATGATTCTATAATGACATTATTATTAGCATACAAAGAATCCTTTAGTTCATTCTCTTCTAGAATTGACACAGAATTAGTAGAAACAGACTCACACTTTACTTGAAATCCTACAACTAGGTTGAATTTTTCAGATACTACCTGGTTTAAATAATATTCCAGTGGTTCCACATCGTTGTCTTTTGAACATGAACTTGGTGCATCATCAACAATAATTTCAAGTTTTGGCTCTCCGGGCTTAGGAGAAGAAAACTCCAGAACTAGATTACCTACAACCCCAAGACCAATACCAATCTAAAAAAAGGTTTGGTGCCACAATATAAACATATGACATGCACATTCAAGACAATATGTGTAGGCTTGTCCTATCTTTTATGTATATTACCAAATTATTTAATATGGTTATTCATGAACATTAATTTCCTTATTCGTTTCCTTCTCAATAATCAATTAAGTAAAAGAAAAAAGTTATCCCAATTCTGTTGGAATTACGATGTCAGTAACCACTTAAAGAAAAGAAAAAACTTATAAATTTTATGCAAATTGTGAATAGAATGAATTTTTTTGCAATGGTTACACAAAAAACAGTTATGCAAGACATGGTTTCCCATTTTCTAATAAATGTTGTTGCTTAAGCACATTATTTATGATTTCTCAATTATATAATTCTATGAACCATTTTTACAAGAGCAGTGAAGATTTAAACAAATCACTAGAGATTTAAGGAGAAGTTTTTATGTACACACAAAAAGTTAAGACTAGATCCCATTGTAAATTCCTCTCGACATAAATATAGTCAAATGTGGCTTCTATTGGCTGCATAGACAGTATGAGGGAAATGAGTATTTTGGGTTTTCTTGACACCATGGGAAGACTTTTTATCAGAATGACAAAGACAACAATTTAAAAATAAGTAATTTTTTTTAAAAAATTATATGATATACATTTAAATACTACAAAAACATTAAAGTCAGAATTAATGAGTTGACAAAAACCTTAATATGTAAGATTTTAATTTTCATTGCTAATGTGTACATATAACAAAAAGTAAATAAGGCTACAACACTTGCATCATGGGTTGGAATAGTATTTACATCCCAAGGAAGTACAATGTTATTATCCATTTTAGGATCTTCTAGTGATGTCTATGAATCTATAAATACAACAACTCTACCTCTATGTATCATCAAGATTATTAATTTATTATGTAGTTTGATATTTGATAATATATTCAATTTTTTTATTTGTTGCATTCTTATTTATTTTATCTCAAATATTTTATTTGTTCAATACTAGCCCACTCTTAATAACAAATGGTATTTGTTCTACCATTAAAACCTTGATATATTAAATCTCAAATTCCATGTGATTATCATATAATAAGATTCAATAGTAATTTGGCTTACAAATTATGTGAGTCTCTCTTTCTTTTTTGCACCTTGACCTCTTTTGAGGCTTGTGTTATTCCATATATTTATGCGCCTCTTCCTAAACATTTACACGTAAGCTTGGACATTTATGTAAATGATTTTTGTTATTATGCTTACAACTAGATTATGTGTAAAGACCATTTATGTGGTAGATAAAGGAGTCATACAACTACATGATATTCAAGAAGTGAAGGAGTGTAGAATGTATTATTCTTGAACACCCTTCAATTAAATAGTCAAAAGCTCATTTTGATTAATAAATAAGATATGCATTTATCACTTTTAATATGGATCTGTTTGACCATTGAAAAAATGATGTTATATAAAATGTCATAGTTTTTTACATCATTGAAGGGATGATGGTAAATAGAATGTCATGGAACATACATATTAAGAGATGAGAACAATCATGGAGAAGCAAAATGCGGTATAGAGAACATACTGATAAAAAAGTAAAAAGTCAAATTCTAAGGTACAAATTTTATCTAATGTTGGCACATCTATCCAAGGAAATGTTTCCAAAGGGGACATACAATAAATTGAATTGAATAAGATAGGAACCTATAGAGTTTTGTGTAAGTTCCAAAACAAGCTTTTACAACTCCATGTTTAAGCATTTTCTTTTTAAACTTACATATATAAGTCATAGATTTTGAAACTCCTTAACAATCTAAATGCAAATGTCACATTAACTTTGATTTCAACCAATTCATACACCTAACATGGTAGGATGGCTTCTGAACTTCCTAGCATAAAACCCCTTCTTGCTTCTTCATATGGTGTTAATTGGCATCTTTCATTTCTCTATCATTGCTTATTATTATTTCTCATGGCTACAAAATATCATTCAAATCTAACTATCATTTGATATCAATGCAAGGATTTACTTTTATTGATGAAGTGGGCTCCTTTCCTTGAAACATCATCTACAACCCTAACGGTCGTTATTCTTCCCTGTACAAAAAACGAATAGACCTTCATCCTTTAATTTATACAGGCCTCTCAATACTATCTAGAACTAACAATAGTTCTAGCTAGTAATAGTAATTCAATCCCACCAAGTCAAGTTCTCATTTTATCATGCATGTTGGGCCTTATTCAGTCGCTCTATTACTTGACACCCCCTCATAACAAATTAAATTTTCTATTGGAGTGAAATATTTGCACAACATCAATCAACTAAGACATGAAGCAAGAAGACAAACCTAAAGCTACCTTGCACGCCAGAGAATATGAAGACCCCGAAAGCTCTTTGTACACCCACAACTAAACAATTCCATGAGCTACTTACCAAAGACTGAAGTTCACTAGTAGATAATTTAGCTTATTAGATAAATACCAAATGTGGAGATAAAAGAGAGATTTATTTCTTCAATTTTCCAACATATAATTTAGTTACTTGGATAAATATCAAGTGCAGAGCTAGAAGAGAGATTTATCTCTTAAATAAAATTCAAGGAAAACCACTCCAATGGAAGGTTCTTCAACCTCTGCCTCGTCCTACTAAATTAAATATTTTCCTCATCCCCAACCTTACATGCACATTGAAGTTTGATATGTTTTGCAATTGGTGGTCATTGTTTTGCAATTTTTGCTCTTCTTAAATGACCACCAATTGTTCCAACACTTGGGATATAAATAAAAGAATCATCCCCATAATTTAAGATTAAGTCATAGTCATCCACATGCATTGTTACAAACTCTCTAGATAAATCTATTACTTGCATCCAAATCCATAACACAAAGATCCAAGGAATGAAAACCAAGCTCTATAATAGCCTCAACTTGTTGATCATCCAACTTTTTATCAATAGTACATACTCAAAAACCATTATTAGATTTTGTACCTCTAGGAGGTTAGGAACCATAAGTGCTATCCTCCCCTTGTTGGCTCATGTACTTACAAAGACTTGTAGAAGCTCAAAAGAAACTAAGAAACTCTTTTCTACTCTACTCTAAGCTTGAAAGGCATCCAAGAGAGTGTTGGAAAGTGATGCATGAGTCTCACAACCATGCATGATGCTTCTCCTAGTTTGTGTGAGGAGAATGTTAGGAAACAACTATAATCTTGCATGAAGATAAAAATAGTGTTTCTAAATATAGAATTTTCAAGAGTTTGTAATCTCCATGTAATATTATGATAAATTGTTGAGAAGAAATTGTAATGCAAAACCTCTATAAAGAGAGGTGTAACACCCCGCCACAAAACTCGAAAGGACAACACATCTAACTAACAATTATGACACAATTTTTTTTAAGTGAATCAACATATCTAGATCATACTATCAACTAACATAGAATGAAAACTACACATGCATATGCTTTAACTATGTCCTTTAGGGTATCATGACTACATTATGAGCATACATTCCTAACATGTTCAAATACAACATCTAAGATTAACCAACCCAAAAACATTAATTATAAATCCATTGTATTAAGTAAATGAACATCATACGTCCATACATCACATTAAATAAATAACCAAATCAATGATCAAATGTTAAACCCAAGGAGCACATACATTGCTTTTATTACATAAAGGTGCATCGTTTCATGATTACATAATTACATCAATACTTCCCAACATACAACGGGAAGGATACATCAAATACATGATAAAATACAACTAAAATGATTACATTACATAACATCAACACTATCCCAAGTCTGATACAAGATCTATAATATCTACATAAGGTACAACATCCATGCTCCCAAACATCAACTGGGAACCCAATGGAGTGCATAGCACATTCCACCCGACCATGTGGAACCCAAATGACCACCCCCCGTGCTAGGAGATAATAATAAGGTCCCTCCACTAAAATAGTCAAGAGAACAATAGTGTGACATAAAGGCTAACATGACTCCAACATACAAAGTACAACAAAATATCAATAACAGTAACATCGCTTCCAGAGGCACACAAATGATAAGGGGAACACAAGACTAGGGAATTTTAGGTTGCTATAGGGAGGAGTGTCATCGGATGGTCCTAGCATGGGTTACCCTGATAGTCTAAACGTTGGCCCCCATCCATGGGTTACCTTGATAGTCTAGATGTCGGCCCCCATCTATGGTTATCTTGGCAGTCTCTCACTAGATGTCGACCCCACAGGGTGACACATGCAGAACCAACCTTCTTTTCATGAGGACAAGGAAGTTGGTTTTTCCAACCAGGCCTTCCCAACCCATCCTTAGCCTAAACGAATACTACAAGCATGGGTAAGGCTTCCAGTTATCTTAATTAATGTGTAATCTACCCAACCCCTTAATTTATTTATTAAGTTATTACTAAGTTAAAAAACTCTTCAATGGGTTACCCTGACTCCCCTTTGTGCGTCGATCCCCATTGAGAGCCACTCCCCCTACTAACAACTAGAAGACCTAAACACACCAAAAAGGGTAAAGTCATCTTGCACACCAAAATGAAACCATAAGAATCACATATCCTGAGCATGGCATGAACCATCTCGCTCACAATTCCCAACCATAATAACAAGTAAATAGTGCAAGGCTAAATACCCTCATGAACACAATCCAAGTACAAAATCAATCTATTTTCAAAATAGAATAATCATGAAACCAAAACTCGAGTTAATCCCCCAAGCCTCTGGAAATCAACCTAACCTTTTAACACAAAGGACTCCCACTAATATCCACTTCACATCAATATCACAAGTAAGGACTCCCACTAATAACCACATCACATCAATATCACAAATCAAATACCATATTCAACACAAAAGATCAACAATCAATACAACCATGAAGGACATTATTCCACATCTCATGAAACTCATTTTCTTAGCCACAAAATCACTTAACAAATCATCCACCAAACTAATATTTGTATTCATTAACTAATTACATGGTAATTAATAGACTAACTACTAAATAGTTTTAAAAGCTACCAACACTTATTAAACAATATAGGGATAACCCAGTCAATTAATTTAAACAAATCCTTTAATTAACCAAGTTTAAGTAAATCAATTGACCTATTTCGTTACCTAATTTTCTCATTTAACATACTCAATCATTTACTTATGCAAAAAAAATAATCTTTCATTATAGCCATCATATCTACGTATATATATTTATATTATTTTCAGATTCCCCACATGCAAACCCCATACCATAATTTCATAATTAATAATAATGGCACTTATTTTAAGTAGCTAATTCCATATCAATAATAAAGTAATTCTGAAAGAAACCATCATTCACGAACCAACTAACGATATCCTAATACATTTATCTAACAAATCCCTCATTTATCCAAAAGTAATTACACCAATTTTGTTTCTTTCTATTTAATTTCCAATACATTTAACTTAATTGTATTCCTATTTATCTTTCTAATTACTTATCTACATGATCAATCAATCACAAGGACATAATCGCTCTCCTAATACAACCATAGTACACACGTATATATATATATATATTGTGTGATTGAAAAATAAATGTGTAAATGAATTGAAACAAATATTCAAACACACCAATAGGACATTATATCAAAACAGAACATAAGAAGTAAAGAAGTGCAAACTCAATATTTTGCTTCCATTGTCGTCCTATTGTCCTCTATCTTTAGTGTTTTTGTCGATTCCAGCTTTGTGTTCTCAGATTGTAGGCTAGGCTCAACAAACTGTCTTCCTAAAGAATGAGATTTTGATATGATGTATGATGCAAGATTAAGCTATGATAATGATTTAAACTAATAAGCTTGAAATAAACATGATGCTATGATAAATGAATACTAAATGAATTAAATGCATGAACTCTAATTAATTTCCTATTACCAATGCTTGGATTCACACAGGTATTTAGAGTTTTTCGAATGATTTTGATTGGCTGTCTTGATTAACGGTTGTGATAATTCCTGGCAGATCGAATGGCTGAAGAAGGATGAAACTGAAGAGAAAATAGAAGAAACCTAAAAACAAGATTTTTCTATTTTTATGAAAGAGGAAAAAAAGATAGAGGATAAGAAATCATCTTTCTTTAAAGAAGGATTTAAAGCTGATAAATAATGAATTAAAAATTCAAATATTTATTTGTGGATGATATTCAACTTTTCTTAATTAAATGAAATATTTAATTAAGCTTTTAAAGCAAAAGAAAATTTGTGATAAGAAGAAAGCTTTAATTAGGATTTATTGAAAAAAGCAAAAGATCTCATAATTAAATAAAATATTTAACTATGATATGAGAAGAAAACAAAAGATTTCACAATTAGATAAAATATCTAGTTGTGATTTTAGAAAGAAAGCATAAGATCTTTAATTAAATAAGATTTATTTAATTAAATCACTTTTATGAAATTAATTAAATGAAACATTTAATTAATTAGAAGAAGAATTTAAAATAGAAGAAAGGGCAATATTTAAACTTAATTAAATCAAAAGATTTAATTTAAATTCAAACAGTGATAATTAATTTAAATAAATAAAATGTATTTATTTAATTAATTAAGTGGACGTATGAAAATAATTAAATAAAATAAATTTATTTAATTATGAAGGAAGAATAAGATGAATAAACAATACAATTAAATTAATTAAATTTAATCATATGTAGAGGACTTTTAGAAAAATTTAATTAAATAATAAATATTTAATTAATTGCCAGGATTATAGACATGACCATTTTTATGCGTATACATTTTGCCCCTCTTTGAAGTGATGTGTGAAACACATTGTTTCAAAGAAATTTATTTTTTTTTGCCCTTGATATGTTTCTGATTTTTGATGTCGATGATGCCCCCTCGGGAGGTAAATCACGGAAGATGAGGTTGATATTGGTAGGGGAACAGTGATTTAGCTCCCGATAGATGAAATGTATGATGGTCGATGGAAAATTCCATTAACTCCCACCCTAAAAGACCCTTATAAGGTAAAAGGGGTAAAATGAAGTGTCATTTTCACCTTGCTGCTACAGTAAAAATTGAGCTTTGATAGTGACTTGGCGAGATGGAGATCCCAGTGCACAGGCATAGATTTGAGCAAGCGCGACGATACCAGAGACCAGCTGCATATGGACCACCGGTGAGTGATTACAACCGTTTATGTTGTCAAATTTTGCATTTTAGATCGATTTTGTAAATGTTTTAGATCGTCTGTCATTTTTTTCGCACGTTTTAGCGCATATAGGAAAAGTTTTAGCGCATTCGACAAATCCTTTAGCGCATATAGGAAATTCCATAGCGCATATAGGATAGGAAAAAAATTGATCCGTTAGCGCATCTGATAGATAGAGTAGCGCATTTAGGCAAGAATCGGCTAGGTTGATCCTTTAGCGCATATAGGGCACAGAATTGCGCATCTAGGGCTAGGGTTCCAAATTGATAGAGTTGCGCATATGGGAGTTAGAGTGGCGCATCTGCAGAATAGAATAGCGCATCTGGAGTTTTAGCACATCGAGGAAACAATTTAGCGCATATGAGAAAAACTTTAGTGCATATGGGTTTTAGCGCATATGGGCGACATAATTGCGCATTTATGAAATTTTTCCTAGAACGCTTGTTTGATGAAAAATGATGATGAAAATGGCTTCTTTAGTTAATAGATAGATAAATTGTAGGACCACCATGCTGATAGGATAGGAAATCTGATAGAGAACTGATAACGTTGCCTTCAAAATAGAAAACAAAGAGTAGATAGCTGATAACTTTGTGATGAACGATAAAGAGTAAAATGATTGATTGAGTGATTTGTGGTTGATAACGTTGCTTCTCGCCATTGAAAAACAAAGAGTAGATGTTTAATAAATTTGCATTCTGCGATAGAAAACAAATAGTAAAAATGAAGATAAAAATTTGCATTCATGATTGAAATACAAATAGAAAATGATATGTGTGTTGATAAATTTGCATTCCTGAAAAGAAAAACAAATAGTAGAAGATGATAGAGTAACTTGTTTTGATATTCAGATAGATTGATGTAGCACGTGATATGGGTCTTTAGTATGTATTGTTGGGTAGATAGATCACGTGATATGGGTCTGATTGATGTGTTCTTTGTTATAGTCAAACAAAATAGGAGGCTTTTAAAAGCCTCCAGGTTAGAGAGCGGTTCCCACTATGTTGGGAGCGGATAGGAGAGCTTACTCCTACTGAGTTACAGTTAATAGTAGATTGTGGATTGGGACCGTTGTTGGCTATGCCACGAGGAATTCGGGCCAATAGGGGACTGTTGACCGCCTTGGCAGAGAGATGGCATTCAGAGCATAACACCTTTCACCTGCCGACAGGTGAGATGAGTGTGACACCCGAGGATGTGTACAGGATTCTTGGGATTCCGGTTGTTGGTGCCCTTGTGGTGTATGACCACAAGGAGATTGGTGGTACCGCGGCGCTTTAGCGGATATGTGGCGATCTGGGCATATATGGTTACTTGATAGACTGGGAGGATTTCAGTAGGTATCCTGCGTTAGTGGCTATGTTGGCTGCATTTGTCGGAGGCTTCCTTGGACAGGACCATCGGTCGAAGGGATTCGCAGTTGGTTGGGGGAGGATGTTGGAGTGGATGATTACACAGCCACGGAGGTTTTCCTAGGGGAGTTGTGTCCTGGCCGATATGTATCACGATCTCCATCGGATTGTCTATAGAGGATCCACTAGCTTGGCGAGTGGAGTGACATTGCTACAGATCTGGGTGTGGGAGCACATTGCAGTCACGAGACCACTGTGCACGAGAGCAAGACCAGCAGGGAGGCCGTATGTGTATGCCTATTCCGGTGCAGTTGTCTAGCAAAAGCTGGGCAAGGTAGAGTACTGGCGACGGGTTTTGGATGATGTTGATGCAGTTGTATGGAGACCTTACACAGACTGCGAGGCATGGGCGACTGATCACCTAGAGATGCCTTTTGTTTGCAGACCACGTTATCTGATATGGCGAACACCCTTTATCATTGAGAGATTTATGGCATTACGGGTCCTGAGGCAGTTTGGATTCACACAGGGGATGCCCCAGGGCGTTGCTCATTAGGGGCGACGCAAGGGGGATGTAGGATGGGGACCATGCATTGCATATCAGGTAGCATATACAAAGTACTCCACCTTATAGCCAGAGGTATGGATAGATAGGCCAGAGGTACAGGATGCAGGGATGACGGATGATTATGCACAGTATTTTCATACGCATCCATTTCCACGGTTTACAGTGCCAGATGAGCCACGGGCGATCAGGGTAGCACCACAGCCAGGAGCAGGGATACAAGGGGATGTGGTCGGTGGAGAGTAGGCAATGGGTGGAGGAGGGGAGGAGGGAGAGGAGGGGGAGGGAGAGGAGAGTGGAGAGGGTGAGGAGAGCGGAGATGAGATGGGAGACAGCTCAGATGATGGAGATGATGGGGGGGATGATGGAGATGAGGAGAGACAGCAGAGGTTGGATAGCCTAGGAAGAGCACAAATTCTTCGACGAGCTAGATCCGGTGGCAGATCATGGACAGTGATTAGGGTGTCATCCTCGTCTCAGCAGGCACAGATAGATGCCCTGCAGGGTTAGGTGCAGACCTTTCAGGGACAGCAGGCACAGCTACAGAGTCAGCTAGCGCAGGCTCAGAGTATGATAATGCAGTTACAAGCACAGCTTGCACAGGCCCAGACACAGGTTCAGGCTCAGGCACAGGCTCAGGCGCAAGCACAGGCACAGGTACAGGTTCAGATACCTGCCCCTGATTCCCAGGTGGCACAGTTGATGGTAGAGAGGGATTCCCTTAGACAGCGAGCACTGGAGGCCGAGGGTGTGGCCCAGAGACTTATGGGTATCGTAGAGAGTACCTCATTGCGGGAGGCCATTGTAGAGGGATTTGAAGCAGCCAGAGAGGCTGAGTACTACAAAGTTCGATACGAGGAGCTATGCCCTCCCGAGTGGCGAGAGCCTTATCCCAGATCTCACAGCAGGACCAGGACCCAATCACGGACATCGACACATGGCAGAGAGGTTACAGGGCCTCGACAGGATCCTGATGCAAGTACGAGTGGCAGGCCGCCTCCTTCCGGACCAGCTCCTTCGGGGGCATCCACCAATTAGCCGTTTGGGACCGATTTATTATGTATATTGAGTTTTGATCATGTCTTATGTATTATGTTTTGAACCTTTTAGTTTCATTGGACATTTGACACTTGTATTATTTTGATGAGCGATGATATGCAGCAGTGATGGTATTGATGATGATATGTTGATGCATTTGTGATGTGATATGGATGTTACTTGTATGCATGTATGATATGAGATGGATTTTGGTATGTTTTTATTATATATGCGGACTAATCTTATGATGCAGGATGGTTTAGTGATTATGATGTGAATGCAATGATTTGTGATGATGTATATATGTGAGATGTTATTTTTTGAATTTTTTAATGTATGAAATGCATCGTGACATGATAGATAATGCATGTGATATAAAATAATGATAGTGGTGAAAAGATAAATGATATGTTTTTGTAATGTTTATGTAATGAAAATGGTAATGTGATGATAATGAAATAATATAATAACAAATGATAAATGATAAAATGATAAATGATAATGGTAATGAAATGATATGAGATGATAAAATGATTAAATGATAAATGAGAATGGTGATGGAATGATAATGAATAATAAATGATACGGTAATGATAAAAATGAATGGAATGAGAATGATAATGATGAGGATAATGGTAAAATGAAAATGATAAGGATGAAATGATAATGATATATGAAAATAATAAAATGATAATGATAATGATAAAATGATAATGACGATGATGAAATGAAAATGAAATGATAAATGATAAATGATAAATGATAAAATGATAAATGATAAAGATGATAAATGATAAGGATAAAATGATAATGATATATGAGAAAAATAAAATGAAAATGATAATGATAAAATGATAATGACAATGATGAAATGAAAATGAAATGATAAATGATAAATGATAAATGATAAAATGATAAATGATAATGGTAATGATGATAAATGAGAAGGATAAAATGAAAATGGTACTGAATGAGATGCATGGAAAATGGGAATGATAAAATGAACGAAAAAGACGAGGATAAATAATAACAATAAAGATGAATGAAAGACATGATAAAGGATGATGTAATGAAAAATGAAGGAATGGAATGACAAACGATAGTGATAAAAATGAAATGATAAAATGAGATGATGAATCAACTATCCAAATGTCCTCCACAAAAAAAAGCTCAAAATTACATGACAACCGTTAATGCCCTTATTCAACCTTTCAAGACACTGATGTGAATCCAATATGCAAATATATACAATGATGTAATAAATATGCAACTAAAAAAAACTAACCAGTTTGTTGAGCCTGCTATTAGCCTTCTTGCATCAT